>CM064489.1:2229173-2297152 GCA_032716605.1 Paralithodes platypus
TGAAGTGTAGACTGGCCCCAGCCCCAGCACACCCAACCCCCACAGACTACATGACCATCATATCACACATGTCTAAGTAGTCTACCACCGACCCCTTTTGAAGGTTGTACACCCCCACAAGGACAGCCGGCAATAGTGGGGCCATCTTGGTGACCAACAGGAAGTCTTGTTAGCGGGGTTTATACGGCTGCTGGGTTCGTTGATCCTTGATCTGGAATAATAAGGGAATTTTAGACAGGGTTACCCAATCAAGTCAGCTAGATAGTAAATAAATGCCGAAAATCTAGAATAATGCCACAATGTCTACATTATTGCTCTAAAATGGCTCAAATCTCCAGACTATCGCTGGAATCTATGTCGCTAACTTTTATATAAACGTGTGCCTCTAGGTCGAAGTAAACACCTCTAGCTATAGCGGGAAAGTAGCTAAAATGGCAACACTGACATCTTACAGGTTCCCTTATAATTATTATATAGATAAACAGATAAATAAAGATAGATATACAGTACATATAGATAAATAGATATGGTAGATACATGGATAGATAAATATATAGATACCGTACAATGATACAGTTACGCATACACAAACATGCATACATACTGAGAGAGAGAGAGAGAGAGAGAGAGAGAGAGAGAGAGAGAGAGAGAGAGAGGAGGGATGAGAGAGAGGAGGGAAGAGGACAGAGAGAGGGAGAGAGAGAGAGAGAGAGTGAGAGAGAACGGAGGAGAGAGAGAGAGAGAGAGAGAGAGAGAGAGAGAGAGAGAGAGAGAGAGAGAGAGAGAGAGAGAGAGAGAGAGAGAGAGAGACTCTTATTGGCTGGCGTGGTTTATAGGGCTGGTGGGTTCCATTACTCTTCACCTGCAATAATAAAAGCATGTGGGAGGCTAGCCAGTAGGTACGCGATGAAAATAATATCGTAAAATAATAGTTAGGTCACGGTACTAAATGTATTAGCAATAGCCTACCGATATAATACTTAAGGTACGGTTGCCCACATAAGTTATGTTCCTCGTCGTGAAAGTAAAATGGTATGAATGAAATGACCACTATAGCAAGTTGGAGCTGTGGCCACCAAAATTTTGCAGAATTATCATCTAAAATACGGTCATAATACATTTATAAATACATAAAACCAACTTGATTGTCTTTTTATCCATCAAAATCCCACATTATTATGGTTTTCTCTATAATATCGATGTTCACGGCTCCAACTTCCTTGTAGTCTGAAACTCGCAAGTGGTCAATTACGAGTGTGGTTTCTTTAGATTATCAGTTGACTAATCAGATGAGCTACCCACTGCACAAGAAACCACTCATAATTCAATCATCTATCTATCTATCTATCTATATGCTCAGGCCCAATCCCCATTTTGGGGGTAGCCGACTCAAGACAGAGCAAGAACAGGGAAAACACAAAAACAACATAAAACAAAAAATAAACAGATAAAAAACACAAACTCTCACACATCCAGGTGAAGACCCAGAGACCAGGGTTACCAAGGTCGCTCCAGCACTCCCCCGGCCCCTGACCACCCGGAGAGGTTCCGATCTCGGCAGGCAGACGTGCAGCGGAGCCAAAACCACAAGCCCTCCCACCACACTTCCAGGCACACCCTTCATATTAATCGTCTCCCCGGGCCAGGCGCCTGATGGACTATTATCTAGTCCAACTTGCGCCCGACCCCTTACTCCAAATGACCACGTGTTCACTCAACTATTCACAAGCATTCTCCATTCACTCCTGTCCACCACCACTTCCCCTGCCTGATCTATAGTCATTCCTCTATCATCCAAAGCCTTTCTTACACAGTCTCTCCATCTCAATGGGGGTCTTCCTGCCCTTCTATCTCCCCCTGTACCTGACTCACATATTCTCTTTGTAAGCCTTTCATCTCCCATTCGTTCAACATGACCATACCAGCTCAGCACCCTTCTGTCCACTCTGGCTATATTTCCAGGTAGCCTATAAGATCACAGAGAGGGACATAACTAATGTGGGTAACTGTACATTCAGACACTACATCAATTTAGCTAAATCAACTAATTATCTCAATGGTCACCGTAGCAGTATTATAGATTACGCGTACTAACTGGAACGCTGTGTACGAATTGGCTATGGGACTTTCTGGAGTTATAAAGATAAATGAGGTAGGGGTAGATGAAAGGATAACATTATACAGCTGTACATAAATAGGTGGGTATAGATAATTACATGAATAAATATATAATTAGCTGCAGATAAGTACCGGTATAGCCTAATACATACAATACCGGTATGGTAAATATATAAAAAGACAGATAATAGACTTGACACACATGCATGGGAAAACTAACTATATATATAGGACCTATATATAATTAAGGTTTATGTTTTATATAATTATTTCATTTTTATAGTGTTCTTACCTTTCGATGTTAAATCTCCCTAAAGTGGACAGGGCTTGATATATGAGGAATATTAATTAAGAAGTTATATGGGAATAGGTTAGTTTATCCCAGGAAAGGTTAGGTCCTAGGTTAATCTAGGTTAGATTAGGCTAGGTTAATCTGGTTTGGTTAGGAAAAATTAGGTTAGCTTCTATCTAGGCTAAACCTAAATTAACTTAACCTAACCTTAATTAGCCTAACCTATCCTGGGATGGGATAAACTAAACTGAAACTGAAACTAACCTGTATCCATCAAATTTGTGTGTAAATATTAAGTAGGCCTAATTTAGTTTGCTAGGCTATACCCCTTAATATCCCTCCTATTTCAAGCCCTATCCACTTCAGGGAGATTTAGCACCGAAAACCATCAAAATGCAATAATTATATAAATAAGACCAAATATAGGCTAAACAACAAAATAATGCTTCGCCACCTCCCAGCCTCCGACGCCCGCATCGTGCTCCGATAACTCTCCGAAAATCATGGGAGGTCGTCGGTCGAAACATATCACCACATTCACCCTACAACACTTAGCATCACAGATAACTAACACAATCACCCAAATCGCCCTATAAAACCTGGCAGCACCACAGAAAACTAACTCAAACCACCCTAATACCACACCTAGGCCTAGCTAGGGTAAAATATAGAAAACGCAAACCGTCCCGATGTAGCGAATTTTAGAAGGCGGCCTAGTTTTTTAGACAAATACCAATCCGTAATATCTGTGACTGGATAAAAAGGTGTTCATGTATAGCAGCCACCCAACATTAACGTTTTATCTCGACTCGGTGAATGTTGGAGATTACAGTGGGATTACACTGGGATTAGGCTATAGGCCTACCTCCTAGCCTGGGATGTGGCAGTGTAGGGTAGACTAGCCATTGGTCACCAGTTTTGGAAGCAGTACATGCATAAACTTCGCAAATTCTCGCTTCTCCCAGACCACAATTACAAGGTTTCTTTAGCACGACACCGCAAATTAGCGTATCACTTCATTTATAGGCTTAATAAACGAAATAAGCGAGATGACCATGCTTACAACTGCTTCTCCCGGCGCCAACCCGCTTCTGATGTGGTCACGTGGTGTAGTTTCAGGATTGCCAACCATACGGCAACCCGAACGCTAGACTGTGTATTATCGCAATGAAAACGCTAGAGTTGTATTAATTGGCAAATTTACCACTAATATGTACTTGTAATTCTAATATTGAGGGAGTATATCCAAAAACGCTTCCAAATAGCAACACGAAATAGTAAGGTTGAAGCTCACAAAAATGGCAGCCCTGGTCTGGAGCTTGTTCAGAGCGATAACCTTTTCAAAATGGCCCTTCGCGTTTATTTATATTTTATGTTTACCTTTATCTAGAATATTTGCATAATTCCATATATTTCATTTACTTTAGAGTTTATTACTAGCCTAGGGACCCGCAGAGGACTGTTGACGGCAGCATGTTCTGAGGGAGTTGCGGGTTGATGAATAAGATGAGAATTATGATGAAATATTAAGTTGATAAGGTATACTTGGTGATTCTAGATTAAAATTATTAAGAGTTGGACTATTAACCAAACTAAGTGGAATATGATTCCTCTCTTGAATGTTATAGATCAAATAGCCTATAGTAGGCCTAGGCTACTTACGATTGATGTTGCTTGTTTAAATACCATGTTTATAATTAGGTTATGGCTGCTTCTTGTAGCCTAGATAGATTGTAGTGTGTAATTAAGTAGCTTTTCCTGTGCTCACCAAATTGTTGTGTTTATAGATAGCATCTTTGTAGGCTATACAACATAATGCTATATACATCCACAAACAATTTAGTGGACACGAGAAAGCCACCTAATTACACACTACAACTATACTAACTACAAATGGCAACCTTAAAATAAAAAAAATAGTCTACAGATGAAAATTAGCACGCATCAATTGTCTTTTTGAGTATATATTTGTCTTTTTGTTGTAAGTGGGGACAGTTTAATGTCTTGTAGAAGAAAATTGACCTATGTGGAGATGTGGAGATGAATGTAGGCCTATCTGTTTTAGCTTTAGTTTAGGACTTTAGTTTGCTAAAGATTTAGTTCCCACAGATTGCTGCTCATAGTTGTTTTTTTGTTTTTTTTTTTTTTTTTTTTTTTTTTAACTATTTTCAGCTTTACTCATGTATAAATATTGCCAAATGAGGGAAATAAATAATTAAAGTTGCAGTTGTTAAGGTTAGACATGACTTTTGAACCAGACTAGTCTACATGTGAAAAACTCTAAGGACCTGACCACCCATGTTTCACTGTCACCTTAACCCCTTCAATCACAGCCTATATCATTCTTTTTCACCAATGATACTGCTGCATTACTTAAATCAACTTAAGAAGGACGATTTGAAAAAAGGGGGCTAGAGACTATCTAAGGTAATCCTCTAGCTAAGAATTGCCAATAATATGTCCTAATTAGCTTGAATATAGTAAGATTAGTATCTGTTTATATTTTAAATACTGTATTTGCAGATATGTTGTTGTTCCCCAAGCTGCCTGGCCGAACAGCCCCAAGGCCCCGAGCAAGGCCAAGGCCATAACCGAGCGCCCCCACAGAACCCTCCCTGCCTACCACAATAAAGCCTGGGTGACCGAAGCCACTCCATGGCGGGGAGCTGAGGAGGGTGCAGAAACACCAGGGAAACCAAAGCCCCACCCAGGGCCCTGTGCCCCTCAGCAATTATGAAGAGAAAGTTGAAGGGCAAAGGAAAAATGTGACGCTTTGGCTTCCAATCTTGGTAGATTGGGAGGTCAATCCACGGAAAAGACGCCGCCACTTGAGATCTTGGAAATACATAAGTAAAAGGAACAGTCGGAGTAAGCTATGGGAACGGCAGAGATCGCTCAGTTCTCACTCTGATAGACCAGCCCATCACCATATGATATTATATCATATTATGGGCGGGTGCCCAACCCCGAAAGGGGTTGAAATAGGGGAGCTATCCCCCCGCCAAAGGCGGCTTTCTAGGGCCTTTCCTAGCTGATGCTGAGAGGATTGGGTTCTAGTCATGTGGTGATGGGCTGGTCTATCAGAGTGAGAACTGAGCGATCTCTGCCATACCCATAGCTTACTCTGACTGTTCCTTTTACTTATATATTTTCTAGATCTCAAGTGACGGCGTCTCTTCCGTGGATTGACCTCCCATTCTACCAAGATTGGAAGCCAAAGCGTCACATTTTTCCTTTGCCCCTCAACTTTCTCTTCATAATTGCTGAGGGGCACAGGGCCCTGGGTGGGTCTTTGGTTTCCCGGCCATTTCCGCACCCTCCTCAGCTCCCTGCCATGGAGTGGCTTCGGTTACCCAGGCTTTATTGTGGTCGGCAGGGAGGGTTCTGTGGGGGCGCTCGGTTATGGCCTTGGCCTTGCTCGGGGCCTTGGGGCTGTTCGGCCAGGCAGCTTGGGGAACAACATCATATTATTATTTCTAAGCATTGTCTTCTTCATTTCATTGTAGCTAACTTAAGATGATTTTATTCAGCATTTGAAGGACCTCTTTTAGTCGAATAGTTAATATATCATTAACTATCATTAAACCACAGACGACTTTATAATAATAGTCCTTAAAGCTAGCGCATACGCCAGCTAAGGATAACCCAATAAGGCCGATTAGGCGTATTTCCATTGGGGTCCTGTACTACTATTCCATCCCCTTGCTCATGAGGGACGGTAACGACTCAGTGCTTGTGAAAAACCTTTAATGCGCCGAGCGTGGGCGCGATCCTGGGCCTTCTGGGTGGAAGTCCAAGATGCTAGTCACTACACCAGCGAGCCGCTGGCTATTGCAACACTCAAAAATATGTAGGCCTACATATTAACCCCTTATGTAGGCCTGGTGATGTCCTTTCATCTTATATGCTGGCAACTATTAGATTATTTCATTCAGCTTAGGAAGGACTTCTAGCAATGAAAAGGCTACTATCTCATTTAATCCTTTTATAGCTACCACAGATCCTTCCTAAACTGATTAAAATGGTCTAATAGTTGCCAGAATATTATGAAAAGGACATCACAAGTACTGAATGGGTTAACAGTAACAAAAAAATCATTCAGTTTTACAGTTCCTTCATTGTATTTTACCTCTGAAATACAATCATGAGACGATAAATAACATGCAAGGTTAGCTAATCAAATTCAGCTAACTTTCTATCCATAACCAAAATTCACATAACTATTTTATTGTATTATATTATACTATATTATATTGTATTTTTTTGTCTATATATTGTGTGGTCCCTATTTTGGTTTGGTTTGCTAGTTTTACATTTCAATTTCTGCTAAATATAGACGTTTTCAGCTTTAACTTTCCTATAACCCGAAACTGGCAAGTGGTCAATTGTCCTACACTGCCCCCCAATGAGTCAGTGGGCGGCAATAAATCTGGATCTGCCTCTGGGAATGATCTACTAAACGGGTTGCACGATCGATGGCCGCACTGGAACACAGAAAACAGAACAAAAATAAACTAATTACATGCTACAATATTGTATCTGTACTTACTCTAGTTGTATTGCGGGAGTGAGCATGCTCGTTATTTCCCGCCTCCTATATGTGTAGGTGTTATATGTATCGTTGGAATGGCTGTGGATGTGTGTGTAGTCTGTATTTTTAGCCAATTGGCGACATCGGAAACGAAGGCTTAGGGTGGATCTGTATGGTACCATTCTCACTATAGACGGTACCGTTTCGCCCGAAGGCTTAGGTAGCCATCAGCTTAGGTGAACCATATGATACCCAGCTCGCCTTGTACCATTTTTGCCAACCCCAGATGGGACGTCACAACGTCGTCCACTTATTCCAGGTACCTATTTACAGCTAGGTGAACTGAGGCTAACACATGAAAGGAGACAAGCCCAATTTGTCTCCGCCCGGCCGGGGATTGAACCCCCGACCCCTCGTGTGTGAGACGAGAGCTCTACCTACTAGGCTACGGGCTGTGGTCAATATGTGTTAATATGTGTTTGTCACCTGGCATGTGTATGTGTGTGTGTGTGTGTGTATATTATATATATATATATATATATATATATATATATATATATATATAGAGAGAGAGAGAGAGATCATAAATAAATTTAGATTGTCACAAAGACATGATTAACCTTATTTCAGCCTTTATAAAAGAGTTGCATGCAGAACTTAATTGAAAAATACTCATCTGTGTTTTACAATTGTGCATTAGATTGTTTATCAGTCTAATAATAATGTCTATTATTTAATACTTCCTTTTAAACTGAAACTCACAAATAGTTAATTGACCGCTTGCAAGTTTCAGGCTATAAGGAAGTTGGAACTGTAAAACATGATATAAACCCGAAAAGCAATAATAATGTAGGTTTCTGATGGATAGAGTGCATAATTGATTTGATTTCATGTATTTACAAATGTACTACAACCGTATTTTAACTAGTCATTCTGCGTAATATCAATATCTAGCCTACAGCTCCAACTTCCTTGTACCATGAACTCGCAAGTGGTGGTCAATTATGAAAACCTTGACTAATATTGATACTGATAAGACCCGCTTACTACTGCAACTCAACGAAAATAGCCTAAATCAGTGTAAAATATATGGCTAACTAAATCAGAGCAAAACTAGCCACCCCGACGATTTATTACCATTGTTTGACTAATTAATTGACCCTTTGAGTACCAGCGATGTGTTATATTATATTTTGGTTACATTTAGACGATAATATGTAGCTTAGGAAGGATCTGTGGTAGTTAAAAGGGTTGGTTGAGATAGTTTGCAGCCTTATTAATGCTAGAGGTCCTTCCTAAGCTGAATAAAATTGTCTAATAGTTGCCAGAATATGCTGAAAAGGGTATCCCTGGTACTGCATGGGTTAATACAATCTGTGTTACAATGTCGGCCAATGAGTCCACGGGGAGGCAATAAATCCATGTGTGCCTCTGGGAACAATTCATTAATGGTTTGCACGATCGATGAACAGGAAACACAGAAAACATAAAATAAAATACAGGAGATCCAAATAACTGTGTGCAGTATTTCAGATATTTCAGTATTAGGTTATATTGTTCGTTTCAGCTCATGTTCCAACAGTCGTGAAGATGTCACCTAACTACTGACTATTTATGCAAACCTTGTGTCTCAATTGTCAAAACTCAATTAAAATAGGCCCACAGGTTAACCCTTTGAAGATTATGACACATTTTAATAGTTTATTCTGGCTATCATTAGAAGATTTTATACAGTTTAGGAAGGATCTGTTGGAATTATAAGGGTAAAGACTATCTCAATTCACCCTCTGACTTCCTTTACCCTTCCTAATCTGATTAAAATCGTCTAATAAATAAGCAAAAAACAAAGATATGCATAATCGGATCTTGACTGGGTTAATGAAATTACAGTACAGTACTGTAGTCATAAAAAGCCGATAACACGTGGCCAACCAAAATTAATCACCCAATCAACCATAATAATTACGGACTTCATTTGACTAATTAATTCAAATACTCTGTCGTACACTGCCTGCCAATGTCAGCGGGCGGCAATAAATCCGGATCTGCCCTTGGGAACGATCTATTAAACGGTTTACACGATCAATGGACGGGTAATTGAGGGAGAATGTCGATGTCAGGGGGGTCTCCACTCTCCACGCACAGCCAAAATCAATGGTTCCACGTCTGAGCCAGAACTATTTTGTTCATCTTTTCGTCTATACACCTTTATTTATATGCTCGATAAACTTATTCTCACTTTCCCCAAGGCTGTCTTGTCCCTTACATCCCTCTATTTCATACATTTATTTTAGGTAAGCGTTGTTTCCACAATCGATTTTGATAATATTTTACCTTTATCTTGTATTGTCCCAGTTTTGGTTTGTTTATTTTGCAATTTTTACATATTAATTAAAGGTAGTAAAAGTCCATTAATAATCTGCAGGCTTTATTATAGTTATATGGGTGTGAAGGTGTGACTCCCGCTATACAGATGAGGCAGTAGTGGTGCAGGGCGGTGATGGTGCAAGGGGAGGGGATGAGGGGGGGAGAGGGGAGGGTAAACTACAGTACTCATAAAAACGCGAGCGACTTATGCATAACTTTAGCGGCGATAATTCCTTAGAGGTACTGAATCCCAAGTTAATAATATCCTCAAATATTAAACACAGAAAGGTACAGTCAGCAAGATTTCCTTTTTGGCCCAGGGTTGCCTGATTTTTTATTAGTTAAGCTATATATAGATAAATAAGTGAAATTTGCAATCAACAGAAATTTACAAACCAATTAGTAGGTTAAGTGTGTATATTTTGTTTACCATTACTTTGCTTGAAATAGATAGAATAGCATAAATACAAATAGCACTGGGCCACTTAGAAACCTTGCCGGGTGTACATTAACTGTTCACATATAAGTTTCAAATTAATATCCCTTTCTTAAGATTTCACATAAATAAGTTATCTCTCCGTTAACCAATAGATACAGTACAGAGTAAATGAAATTCATGGTCTTTATATTATGGTGCAAGGGGGGCGGGGCAGGGAGAGTTAATTATCCACAAAGGCCGCACCACAAGAGAAACTAAAGCGTCCGAATACCTCAAGTCACCAAATCCAAGAAGAAATACATGAAGCCTATAGTAATATCAGTTATACATAAAGGCAGTGTCATTCTAGCCATTTTAGAGACACTCCGAGTTAGTGAATACGAGCCCATTTTCCCATAAATATATAAGTAAATTTAGTTTATGATGGGTGTTTTCAATATGGTGCAAAAGGGCTGGGGTTACATTATTTATAGAGGTGGTATCACATGGCAAATAATAGCAGCAATTTCCTCGGACTCACAGTAAACAATAATTTTCCGATAACTTGCTATACTGTAGAGTAATGGATTCCGATAAAACCTAACACTGAAAAGTAGAAAGTAGCTGCGAGGTGCCGTTGTAAAGGCTTATCCCTCAATACCTTCACCTGACCTGACTGCTCACATGATATCAACCAAACAGAGGAACAAATATATATGAATAGCAATTTTGAACAGTACAGTACTTTGATGCTGAGCGTGTACTGCAAATGCAATGTAATGTATGCGGTGTCCAGAGAGCCTTGAGTCACGTCAGTCTTTTTATCATACCTGTAATATCTTCTTAGTTATCAATATCATTATATTCATTACTGTACCACAGTACTACAACTATTATCATCGCTTAAGTCAACAAAACTGTCACCACTGCACTAAAGACGTACTTTTTCTTTTGTGTCGTTCCCGTTTTGGTTTGTTTATTTTGCAAGTTTTACAATATAATTAATACAAATTATGGAGTGATACATATTTCAATTGCACTACCAGGCACATACTAATGACAGTCACACAACAAGTACTTCCTGCATGTATTAATGACAAATTCATAAAGCTTTGTTGATAAATTATCCCATTACTGTACATTGAATCTTCTTTATATTACTTTTTGCACATAGCAATTTTGATTAGTTCTTTTGCCTTTATATTGTCTTGTCCTCATTTTGTTTTTTGCAAGTTTTACATTTTAATAAATATATATCATTGACTCCAGGCTCTTTGGACACCACGTAAAACAATAATTATTACATAATTTATATTTGCATGGTAAGAACAAAAGTAAGGCAAGTAAATTACAGGCATTTTTTCCTGACTGACAGTATCTATAAACAACTAAGCGCTACATTAATTATAATGTTAAACTTGCAAAGCAAACAAAATATAACCAGAAACTGCACAATATGAATACAAACAAACTTATAAAAATCACTATGTGGAAATAATGTACAGAAAATTTAACAAAACAATATAATAAAATTTAAAAACATATTAATATAAGGCTATTTATCTAAGTTCTGTACAATTTAGTTGTGACCAGCCTGCACCTAGTTGGCATGTTTCTATGAATAGTTCTATCAAGAAAAGCGTGGCAGCAGAGGTAGCTAGAAAACCTCACAAAAAGCAAGGAAATATTGCTGAAGAAATCTGTCAATTAAACTAAAGCTTTAATCATGTTGTTGGTCGTGTGGTTTCTGCTTATTTTAATCACACATAATTTTGCCCAGAAGTCTTTTCACTCACATTTAGTTTACTACACCCATGTTTTGGCATCAAGGGAAGTTTTCTAGTAGCTTACTTGCTAAGTTAAGTAGCTTAGTTATTAAGTTAAGTAGTTAATATTGGTAGCTCATATTAATCAACTTAAACTGCTTCAAGCTCAGTATTTTCAGACATTTTGACTCTAACGTACCTTGAATTTGGCACTCTGACACTCTATCAAAGGCAGTTTTGCTGTTTTTACTACTTACAGATAAAACAAAAATTAGTTAATTAGAATTGTGCTTGGCCGAATCAAATTTATATGTGCGTGAATTGCTTGTAGGCAAAACTATTTGTGTGCAAAGCTACAAGAAGCATGTGAAGAAATGAGTGTATATTACATTTCCAAAGCCTATTTTTTCAATATCAAACAAAGTAGCATAATATCATTATACCCACATTGGTGCTAGAATACCTATTATAAAATAAAGTTGCGTATTGCATTCCCAAAAGCCTATTTTGCAATATACAATAAAGTAACATATTCATCATTACCAATAAAAATATAGCTGCATTTCCAAAAGCCTATGTCTGCTATATCGGACAAAAGTATAACAGTGCATTTACCAACACCCAAAACATGATTGCATATTTCATTACTAAAGTAAATTTCTGTAACATCTCATAAAGAAGCATATTTACCCTTGTTGTTGTTGTTGTTCCCTAAGCTGCCTGGCCGAACAGCCCCGTATTTACCCTTGTCATAAAACTAGCTTGCATATATTAATCCCAAAGTGTAGTTCTGCAATATAAGATTAAATACAGTGCTATAACATATTTACCCTTGTTAAAAAAATGCATCTACAGTCATTCCTTACTTAAAGTTGCCGTTATGTTTCTGAATAGCGAGACTTTACATGAAACGACTCTTTAGTGAATCAAGTAATTTATGTCTTTCTTTGTGATTTTGGACCATTTTTCGTCTAATTTACAACTTAACAGGAGAAGTCTAGAGTCCTTTGCTGATCCTCCCTACCCCTTGTGGGAGGAAGGGCTGGCTACTGACTGACTGACTGACTACAACTTAATAATCAAGCATAACTTTAAGAGAATTTTGATCCCTTATTAATGAATATTGCAATAATCAAAACAACTTAAAATGAGGCAACATTAAGTGAGGAGTGTCTGTATGGTTTACAAAGCATATTTCTGCAATACTCAATAAGCAGCATACTGTATTAGTTTACCCTCAGTGGTGCTAGCGTAACTTATCATTGTATGTGGTAATTACTATAGTTTAGTTGTATTCTTAATCAGTCAATATGATCTTAAGCTAACCCATACTGTACCAGAGAATTTTGCGGTTTATGTACTCCTAAATACTGTACCAGCAATTTTCGCAAAAAATATTTTTCCGCGGTGCGACATGATGTATCCCTCACAAAAGCTAGGGAGTAACTAACTTCTGATGGTCGGAATAGCTGCCTGACCCTTGGGCAATATTGCCAATACCTAGTATTAAGGCCTACTATACATACTGTATTACCAAAGACCGCTCGCTATTTGCAGAGAACACAGCTCAAGTACGAGTGACGAACGATATTCGTCGCTAGTACAGTACAGTACAAGAGTATAACATATACTGAAGAACGATATTCAGCGCTCGTACAGAATGGGTTAAATTTACTCACAAAAAAGAGTACTAGAACATCATTACAGTACTCTCCTTCCAAGTACAACAACCAGCGTATCATACTAACTGGCTGGGAATACGGCCAAACTATAGGAATTACCACCGACAATAATGGGGACTATCTAGGCATACAGGCCTTAATCTATTACAAGATAAGCTGGAAGTACAGATTTATTAAGAAATATAATATTACCATGATTACAAGAGGTATTACAAGCCTAACTCATTCAAATTTATCATATCTAGCAACCATGAACAAATTAGCAATCTCTGTCATATAAAGATAAACACCAGGAAATTTCATACTGGGGTTAATGTTATTTAATGTAGCTGCGCCCTAACTAAATGCTTAATGCAATCATATATCCTTGGGATTAAGAAGATAAAATTATATAATTTTATCTCGTATCAATGCTTAATCAACTTAAGTATAATCTGAGCACAAATAACTGATATGTTTTAAGTCAACACCAGTACAGACTAATAGGATACAACAAAAATAAAATATAAATTATATAACAGGTTCAACTAATATTACAGACTATACGTACAGCTAAGTACCCACATCAGAAATTACCATAGAATAAGAAAGTTCAATCTGTTTTCATAGATGTTTAGCTGAAATACAAGTTATAATACATTTTGAACATGCATAACAAAAATAAAGCATTGTAATTTTAAGTTTATCAAGAGAAGGTAGAAAATTTGACTTAAGTATAGCATTTTTACACTCTTTAATAGTACAGTATTCATCTTTGGATTCTCATAATACATATTTAATAAAAAAAAAGTAATAGAAAACAAATAAGATAATTGGAAAGGAAAACAAAATAGAAAAGGAAAGAAAAAGATGTAAAGTAGATCAAGATAGAAAAAGAATATTTCTTTATAATATCATCCACATCTTTGGTATTAGAAGTACAGTATTACTATAGTCCGTTCATTCTAGGTTGGGCAGAAATCGTAACCTCTAACCTCTGGAACTCAAGAAGGGTTAGAGCAAATGAGCTGTCAATTTATACACATATTCCCTAGCCAAGTCTTCTTATTTGGTAGAAAAAATAGCTCGATTACTCTAGTCCTTTTTGAGTTATGAGAGGTTAGAGGTTACGATTTCTGCCCAACCTAGAATGAACGGACTATAGTAGTTGCATGAGCCATAAATTATACAATAAAGAATCTTGAATAATAATGTGACTTTTGATAGGTCTTTTGTAAACTGCTTTAGAAGCCATTAAGTTAAATCATAATATCTTTGATTGCCTCAATCAAATAAGGTATTTCAACAATGTTATTGCTATTTCTAGATCATATTTTCCCTGTGAAGCTTAGCTTCAGATTAGCTTTTATATTACACTCTTGCTACTGCCAAAAGAGTGTATATAATCTTAAAAGTAAGACCTTTCTAAGGTTATGGATGAAAAAATATATATATAAATTCACCATCGATTGCCCATTAAAATTACTTTTAAGTAATTTGAATCTATATGGTAGACAAGTTATAATTGGATAAGTTAGCGAGGAGAGAAGACCATTCCTAGGACACTGTTTCTAAACTAATGATAAAGTAAATAGATTTGCACCATCTCCCAAGAAGGTGAAGAAAGAACGAACATCACACAGTGTAGAACTCTTAACTACTTTTATATCTTGTCTTTATACTTAAAGACTGAATAATCTATAAGAAGTTCAGCTTCCGGCCAGCCCTATAAGAGTTCTAGGCCCGGATTTACTAACCAACGTACGAGTAAAAGTTACTGTAAGTGGGAAGAGATACGTGTGAATGATCCCCGAGGTGTTAATTCCTTCGTATCTTCTCCCACTTGCGGTCACTTTTGTCCGTTATCGCATTTCGTATTAGTATATCTGGGCCCTGTACTGTACAGGTCTCCCTCACTATCCGATGCCCCAATTTACGATACTATTATAGGTTTGTAGGCGTTTGTGTTTGTGCTTTGACTGGTCCGAGAATGCATCCCCATTTACCGTATTAATTTTGGGGTTTGCTACATGATTTTTCTATTTAAGATGGGTTTTTCAGGAACGTAACCCAATCGTAAATCGAAGGAGACCTGTGCTCCACATCAACGATTCTGAAAAAATAACAGCTCACCTACATGACAATAATTTCAGCGGATTGGCTCATGCGACCGTGTCCAATATTTCATCCTGTAGTAATTATTTATTCTTAACAAAGGTTTTAATAATCTCAGTTGCACAAGTCAATCAGCAGGAAGTATTGCCATATAAGTGGACCATAACTTTCTCAGAGTCATTGACAGAAAATATAGTATGGAGCTTATGTGGTCTGGTTAAACTAAAGATAAAAGAAAACACAAATGTAATGTCTTAAAACATTACAATTTATTGAAACCGTACTTCAAAAGGATCATTCCGTCTTCAATGTGTATGTGTCTGTTATCATCACATAAGAGTTTGACCACAAATTTGAGCACCAATTATGATAAGCACTTGAAAGCAACAGCTGCATTATAAATTTTACATATCAAATTACAGATGATTAGAGGGCAAGATACTGGCCTATTTATAGTGAATAGAGTATATGTACCCACTCTCAAGAAAGCTTCTACTGCATTAAAAGTACTACAGTAGAGATAAGTTAAGCCAGTGTCAAACAGGCACCTGTATCTGATAATCTGTATCCGATTCTGGTATCTGCAGTAATTTAGGCACTATTGTTTTAGTATTTGTGCAATTTATTCATATTCTAAGATATATCCTGATTTTAAGCTGCGAACTTCAAAATACAGTAGGGTCCCGCATAGTGCGAGAGATTGGTCGATGCAATGCCTCGCGCCTCTCAAATTCGCGTTATTTGAATACTGTATCCTATGAGGAAAACTACAATTGGTCAATGGGTCTTCTTGATTATTCCTATTCACCTACTGTACTCATTCACACCCAAGCATGCCAAGAACGGATAACGGTGATAAAATAGACCTTTCATTTTCCCTTACCGTTTGCTTGAATGCCTCAGCCCCGGCAAAAATCTGCCGGCTGTCTGGCTGGCCGCATCTACATCACGAGTTTGGCGGCTTGTATAGATTTTGGTCGCGCTAATAGAGAACTACCTGGATTTGCCCTATATAAATATTATATCTGATAATCTGAATCCGGGTCAGGTGTCCTCAATAAGTTAATAGTTTATTTTTGAGTATTTGATTCATATATTCATGCTTCAAGATTTCTATTCCTGAATTTAAGATACAGATTATATATCGTCAAAATAAAAGTAGAATTGGTAAAAAAACAGCCTTTTCTTTTATCACACACTGCATATTGAATCCGATAAAGTGGATCCGAGCCTAGTTTCCAATACAAGCTCTCCTGCGACACCAACTTCAAATATCGTACTAACATTTTCTTATGACGAAATGCTGCTATAACTACAGTAGTTTCCAAAAGTCAATGTTATCTAAAATTATATTAACTTAGTTTCTTTTCAAACTAAAATATTGATAGCTATTCTCCTAAACTTACAACTCTATCATGCATGAAACTTTGCAAAATGTCAGCGTAAATGCAATTACAGTACTGTCCTGTTTATTCCACCCTTGTCTTGTCAACTAAATAATGATTTAATAAGGTATTTTTCTAAGCTTATATTCACCCATAGCTTTTCAATTAAATGTTTAATAAGGAAGTTCTCTAAGCAATCTACTCGTTCATATATAAAATCTTAAACCGCTAAGCATAAAGACGTAGTATCAAAACCGGTTATCGACAAAACATTGAATAAGACGAAAATTTAACTGGAAGAACTCATGAGGGATAAGGCATTAAACATTCAACCGCGAAGGGAAATCACCCAATCACTTTCACCGGCAATTATTTTTCTGTCTGTTCTCATCTGTCGGTTGGTTTCTGAGTTAAGATTAAAATGTAAATCTTGCAAACTAAACAATATGAAACTAATTATATGAATACAGTTATCAAAAATTATATAATTTAAGGGAGTTTATTTTCCCTCATGTTTAACCCCATTAGTTTTGAAATTTTAAGACGTTCACTCCACTAGTTTGGCGATTTTAAGACCTTTTGCACCAATTCTTTGTAAATCATAATACTGTACCTTTCGTGTCATTTAGGTGTCAATTTTTTCCTGGTGAGCGAAAGCTAGCCTGCAATTTAGGAGGAATTGGCCTTTGGCGGAGGCATTTTTCTACTAAGAAATGTACAAATCTATCTCAAAGGGAGGTCAATGCTAGGTCGGGGTGCGGAATATTTTTCACAAGGACCTACTAGTATTACTTTTGCCCTTAAAAGCAAGGGGATGAGGTACAGGTCTCCCTCACTATCCGATGCCCCGATTTACGATATTATTATAGGTTTTTAGGTGTTTGAGTTTAGGTTTAAGCTAGTCCGAGATCGCATCCCCATTTACCCCACAAATTTTAGGGTTCGCTATACGATTTTTCCTTATAAGATCGGGTTTTCAAGAACGTAACCCAATCGTAAATTGAGGGAGACCTGTAATATAGAACTGGAGTCATAGGCCGAGTAAAGGCGGTGTCACACGAGCGATTTTCCGTCAATTTTTACGGGCAATTGTAGTCTGGCAGCTTCAAAATATAAGTTCCATATGAATTAAACTAACCAACACAATCTACCTTCGATCTAGTTTCCGATTCCAATGCGAAAGACCCTCAAAGTAGTACGAGAAAAAACTTGCTCATCGAAAATTGCCGGAAAATGCGCTCGTGTGACACCACCTTAAGCCTTCTTACCTGCGAGTGTAGACTCGGATTCATACATGGAGGACTGTATTATTATAAAACATTATGAGACCCAACCAGATCAGACCAGGCCTGCCTAGAAAAACAATTGCTGAAGAAAGCGGTCATGTGGAACTCCGGCTTAACCCCTACTGTAAAGGAGACGTCTTTCTTAAATTTATTCTTGCTATATTTAGACTTTCGTGCCGTTTAGCCACTTCTGTACCGCAAAAGTCTTTTTCATTTTATTTTGGGTAGTTTCAGACTATTTTATTCAATTTAAAAAGGTCCTCCAGCGATTAACAGGCTTCGAAATATCTCCCTTACCCATTTTTACAACCACAGATCCTTCTTAAACTGCGCAAAATCATCTAGATATAGTTGAAATATTGCCACAAACATCCTCGGTAGTGAAAGGGTTAAGAAGAATCTGTGGTAGTAAAAAGGGTTAAATGAGATAGTTCAAAGCCTGTTAATTGCTGGAGGCTTTTATAAACTAAATAAAATAGTCTAATAGTAGCCAGAATAAAGTTAAACAGACGTCGCTGGTACAGAAGGGGTTAAGAGGTGGTGTAAGGTCTGTAAATAAATGCCAACACCAACACAGCTACATCTGCCCGACTCTGCTAACCTTGATTATTGTTCTCTTATCATACTCTGCTAACCTTGATTATTGTTCTCTTATCATCATAATAAATGCCAACACCAACACAGCTACATCTGCCCGACTCTGCTAACCTTGATTATTGTTCTCTTATCATCATAATAAATGCCAACACCAACACAGCTACATCTGCCCGACTCTGCTAACCTTGATTATTGTTCTCTTATCATCATAATAAATGCCAACACCAACACAGCTACATCTGCCCGACTCTGCTAACCTTGATTATTGTTCTCTTATCATCATAATCTTGCTATAGCTTCTAATTCTATTTCTGGTGCCCCCCAAATCTTTACTCTTAGTGTGTTTTTACTATTCCTTTTTTAATTAATATATTTACATTACTTGTAACTGTGATATTGAAGTTGTCTCACTATTACAATACAGTACCACAATAGTACTGTACTGTACACCACTCACTCATATGAAACAAATACAGTACCACAATAGTACTGTACACCACTCACTCATATGAAAAAAATTTACACTTTACTGTGCAAATTCAATGTAATGTGGGTTTGCAAAAATGCTCCTAAATTTGGTGCTATTCACTCTTTAAGACCCCTTGATTTTCCTAAAAGAGCGACTAGGCATCATGTAGCGATGTACACCCTATGTGGTGGATTGTGTTCTTTTATTTATAAAGAATTATTATTTTGCTTAAGCGTTGTTTCCACATAGCGATTTTGATAAGTTGTTTGGTCTTTTTGCTGTTTTCGTCCAAGTTTTGGTTCGTTTATTTTGCAAGTTTTACATTATAATAAACAGGTAAAATGTTCCTTCCTAATATTGGTAGCTTTCCTCCTTCTTCTCTTACAAACAGGTAGAACTTTCCTGCAGCAGCCTCCACAAACTAAGACCACCCACTAAACTACATGGCAACACACCCACAGACACCAAGAAATATCAAAACAACACCCAGCACACGGTATCACACACAATTACTGTCCTCTCTCCCTCCCTGCCCACCCCGAACCAACTTCCAGAAGCACATCCATACTCATATCTCTCGCCAATCCATCCACTCACTCACAGACAACACGCAGCTGCAAGCACGACCTCCCGAAATCTATCCTTCCGAATCCTCCCTTCCTCGCGAGGACAGAGTCCACCTGGCCAGGCTGAGATGCGGACACCATCCAGCTCTCCTGAGCTATCAGAAGGGACTGGATGACTCCGTTGTCGACGCCTGCCCGGGATGTAACACAGCACCCCATACCATTAAACACATCATAGAAGACTGCATTTCACACAACCACTTACGCCAACAACACAATCTACACTCAATGAGAGCTCTGTGGGAAGGCCCAATCGTGGCCATGGCCTTCCTCAGGGACTCGGGGCTGTTCGGCCAGGCAGCTTAGGGAACAACAACAACAACTTTCCTGCCTATCTTATTTCCCCTGTGCTTTCTTTTTGCTAATCAAACTATTCTGTAATCACAATAGCAGCCTTCCTTCTCCTTCTTCTTACAAACAGATCAAACGATTTTGCAAGGTAATCATATTGTTAACTATGTCTAGCGCAAGTATAAAGCCGGTATCACACGAGAGCTTTTCAATTCAACATTCGATGATCAACATTTTCTGGTCAAATTTCTGGAATATTTTGCACTGGTATCAGAAACTAGACCGATGATAGATGAATTGAGGTAACCAAAATATATTAAAGGTTGAACTCATAAGCTGCCAGACCAGTGTTGAGGATAAACATTTAGGGAAAAAGCCCTCATGTGATACCGGCTTAAGTAAAACTATTATACACTAACTCTTCCAAGCTTTGAGTGTATAATCTAGTTACTATTATTAGGTCACAAATCTTGACCCCTAACCTTTTATAACTCTTGCAGGACTGGGGTGATCGAGTTGACATTTCTACCATTTGGGAAGAGCCAATCAGGAAATAGGTTGGGATATTCACAGCCCATTTACTCTCTCCCATTTTGAGTTAGAAGTGAATAGGCACAGGGCATCAATGAGAGGCTATTTAAACCCAGGCCAAAAACAGAGTCCCTTCACTATGGTCATTATTATTATATGCATGAAGTTAAAGTTATGCTTAATAGTTATTTTATTGTGTTCTTTTATTTATATAATATTATTTTGCTAAAGCGTTGTTTCCACATAGCGATTTTGATAAGTTGCTTTGTCTTTTTACTGTGTTCGTCCAAGTTTTGGTTTGTTTATTTTGCAAGTTTTACATTATAATTATCCTGCATTCCATTTCACACTTAATCCAGACCAAGAACAACATCGTCCCACAATTTGACAGAGGTTAGGGGTCAAGATTTGTGGCCTTCTTCCAGTGAACAGACTATAAGTGTGTGAGTCGACTGGCTAGGAGACTGTTACAGCTATTACGAAATGTGGCACACGTTGATATTTTAGGTTCTATTGGAGCACTAAAGTATTATTATTATTATTATTATTATCCACAGAGTACAGACGTTCAATCATGGAGTAGTCTAATCGATTGTGTACGGTGGCACTAATAAGTCAAGTCTCAGCTGTCATTACGCTTGGCTCGCTCTGTGCTGTATTAATGTCTGTCAGATGTTCAATAGGGTGGGTAAGTGTAGGAACATGTTAGTATATCTCATTCAAAAAGAAGAAATCATGTGTAAATATTGTTGGTACCAAATATTGATCAAAACGTAATTGGTGCCGAGACATCGCTTATTAGCCGACTTTGCAATTACTGTACAGGGTACTGTATATCTTATTAAACAAAAAACATGTTTTACCAATCTAACTTCTTATTAATATTGTTTTCAGTCGTTTTTCACCCACGGAGTATTCTAAAAAGTATATTACGTATAAGAAAATGTAATTTACAAGCTACATCCTATAAACTAATCTTGCCAATATTTTTTAACTTGTATGAACATTATTCCAATTTCTTTCCACCCACGGAGTATTCTAAAATCTATTTTATGAATAAGAAATTGTAATTTACAATCTACTGTATATTCTATAATATAAACTTAACCCATTAATTTCAACTTTGTATGAATATTGTTCTAATTCAATTTCACCCATAGATGTCTTATTATTTATTGTGAATAAGAAATTATATTCTACAGGGTTCTTATATTTTATCGTTTAAAAAACCATGCACAGCCAATAAATGTTTACCTCTAATGAATATTGTTCTACAGTAATAATTCATGGAATATTCTGAAACAGCTTTTGTGTAGAAGAAACCGTATTCTTTCCTAATATAGATTTTCTGTGTACGAAATTGTAATCTTTAATCTTATAAAAAATCATGCATAGTTAATCATCTTTAACCTCTTATGAGCGGTGCTCTAATTCCTAAAGGCCCCTCAACACTAGAGGGTAATAATCATTTATCAATTATTTATACATTCGGTAGATTTTTCCTCATACTTGCAGGCATGAAGTGAACTGTGATGCGCATGATATTGCATAAGGATACAGCGCAATATTGAGACAGGATAGCATCCAAATGTCGAGTCGGCAGTACAGGTGCCCTATTCAATCCTGCAACCCTAGCCACGGGTAACAAAACAGCTACCAGATCTATGATACAACTCCAATACAGGAATCTTGGGTAAAACTTGAGCTCGGGGTACCACACATAAAAATCACCAATTTCCAATAATATCATCCAAATGTCAATAACACTAAAGTTGCCACTGCAGTTATTTTGCCACCTGCCCTATAAATACAAAGGGGTACAAAGAAAATCAAGTGGAGAAACTGGAAAGTGTGATTATTTCCAATTTGGCTAATATTTACGTTGTGATTAACTTGCTCATGTAGTAATGTACACCCTATGTGGTGGATTGTGTTCTTTTATTTCATAAATTTTATTTTAGTAAGTGTCATTTCCACATAGCGATTTTGATAAGTTATTTTACCTTTATCTTGAATCGTCCCAGTTTTGGTTTGTTTATTTTGCAAGGTTTACATTATTATTATAATTGTATTGTTTGCTGTATTTGGTATGCATTTTGGATATGTTGTCAAGATTTTTTATATAAATTATAATAAAACATATATTATTGGGTAAAACTTATAAGACATCTCTTGAGATGGAGAAGAGGGGGGGATATATCTCAGGTCGGCAAGGAAAAGATTGAGGACAGGTTGCGACAGAATTAAAGCGGCAACTTTTGTGTCATTAACGTCATTATAATATTAACAACTCTTCTATTTGCATACCCCCATTAATCTAAATTGGTACATTTATCACCGAACTCCTTGTAATTTAAAGAGGTTTATTATCTCCAAACTCCCAATAATATTAAGAGGTCCTATCTCCTAACTCCCAGTAAAGTACCACATATACTGTACATCTTCCAACTCCTCAAAAAATCTCCCATTCGAACTCCCGATACAAGAGTCCTTAGACAATCTTCAAACTCCAAGTAGTCTGATTACTTAAAAGAACTTAAGCTTGGAGTCAGTCTTTGATCTATGAGTCCGATTACTTATAGAATTTGAGTTCGGAGTCCACACAGTCCTTGAGCAAGTCGTCCATCTCCGAAAGTCGGCTCATGTCAAAGTTCTCCAGACAGGCCTCCGTCTCCTGTACACACTTGCTCTCCAATTCTCTGAGTGTCTCCGCGTTGCCTCCACCACTCTGCATCGCCGCCTGCTGTCTGCGGTACAACAGGTGCGTCCGGTTTACCTTTGTGGCAAACCGCGGTATCACCTGTAATAAGAGTTTAAAATCAACCATTCAATCTTAAGAAAGGATGCCTTTGCACTATAGTAGGGTCCCGCATAAAACGTGTTCAGATAAAACGAGTCTCGATTAAAACGAGCGACCTAAAATATTAATATTTAATTTTCGATCAGAACGAATGTGATCACATAAAACGAGTCCGCCGCCAAAGTGGGGCAAATCCGAGGAGTTTTCATATAGAGCGCCGAAATATCGTAGAAAACGTACGAAATATCGTACACTTTCATATAGAACGCCGAAATATCGTACAAAACGTACAAAATATCGTACGCTCCTGACGGAAATTTACGCTTCCAGTGAACATTGACGATATTGGGCCACCAAAATGCCGTGTTCACATAAAACGAAATCGCATAGAACGCCCTCGTTTATCGACCAATTACTCGTTTTATGTGAGACCCTACTGTCTTTGTACAGGAAGAATTATTTTATTTTATTTTAAGGAAGTTTAACCGTACCACTTAGTTTTTAATAAAAACTGTCTTGATAGCGTAATGGTTAGTGCGCAGAATTTTGGCGTGAGAATGCTAGGTTCATATCCTTGGAGTACCACATGTATTCATTAGTTTCATTGATTTAATTAATTTGGTATATTTATTATGTTCTCTCCACCAACCAATTTTACTCCTAAACTCGATTAATGAAATTAACAAACACATGTGGCAGTCCGGGAATTCGAACCCAGGACGCTCACACCGAAAATCAACACACTTATGCAATGCACCACGAAGACAGTTTGTAAGTTAATTGGTGGGTTGGTGATAATATGAATGACATACCTGTACAGTACAAGAAAAAGAATACGGTACTTCTGATATACAGTAATGGCTTTATGTCATAAGAAGAAACTAATGGGAGGCTGATTGGCTGGACCATATAAATTGTAATTGATCATCACCCGTCTCCCATATCAGGCTATTTATTTCTCTATTTCTTGAGTGTTTCCTCAGTGGTGATGAGGGGTGCTTTACTGTGGGGCCACCACTCCAGAGGGAGAGGGAGCCCTAGGATGGCAAATCCAGAAAAGGTCAATATCCCAACAAACCTGCTCATATTTGCCTACCCAACCCCACAGAAGCAGCCCAAAGGTTATCTCCATCTCGCTTCTAGGAAGTCACATGGAGAGGACTTTGAATTTACCCATTATCCCCTTCTGTACCGGCGATGTCTTTTTAACTTTATTCTGGCTACTATTTAACAATTGTATTTAGTCTAAAAAAGGTCTCCAGCAATTAAAAGGCTTCGAACCATCTCACTCAACTCTTTATACTACCATAGATCCGTTTTAAGCTGCACAAAATCATCTAAATATAGCCAGAATAATATATAAAAAACATTGCCGGTACAGAAGGGGTTATCTATATCTGTTGATAATGATAACTAACCTTTTTTTCCGACAATTTTTATGAGCAATTGTTGTCTGGCAGCTACAAAGTTTAAGTGCCGTACGAATTAAACTAGCTAACATAATCTACCTTCGATCTAGTTTCCGATTACAATGCGAAAGAGCCTCAAAATAGTACGAGAAAAAACTTGCTCATCAAAAATTGCCGGAAAAATTGCTTGTGTAACACTGCCTTTACCTTAGCTGGGTCCTGATCATCGGGTATCTTGGGACTCTGTGTGTGGGGTGAGATCTTAACGTTGCCGGTGAAGATGAAAGGTTTGAAGACCGAGCGTTGAGGGTTCGGGGTGCCGGTCAGCCAATGGCACGACGGACGACCTTTAGCCTCGTCACTTAACACCGATACCTGAAACAGAGATAATGAGTCAGATCACAAAATATCATAAATCTGCTATCCAATGCAGGCAAGCACAAAATAATTTCAATTGCGATCAAATTTGCTAATCTTATTTTCTGCATATGAAAGCAATAAACAAGCAAGATCACTCATACTAATATTATCAGTCATACCCATATGCTCTAATACAGTATACAATTAACTTGATACCTGGTAGCTCTAGATAGGTTTCACTAGACTTTTGATTTAGTGATATTGTACAGGTCTCCCTCACTATCCGATGCCCCAATTTACGACATTAATATAGGTTTCTTAGGTATTTGTGTTTGGGTTGGTCCGAGAACGCATCCCCATTTACCCCATAAATCTTAGGGTTCGCTATACGATTTTTCTATTTAAGATCGGGTTTTCAGGAACGAAACCCAATCGTAAATCGAGGGAGACCTGTACTGTTCCCTTTATTCTACTTAATGTTGTATACACATTTTATGTCAAACACATTACAGTAAACATAAGACTCACCATACTACTAGTAGTGGGATGGGTGTGGGTGGTAGGTCGACAAATACCAGACTCAGAATCCCGCAACACCTCAAACATTTGTGTCAAGCTAAAGTCACCTGTTGATAATAATCCCAGAAACTCACTACATCGCTCACATATGGGATACTCTTAATACTTTTGATCAGATGACCTTTATACAGTAAACTTATTTGTAGCTACTGCACATCCAGGCAGTTTATTAATACTTAACCCGTCCTGTACCGGTGACGTCTTTTTCATTTCATTCTGGCTGCTATTAGAAAATTTGTTTTCAGTTTATGAAGGGCCCCCAGTAATTAACAGGCTTCGAGCTATCTCACTTAACCATCTTTATTACCACAGATCCTTCTAAGTTGCACAAAATCGTCTAAATACAGTACTGTATAGCTACAATAAGGTTAAAAAGACATCACCGGTAGGGAAGGGGTTAAGCATCTGATACAACTTCTCTGGAGACAACCTGAATGCTGCAGTTATTAAAGCCGTGCCCTTGTTACAGGCCACATCAGAGCTACAATGCAAAGTTTCAAGAGTATGTAATACCAATTGTCAACGGAATTAAGAATTAGTATGGAAATCAGGTTTTCTAATTTTTTGAATACGAAGGTTTGATCTTAGTAATAAACTGAATGTTTTTGATCAGAGAAACATTGTGTGTGCTATTATGAACTGTGATTATATTATACCAGTTTAAATTTTCAATGGCCAACATTAATTTTTCAGACAACACTTCTGAATTGTATCGAAAACTAGACTGAAGACGATTATTTTAGGTGACCAAATTTATACAAGATTAACTCAAACAAGCGAGAGAATAACTAAGAGGGTGTACGAGAGCGAGGTGGAAGGAGAGAGGGAGAGGTGCACCGAAGGAGAGGTGGAAGTATGGAGTGAGGAAGTATATGGATGAAGGCGGTGCTGGTTGGGAGGAGGGGCGTCGACTGACTGGGGACAGAGGTGCATGGGGGCGGTTCGTTCGTGGCCACACCTTCGGGGATCACGGCATCAGACAATAGATAGATAGATAGAACTCAAACATTGCCTGAGCAGAATTACCTTGCTGATAAAAACATTTGAGTAATACCGGCTTACAGCTAATTCTCAGTACAGGTCTCCCTCACTATCCAATGCCCCAATTTACGATATTATTACAGGTTTTTAGGTGTTTGTGTTTTGGCTGGGCCGAGAAGACATCCCTATTTACCCCATTAATTGTAGGGTTTGCTATATGATTTATCTATTTAAGATCAGGTTTTCAGGAACATAACCCATTCATAAATTGAGGGAGGCCTGTATCCTATACTGTACTTATCTTCCTCCTCCGACATCTTGCACATCGTGTTGAACAAGAGCGACCTTCTGTGTGTATCCCAATGAACTCGACAAGAAGATATCCAAAGGTGTAGAAACAAAATTCATCACTACATATATTGTGCCAGTACTTTACATATACTGTATATATGGAGGGATGGAGTGAAGAAGTATATGGATGAAGGCGGTGCTGCTTGGGAGGAGGGGCGTCGACTGAATGGGGACAGAGGTGCATGGGGGTGTTTCGTTCGTGGCCACCCATTCGGGGATCACGGCGTCAGGCAATAGATAGATAGATTTCCATATAGTTATTTTGATAAGATATTTTGTCTTTATATTGTGCCATTCCTGTTTTGGTTTGTATATTTTGTAAGTTTTGTATGTTTGTATGTATCTATATACTCAGGCACTTACCCCATAGTTGGGGGTGGCCGACTCTAGACAGATCCCGAACAGAAACAACATTTAAAGTTTCAATTCTTAGGGTCCTGGACCACTTTCGCATTCCTTCGCCCCTTTCTCTGTCTTGTCTAGTATGAGAATTTTACAAGGGGAGGCCGAGTTTACTTTATAATATTAACACCTACTGTCCCAGCGACGTACGTTGGCCGACAGTAAAAAAAGTCACTCGTCAGTACCAGTGACGGACGACGTTCGTCCATAATATGCGGTCCTTTTAACAGCCCGTATCGATCAGTGCCTGGTACCACAACTTGTGAGCACTGCGCTGAGACCTTGGCAACACTTCTCAGCATATATCTAAGCTCCAAGAGGCTAGGAGAGTCAGTATTCCTCCATCTTTTGAGGTGGAAGGGTGTTCTCTCTCAACTCTGAAGCCATTTTGGCCAAACTGCTTGGTGCTGGAGTGTACATTTATTGTAATACCCTCTGGTACAGTAGGGGTTAATAATATTATTGTACATACATAACAGCACATGCAACAAGTAGACACAAAAATGCACATAACTACACAACCAAAATTCATATAAAAAAATTATAAACTTATATAAATATAACAGAAAAGAAAACACTGAGCAGTACACATTGCTTGAAAATATATACAGTTAGATAATACCGTGAATTAGCACCAAATATGCAAATTACCAAAGTACAGTACTGGTACTGTACCTTAAAAAAATTTAGGATTTTTTTTTATTACAGTACATTCATTTTTGATTTAGCTACTAAACATTAACTCTATGACCTTAGGAATTTTGATGTTTTTAATAATTTATAACCTAATTGTGTTGTTTCTAAATAAAGGGGATAGGATAAAACTAAGTTGCTTATGATGAAGCTCCTTATTCAAACTGCAAATTAATACCACAAACCCTTTGTAATTTTCTTCACCTTCCTAAGGTGAATATAGGTAATTTCAATTAACTTACTATAGTAATCGTTCCCTAGGCTGCCTGGCCGAACAGCCCCGTTAGTTACTGTAGTAAGAGCTGCATTTACAACAGCTATCATGTGGCCCGTGCAAGAAAATGGAGGATATTTCAACCGATACCGAAGTTTCAAAGCGATCTATAATGCTCAGTGTAATACTGTATAGAGAACGGGCGAGGGTGTAGGTACCTGAGAGGATGCACTGACAAAGGAGCCATCAGGCATGCATATCCCCGAGTCCTCATCTCTCAGCACAGAGAACATTGACTGCAGACCAAAGTTACCTGCAACAACCATGCCTCTCAGTAATAATAATGATAATATACAGGCCTCCCGCACTTTCCGATGTCCTGATTTACGATTTACGAAACTGCATAATAAATCGTATGCTTGTGCATATTTCTTTAACTGTCTTGATAGCGTAATGCATGAGTGCGCGGAATTTCGGTGGGAGTGTCCTAGGTACGAGTCCTTGGAGTGCCACATATATTTGTTGATTTCATTAATTGAGTTTAGAAGCAAAGTTGGTTGGTGAAAAATCATAATTATAATAGGTTTTTAGGTGTTTGGGCTTGGGTTTTGGTTGGTCCGTGAATGCATCCCCATTTACCCCATTAATTTTAGGGTTTGCTATATGATTTTTCTATTTAAGATCGGGTTTTCAGGAACGTAACCCAATCGTAAATCGAGGGAGACCTGTACACTGCTAACTACGATACACAGTAGATAATGTATGGAAGAAATTACATATTGGATCATTTATGGTACTAACTACTGAACATAATATATAATGTTTATATAATCCCAGCCGGACTCGAACCTCCGTCATTCAGAATTTTTTATAATGTAAAACTGGCAAAATAAACAAAACCAAAACAGGAATAGAGAACTATTAAAAAACTTTGTGGAAACAACGAGTTAGCAAAATATAATTTTGAAATAAATGAAAACAAAACCACCACATAGAAGGTGAATAACTATACTGTATGAGTAAGTGAATTTGGGTCCCAAGTAAATTAGTCGAGCATACTGTATATTAAAGTACTGTACTCTCGTCATACTCAAGGATATAGTCAACTTGGGAAGTTCAGGACGTTCTGGTAAATTCTGTAGAATCATATGCTTTCACATTAATTTCATTGGGAGGTGTTTGGTGTTGGGAGTTAAATTAATAAATTAGAATATTCTGTAAGAATAAAGGAACTACAATTTAAGTCAAAATATGCTATTCAAGCAATTTGACATGCTAACTGTCTTGATAGCGTAATGCATAAGTGCGCGGAATTTTGGTGTGAGTATCCTAGGTTCGAGTCCTTGGAGTGCCACATGTATTTGTTGA
This sequence comes from Paralithodes platypus, assembly GCA_032716605.1. Lineage (NCBI taxonomy): Eukaryota > Metazoa > Arthropoda > Malacostraca > Decapoda > Lithodidae > Paralithodes > Paralithodes platypus. Next base: position 2,258,784 of record CM064489.1, read on the forward strand.
TTTCATTAATTGAGTTTAGAAGTGAAGTTGGTTGGTGAAAAAATATAATTAACAATAGTACAAAATGCATCCAGCACTCACAAACAATAGTGCTATCGGGTAGGTAACTGTGAGCATAGTACAGTAGCATAAAAACATGACCCCTACCAACTGCTACCCTAAAAATAACCTATATTTATAGGACACATAAAATAAGGATAACACAATGGCAGGCAAATGATACCGGTACTATCAAAAGTGAATACCTGTAGACATCATAAAATAAAGTAGAATAATTGCAAAATATGAAAAAGCAATAACAGATTTAAATAAAGCCTTTCTATCAACGCCATGCATTAAAAGGAAGAAGATCATCATACTGAAAAAGTTAATGTTATGTAGGTTTCAACTTCAGGGGATGGTCTCTTGGTAATTGGTAATTTGGGGATTGCATTTGTGACTGGGATAGTATCAAGACTGTTAGAGAGTTCATTGTTTATTTTAACCCCTTCTGTACCGGCGTCGTCTATTATATTATAGTCAAGTTATATTTAGACGATTTTGTGCAGCTTAAGAAGGATCTGTTGCATTAAAAAGGGTTAATTAAGAATGTTCGAAGCCTGTTAATTGCTGAAACTGAATAAAATTGCCTAATAGTTCAATCAACCAATCAATGGGGGCATACGCCATGAAAGCGCGTAGCCGCACTCACTTAAAACGATCAGAACCCAGGAGGATTGCCTTGAGCTCCAAGCAGATTTGCAAAAGATCCATGAATGGAGCATCAAATGGAATATGGAGTTCAATGCAGGAAAGTGTAAGACTCTAGAAATGGGTAAAAGCAAGTACAGACCTAGAAAAGATTATAAACTAGGAAACAAAGTGATTCCCAAAGCAGAAAAAGAAAAAGACTTGGGGATAGAATTTAAGGATAACATGTCTCCAGAAAGCCACATAAATAAGATAGTGAGAGAATCACTAGCACTAGTGGCAAATATCAGGATGTCTTTCAATTATCTTAATGAAAACACCATGAAACAAATAATAATGGCAATAATAAGACCCAGGATGGAATATGCATCCTTAGTGTGGTCCCCTCACATGAAGAAACATATCCACAAAATTAAGAGGGTACAGAGAGCAGCTACGAGGATGATCCCAGGTTTGGAAAATTTGGAGTACCAAGAGAGGCTCGAGAGATTGAATCTACCTACACTGGAACAGAGAAGGAAACGAGGACAGCAAATTCAGATATACAAATGTGTTAGAGGTATTGACAAAATCGACCAAGAAAACTTCATAGAGAGGGATGGAGGTGAGAGAACAAGAGGACACAGCTACAAACTAAAAGTGCTTAATAGTAAATCTGATCTGAAAAGTAAAAGATTTCCTACCAACTCAATTAGTGGGTGGAACAAATTGCCAGCCGAAGTAGTGTCTGCACCATCAGTGCATAGTTTCAAAGCACGGTATGACAAACATATCTTAGGAGGCGGGAATTAACGAGCATGCTCACTCCCGCAAATACAACTAGTGTAACTAGTGTACCCTCCAACTCCCTTTTGAGGGATACTCCCGGACGAGACTCCAGATATCTGCCTGGCCCATATAAAGTATCCTATCATACGATTGGCCGACTTGCCTCAGCCATGAGTTCCGTGGTCTTCCCCTAGGCCTTCTCCACTCAGGGTTGTCTTCTGTAGAGACCACCTGGTGAGCAGGGTCTGCTTCAGGGAGGCGAACTACATGCCCATATAGCCGAAGTTGGCGTTCCTGGACACATGAAACTAATACAGTATATCTTGAATCAGTTTCATGGAGCAGTCGCTGGTTTGAGACGTAATCATTCCAGCGATTGCCCATGATCCTGCGAAGACATTTGGAACCAAGGAATTGATGCGTCTCTTCAGCTCACTGCTAAGAGTCCATGTCTCACATCCATATAATAAGACAGGGAGCACCAACAACTTAATGATCCGCAGCTTCGACTTTCTGCACAGGTATCGACAATGCCATATACTTTTGTTGAGTGAATCCATAACTACATATGCTAAGCCGAGGCGACGATTGATATTATAGCCCGACTCACCACTACTGTATTATGGATCATGCTACCAAGAAAAGTAAATTATTCCAAGATCTTTAAGTCCTCACAACATGCATGAACAGATTGCACTGCATCATCCAATAAGTCACCAACTGCTTGAACTTTATTCTTAGTTCAAAAGACCTCTAAACCCAACGGTTTCGACTCCTTGTGTAGTGCCTCAAGGGCCAATTTGAGAACATCTAATGTCTCCGATAGGATTACTGCATCATCTGCCATTCCAAGATCTGTAATCCTGAAATTGTCGATGTCTGCTCTGCAGCGACTCCGCCCGGCTGTCCGGCCCAGTAACCAGTCCATTCAAGTGTTTAAAAGTGTACAGTAGGCGCCAAAATGCACCCCTGTCTCACACCTAAATTCACAGGGAACGAGTAAGATCTTCCCTCACCAAACTTGACAGCACTCTCTATTCCTGCATCGAGTCTAGACACCAGGTCAATGATTTCCGCGGGAATCCCGCGTAACCGTATTAGCTCCCGGAGCATCTCTTAGTGCACCGAGTCAAATGTCTTCTTGAGATCAACATAGGCTGCAAGCAGCCCTTTTTGAAACTCAAGTAGGCGTTTCACGAATACCAGAAACACCATAATCCGGTCAATTGTTGAATTCTTGTGTGTAAATCCAGATTGCTCAGGTCTCTGCTCCTTTAGCAGGTGGCCTCGGATTCGCACCAGCAAAATGTGGGCGAAAACCTTGCCTGGCACACTGAGCAGTGTAATACCATGGTAGTTACTGCAGTCTTGTCTGTCCCCTTTCCCTTTCCAGATAGAGGTGACCAGACTCCTTCTCCAGTCAAGAGGAATGGTACCGTTGTGTCATACAGCAGTCAGGACCGCATGTAAGCCGTGGACCAGTTGGCACTTTCATAGATACCAGTATATAATGGAAAGGATATCATCGGTACTGAATGGGTTAATACTCGGTAGGTACTGTATTTATGTATGTTTGTAAAGGCAATGATCAATAACACACCCTTCATATAAGATCTTGCTTATATAGATTTTACCTTTAAGTTATTGGATAAATGGCACCTTTTATGTTTTCCATACTCATTCTCAATTCTGTAAGCAACACACACACACATATATATATATATATATATATATATATATATATATATATATATATATATATACAGTATATATATATATACAGTATATATACATGTACGTATGGAAAGCGAGAGAATGACTAAGAGGGTGTACGAGAGCGAGGTGGAGGGACAGAGGGGGAGAGGTAGACCGAATATGAGGTGGAAGGATGGAGTGAGGAACTACATGAACGAAGGCGGTGCTGGTTGGGGGGAGGGGCGTCGACTGACTGGGGACAGAGGTGCATGGGGCGGTTCGTTCGTGGCCACCCCTTCGGGGATCACGGCGTCAGGCAATAGATAGATAGATAGATATATACATATATACTGTACAGTATATATATATATATATATATATATAGCATTATTGATTTTACTTAGTCTTAATGTGTAACAGCAATTGTATTTTTGCAGAACATTTAAACTGATAAATACAAGTGTGATTAATTATAGTAAACTTATTTAGTTATTACAGGTAATATATTAGATTCTAGAATGCAAGGCCTTCGAGTTCAGTGGCCTGGTTAAACTAATTAGAAAATAAAAAATAGAATGCAATGGATATATTAGCAATACTTTGGAAATATCTATTAATATTCTAATGTAATAAATATAATCATGAGGTCAAAACATACTACAGGTAGGCTACTAGCTATACAGGGTGATTCAGTAACCCTTTTCATAAATTTAATGGCAAATTCGGGAGACAAAAATAAGACTAATTTACTCTATGACCCTTAGGGTGAGTCTTTGATATGATGGAGATATTACACCTTTAAAGTTATCGATAGATAGAAAAGAAAAAAATCTAAGGAGTGAGAATGAAAATGTCGTTGCTAACTGGCAGGGTAGCGTAACCAAGACTTGGTATCAAAATGGCTGCATACGGTAGCTGGATGCAGTTCGTTTCGCAATTTACAAAGGTACATTACTACTGTATTTGTATTATCATCATCATTATTATTAATAATCATTGTATTAGTAGTAGTAGTAGCAAGGGGAGAAGCAGGCGGCGGGATAAGTAAGAGGAAGAGGAGGAGGAGTAAGTGGTGGAAGAGGGGTAAGTGGAGGAGGAGGGATCTTCCTGCCGACTTTGAGCTTTGATACTCCGCTCGTCTTAATGAATCTTGAATCAATCTGTACATGAATCTAAAAATTGTTTCTTTGCTTACACGTGGTATGTAAATGGTTGCATATGGTAGCAGTTGTCTCAATGCTCAAAAGAACTGCTACTACTACTATGAATAATGTACGTATAATAATGGTGATGATGATAGTACAAATAGTAATGTACCTTTGTAAATTGGGAAACCAACTGCATCCAGCTACCGTATGCAGCCATTTTGATACCAAGTCTTGGTTACGCTACCCTGCCAGTTAGCAACGACATTTTCATTCTCACTCCCTTAGATTTTTTTCTTTTCTAACTATCGATAACTTTAAAGGTGTAATATCTCCATCATATCAAAGACTCACCCTAAGGGTCATAGAGTAAATTAGTCTTATTTTTGTCTCCCAAATTTGTCATTAAATTTATGAAAAGGGTTACTGAATCACCCTGTATATTGTATAACATTAAACTACAATTGAACTTGTTGAACAATTGAACAACAACAACAACAACAATTGAACTTGTTATACTGTACAGTAATATAAGTCCTATTTAAATTGAAGTTGTGACAATTAAACACTACTGTATCTCAATTTAAAAACAAATTGAAGTGAGTGATATTTGTCAATACTGTATTAGGAAAGAGCAGTGATGTACTGTAATACAATACAGTACCATACGGTATAGACTATAGTAGTGTTTAAGATAAGAACCAATGTTAGTGTTCAATGGAATGGAATATATGAGTCTGGAATAAAGTTATAAGTACTGTATTATTATTATAATACAATATCAAGCAAAATAACTTCAGACAGCCAGAAAGACTGAATATGTACGTTGTTGTTGTCGTTCCCTAGGCTGCCTGGCTGAACAGCCCCGTGAATAAGTATGTTTTCTTTGTGTACAGTATGTTAATTTTCACAGTTTGAATCAATAATTGTGTCCAGCTTTGAACTGACAATTGTACACTCGGTCAAAAAAGTATCTGCACCCCTACCCTGATCATCTGGTGTGTACAGCTTGATAGGTTTGACATCTCTGCCTCCAACTTTATCCGTGTCAAGAGACGATCGTCTCTGACACATAGATATAGTTGCAGGCAGAGGTGCCAACCCTACTGAGCTGTACACACCAGATGATCAACATAGGGGTACAGATACTTCTTTGACCGAGTGTAGCTCATAGGCCTATCTGATAAAATAACAACTAATGCAACAAAATATTCCAATATGAGAAAAATCTCCTAAAACAAAAACTACAATAACAAAATTTCCTGACAAACAAAATTAATCAATGGACATACCTCCTTGCGAGAGTTTGTTGAGCAGTCGTTCCCCACACTCCTTCCTGCCACCAGTGTCGTCCTGAGCGCTGAAGGCCGCAGCAAAACTAAATTCAGAGGATCCGTCCCACAAACCCGCTTCTTGGGCCGCCTCTTTTACCCCTTCACTGGTCCGGTCCATTTTGGTCCCAATCGTCAAGGCGTTGCTAATGTTCCGATACCCACCTGAAAGATATTCTTATACACTAAGTAAAGAAATCTATTTATACATACATAAATACATACATAAAATGTTAAGACTGAATGCTCCACACATTCGCGCAGTTTCAGTCTCTTGTCCTAATGGCAGCGTTCCAGGCAACCCTGTTAAGGGCTGTTTCACTTGTCAAGTTTTTGGATTGGAGATCGGCACGTATAGTCCGATCCCAGGTCTTCCTCGGTCCACCCCTTGGTGCAGCTCCCTCCACAATCACAGACCTGCATCTTTTCACCCAATTTTGTTCATCCATTCTCTCCACATGTCCATACCATCCCAGTCTACTTGTACGCATCTCCTCACTAATACTCTTTATACCTAAACGTCTCCTCAGCTCATCATTTGTTATTCTATCTTGCAGCCTGGCCCCACACATCCATCTCACCATTCTCATCTCATTACGTTTCATTCTGTTGATATCCTCTCTCTAGGTTTACGTCTCCCTCTTCGTCCTTCCACCTCACTCTCGTACATTCTCTCGCTTCCCATACGTTCCACAAAGCCAAACAATCTCAAAGTGTTCCTTTTCACACTTTCCAGCACATCTACTAAATTGAAATAAACTTACTCTTAATCTGCTCAGCTGCCCAGTGTCGGCCAGCAGTCTCTAGCACCCAGGCCTCAGTAGGGTCGGCTATAAGGAAGCTGTTGTGATAGACAAATTCCGGATCCGTTTCGCAACACGGACCACCCTGACCGTGTTGTTCTAGCAGCGACCCGATCACACTCACAGCATTCGCCGCGCTAGTACTTCTTTCCAACGCTAACCTGTGAAATGTTCTTGTATTAACGTAGGAAGTTTCATAGTCAACACCTAACCTCAATGTTATTCTATATTTTCTAAGGAGGACCTAGCTTAAATACTCTAGTACTGTAGTAACAATCACCCTATCACTACTTCTCTCATGGTTATTCTTGATGGGTTACAGCGTGTAAGTTCTGTATGAGATATCCTAGGTTCTAATCCTGGGAGAATCACATGCTTTCATTAATTTCATTTGGGGGCTATTGGTGTTAAGAACGATGTTAGAAATAATACTAGTATCTTACTGGATAATGAAGCTTTATAAGTGCTATTTCTTATAATTCAAGAGGGAAACTCGGCTCTGAAGAATGACCATCCCAACCATATTCTTCTGTAAGCCATCTAATCACTCTCACAGAATTCTTAACCCCTTCTGTACCGACGACGTCTTTTCTATTATATTCTGTCAACTATTAGACAATTATTAAGCTTAGGAAGGACGTCTACCCCTTAACAGGCTACAAACCATCTCTATTAATCCTTTTATCTACCATATATCTTTCCTAAGCTTCATACAATCGTCTGAATGTAGCTGAAATCAAATATAAAATACGTCACCAGTAGAGAAGGAGTTAACACTGCTATTTCTCTCTACTTCTATTATAATGTAAAAATTGCAAAATAAACAAACCAAAACAGGAACGGCACAATATAAAGACAAAAGAACGTACAGGTCTCCCTCGATTTATGATTGGGTTATGCTCTTGAAAACCGGATCTTAAATAGAAAAATCGTATAGCAAACCCTAAAATTAATGAGGTAAATGGGGATGCATTCTCGGACCAGCCAAAACAACAAATACAAACACCTAAAATCCTATAATAATATCGTAAATCGGGGCATCGGATAGTGAGGGAGACCTGTATCAAAATCACTACAGTATGTGGAAATGAGATGTAATGTTATTCTTACATACTGAAATGACATGAAAATGAAACCACACCTCTTGTGGAACACTTGGTCTATAAAATCATGATGATGCAGTTTTTACCACCATACACTCCCTGCTGAATAGCAAGGCTAGGGTGAGTGCCCTGATGAATCAGGGACTTAGTGAATAGTTGCCACAGATTGCTAGACCGCACCATTCACCAACAGCACTGACATCTGCCAATAACTCACTGGCTGGCCCGAGGCTCGAACCACCAACCTCACGGTTAGCAGGCGAACGCTCTACCAATCGAGCTACGGCCTGTGGCCGTACTGTACTGTACTGTAAAGTATGATGTGGTTTCCGGACATCTCAACCAGTAGACCATTTCAACCAGTAGCTCTCAACCAGTGCCAAATCAACCAAGACCAACCAAACCAGTGCCAAAATATAGTACAGTACTAACCTAACCTAACCGCATCGTGGCCATGGCCTTTCTCAGGGACTCGGGGCTGTTCGGCCAGGCAGCTTAGGGAACAACAACAACAACAACAACAACCGCATTGGTTGATTTGGTACTGGTTGAGAGCTACTGGTTGAAATGGTCTACTGGTGGAGTTGTCCGGTCACCGTATGATGTAAAGTAAAATAATATTACCTGACGAAATCCATACCAAGGAGTCTCTCTGTAGTATCATCGTCACCTTGTAACTTGGTCCACACCGCCTCATTACCCACACACACACCCTTCTCATTAGCCCCCATCTCAGCGCCCCACATCCACGACGGTTTGCTCAGAATCACAGCATGGGTTGATTCCACTTGGTCGATCTTTATGTAGGTGCACTGAGGACAAACAGGAATGGAAAGGTATAACTTGCAAAACAAACAAACCCAAAAAGGTACCGCACAATATAAAGACAATTTAGATTTAGCCAAACAATATGGTATCACCTAGGTAACAAAACTTGTCCACTAGCTCCAATGACTCATTTTCATAATTCACAGCCACAGGATCATCATTTAACACAAGCTTGCCCTTGCACACTACGCACTCAAATTTCTCAATTTCTGACTTATCCTTCGGCAGGGGTCCTTTTATTCTACTACAGCACTTACTCCCATGGCGCACCCAGCATCGACAGATGCTACATCGAATCGAGTTAGCGCTCACACCCTTTCCACACACTGCACATGGGTATGCACCGCTCTTTTCCACATTGCCTCGTCCCAATCTACAATGCATAACCTTGGTTTTGTTAATATTGACTCTTAAACCCTTGCTCGCCATGCCCTCTCTCCATCTTCTGAATCTGGCCTCAGGATCTTGCACATTGTCAGCTATTAGGACTAAATTGTCTGCATAAAACAGTTCCCACGGGAGTCCGGATCTAAAATCTCTAGACAGTGCCTCCAGGACCATAATAAAGAGGGGGCTTAAGACTGAACCCAGATAAACTCCAACACGGACTGTGAACTCCTCACTCCACTCAGTACACCTTTCACCCAAACAGGGCAGAAATCTTTACCTCTATCCTCTGTAACTCAAAAAGGGCTGGAGCAAATGGGCTGAAACTTTCCACACCTTTTCCTTGGCCGACTCTTCCTAAATGTTACAAATATCAGCTTGATTACTCTGCTCCTTTTTGAGTTATGAAGGGTTAAGGTTGAGATGTCTGGCCTACCTATAATGAACAGGGTATAGGCAGGGTGTCAAACGAAAGCCGAGTCCTTAATCTCTTCAATACCGATGATTTTTTTTTCCTTTTTTTCTGGCAACTAGAAGACGATACTATTCAGGTTAGGAAGGACGTCTACCCATTAAGAGGTTACGGACTACCATTATTAATCCTTTTGGCTGCCATATATCTTTCCAAAACTTTACAAAGTTGTGTAATCGTAGCTGATATTCAATAACAAAGACGTCACCGGTAGTGAGGGGGTTAATTTTCAGTGTTTATTATTTTCTATGTAAAGGTAGCCTAAAGTTCTGCTTTATAGTTCAAATTATGGGGATGGATGTAGTTACCGGGTGTACCACTACCGACATACAACATAAATCATCTATAAATACTTATAATAAAATAAATACTTCTAAATCTATAATACTAGGTTAGGTTAAGTTAGGTTGTTTGGTTAGGGTAATGTATTTTTGTATCCAAAGGCAGTCAAAATAGACGGGAACATGATGGTGAGCGTCCGCGTAGTGTAAACAAGACGGGCGGTACACCCGGTAACTACATTCTTGCCAAATTATGTCTTTGGAAGTTATAAAAAAGGCCAAAACAATACAGTACTATTTCATGTAAATTTTCTTATATTATAATGCTTAGTGCGCGGAATTTCGGTGTGAGTATCCTAGGTTCGAATCCATGGAGTGTCACATGTATTCATTGTTTCATTAATTAGGTTTACTGTATTTGTAAGTTAATTGGTGGGTTGGTGATGATATGAATTATATTACAGTACTTCTCATACCTGGATGACCTAGATGTGTGTGAATTTGTGTTTTGTTTTAGTGTGTTCATTGTTTTCTGTTGTGTTGTGTTGTCCCTATTTGGGTTCTGTCTCGAGTCGCCTCCCCCCCCCCTTCAAAAAATAGGAAAAAATGGGGAATGAGCCTGAGTACAGTTTTCCGCACATATTCTATTCTGTTAGGGTCGTGACTTGACAGCGCTGCACCCACTTCCCCAACCCCCCTCCCTCGCTCCACCTCCTTTCTTCCACTATTGGTAGGAGGTGGAATGAGAGAGGGGAGTTGGGGAGGTGGGTGCGGCTCTGCCAAGTTACGATTTGCTGGGATGGTTGAGAAATGGAATATGTGCGGCAAACTGTACATACATACATACATACTTCTCATACCGGTATTTATTCAAGTCTTCAAACAAAATTGCCCCGGTTAACACCCTGGGTATAGGTTTATTATATTTTTTCCACCAACCGACTTCACTTCTAAACTCAAATAATCTATCTATCTATCTATTGCCTGACGCCGTGATCCCCGAAGGGGTGGCCATGAACGAACTGCCCCCATGCACCTCTGTCCCCAGTCAGTCGACGCCCCTCCCCCCAACCAGCACCGCCTTCGTTCATGTACTTCCTCACTCCATCCTTCCACCTCTCATTCGGTCTACCTCTCCCTCTCTGTCCCTCCACCTCGCTCTCGTACACCCTCTTAGTCATTCTCTCGCTTTCCATACGTTCCATATGGCCGAACCATCTCAAGTTGTTCCTTTTCACACTTTCCAGCACATCTACCTCCACACCACACCTTCTTACTTCCTCATTAGTCTGTCTATCCCTCCATGTAACTCCGCACACACTCCTTAAGTAATTCATTTCCACTGCTCTCACTCTTGGTCTGAGTCTCTCAACCAACGTCCATGCTTCGCTTCTGTAAGTCAGTGTCGGGATTACCACACTGTCATGCAAGGACTTCTTCACTTCCATACTGACCACCCTATTTCTTGTTACTGCTTTTAGCGTTCCTACAACCCTCTTCCCCTGTTGTACCCTCTCCCGCACTACTTCATCCATAGTCCCATCTTTACTCAACACACTGCCCAGATACTTAAAAGAGTTGACGATCTCCATAGCCTGACCGTTCAGCTTCACCTCACACTCTGTGACTTCACCCCTTTCGAAGACCATAACCTTGCTCTTCCCCGCATTTACCTTCAAATTCCGTTTTTCGCACGCTGTTCCAAACTCATTTACCAGACCCTGCAACTCCCATTCATTATCACTCATCAGAACTGTATCATCCGCAAACAGCAGTATAGGTAGCTTCCACTCAATTCCCTCCATTTTCAGCGATACACCAACATCCACTGCTCTTGATAGTATTTCTTTCATGACTCCATCCATATATACAGTAAACAACCACGGGGACATCACACACCCCTGTTTCAAACCAACATTCAGGTCAAAGAACTCGCTCTGCTCACTCTCCACACGTACTGCCGCCTTTGCACCCTCATACATGCTCTTCACTGCTTTCAGCAACTTGCCCTCTACTCCGTATATTCTAAGTACTTTCCACAAACCTTCTCTATCCACTCTGTTATAGGCCTTTTCCAAGTCCATAAGGCAACATACACCTTTTGTTTCTTCTCCAGATACTTCTTCACGACACAATTCAGGGTAAAAATCTGATCTACACATCCTCTTCCCTTCCTAAAACCTCCCTGCTCGTCGCCTATCCATTTCTCCGTTCTCACTCTCACTCTCTCAATCACTACCCTACTGTATACCTTCCCTACTACGCTTAGAAGACATATTCCTCGGTGGTTACCACACACTCCTCTTTCCCCTTTGCCCTTATATAGGGGGACTATTATGCCAGTCTTCCAGTCATCAGGTGCACTCCCCTTCTCCCATGCTAGTTTGCACATTTTCCATACCCATTCTATCACTATCTCACCACCATACCTCAACATTTCCCCACACACTCCATCTGTTCTTGGTGCTTTCCCCAACTTCACTCTTTTCATGGCTTCCCACACTTCTGACCTCCTGAAATCAACAAATACATGTGACACTCCAAGGACTCGAACCTAGGATAATCACATCGAAATTCCGTGCACTTTTTTTTTTTTTTTTTTTTTTTTAAGAGACAATGAACGGAGGAAGGAAAAACACAGATAAAACAAAAAGGTCCATGTGCCTAAAGGCATCCTCCATTCATAAAATGTTTGTAACAACTGGATTTAAACATTTGTAGATTGTAAGTTTGTGGAAAGCAATTCGAGGGAAGTGAATTCCAAAGAGTAGTAGCTCTGGGGATAAATGAATTCTGATAAGCAGAAGTTCTGCATTGTGGAGGAGAAAGTGTAAATTCATGGGCGCTCTCAGCTGCCCTAGTTCTACGGGGAAAGATGTGGAGAGGCGGCACAATTGAAGCAAGTTCCTCGGAACAATTGCTGTGAAAATATCTGTAGAATAATGCAAGGGATGCAACGTTTCTTCGTATGGATAATGTAGGAAGGTCCTGTGTGATTGCAGGGTTATTGATTAATCTAATAGCTTTATTTTGAATTTTGTCATTACACTATCAAGACAGATAGTTTTACCTGAAGTTTACTCCCCGCAGTATGGGTAGTCGTGGGTTGATACACCACCTCCTGCACCTCTCCACTGGGGCGGTCAGAGTTCTTGCCAAACACAACATGGCCACCTTTAGTCCGGTCCCCGAGAACTACAAAAGTGTCACAGGACTGGGGTGGGGGCTTTGGAGACATCTGCAAAAAAAATATTGAATTAGTTATGCTTCAAGCTTGGAATAACTGTGGGAGGAGCTCAGTGGTCTGGTTAATCTGCTCTACATAACTAACTTGGAATAACTGTGTTGGTGGTGTAATGGTTTAGATGCTTATGTTCTGGGTGTGGTGTCCCGAGTTCGAATCCCGGGAGGACCATATGCTTTCATTAGATTATTCATGTGCATTGGGGTTTGTAATTGATGATTAATGTTAAGAACGGGGTGTTACTTAATAATACATAGTTAACCCATTCAGTACCTGGGACGTCCCTTTCATCATATTCTGGCGACTATTAGACAATTTTATTCAGCTTGGGAAGGACCTCTAGCAATGACGACGCTTCAAAGTATCTCAACCAACCCTTTTAACTACCACAGATCCTTCCCAAGCTGTAAAATATTGTCTAAATATAGCTAGAATAAAATATAACATATGTCGCTGATACTCAAAGGGTTAATTATAATCACACAGCAGGAAAAGGGTAAGGAATGCTTTGTTAAAGCAAACGCGAGGGGGATTCAAACCTGCTCCTCTCGTGAGTTTCATTACCTATGTGTGGGCTTTTTCAATGACGGTACAGTAGCTATAAAACAAGTACCGTACAGTACAGTACCGGTAACTAATAATATGCACGATTATAGAAAATCTAGATTTTCAATACCTCAGCTTTCTTTTTAGCCCGTTTCATATTAAATTTCAAATAAGGAGGAGATTCTTCCTAATTGAACAAACTGTAGCTATTAACTGAATTAAGTATCATATTTACTGTTACATACTGAATATATCAAGTAATTGATACATATTATTTATTCATATGCAAAAGTAATAGTTTCGATGTTAAGAGTACCCTTGGTAAGGAAATTGAAGGAGTGAAAGTTGCCTACGCTAACATATGCTGATGAGATTTCTGACGAGTGAGAGTTGTCGGTACTCCGGTTTGTCACCCTGAATCTAATTTCTCTGTTAGGTGTATGACTCCATATCTTGCCTAGAGTGTATAATTATGTCAGACAAGTCTCTGGTAATATCTGCCTTAACCCTATATGTAACAACGGGAAAGTGTCTTGCTGCTTCTGCCTTACCACTGTGGTTGTCTGTGTGCGAGTGTGAGTCTCCGTATGAATCTACTCTTACCTGGGTGACCGTGTGCAAGCATTCCCATGTCACTTGGGTTTTTCCATTCAACGTGACCAATGATTTTCCTTGTGACTTAATAATAATAATGACTTGGGTGATAAGATGGAGTCAGATTGATTAATAAATAGCTCTTAAGAAGGCAAGCTAATGTTCGTTATGTCTGAGAAAGAATTTTGTAAACTGGAATGCACATAATACCCCTCTACAGAGAATGTACTGTACTGTCGCTACACAAAGTGCCTGTGTCCTATAGTAATTCTATTGTAATATGTTATCTAAACCTATAATATAGTGAAAAACTAGGGAAAACACCCCTCAGAAAGCGGTAAAGCTATCTATAAGATCTCCGCAATAATTGTGTTAATGTAAAGTCAGTGAAAATAGGTTAGCCTAAACTGAACAAGATGCAGAAATACACGGGTTCGATTCCCGCCCTGGGTGCAGATTTTCGGGAGGATATTTTAGCATCTAATGATGTATTGGTAAAATTGTCAAGATGGTTGAAAGTAAGATCGGAGCTCCATAACCGTCCTTACAGGCATGGCGGTAGATGTGCTGGAAAATGTGAAAAGGAACACCTTGAGATGGTTCGGCCATATGGAACATATGGGAAGCGAGAGAATGACTAAGAGGGTGTACGAGAGCGAGGTGGAAAGACAGAGAGGGAGAGGTAAACCGAGAGAGGTGGAAGGATGGAGTGAAGAGGCATATAAATGAAGAAGGTGCTGGTTGGGAGGAGGGGCGTCGACTGACTGGGGACAGAGGTGCATGGGGGTGTTTAGTTCGTGGCCACCCCTTCAGGGATAACGGCGTCAGGCAATAGATAGATAGATAGAGACAGGCATGGTGTAAATTAATGAGTACATTAATGAGTTAACCCGTCCAGCACCAGCGACGCGTCTGACGAGTCACCCTAATTGCTCCGACTGTAACCTCAGGTGTAGCCACTCGAGAGGGCTCAGATTTGTATGGGAACTGTGTACGTATCCCACGCAACCGTGCCGATGGTTGAAAACTCTCAAAGTCTACGTGCGTGCACGTGAGCGTGCAATAACCTGGTTTTTTGGGGTAATTGCCTTCAATTTTTTACACTTGTAAAATACATTTTCGGGGGCTCTGTAGGACCATTCTTTAAGCTTTTTGAGCGGTTTTTCGTGGTTTTTCCTTCATTCCTAACCCATTCGCTATTGTTTCTGGAATAAAACCATTTTTTGAAAACCGGCCGGGTTCTGGTGAACAAACAATACAAAACTAGCCGGGGCTCCACGGGTTAAAGGAGGTTCAAGGTCAGAATATATCAACTTGTCATAATTAATAGCCTGTACTGTAGTGGTATTTTTACTTTGTCATCTATACTTTCAGCAGCCTCCACACCCACCTACTCAATCATGCAGGAAGATGGGTGTCTTTATTATTTAACAATAACACCGATTAACCATATCTCCTCAGTAATGACTGTAAATGTCATACTTAAAGCCAGTATTGCCTCCTGTCATAAGAAAGTGCTCCCCAAAAATGAGGTTACTATATATAAGAGAAATTACACCAGTCCAGAAAACATGACCACTCCCAATTTCACCTGTAAGTTAGCAGTCATTTCTTATAAATAAAAAAAATATATAAAGAACAATTAAGGTGATAGTAGTATAGTAAATAGCTCGGCCATACAAGGGGAATTATCCAAACACCATCCTGGAAATAAGGGACAACTGTTAGTCTAGAAAGCCAAGGGGGGGGGGGGTGTTAGCCAGACCCAGACGAGTTATGCTCCAGCCAGGGCCCACACGATATATCCCCATAAGAAACTTCCAATACTCAAAATACACATAAATTCCACCTTCTCAATCGAAAAGGATAAATATACAATTGATATAGAGAAGAGATGAGTACAACAATGGCAATAAATAAGGTTAAATAAGCCAGCAAATCCCTTACAACTGGGAACCACTAGCGTGAACCCCTCAATAAGGAACAAGCTGAGGGCTTCAAAGAAGTCTAGCCGGGAGGAACTAAATAACTAAACAGATAATAAATCCATAATATCCCATCTAATTAACATATCATACAGTCATTACTAACACACCATTCATTCCCCAAGCTCTGTGATTAACATAAAAACCCTGGGCCTCACCGTGACGAGAGCAGACGGACTTTGACAGCAGCCACCACAAC
Source organism: Paralithodes platypus (assembly GCA_032716605.1). Classification (NCBI taxonomy): domain Eukaryota; kingdom Metazoa; phylum Arthropoda; class Malacostraca; order Decapoda; family Lithodidae; genus Paralithodes; species Paralithodes platypus. The sequence goes on from CM064489.1 coordinate 2,274,855, forward strand.
ACCAGCAGACGACGGGCTAGACAAGTATGGCGCACGACATCCCTTCCTAAATTCTACAACTTACGAGCGAGAAATTATCGCTCTTGAATGCGTTCGTTGTTTTTATTAACACTAATGGACTTTGCCAAATTAATGTATATTTTGTTATGTGTATCAGTGAATAGCTTGTGCATAACATAAGAGCGCTGTCATACTTATTGATCGTGAAGGGTGAATGGAAAGCATGTACAGTACTGTACCACTGTGTAGCCTAAATTTTGACAGGATCATATTTGTATGCATGTGTTTCATTATATCACACACACACACACACACATATATACACACACACACACACATATATATATATATATATATATATATATATATATATATATATATATATACATTTGATAAAGAGTGGTGTTGGTAGAGGTGGAGAGGTGTGATGATAGTGTTGGGTGTGTCTGTGTGTGTGGAGGGGGGGGGGGGGGGGGGTGATTAGTGGTTGATGTAGCCTAGTGACCCTTTAGATATTTTGTGTAACTATAGGGTCTCTTATGTAGCCTACAGATGCTGTACAATGTAAAAGTCTATGTTTCCAGCTGATGTTAATTGCTACGTTACTGATCGTGGTTGATCAGCTAATACATAAATTTGGTAGCGGAATGAGTTTTTAATTATGAAACTATTGGAATTAATACGACGCAGAGATATAGTAAATTCATAGTAGATGTGTGGTGATAGTAATAATGGGTGTTTGAAAGCGTGTGCCGTGTGATGATAGTAATGAGTGTGATTATAGGCCTACTGTTTGAGGGTGCGAGATGATAGTAATAAGGGGTGTGATGATAATGGTCAGATGTTCCTATCACCTACGCTGGGAAGTAATGGAGGTATATTACTGTTCTATAGAATTTCATTACCTCCCTGAAATTATAGCCTACATACCTACAGTTGTATGTACAGGCATTTGTTTGTTAATACTTTGAAAGCTACTACATTTTGGTAATACAATATTCATATAGAATAATATGGCTCGAATTATTTTCAAATGCCTTTCTATAGGTTGAATGCTCAAAGATCAATCTGAACATTATTTTAACAGAATTCTCTATGAACATGTATTGTGATCTTACTAAGTACTAACAAACCATTCCATAGGTATGGCAACATTTTTGCTTAAGTCATGCTTCATTAATTAGATATGTTATGTTATTTAACATGGGAATTAAGTTTCGTTTTCATTGGGATTCTGCAGGATATAGAGAGATGTGGGGATATGTATACTGTAGGATGGGCCTGGGAGGATTGAGGAAGTGTGTGTGTTTGTGTAGCCTATGTGTTTGTGTGTGTGATGAGATGTGTGTGTGTGTGATGAGATGGGAGAAGGTGGATAATTGAGATATAAGGATCTTTCATCAGAGTATATGGGAACAACTATAGAATATTAATGGGAACGTACTAGAAAATGAAGGGATGGGGATATGCGAGATAACGATGAAATTGATATATACGAGGGATTGGGGATTGATATAACAGAAAATAGTTGTGGTTACATTCACTAAATACAATACATAGGCCTATAGCCTACAGATGTCCACATGCATATAATGATATTACTTTAAAATAATCTATGTACTGTATAGCCTATACTGTACTTATGCAATGTACAGTCGCCTGTAGTGATAAGGGTAGCCTACACATTTTATTGATTGAACATTATATAAACAATGCACTGATGAAATGTTTTGAAACATTATAATTTTAAACACTAGCCCGATCAGTAAGTGTTGACCCTCATTCAATGTTCACTGTCTCAAATCTATCATATTTTAAAGTACCAGTTGCTTGTGCAGGCGATTGTACATTATGAATAGGGAAAGATATTAGTTTGGGAGAGATCGGGAGGAGTATATAAACATAAGAAACAAGGAAATGTACATAAGGATAACTAGTAGGCCTATATGGTGGATGCATAAGCCAATCAGATAGCTAGGGAATGGGAATAGAAAGCTGTAGGCCTAGATGGACATATGGAAGAGGGATGGGAGGGAACATGTGGGATAGGCCCATTAGGAGCTATAGGATATGGAGGAAGCCTACGTGAGAAAGTGGGCGTACTGCAATTTGAAAGTGCCGCGTCACCTGTAAAATTATGTAATGCACTTCAATATAGCCAGTCTAAAATTATAAAGACACACACATCTATGTAATTTGTGCATTCTTTTATCAGTGTTACAGCTACTGTAGGCCTATATCCATTAATTAAATTCAGAGATAACAACAACAGGTGAGGTTGAAGCAGAGGTGCCAGATCTTATTTAAAAAATCATCTAAACAAATAGAAAGTACATTTTATTGTTTGACTTTGCTACCATATGTCTAAGAACGAATTTTGATATATAAGGCTAGCATAATCGAAATGTATATGTATTACGATAGCCAAAAATATAAGTTTTTATCCGGCTAATGTCAAGAATGTCACACAGAAATTCATGTCAACTCGCTCCTTGGTCAACTCGCTACAAACTACAATGAATGAACCCATTTGTTCGTCAGAAAACATACATATTTATACGTTACCTATCTTAACTTGCCCTACCCTAAATTATATTATATGATATTTGAGGATAGTTATGGGGAGGGTTTAGATTGCTCCTTAAACCTCCATCAGCCTTAAATAAGAGCTCAAAAGATAAATTTGTAAACTGTTAGGTCGAAAAATGTCGCTCACCAGGAAAAGATCGAAGCCTACATGGCACGAAAGGTCTTAAAATTCGCAGAAAAATTGGGTGAAAGGTCTTAAAATCGACAAACTAATGGAGTGAACTGTGAATGTCATAAAATGTCAACACTAATGGGGTTTAAACATGAGGGAGAAGCACCCCTTAAGTGAAAATATAGGCCTACCCGCAAATTAACTTGACTTTGACATATACTATGGCAGACATGCAACCATCTTTGTTATATAACCACAAACTTCTCACCCAAAGGAGTATATAAAACACATCTAAAATATCCCTACAGCCTAAAATTGGGCTTACTTACTGTAGGATACATGTAAATACTTTGTCATAGTTTGCGAGGTTCCATCGGTACTAATTTGACCACTTGCGAGTTTCAAGCTATAAGGAAGTCGGAGTTGTAGACAGTTGTAGTGTATGAATGAACGCATATATAATCACATTCACTATATACATTCTATCCATCAGAAGCTTTTATTGCACATATGTTAATATTGATACTTACGACGCCAACTTCGCCTTATCACCTGAAACTCGCAGGCGTTGAAATAATTAGTGAGCTGGAATTAATGTTGTTAAACCCAATTAAAATATTATAATAGTATTAATTACCTAATTACAAACGACAATACAATTATTGGAAACCACTACATGGGGCATATATGTTAACGATCGATGCATGAGAGTAGGCCTATACTAATAATTGCTTGTCCATGAAGCTGGCACGAATTTTTACCTAGGCCTATACCCATACAAACTTTCATGAAACCTTTACTCAATCAACTTATGAATATATCAGATTACCTCGATTAAACGTGTCATAATTAACTATCATCTATAAACCCTTCTATTGTTGAATTTACATGTTTGCACCATATATGTATGTACAGTATGCCTATATATAGTCTACTCACATATGACAGGTTTAGACATCCCAACTTCAACCTCTCATAACTAAAAAGGACATAGGCTAAGTAATTAAGCGAGCTCACATTTTTACCTTTTTAGAAGTCAACCAGTATACATAAGGTGTGGAATTAGTCAGCCCGTTTGCTCCAGCCCTCCATGAGTTTAATTTTAGAGGCATTCTGATCGAGTTAACCCCTTCTTTACCGGCGACGTCTTTTTAATTATATTTCAGCTAAATTTATACGATATTGTACTGTTTAATGAGGATCTATAGTAGTAGAAAGGGTTAAGTGAGGTAGTTCGAAGCCTATTAATTGTTGGAGACCCTCTATAAATTAATATAATCTTCTAATAGTAGCCAGAATAAAGTTAAAAGGACGGCGCCGGTACAGAAGGGGTTAACTACATTTATTGGCCAATCATAATTAATAGAATAGGTAGATACTCGAGTAAGATACTGAGATATAGAGACTCGGTAGTATGATATTTAATAGATCTCTATATTTAGACAGTATTTTTATTTCAGCTGACAGTAAAATTAATCCCATAGCAGCTTGCAGTATCTATTTTGACACATGCAACTGCATGCTGTCCATGGAGGCTATATCGTCTTAATGTCAAGTTTACACAATCAACAAGATCTTCACAATGGTTGAACAATATAGATGGGGACATGGCAACTTATCGTCAACTGAAGAAAAAGTCTATAGGCAAATTATGACTCAGAAGGCGAAATAACAAGCAGGAGAAAGGACCGGAGTACATGGCACCCATCCCAGCACCCAAGAGTGGTTTTGGCAACACTGATGACGTCAGTAATGCCAGTTTAGCTATTTTATTGTTAGTTCAAGATATATTTATTTCGATCTAGCGATACATATACTTGGGAAATTATAGACAATTGAGCCATTTATAGGCAATAATTTAATGAGCGTGCCATTTGTCTAGTGGTATTGTACCTTATTTACCAATTTATACTATCTTGCGACATTCTAGCGACATTTGAGGATTAATCTAGTAGTATTGTGTAACTCTGATTAGTATGGTAACTCTGACTGACGTCGTGCTGGTCCTAGTGGCTGCTGAGCGACACCACAGCGATAACATCGTCTCCGACCATGGCTCTCTTCAGAAACGTAGCCACCAGGCTTACCCAACAGGTAAGCTTGAAGAATTAATACATGAATCTTATGATGGTCAGCAGTGCGTGAAAGGGGTAAAGGCGAGGGAGATATGGCCTGCCGGTTACCTAACTAAAATGCCGTCCTTGAGTCCCTTGACCCTGAAATCAGCTGAGCCGGGTGGTGGGTTTCGTCATAGGCTAGGCTATACAGAAGAAGTAATGTTGTAACCTCAATAAACTATGTGCTGCTCGTTATTAATATATTTATAATCGGTGTGCGGGGCTTTGAGTTGTGGGAATACGTGTGGAATTTACCGGTAAAGATGTGGCTGTATTTAGGTCAAGCAGTTGCCGGGTGTTATTTTGGTCGAATTTTTACTTGTGGACCTGGAACTTTATGGGCTCTTTTATTTGTATTACCAAATTAACCAGTGCCATTATTTGGTGCTGTGCATGTACGGCTACTTATCTAACCAAAATCCAGATGAGTATCTCTTAAATTAATTTAGATTAGGTCCTACCGGTACTGTCAGTACATTTAGATAGGTTATTGAGGTAGGCAAAGTGGTTTAGGCTATGAAAGAAATTAAGGAAAAACTAAATAAGATGGTCACCAATTTTCCCATGGATTTTTTTATTTTTCCGTTAGTTTTCATCAATATATAGTGTTTGGAAATAATTGCAACCCTCGGCGAAACCGTTTTCTCCATTATACAACAATCTTAAGACACGCCGCCCGATAGTGGGGAGGGCTATGAAGTACAGGGAAAATGAGGGGTTAAATGCGTAAAACGGCGATTAAAACTTATTTTAGCAAAACTTGGCTCGGGTTTTAAGGTATTTCTAAGGCCTAAAACCCAATATTTCGAAAACCCGAGCCAAGTTTTGGCCAAAGCTGGCTCGGATATTGAGAGTTTGTAGACAACAAATTGACAGTAACCTCATTTAGAAATTTGGCTCAGGTTTCCCGAAATTGCAAAGGCATAAAACCCGAATTTTGGAAAACCCGAGCCAAGTTTTGGAAAAACTTGGCTCGGATTTTGCGAATTTTAAGAGTAAACAAATTACAGTAACCTAATTTAGAATTTTGGCTCTTGTTTCCCTAAATTGCAAACCCCAAAAAGCATAATTTTGGAAAACCCGAGCCAATTTTGGGCAAAACTTTGATCGTATTTTGAGAATCGAAAAAGACTAACTACATGCCGGAAATCGGCTCATGATTTCCCTAATTGCAAAGCCATATAACCATATTTATCGAAAACGTAGCACTTATTTAAATCATAAATATCCAGTAACATAGACCTAGTACATTGGATACAAGCCTAATCCACACCTAACGCCTACAATGTGTCCGTAGTACCTAGTAGGCCTACGTGGGATACAATATGGCGGTTGGGCCGGCGCCCATTTAGTAGCCTACCGGTATTCGGCCGTATCTGTAAATACGAATGCGAGGAACTTCGAGCGAATTCCTGATCGAGCGGATACACTTACACTTAGTTACACTTAGTTGTATTCCGTCCGTTAGTGACACAGTCGCTCCACTGCGACCAGGCAGCTCCCTTTCTTCCACTCCAAGTCGGTTGGAGTTGGTGCTGGGGTATCCTGGTGTTGGTGGCTGGTCCGGTATTTTGGCCAGCCACATGTCCAAGTGTTTCTTGAAGGTGTCTGGAGACACCCCGGTCATGTTCCTGAGAGGGGCTGGTATACAGTTGAACAGTCTGGTTCCATTGTATGTAAAGCTGTGATGGATCAGGGATTTGATTTTTTGTGTTGATCCCGGCGTAGTCCTCACATAGCACAGCCTCCCTCGCCTTTGGTGCCGAGTCTCTTGGATGTTTGGATTTGGTACCTTTTTTTCCAAAATCTTCCAGACGTAGATGATGATCTATCTCTCCCTACGTCTTTGAAGTGAGTACAGCTGCAGCTCCTTAAGTCTCTCCCAGTAGTTAAAGTGTTGAAACCCATGGATTTTACTGGTGAATGTCCTCTGGGTGGCTTCAATTTCTGTTATTTCTCCTACTTTTTGGGGAGACCAGAGCTGAGAGCAGTACTCCAGTCGTGGTAGGACCAGTGACTTCCACAGTGTTAGCATACACCTCACATTTCTTGTGTGGAAGGTTCTCAGGATCCAGCCTGCTATTTGTTTTGCTGTTGTTGTGGCTTTGGTAATATGCTGGGAAAAAGTGGCGTCACTGCTCATATTTACTCCCAAGTCCTTCACTGTGTCCTTGGCGGTAATTTCTTACTGTCCACTTTTGTAGTTGGTGTCGTTTTGTAGTGCTCTCTTGTTCCCGTACCTTAGAAGCTCGAACTTGTCTCCGTTTAGGGCCATGTTGTTTTCTTCTGCCCACTTCAGGATTTTGTCCAAGTCTTGTTGTAGTAGCTGAGCATCATGTTGTGAGGTGATTGGATGCACAATCCAATCTAATTAACTTAACTTAACTTAACCTAACCTAACCTAACCTAACCTAACCTAACCTAACCGAATATGAATTCGCTCGAAGTGTCCAGATACCGTAAATACTACCGCAACTACGAATCTTGTTTCTGAGACCTAGTATATTAACCTAACCAAACAACCCAACCTATCGACAGAGATGGGCAGGTGGAGTGGACTAAAAAGCTGGGCCGGTATTTATAAAAGAATTTAAAAATGTCCCTAAAAGTAATTTTAACTAAAAGAAAATCCTTAAAAGTTATTCATAAAACATTTAAAAGCAGCTTTTAGTGGAAGCGTTAAGAAAGCTGCCACAACCGCTATTAATAGGTAAGTATAGGCTTCTAATTGCATATACTAATTACTATAAAACATTAGGGTAATTATGCAATATTTTGTTATTGTGAAATCAATTATATATTGCTAAATTCTATCTATCTATCTATTGCCTGACGCCGTGATCCCCGAAGGGGTGGCCACGAACGAACCGCCCCCATGCACCTCTGTCCCCAGTCAGTCGACGCCCCTCCCCCCAACCAGCACCGCCTTCGTTCATGTACTTCCTCACTCCATCCTTCCACCTCATATTCGGTCTACCTCTCCCCCTCCGTCCCTCCACCTCGCTCTCGTACACCCTCTTAGTCATTCTCTCGCTTTCCATACGTTCCATATGGCCGAACCATCTCAAGTTGTTCCTTTTCACACTTTCCAGCACATCTACCTCCACACCACACCTCCTTCTTACTTCCTCATTAGTCTGTCTATCCCTCCATGTAACTCCGCACGCACTCCTTAAGTAATTCATTTCCACTGCTCTCACTCTTGGTCTGAGTCTCTCAACCAACGTCCATGCTTCGCTTCCGTAAGTCAGTGTCGGGATTACCACACTGTCATGCAAGGACTTCTTCACTTCCATACTGACCACCCTATTTCTTGTTACTGCTTTTAGCGTTCCTACAACCCTCTTCCCCTGTTGTACCCTCTCGCACCTCTTCATCCATAGTCCCATCTTTACTCAACACACTGCCCAGATACTTAAAAGAGTTGACGATCTCCATAGCCTGACCGTTCAGCTTCACCTCACACTCTGTGACTTCACCCCTTTCGAAGACCATAACCTTGCTCTTCCCCGTATTTACCTTCAAATTCCGTTTTTCGCACACTGTTCCAAACTCATTTACCAGACCCTGCAACTCCCATTCATTATCACTCATCAGAACTGTATCATCCGCAAACAGCAGTATAGGTAGCTTCCACTCAATTCCCTCCCTTTTCAGCGATACACCAACATCCATTGCTAAATTGAAAGGGTAATATATTTACCATACCAAAACAATTGCATACTCCGGTGTGGCAGCATCTGAGATAGTTGCCAAATTCGCGAGTTTACACAATTCGTAAAGTGGGGTAATTTCGGAAATTTTCCTATAATTTTCCTAGTTTGTTTTTTACAATTTCTCCTGACTGTAAACACATTGTAGAGATTTAACTAGGTCAAGTGATGTGTAGTGATAATGCGCCGTAATCCAGGAAGCCTCCTAAAATTATCTCCCATAATATCCTTATCCTTTTCCTAAATAATGTCCGAAGTATTCTTGAAAAGTATGGTAAAAGCGTTTCCATTGTATAATGACAATGGCTAATTACATATTATCGCCAAAGTCCGAAGTTATGACCGCAGTCCGAAATCACCCCAGTTTACAGTAATTTGCGAAAAAATAGGGTGCAAATAGGCTACTTAAATTGGTCTCGGATGTTATGAAATAGGCATATCTTGTGACAATCGAAAGTAAAAGTAAAACTAGAGAAGCTGTTGAACAAGACATATCAAGTAATTATATTGAGGACTTAAGCTTTGAAAATGCCAGAACAATTTTTATGACAAGGACAAGAATGATAGAAGTAAAAGAAAACTTCAAAAACAAATATGAATCTAACCTATTGTGCGATATTTGTCAAAATGAAAATGAAAATCAAATGCACCTGTTCAACTATGAATCATACGAAGACCTATACACAGATCTGAGAGGTAGGGACAACTTGAGGGAAATATTTGAACAAAATGAATTAAAAAGGGTAGCAGAGATTATAAGAACAGTTCTAAAAGGGAGGGAGACTATCGTTAATTTGAGAAAAGAAATATATAAGTAATATGAAAATGTTTAACAAATACAAATAACAATAAGGAAACAGCCATCGTTCATAGAACGAACTCCTGGATGGGAGAGTGCGCCAAAAACAACAACAACAATCTAATATTATATGTTAGTCCTTCTGCACTCCTTTAATTTGGTCTATTTGTTAGTGTTCTTCCAACAAGTACAGTATAGGCGTTTGTCAACGAGGACGCTGGAACTATACCGGTTGTGGGCGGAGGAGGGGATTTATCCAAGGTTAAGAGATTTAAGAACATAAGAATTTTGTTTTTATCTCTTAACCTTGGATTTACCCATCTAAAAATAGAGAGACCGACCGCGGCAAAAAATGTAGTCGGACATAATATATACAGTATGAATCGAAATGTTTAAAGTAGGTTGATATAATATATGGTCGTAGGTTACTTTCTAATATAGCTTATTCGTTGGAGAAAACACAGTGGATCACCTTTGAGTAGTATGATAGGCCTATTAATCCAATTGGTCTTTTTAACATGAAAATTCCTTGGCAGGGGGTGGCGGATTTGTTATTCAACCATCTTCATCGTCCTCTAAAAGTAACTTTTAAGCGCTAAAAGTCCCCAGGAGGGCTTTTAGTTTTCGCCGGGTTTAAAAGCTACTTTTAGCTGCTAAAAGTTTTTTTTACCCAACTTTTACCTTTTAAAAGTGGCCGCCATCTTTAAAAGCTACTTTTAAGCCTAAAAGTGCTTTATAAATACCGCCCCAGGAGTAAGGTGGAGTGATGGAGTTAAGAGGTATATACGGTGCGGTACTGTATATGAGTGAAAGTGGTGTTCGGTGGGAGGATGGGCGCTGACTGATCGATGACAGAGGTGCATGGAGCGAATTAATACATGGCCACCTCGAGAAGCAAGGCGTCTGGCAATAAGTAGACAACTTTTTTCATGGTACCAGTTGACCTGCCTCAGAAGGGGTACCGGTAATCTTTTTCATCATTAATTTCAAGATAAGCTAAGCATTCCTGATTGGGTAACACTGGGGGTACATATTGAAGTGTATGTGATAAGGATCAGGGGATTTACTATAGGTGTCTCGTAACCGTCTGGCACTGACTTCCCAAGCAATTTTCTGTGGCGCATTGGTAGTGCACTTGACTCACAATTGAGAGGATGTGGACTCGATTCCCGGACAGGACGAGATGTATGTGGAAATGACCTAACCCCCGAAAACTGTTCACGTAGTAGTAAATAGGAACCTGGATGTAGAGCATATTGTGAGTGACAGAATGACTAAAAGAGTGTACAGGTACCTTCTGGAAAGGTAGAGAGGGATATGAGAGTGAGGTGGAAAGGTAGAGAGGGATAGGCAGACTTAGAGTGATGTGGAGGGGGAAAGTTGAGAGGTACGGTACCCGGTACTGTATATTTGTGAGAGTGGTGTTGTGTGGGAGGAGGGGCACTTGCTGATGGGTCACAGAGGTTATTTGTTTGTGACCACCCCTTCGGGTATCAAGGCATCTAGCAAGAGATAGATAGTGGACATTTGTAACATTCCATCTGGGGTCGTAAACTCGTATAATGTGTTCCCGGCTCTAGTGAATTCCTCTGGAAGAACTATAGTCTATTCATTATAATTAAGCCAAAAATCTTTACCACTAACTTCTATATCTCAAAAACAATGGAGTAATCAAGCAAATATTTCTACCATTTAGGAAGGGTTAGCTGTGGAATAGGTGTGGAAATTTACAGCTTATTTGCTCTAGTCTTTATTGAGTTACAGAAGTTAGGGCTCGCAATTTCTGGCTGGCCTACCTATAATGGACTATAGACCAGGAATATTATCAAGAAATCAGACGGTAGCATCCTGATTACAAATTTCCGCTATTGATAGTCACCAGTCTTTATCTTGGGTTATCTCTTGTGAGATTATATTATTGTAACCAACCTAAAGCAATCAAATTAGAGTGATAATATTTGATATAGTAGTAGCCATTATTGAAGATTCTGTGATAAAGTAGTTAAGTCATTAATTGTAATGCCATACAGGTTGATAAGGGGCTATTTATTTATTTCGTCTCCCTCGTTATATACAGCTTTATTTTACTCCATTATAATTAATCTGTACAATTATTTTTACTCCATTTTCATAAATCTGTATACTTTACACTTATTAACATACCAGTCCAGTATATACACTAATGGACAGATATTTCTGGAATTTTTTTGGAGGTGCAATTATGTTACAGTACACTACAGTGAGTTATATTGATAAACTACGGTACCGGTACTTGGGCTATGAAGATTAAATGGGATGGATGTAGATTCCGGGCGTACGGTCGTCATGTTTACATAGGGCGATCGCCGCGGTTAACTTCGCGTCTATTTTGACGGCGATGTTTTTTTGGTTATTTGCCCCCTGCTGGCGATATATATACAGTATGATGATGACAATATGTCATAGGGGGGTGAGGGGGGCAAAGCCCCCCTCAACATATTATTGTATCCAATGGCATTCAAAATAGACGGGAACATGATTGTAAGCGTCCGACGCCTCCCCTGCCGCCGCCATATTTACATTTGTCGATCGCCGTGGTTAAGTACGCATCTATTTTGACGGCGATTTTTTCGGTAATTTGCCCCCTGCTGGCAATATACTGTATATGATGATGACAATATGCCATGGGGGGGTGAGGGGGGGCCAAGCCACCTTCAACATATTATTGTATGCAAAGGAAGTCAAAATAGACGGGAACATGATATCATAGGTCCGACGCCACTACGCGTAATGTAAACAAGGCTGGGGGTACGCCCGAACTCTACATTCTACCCGATTAAATTACCAAGATTCACCATACAGTAGAACCCCGCCCATCCGGTGCTCTCAGATCCTGAAACTCAAAAGATCCAGACAGGCATTTTGATCCAGACTCATGTTTCAGCCAACCAAACTTGTCTGGTTGGCTTGGGAAATATATAAGTCAATTCGGAAACGAAAGAGACGAATTCAAGTTACCGCACGTATTGTTTACATCCAGCGTTAGATATCCAGACTTCTATGTCAGCCATCCGGATTTGTCTGGGCTGGCTACTGACTGACTGACTGATTAACACCCCCCCCCCCCCCACACGCACGCACACACACACACACACACACACACACACACACACACACACACACACACACACACACACACACACACACACACACACACGCACACACCTTATAAAACATAATAAAAAACTGGAAAGAGTTCAGAGAGTTGCCACTAAGATGATAGCTAGCCTTAGAGACCTGCCTTATGAGGAGAGATTGGAGAGGCTAAAGCTGCCAACGCTGAGGGAGAGGAGAGAGAGAGGTGACATGATCATGATGTTTAAGTGTGTGAAAGGTTTTGAGAAGATCGACAAGGGAGATTTTGTGGTGAGGGACGAGGGAAGAACCAGGGGTCATGATTGTAAGTTGAGGAAAGTTATATGTAAGTCTGATGTAAGAAAGTTCAGCTTCCCGTATAGAAGCATTGAGTGTTGGAATAAGTTGGATGGGGAGGTGGTGGGAGCAAGAAATATCCAAACTTTTGCAAAATTGGTAAATGTATAGAGAGAGGACAGGACACCGAGTTAGGCTCAAATCCTGTATACTACATACAAATTAGCTGATACAACACAATACAAATACACAAAAAAACACACACACCCACACAAAAACACACACACACACACACACACACACACACACCACCCCAAAACACACACACAAAAAACACACACACCACACACACAAGACACACACACACACCACACACACACTCTCTCTATCTCTCTCCTCTCGCTCTCTCTCTCTTCTCTCTCTCTCTCTCTCTCTCCTCTCTTCTCTCGCTCTCTCTCTCTCTCTCTCTCCTCTCTCTCTCTCTCCTCTCTCTCTCTTCTCTCTATCTCTCTCGTACACCGTCTATCTATTGCGCTTCTTCTTCATCTCTCTCTCTCTCTCTCTCTCTCTCTCTCTCTCTCTCTCTCTTAACCTCTCTCTCTCTCTTAACCTCTCTTTAACCGCGAATTTGGATAAAGCTCCACCAACACGACCCAAATTCAAAACCGTCAGGGATAACGACCGAGGACAGCCATGAATGTAAATGTAGATCCGACCAGAACCAAAAATTCGATGAAAGAACGATCTGCGAGTTCTAAAACCACAATTTAAAGGTTTTCTATGCAAACGCTCGTAGCATACGCAATAAATTTTCAGATTTAGAGGAACTAGTGTTTACAGAAAATTATGATGTGATTGGCATAACAGAATCTTGGCTCAATACACAAGATAGAGACTTTTTAGCAGAGTATTCACTCCCCGGTTATGTAATGTTTGAGAACAGCCGAATAAATAAAAATGGAGGTGGCGTTTTATTTTATATCAAAGAAAGTCTTAACCCGACCCTCGTGTCAAAACCTCAAATTGTGAACGTCGACACATCTTTTGTGCTAATAAAGAATAATAAAGGTACAAAAATAATACTTGCGTTAATATACAGACCTCCCGCTCAATCAGTGCAAACTGACCGAGAAAATAACGAACAAATTGCATAGGTAAGTAGCTCACAAGATACGGTAATTTTTGGCGACTTTAATGTACCTGTGACCAAGTGGGGCGATACTCTTACTTCACACTCCGGACATGACTTGTATACGAACTTGCAAGAGAGTTCGCGTTATCAATTTGTTCGAATGCCGACCCGTGGTAATAACGTTCTTGACATTGTACTTGCAACAAAAGAAGAATTGATAGAGAAATTGAATGTTGGTGATGAATTCAGTAACAGCGACCATCGTACGATAACTTTCACTTTAAAGTTTACTAGTAACGAACCAAATAGTAGCATCGAAAAAGTCCCTAATTTCAAGAAAGCAAACTTCCTTAAACTTAGAGCTATGTTTAAAGAAACTGACTGGAGCTTTTTAATTAACAATAACGACATAAATACATCTTGGAAGTTATTCGAAACCACTTACCTAAAAGCAGTGCAAGACTGCATACCATCGAAAATACGGCGTCCAGGCCATAATAATAAGCCCAAATGGTGGAATAAAGATATTTCAAACTGCCTGCTTGCTAAAAAAATGTGCTAATGATAGATTAAAATCCTCACAAAATGACGAAGAACGGCTGAATTTGTAGAGCTACGACGCAAAGCCAAAAAGTTAATTAAGCAAAGTAAAAAGACCTTAGAGTTAAAATTGCGAATCAAAGTACAACAAACACGAAAGAATTCTATAGTTATATCAGAAAGAAAAAAGTAGTTACTTCAACTGTTGGAACGGTAGTCGATGAAAAAGGAGAATACACCAAAGACGAAGTACAAATGAGTAATGCCCTCAATACCTTCTTTGCATCAGTTTTTACAACAGAAGACCTCAGTGATATCCCTACACCATCGCCGATTCAGATTGATAATTCAGATGTTCCAAGCAATATCACCGTTACAGAGAGAGAAGTATTGAATTGTTTAGATAAACTCAAGGTAAATAAAACGCCAGGACCTGATACAATCTCGCCTAGAGTTCTAAAGGAAGTAAGAATGAGCTCTCCAAACCACTGACATACTATTCAAGAAATCGTTGCAGTCTGGAACTATGCGTGATCAGTGGCAGCTAGCCAACGTAACACCGATATTCAAAAAAGGCAGCAAATCCCTACCCAGTAACTATCGTCCAATTAGCTTAACCTCAGTTGTATGTAAAATGCTAGAAACGGTCATACGAGACAGAATCGTAAATCACTTGGAGGGAAATAACATACTTAAAGATACTCAACACGGCTTTCGTAAAAAACGTTCCTGTTTAACAAACCTCTTAGACTTCTTCCACGATATCCTCAACCTCTACGATGAGAGTAAAGCTGTAGATATTATATACCGTTATTTTCAAAAGGCCTTTGACAAAGTTCCCACAAACGTTTACTGCTAAAACTAAAAGCGCATTGAATACAAGACGGTGTGTTGAAATGGATAGAAAATTGGCTCAGCAACAGAAAGCAAAGGGTAGTCATAAACGGTAAGGCATCTAAATGGACCAATGTAAGTAGCGGGGTACCCCAGGGATCGGTACTAGGACCAATTCTCTTTCTAATTTACATCAACGACATAGATGAGGGTCTCACCGGCACAATCTCAAAATTTGCTGACGATACAAAAATTGCAAATAGCGTACTCTCAAAAGAACAAGTTGACGATATGCAACACAATCTAGATAAATTGTCATGTCGGGCCCAAAGTCGGCAAATGAGTTTCAATGCGGATAAATGTAAAGTACTACATGTCGGATACCTAAATGAGAAAGCAAAACTATTCGATGAATGGCACTCCGCTTAAGAATGTAAACAGAGAAAATGATCTGGGAGTAACAATCTCGAGTAACCTAAAACCGAGTCAACAATGTTCAGAAGTTGTTAAGAAGGCAAAACAAAATAATTGGCTTTATAGGCAGGTCATTTGAGCATAAATCCAAAGAAGTTATCCTAACCCTTTACAATTCCTTAGTCCGCCCTCTTCTGGGATACTGCGTTCAATCCTGGTGCCCTTATTACCAAAAAGATATAAACAAGCTAGAACGAGTTCAACGTAGAGTTACCAAAATGATACATAGCCTAAAGAACAAACCATACGAAGAGCGTCTTAGAGAATTAAATCTATTTCCTTTAACCCAGCGCAGATTAAGAGGCGACTTAATTCAAGTGTTCAAAATCATCAAAGGCAGCGACAATATGAACTGTAGTAAGTACTTCACTATCGACCAATCTAATTAAACGCGGGGACACGGTTTGCAAAATTATTGGTAAATCTTTTAACTCGCACGAATCTAAGAATTTCTTCTTCAATCGAGTTGTCAACTTGTGGAATGGGCTTACCCGAGACGTTATAGACTGCAGCACCGTGATTCATTTAAATTCCGCCTAGACAAATATCTCGCATCAAACCCGCGACTGACTGCGTTTGTAAATGAATAACTTTATCCTCCCCTCAGTACTAACCCATCTGTCCCCTAATAACTTCCTAGTCCTGCCACGTTAGTGGCAGGGCAGTAGTTCCCTTTCCAATGTTCCTTTACCCGCTCTCAACCACGGTTTGGGACACGTGACTCCTCAGTGTTTGGGCGGGACAAGGCCAACCTAGAAGGGTAACTAGAAATCTGTTGTTGTCTGTGATTTCCTTTGCTACTGCTTGGTACCTCTCTCTCTCTCTCTCTCTCTTCTCTCTCTCTCTCTCTCTCTCTGGTCCTCTCTCTCTCTCTCTTCTATCTCGCTCTCGCTCTCGCTCCCCCTCTCTCTCTCTCTCCCTCTCTCTCTCTCTCTCCCCTCTCTCTCTCTCTCTCTTTCTCTCTCTCTGCTCTCTCTCTCTCGTCTCTGCTCTCTCTCTCTAATCTCTCTCTCTCGCTCTCTCTCTCTCTCTCTCTCTTCTCTCTTCGTCTCTCTCTCCTCTCTCTCCTTCTCCTCTCTTCTCTCTCTCTCTGTCTCTCTCTCTCTCTCTCTCTCCTCCTCTCTCTCCTGTCTCTCTCTCTCCTCTCTGCTCTCTCTCTCTCTCTCTCTCTCTCTCTCTGCTTCTCTCTCTCTCTCTCTCTCTCTCTCTCTCTCTCTCTCTCTAACTCTCTCTCTCTCTCTATCTCTCTCTCTCTCTCTCTCTCTTACTCTCTCTCTCTCTCTCTCTCTCTCTCGCTCTCTCTCTCTCTCTCTTCTCCCTCTCGCTCTCTCGACGAAGTACAAAAAAAAAAAAAAAAATAGGAAATACAGTATGGAACGGAAGAGATGATAGAAATGCGTTGACAATCTGATTTAAAACAACGATATCAGATTGTGGTCGAAAAAATGGCAGATGCCCTTCAATGCGATAAATGTCAGGTGCTGCAGGTTGGTAGCAGAAAATATGAAATACAAACTACGAAATTGAATGGCAAAACACAAAAAAAAAACCGAAACGGTAGTACCAAGACCTAGAGGGTACTAATATCTGAAAACCTAAAAACTTTCCCCCCTGACCCAATGTATAGCAGACTGCCAAATAAGGCAAACATAGGCCCATTGGGCTTTATTAAACGAAAATTTACATATCAACATGCAAACGTAATAGTGCCACTGTTCAAAAAGATATGGTTGAGGGCCCCACCTTGAATATGGGGTGTGCAGTTATGGTCACCTTATCTGATCAAAGGGACATTGTAAGACTAGAGTCAAGTACAGCCGGTATGAGCGACGAAGATGATACCCTAATTAAGGAAATAAAACCATAGGAAGAAAGACTTAAACGATGTTGAACCCTCGTTCTCATATAAAAAAGAGGAGGTTGAGGGCGTCAGCTTATTGAAAGTGCTTTAAGCTATCCTAAAAGGTTTTCGACAAAGTCGATGTAACATGCACTATTCACATTAAACCAATACTACATCAAACTCGCGGAAATGGGAATGAAGAATAAAAAAATAAAAAAAGGCAAAAGCCTAGATGGTCACAAAGAGTTTCTGCACCATACAGTGTGGCGACAGAGTGGAATAAACTACCAGCGAGGAGTGGTGCGAGAGCAGACACAAATAAACGCCTTCCAGGGAAGAGCTTGACCTCTATCTGCAGACGGGCTGGGGTGATATGACTGGGAAAAAAAAAAAAAAAAAAAAAAAAAAAACAAAAAAAAAAAAAAAAAAAAAAATGGGTATATGTATGTGTGTGCCTACTGTACAGTATGTAATATATACTGTATGATATATGTGGGTATGTAATGGTATGTGTATATGTATGTGTATATATATGTAATATATATATAGTATATGTATGCTATGTGTATTTGGGGGTGTTTGTATGTGTATATATGCATATATAGTTGTGTAAGGCCAGACTGCCTAGTAAGGACCCTGAGGTCTGTGTGGTATGTGTATCTATGTAGCTCTATGTAGTATTCTCTCTCTATCTCTATCTCTCTCTCTCTACTCTTTCTCTCTCTATCTCTCATCATCCTATTCTCTCTCTCATCTGCTCTCGTTTCTCTCTCTCTCTCGTTCAACGTAGAGTTGCCATAAGAAACAAAAACCTAATACGAGGAGCCGTCTTAGAGAATTAAATTACTCTCCTTTAACCCAGCGCAGCAGATTAAGAGGTGGTGAGGTGACTTTAATGTTTTTATTCAAGTGTTCAAAATCATCAAAGGCATCGACAATATGAATGCTGTAGTAAGTACTTCAACTATCGACGCCAATCTAATTACCACACCGGGGAAAGGAAAACGGTTGCAAAAATTTATTGGTACAATCTTTTAATCTCACACGAAGCTAAGAATTTCTTCTTCAATGCGACAGTTGTTAAACCTTATGCGAATGGGCTTCCCCGAAGAATGTCCATAGACTGCAATAGCAGCAGTTGACGTAATTTAAAACATTCGCCTAGACAAATAGTATCGCATCAAACCCAGCGACCTGACTGCCGTTTGTAAATTAACATAAATTTTATGTTTATCCCTCCCCATCAAGGTACTAACCATCTGTCCCCTACCAGTAACTAACTTGTAATCTGCCAAGGACATAGTTCCAGGGCAGTAGTTCCCTTTCCACATGTTCCCTTACCCCACTCTAAAAACCACTGTTTTGGACACTTGATCCTCAGTTGTTGTTTGGATGGCCACAAGCAGCCTAGAAAAGGGTCCCTAGATCTCGGTTGTTGCTTGATTTTCCTTTGTACTCTCATCGCTATATCTCTCTCTCTCTCGCTATCGCCTCTCGCTCTCTCTTCTCGCCTCTTCTCTCTCTCTCTCCTCTCTCTCTCTCTGTCTATCTATAGTCTCTCTCTATCTCTCTTCTCTTCTATCTCTCTGTCTCTCTCATCTCTCTCTCTCTCTCTCTCTGTTAGAGCCATGACCGCATTGATGTCAGGAGATAGTAAATACGCATGTTAACTGTGGATTGACACACTGTCTTATGAAATTTATCTATATACACTTTATCAGTATTTGCTTAGGCCCGATTCCCCATTGTTATATTTTTTTTTCTTTCTGGGGGTGGCATGACCTCAGACAGAGCCCAATAGGGGAAAAAAAGAATACACACAAATTTGCACGAAAATAGCCCCCCAATGCACCTATGGTCCTAAGTCAGTTAACTGCCAATCTCCCATACCAGAACAGCTTTCACGCATTTACTTTCATGCATGAACTACATCCTTGTCGCGTTATCTCTCGGTTTTAACTCCTTCCCCTTGCTCTCCTTTACTCACTCTCGTCCATTACTCTTATGTAGAAATTCATCTCGCTTCCCATACGTTTACCATGTGTTTCCGACCATGACTCAATGTGTTCAGTTTTCACACTTTCAGACAAGGTGTGTCCATTTTTTTTTTCATTCTATATATATCTATGATGACGCTCGTGATCCGAAGACCTAGGGGGCACACGAACGTAACGCCACTCCAATGCACACATCTGTCACCAGTCAGGTCGACATCCCCACCTTCGATCCCAAACCCAGCACAACTTTCGTCATGGTACTCTCCTAGCCATCTTACACCGCTCCTTCGGGTACCTACTCCCTCTCTGTCCTCCACCTCGCTCTCTGTACACCCCCTTAGTAAGTCTCTCGCTTTAATACGTTCCTATGGCCGAAACCATCTCAAGTTGTTCCTTTGCACACTTCCAGCACCATTACCTCCCACACTCCACTTCCTCATTAGTCTGTCTATCCTCCATGTAAATCTGCAACAACCTAAGTAATTTCCAAGATAATCTCTCCTCTCTCTCTCTCTCTCTCTCTCTCTCTCTCTCTCTCTCTCTCTGTCTATTTCTCGCGCTCTCTCTCTCTCTCTCTATTTCTCGCGCTCTCTCTCTCTCTCTCTCTCGCTCTCTTACACTCTCTCTCTTACACTCTCTCTCTCTCTCTCCTCTCTCTCTACTCTCTCTCTCTCTCTCTCTTCTCTCTCTCTAAGCAGTGGAGAGCATGACTGCATTGAGGCGGGAATAGTAATATATCGCATATAATCGTGGCTTGACACACTTTCTTATTGGAAATTCTATCTATCTACACTTCTGCAGTATTTGCTTAGGACCATTCCCTATTTTTTCTATTTTTTTTTTTTTGGGGGGTGGACTGACTCTAGAAAGCACGAATAGGGGAAAAAATGAACCACAAATTGCACGAAACGCCCCATGCACCTCTGTCCTCAGTAAGTTAACGCACCTCCTCCAATCCAGCACTGCTTCACGGGTGGGGCCCAACAACTTTTTACTTCTGACCTCCATCTCCGCCTCTCTTCAGGTTACTCTCCCTCTTTGTCCTTCTACATCACTCTCGTACATTATCTTAGTCATATATTCGCTTCCAATACTTTTCACATGGCGGAAAACATCTGAAGGTGTTCCTTTTCACACTTTCATACAAGGTTTAACGGTTTTTTTTTTCATTCTATCTATTGCCTGACGCCGTGATCCCCGAAGGGGTGGCCACGAACGAACCGCCCCCATGGCAACCTCTGTCACCCAGAGTCAGTCGACGCCCATCCCCCCAACCAGCACCGCATCTCGTTCAGTGGTACTTCTTCACTTCAATCCTTTCACCTCCATTCGGTCTACCTCTAACTCTGTCCCTCCACCTCGCTCTCGTACACCCTCTAAGTCATTTCTCTCGCTTTTCATAACGTTCAATATGGCCGAACCATATAGAGTTGGTCCTTGACACACTTTCCAGCAAATCTACATCCACACACCCACACCTTCTTAATTCCTCATTAGTCTGTCTATCCCTCCATGTAACTCCGCATGCAATCCCTTAAGTAATTCATTTCCACTGCTCTCACTCTTGGTCTTTGTTTTGGGGCGTCTTCTCAACCACCGTCCATGCTTCGCTTCCGTAACCGTACATGTGTCAGGATATCAACACTGTCATGCAAGGACTTCTTCACTTCCATACTGACCACCCTAATTTCTTGTTACTGCTTTTAGCGTTCCTACAACCCTCTTCCCCTGTTGTACCCGCTACCGCACTTCTTCATCCATAGTCCCATCTTTACTCAACACACTGCCCACGATACTTAAAAGATGTTTGAAGAGAGAAATAGCATGAACAGTTCAGCTTCACCTCCACACTCTGTGATTCACCCCTTTCGAAGACAAATAAAACCTTGCTCTTCCCCGAAGTTACCATGGCAAATTCCGTTTTTGGCACACTGTTTCCACATACGAATTGACCAGACCCTAAACTCACAATTACTATCACTCATTACAGAACTGTATTCATCCGCAAACAGCACAGTATAGGTAGCTTCCAATCATCTACAGTTTCCCTTTGCAGCGATATATACAGTAAAAAAACCATGGGACATCACACACCCCTGTTTAAAACAAACATTAGGTCAAAGAACTCGCTCTGCTCACTCTCCACACGTACTGCCGCTCTTTGCACCCTCATACATGCTCTTTTTTCCATTACTTTGTTCAAAACAGTACAGGGTATCAAACTAAACTAGTGTTTAGTTATCCGTACCACGTAGTAAATATTCGGAGATACATTAATCCTTTACCAGTTCTTAGTATATTCCTGGAAATGAATTAAAATGGCCAAAACAATTCAACTTCATGTGAATTTGTATAGATTCTTTCTCCTATTCAATCCAGGCTTAAAACAAAATTGCTGTGGGTTGCCACCCTATTCTATAGTGTTCTTGGTCTGCAATAATTACAACTATACCCTGTTCATGAGTAGGCTAGTCCTAGAACATCATCAAACTCCTACTTGACACCCTACACCGGCTTGTCTAGCGGAGTGGTTTTGGGCTATTTTAGTAGGCATGTTCAGGCCATCCTGACATGATCCGGGATCAGACCGCGCGCTACTGTTCTACACGTGAAAACCACACGGCAATTTATGCTCAAAAACAGGAACTTAGGCGCACAAGACAAAGCTTCAAAATGACGACCAGAACGAGGCTAAGTTAGCACTCGTGGTTCGCATACAGTGATACCAGTAACATGG
>CM064489.1:2297252-2412413 GCA_032716605.1 Paralithodes platypus
GACTCGAACCTGGGATACTCACACCGAAATTCCGCACACTAAACATTTCGCTATCAAAAGGTTTATGCACAAGCCTACGTTAAGTAAAATCCATAACATGATTAATAAACATTTATCAAACACACAATTAACCCTTTAAAGATTGTGATGCATTTCGACAGTATATTCTGGTTATCATTAGACGATTCTATACACCTTAGGGACGATTTGTTGGCATTAAAAGGGTAAAGACTATCTGACTTCCATATACCCTTCTTAATCTAAATATAATCGTCTAATAATACCCAGAAAGCAGAAAAGAAATGCGTAATAATCTCCAAAGCGTTAACATTCTTTATTATTGTATTATATATGTTACGCCCATAATCCTGTTTTAGTCAGAATTATCCGCCATAGTATCTGCGCACCTTCCCCAACAAAGAAGGATGCATTCAGAGTCACATTAAACCACCTTAAAAACAAAATTCCAAGCAAGTTTTGTTTGTCGATAATTTTAGTTATGGCTGCTTTCGAAATGTATCTTTTTTATGAATTTGGCCACTTTTTGATTCTATGTGGATGAGGGAGACAAAAGGCAAACCTGCCTGTGACGAGGATCGATACAGTTTCGAATGGGTGCCTAGCTATTAGCTATCGGATCTGTACGGAAGAAATAGAGTATTGCCAGAAAACAAAAAATGACCGATAAAACTTGCCAGATAAAAATAGTGCATGTGACTCCTGGTTCATTCCCCCTACTTCCATGAGCTATTTTTACCCAGACTTTTTAAACCCTTCTGTACTGGCGACGTTTTTTACATTTTATTCTAGCTATATTTAGACAACTGTTCGCTTCTGATATCAAGTGTATAAGAAATTAGCAACCTTTCCTAAACTATGCCTTGAGTTTAGTTGGCTATAATAACTCGCGATACTCATATGTTTAACCCCATTCCTATATCCAACGTGTTAGTCATCCCCCTCTCTATCCCCCCCCCCCCCCTTGGATCTTCCCTGTTACGCTCCGTTAGTTTGGCGATACTAAGTCGTTTAACCCCATTCCTATATCCTGCTTGTCACAGTCTCCCTCTCTCCAGGTCAGGTCAGGTCAGGTGAATGTATTGAGAGATAAGCTTGTACAACGGTACCTCATATCTACTTTCCGAAGAGTGTTGAGAGAGGGGAGAAGGGGAGTTGGAGAGAGTGGAAGGTGTTGGAGTGGCTTTATTGTGTGTAACTAAACGTTCTTTGTCTGGGAGGAGGTGTGTTGGCGAGAGGGGAAGATGTTGGAGTGGCTTTATTGTGTGTAACTAAACGTTCTTTGTCTTGGGGGAGGTGTGTTGGCGAGAGGGGAAGCTGTTGGAGTGGCTTTGTTGTGTATAACTAAACGGTCTTTGTCTGGGGGAGGGCTGTTGGAGAGAGAGGAAGCTGTTGGAGTGGCTTTGTTGTGTGTAACCAAACTTTCTCTGTCTTGGGGGAGGGGTATTGGAAAGAGGGAAAGCTGTTGGAGTGGCTTTGTTGTGTAACTAAACGTTCTCTATCTTGGGGAAGGGCTGTTGGAGAGAGGGGAAGCTGTTGGAGTGGCTTTGTTGTGTGTAACTAAAACGGTCTTTGTCTGGGAGGAGGGGTGTTTGAGAGAGAGGAAGCTGTTGGAGTAGCTTTGTTGTGTATAACTAAACGGTCTGTCTTGGGGCAGGGGTGTTGGAGAGAGAGGAAGCTGTTGGAGTAGCTTTGTTGTGTATAACTAAACGGTCTTTGTCTTGGGGGAGGGGTGTTGGAGAGAGGAGAAGCTGTTGGAGTGGCTTTGTTGTGTGTAACTAAACGGTCTCTGTCTTGGGGGAGGGGTGTTGGAGAAAGGAGAAGCTGTTGGAGTGGCTTTGTTGTGTGTAACTAAACGGTCTTTGTCTGGGGGAGGTGCGCGGCCACTACAGCGTCACTCAACGCTCGGGCTAAAAATAGAACAGGGAAATGTGAGAGATAAACTGAAGCGGACCACCCTATTAACGGGACAGTGGTTATTGTTGGGGGGGTCTATTTATTTACATATTCATTTATTTTTTTATTTTCCTCGCGAGACCAACAAGCTTAAAAAAAATACTCCCTAGAACCCCCTTCAAGATAAAATGTGTACATTTTTCGATAGAAAAATTTCCTGGCCGAAGGCCGATTTCTCTTGAAATTACAGGCTCGCTATCGCTCGCCTGGAAAAAATCAACATCTAAATGTCACGAAAGGTCTTAAAATTGCCAAACTAATGGGGCGAACGTCATAAAATCTCAAAAGCAACCTGACTAAACATGAGGGAGAAAACAAAGTGCTAATATACCGTCAAGTAAACCGTTCTTTGTCCTAGAGGTGCGGCGCGGCAGACGGAGCAACAACAACAACAACAATAGGGCTCAACACTCGGAGCTAAAAATAGAACATGGAAGTGCCCGTAATTAATGAGGGTTTTACTTTGTTCCCTAAATCTTCATCAAGCTTAAAAGTACACCCCCTTGACCCCTTTTCAATTTTTTTTTTTTTTTTTTCAGCTTAAGGTAAACCATACCTCCCTAGACCTCCACCAAGCTTTAAAACAAATACCCTAAAGACCCCCTTTCAAGATATATGTGTGCATTTCTCGGTAGTTAAATCCCCCGGTTTGTTATCGCTGGCCAGAAAGAAATGACACTTAATTGGTATAAAATTGACAAAGAAATTGGGCGAAAAATCATGAAATAAGCCAAAATAATGGGGCGAACGTCTGAAAACTTTGAAATTGATGGCGCTAAACGTGAGGGAGAAGGGAGCCAAGAAAATCTCTCGCTCGCTCTCTCTCTCTCTCTCTCTCTCTCTCTCTCTCTCTCTCTCTCTCTCTCTCTCTCTCTCTCTCTCTCTCTCTCTCTCTCTCTCTCTCTCTCTCTCTCTCTCTCTCTCTCTCTCTCTCTCTCTCTCTCTCTCTCTCTCTCTCTCTCTCTCTCTCTCTCTCTCTCTCTCTCTCTCTCTCTCTCTCTCTCTCTTAACCGAGCATTGTGGTATTGACGAGCAGGGCAGATAAAATAGGGCATTGGGTACGTACAAGTTATATAGGCTAGTGGGACAGCGATGTATGAATGACAGTATTTGGTCACTTTGGTGTGAGCAGGGCATTAGGGTAGGCTATAGAAGACAAGGTTAGCAGGGCATGCAGGTATGAAGGGTTGGATACAGGGCATGGTAAACAGGACAGCTTGATCAAGTACAGGACAGAACAGAACAATATTATAGGACAGTTAAAGAAGGCAGTTGAACAAAGGAATATTATAGGACAGTTGAACAAAGGAATATTCAGTATGTACGGTAAGCAGGGCACCAGAGTATAAGAAGTATCAGGGTATAGAGTTAGGGCATGATGAATAGGGAAGCTTGGTGACTGATAGGCCATAATAAAACAATATTATAGGACAGCTAAACAAGGCAATGGGACAAAGGATATGTACCGTAATAAGTGAAATAGGCTCTGTCCCTAGTCGGCCACCCCCAGCTATGGGATATGTGCCTGAGTACTGTATATACCTACTGTACATACATACAATGAAGTAACAGGGCATATGGCAGGACATAGGGCATGCTAAACAGGGGCAGTATGGCGTAGGAGAGGACAGGATTGTTGGCAGGGCAAGATTAACAGGGCAGTGGGGCAAGTTTAATAGGTCATACATTTAGGGATATGAAGGGCATGATAAACAGGGGCAGCATGATACGGGACAGGGCTACAGGATAGAACACAAAAAGGTAAGCTTAATGGGTAGGGCATTTTGGGTTATGAAGGCCAGGTCATAGTGAAGGGCATGACATATGACAGGTTATATGACAGGGCATAATAAAGAGGGTCAGCATTGCACGGGACAGGACTACAGGACAGGGTACAAAGTTACCCAGTCTAAAAATAACTCCTGGCTGAGCGTGGGCGTCGCGGGCCCACCGCTCCCCGGTCTCAGCAATCTCCCACCCTACCGCGCACATACTGAAGCCGCATCAGTTACACGAACGCTTTCAGTTGCGGATTTTTGTCGGACTTTGGTATCCAGTGCAAGATAAGGTTGTTGTCAAGCCGATTATTGAACTAAAGTCAACCATTTTGGATATTTGTTTTCAGTTAAGAAAGCATCTCTCAGCTAAAACCTTTGAGGTACTCCACTTGTCTGCTCAAAATGTCAGCCATGTTTGTTATGTTAATTCGTTGAAGATTATGACGCGTTCTAGCATTTTATTCTAGCGATCATTAGACGAGTTTTACAGCTTATGGAGGGACTGAGAATTTAAAGGGTGAACATTTATTTAACTCTGACTCCCACATACCGCTCATGATCTAAATAAAATTGTCTAATGAAAACGGAAAAGAAACGCGTTATCGGATCTTGAAAGGGTTATGGTACCGTAATTCTGTACTGCTTGCATGAGGGCGGCGTTTCACACACCAGCTAAATGTAATTGAGCACGCCCTCTTCCAAAACTTGTAGAAACGTATTTGACGAAACTTGGTCACCACTCCCAATTGAATCACTTATGGATAAAAGTTCCTCTCTCTCTCTCTCTCTCTCTCTCTCTCTCTCTCTCTCTCTCTCTCTCTCTCTCTCTCTCTCTCTCATAGTTTAAGGCATGCATTGATCTTCAACACATTACTATTCAGTACCGTACCGTACTGGGCTGAATTATATTATTAACCAATACTACGCCAGCCTTGACTATATACAGTATATATTGTAGTTTATTTAAGGAGCCTGTGCATCTTCAATTAGTTTAATTATCAGGGCGAACCCGTAGAGTTTATTTGATAAATAAAAAAAAAAAAAAAAAAAATCCTACTGAGAGAGAGAGAGAGAGATATATATATTAAAACAAAGTGTCTTGCACTTTTCCATTCACGTATCCCAAACCAATGTAAAGTCCCCACCATTGTGTATTGAGTAGCATGATGTGCGGTGTTGTGGGACCATACGATACGATACGATACGATAGCTAGAGTAAAGTTAGGAAGTTATAAATATTGTTGTTATGTTGTGGGGGAATGGGGATGTTTGTATGGAAAACATTTGGATGTTAAACTGGGAGGGTATTTGGGATTGGTATACTAGACGAAGGTAAAGTTGGAAGTACAGTAGAAGGTATTAAGTTTCTGGGATCAACCAGAATACTCCATTGATTTTCATTTTTCTTAACATTTCATTTGTTTCTTTAAATTTATCCATTTCCAGATCCTGTTTGAGAAATTGTTCTTGTTGTCAGACCGTCACCATTCCCGTTAATTTTACATATATACCATAATTAACCATTACAGATATACGATGACGCCATTTTCCTCATAAAATGCTTGCTTGCTATCACTCGCCATGAAAAAATCGACACCTAAATGGCACGAAAGGTCTTCAAATCGCCAAACTAATGGACGAAACGTCTTGTAATCTTAAAACTAATGGGTCTAATTATAAAGGAGAAGGGGGTCTAGAAAAAACAAACTAAACGTTTCCTTAGATATTTCCTTTCCTGTTACTATTATTCTGATCTAACCTTGAATAGTGTTTGGGTTGAGGGTTGCTAGGCTAGACTAATTCTAGGTTAAGGTTAGCGGCCCCCCATCCCCCTCGTAGGTTATTTTAGGGCCCAGCTGGGAGGGCACAGGGCCCGGGGGGGGTACGGCCAGACCGGGACATGAGCGCCTAAACTTTCCGGGAGCGACTGCTGTTTTCCGGCTCAGGACAATTCGGTTACTGTGCATCACGGCGCGGCGTAATCTCCAAGCCTATTTTACCCTTTTTATCCTCTTATAGTAACTCTTTTTATTGTGTTAGTTATTTACCTAAGGGTTTTTGGTGTTAGTTAGATTAGTTAGGAGTTAGTTATGGGAGAGTTTGTTGGGTTTTGAGCGGGAATTATGGGAGTTGGCGAGGTAGCCAAGCTGACGAAAGTTCCAGTTGCCAGGTCTGTGTGTATTGATCTGCCTCCCAGACCAACAGCTAGCGCTCGCGCGCGCGCTCTCTTTCTCTCTCTCTCTCTCTCTTCTGCTTTGCTATCCTTTTCTTCCACTGTCCCTTACTCTCAGGTTAGCTATTTCTACTAGAATTAAGTCCTGACCACCTCGCTGAGATCGTAAGGTCTATGTGGTCAGTGTATCTATGTAAATCTCTCTCGCTCTCTTTCTCGAAATATCTTATTGTGTGTTTTTTTCTGTAAGTAGCGGAAATACTCTAGCATTATTCATGTTAGCTTATTTCCTTGGGTGTTCACGAATGTTGGCAAGAATGTAGTTACCGGGTGTACCGCCCGTCTTGTTTACACTACGCAGACGCTCACCATCATGTTCCCGTCTATTTTGACTGCCTTTGGATACAAAAATACATTACCCTAACCAAACAACCTAACCTAACCTAACCTAGTATTATAGATTTATAAGTATTTATAAATGATTTATGTTGTATGTCGGTAGTGGTACACCCGGTAACTACATCCATCCCCAAATGTTTTACTTTATGCTAAGTAAGTTGTTAGTTTACTTGTAAAGTAGAAATGATCACGTAATATCATGGAAACTAGCCTAAGCTGACTAAAACAAATAATATAGTCCATTCATTATAGGTAGGCCAGAAATCCTGACCTCTGTAACTTTACCACCTATTCCCTGGCTGACTCTTCCTTTTTTAGTTACAGAGGTTAGGGGGACCTCCCCTGTTTCACTACATTAGTTTAAAGACTAAGCCGTTTCATCCCATTTGTTTGAAGATAATAAGACGCTTAACCCCTGTCAGGTGTCAATTTTTTGTTCTGGGTGAGCGAAGCTAGCCTGTAAAAATCACCCTTCGGTCGGGGGACCATTTTCTATCGAAAAGTATACCGGTACGTATTTTACTTGAAGGGGGTCTGGGTTGGTATTTGTTTGTTTTTAGTTTGAAGGAAGTCTAGCAAGACGGTTTTGTTAGTTTAGGCCCTAGGGGACAAACAAACTAAATTACATTGCTCGAAAATTGCAAAGGCAAGCAAAATCCTCAATTATAATTAAACAAAGTATCTGTCTCTTGTACTGTCCTACATTTCCTTCTGGGGGTAGGGGGCTAGGAATCCTCCTCCCCTTGTATAATTATCCTACTCGACGAGACAGAGAAAGGGGCGAGGGAACGCGAAAGTGGTCCCGGACCCTGAGAATAGGAACTTTAAATGTTGTTTCTGTTCGGGCTCTGTCTCCTGTCAGCCACCCCCAGCAATGGTTATGTGCCTGAGTATATACATAGATCTCAATAACCCCCAAGATGTCAGACATATAGTGTTAAGCCAGTATATTAACAGTGTAGAAACATAAACATACTGTTATCATTACCAGAAACTGATTCTGACTCCTTCAACCATCTCCTTTGGCTGGGAAAACTTGGCTAGGGTTATGATTTTTTTTTCTTCATATTCTCAAACATGTTTCGTGTTAGTATCTTAATAAACAAGCGAATGAATATAAGGTAACTTAATTAGTGTATCATAAGCACACATAATAATAATAATAATAATAATAATATAACATTCTTAAATGCATCATAAGAAGTAACGAAAAATAATTGCATTATGCGCTGTAAATTACCAAACCTCTTCACTGGCTGACCCTTCCCAAAGGATAGACATATTAGCTCGATTACTCTATTCGTTTGTCAGTTATAAAGGTTAATGTTCAAGGGTTTTGGCCTACTTATTTGGAACAGGGTATAGTACAGGATCTCTAGTTGGCATTATCGTATCAATAAATGGAAGGGTAATGCGTTTCCGATAATACTTCTTTGGGAACTGTGTGAGTTGGGTGGGCGGGTGGAGCGGTAATTGGTTCTGGCACACTCACAATATTGGAAATTGCTCCATAACTCATTCAGTACTGGTAACGTCCTTTTCATTATATTCTGGCAACTATTAGACAATATTAATCAGCTTAGGAAGGATTTGTGGTAGCTAAAATAATTAATTTGTGATAGTATGTAGCCTTTTAATTGTTGGAGGTCCTTCCGAACCTGATTATAATTATGAAATTTTTGCCAGAATAGGCTATAATAACCGGACGTCACCGGTACTGAATGGGTTAAGCTGGCTAACGTTACACGAGAACGTGTATCGGCTACATATATCGGAGCCTTGAATCTGATACAAAATATATAATTTTGACTGATTTTGTTGTTTATAGTCTTATATTAAATAGGACTGTACACGATAAGGATAGTAGACTCGATTTTAGCTACTTTTTGACTCGGATACTGTGACTTCGATACATCGGCCGCTAAAGTATTCGTGAGACACCGCCTCTATAATTAGATAATAATAAGTGGTATTTGGTCCAAATACCACATTTTCATTAATCGTTCCCATCCGTTTTGCTAATTGACCACTTGCGAGTTTCCGGCTATAAGGAATTTAGAGGTGTAGGCCTACATATCGATATTAACCCCTACTGTACCGGCGACGTATTTTTCATTTTATTCTAGCTTTATTTATACGATTGTGCGCAGTTTTATGTGGTAGTAAAAAGGGTTAAGTGAGATAGTAAGAAGTTTGTTCATTGTTGAAGGCCTTTTTTTAACTGAATAAAGTCGTCTTATAGTAGCCAGAATAAAGTTAAATGGACGTCGCCGGCACAGAAGGAGTTAAGCAGAATTAACTAAATTACGTTCCTATACCCTGTTCCAAATAAGTAAGACAACACTTTTGAACATTAGCCGAGCTATAACTCACAAACAATTGGAGTACCGGTAATCGAGCTAAGATTTCTACAATTTGGGAAGGTAAAGTCAGGGAGTAGGTGTGGAAATTTACAGCCCATTTGCTCTACCCCTCTTTGAGTTACAGAGGTTAGAGTTCACGATTTCTGGACTACCTATTTGGAACAGGGTATAGGCCTAGTAATTATATAAATACATAAAACCAAATTATTCATACTTTCTATCCATCAGAAATCTACATTATTATTGCATCAATTAATTTCTGTTCTATATCAATGTTTGCGGCTTCAACTTCCTTATATACCTAAACTGGCGAATTACAAGCTAAAATACGGCTGTAGTACATTTGTAAATACATACAACTAAATTATTCATACTTTCTATCTGTCACAAACCTACATAATTGTTGCATTTCTATCCAATATCGATGTTTACGGCTCCAACATATTTATAGCCTGAAACTCGGAAGTGGTCACTTGTACATACACACCAAATATCGTGCCCCACTTCCATAAATTCGTTACTAATTAATCGTTCAAATTGAGTTTCATTATATTAGTTACATCTGGAGTTAATATAACTTAATTACGTATATTACTATATTTACACATGTTCAAGGGGGAGGGGGAATGACACTGTGTGTGTGTGTGTGTGTTACTCAGTTACTTGTTCGTCAAGGGGAATCCACGCAATGCGAGCTAAGCTCATTATTATCGCGCCTCCTTAACTGGGAATGTATTGCGTGAAATGCATGTTAAGTGTTTTATGTACTGTTGGAATGGCTGTGGATGTGTGTGTAGTCTGTATTTAGCCAATTGGCGACATTGGAAACGAAGGCTTAGGGTGGATCTGTATGGTACCATTCTCACTATAGACGGTACCGTCTCGCCCGAAGGCTTAGGTAGCCATCAGCTTAGGTGAACCATATGATACCCATCTCGCCTTGTACCATTTTTGCCAACCCCAGATGGGACGTCACAACGTCGTCCACTTATTCCAGGTACCTATTTACAGCTAGGTGAACTGAGGCTAACACATGAAAGGAGACAAGCCCAATTTGTCTCCGCCCGGTCTGGGATTGAACCCCCGACCCCTCGTGTGTGAGACGAGAGCTCTACCTACTAGGCTACGGGCTGTGTGTGTGTGTGTGTGTAGGCATACAGAGAGAAGGAAATATATGTAACTTCTTTTAAATTCCCACTTACCCTAAAATAAAAATATGAAGTTCACTTGTGACGGTTTATCAAGGTCAACACACACACACACACACACACACACGTCATACATCAACATATAGATCTATGACAGGATAACATGGATCAGTTTAGAGCCACACACACGCCTGCTATGACGTCAAGCTATTATGAATGGGTTCCAGGGTTATAAAGGGGGATACCTTTTTCGTCTTATATAATATATAAAGTTAGTCTGTATATAGATGTGTGTGAATTTGTATTTTGTGTTTATGTGTTCATTGTTTTCTGTTGTGATGTCCCTATTCGGGCTCTGTCTTGAGTCTTCCTCCCCCCCCCCCCCCCCCAAAAAAAAAGGAAAAGTGGGGATTGGGCCTGAGTATATACAATAAATACATACATACAGTACATACATAGTCCGTATATAAATCTTGTTTACTACCACTGGCAGTGTGTGAGAATATATAATTGTGCCATGTGTCAGTCTGTTTGTTGGGTTATTAACAGGATATAACTTATATGTGTATGTGTGGATATAGATAAAAACTGGTTAATACTAGCAATTGATACCCTTATAAATATGGTTAACTTTTAGTTAAGATTTGTTGACCCGTTTCACTTGTCTTTTTATGAATTTCTTCTGAAAGATGTTAATGAAATGTGGTCGACAAATCCCTTAGAGTCAGACTTTATCGTTTGAAATCCTTAACGTGTGTCTGTGAGTGTTTATTACGACCTAAATCTTAAGACTACATAATAAACACTCGTACTAGTTCTACTTTATGTTGCAATAGCTTTGATATGATGATGTGCTGTACAGTGTGATACATACTAATTTAATGAAGAATTAGTGTAGAATTAGAAGAATTAATTTAGTAATAGTAATAGTAGTAATAACCTCTCATAGTTTATACTAAGCAATATTCTTCTTTTTCAGACATGCCACGGATAATGGGTATCGATCATGGATAGTGAACAACCGCATCAGGAGCTGGTGAAATGTGTGGTTGTGGGGGACACTGCGGTGGGCAAGACCCGGCTCATCTGTGCCCGCGCCTGCAACAAGAAGTTCTCACTCTCGCAGCTGCTCAACACACACGTGCCAACAGTCTTTGCCATCGACCAGTACAGAATATACAAAGAGGTGTGTGACGATGATATTCATCATCTTTATAATCGTAATCATAATGATAATATTTAACACTTACGATGCGGGCAAATTTCCGCTATATTAGGGCGCATTCAAGCACTCCTGACAGATTAAACAAGTATCTGAAATTTATTCAGCCAAAAACTAGAAGAAAATAGCTTCAAAATGACACCAGAACTAGCTTCGTAGCGTGCAGGGTTCATCTGCAGCGCTACCATAGACATCGGCAACTATTCGCTAATATGTAATCATAATCATGTGGTGATGGGCTGGTCTATCAGAGTGAGAGCTGAACAATCTCTGCCATACCCATAGCTTACTCTGACTATTCCTTTTACTTATATATTATGTAGATCTCAAGTGACGGCGTCTTTTCCGTGGATTGACCTCCCTACTGCCAACCTAGAAGTTGGCAGATTGGGAGCCAAAGCGTCACATTTTTCCCTTGCCCCTCAACTTTCCCTTCATAATTGCTGTGGGGCACAGGGCCTTGGGTGGGGCTTTGGTTTCCCGGGCATTTCTGCACCCTCCTCAGCTCCCTGCCTTGGAGTGGCTTCAGTCACCCAGGCTTTGTTAATGGTAAGCAGGGAGGGTTTTGTGGGGGCGCTCGTTTATGGTCTTGGCCTTGCTCGGGACTTTGGGGCTGTTCGGCCAGACAGCCTGGGGAACAACAACAACAACTATTCGCTAATTATGAGCAATGTCGCGCTACATTTGCCTTTGGCAGCGCTGCATTGGTCTCGTGAGAAAAGAGGTGCGAGTCTCAGTGCCCCGGCCGCCGGGCAGGAGAGTGGACGGGGCACTCGTCTCCACAGGGTGTAATAAGCTTTAAGTACCCTGTAAATTGCTTTAAATTGTCAAAGCGTTCCAGAACGCTCTACTAACCGTGCTACGGCCTTGCTGGCAAAGAAAAAAATAATGTTGGCTAAGGGTATCAAAAGAAACCCAGTCCATTATTTTTAGTCTTTATTATTGTATATGTAAAGATAATATAGTGGTTTATAGTTCAAAATTAATGATGTCTTTGGAAGTAAAAAAAAATCCAAATCAATGCAATATCATGGTAATTTTCTTGGATTCATTCACATATTCTATCAAGACTCTGGTTTGACACCCTGAATTGCCTTGTGGTGTAGTGCTGAGAGGAGGAATTGTATGATTGTCAAAACTGTCTTACCTAACCTGTTTTATTAGGTAACCAAGAACCCTATTGTTTTTGCAGAAGTTGGAGGT
Source organism: Paralithodes platypus (assembly GCA_032716605.1). Lineage (NCBI taxonomy): Eukaryota > Metazoa > Arthropoda > Malacostraca > Decapoda > Lithodidae > Paralithodes > Paralithodes platypus. The sequence continues at coordinate 2,309,513 of CM064489.1, forward strand.
ATAATCTATATTTTATTAATTTCACCACAACACCAAACACCTCCAATGAAATTAATGAAAGCATAAGGATAAGTCAGAAATAGAGAAATTTGAGTGCGTAGTGTGCAAAGGCGAGCTTGTGTTAAGTGATGATCCTGTGGCTGTGAACTTTGGAAATGAGTCATTGGAGCTGGTGGACAAGTTTTGTTACCTAGGAGATACCATCTCTGCCGGTGGTGGGGGCCGAGGCTGCCACTGTCGCTAGAATTAGATGTGGCTGGGGGGAAGTTCAGAGAACTGCTGCCAATTCTGACCATGAAAAGAATGCCTATCCCCCTGAAGGGAAAGGTGTATGCCTCATGTGTTAGAAGTGCAATGACCCTATGCCTCAGAAACATGGGCCGTTTAAGTAGAGGATGTCAACAGAATGGAACGTAATGAGATGAGAATGGTGAAATTGATGTGTGGGGCTAGGCTGCAGGATAGAATAACAAATTATGAGTTGAGGAGACGTTTAGGTATAAAGAGTATTAAGCGAGGTGATGCGTACAAGTAGACTGGGATGGTATGGACATGTGGAGAGAATGGGTGAAAAAATGCAGGTCTGTGATTGTGGAGGGAGCTGCACCAAGAAGTGGACCGAGGAAGACCTGGGATCGGACTATACGTGCCGATCTCAAATCCAAAAACTTGACAAGTGAAGCAGCTCTTAACAGGGTTGCCTGGAATGCCGCCATTAGGACAAGAGACTGAACCTGCATGTATGTGTGGACTCAGTCTTAAAATGTTATGTATGTATGTATGTGATCCACCGGGATTCGAACCTGGGTTATCACACACAGATTTTTAAATACTCTAACCATTACACCACCAAGACGGTTAAAGGTTTATGCACACGCCTACAACTTATTATCCATTCCCGAATACTGGATATTTATCTAATCATGTTCATATTCCCAACCGAAGTATGGTAGCCTACTGTTTAAGTGAAAGGAAAGAATATACCTCACCTGATATTATAACTAAACCAGAATCCTATATATCGTAAATCAGAGTTGTCATTCCTTACTTGATATTATAGCTAACCCTAAGTTTATTACCTTATTTAATTGTTAAACCAAATCGCTACTGATCACAATTATGAGCTATTATACCTTACCTGATTTTATGGCTAATTTAGGTTTACTTAGCAATAACTAATGATAATAAACCCTGATGTATTTGCAGGTGTTGGAGCGGTCGTGTGTGGTAGTTGACGGTGTGAATGTTTCCCTACGTTTGTGGGACACGTTTGGGGACCATGACAAGGACCGACGCTTTGCTTACGGCAGGTTAGTCAATTAAACTTACTTACCGTGGGAAGTTTTGTAATAAATTTAGTGCCTTTGTTACAGGGACTTAACTGGATATTTGCCATGAATCGCTCGAACAAATTGCCCAAACTATTGCTGTATACCAATAGCACATGTCGGGTGCCCAACGCCGAAAGGGATTGAAATAGGGGAGCTATCCCTCTGCCAAATGCGGCTTTCTAGGGCCTTTCCTAGCTGATGCTGAGAGGATTGGTTCTAGTCATGTGGTGATGGGCTGGTCAATCAGAGTGAGATTTAAGCATTCTTTGCCACCATACCCATAGTATACTTTGACTGTTCCTTTCGCTTATATATTTTCTAGATCTCAAGTGGCGGCGTCTCTTCCGTGGATTGACCTCTCTACTGCCAACCTAGAGGTTGACAGACTGGGAGCCAAAGCGTCAAATTTTTCCTTTGCCCCTCAACTTTCCCTTCATAATCATTAACCCTTTCACGCTCATATGATGCAGAGGTTGCCAGATTAGCAATAAGAAATAGAGTTCTCTCACTCTTATAATTACCTCTCCAAAATTTGTTTTCTGCCCACAGCTAACTCAAAGACAACTGCAGAGGTTGAAGTAACTAAACTAAAGGTTTCTAAATACCCCTGATGGTAACAAAGGCTTTAAAGTATCCCTAATAGGCTCAAAATTGCGTCATATGTCGGAGAGGGTTAAGGGGCACAGGGCACAGGGTGGGGCTTTGGTATCCCGGGTGTTTCCGCACCCTCCTCAACCCCTCGCCTGGGAGCGGCTTCGGTTACCTGAGCTTTCTAATTGGTAATGCTGGGATGGCTCTGTGGGGGCGTTTGGCTATGGCCTTGGCCTGCTCGGGACCTTGGGGCTGTTTGGTCAGACAGCCTGGGGAAAAACAACAACCAATAGCACGATATGTGATCAAGCTTCCTACCCTACGATGATCAGTCAGACACACTACCGACCATGTCATGGCCCGTTGTATATGGTAGTTAAATTCAGTAGTTTTATTTAAATAATATTTTGGGCCACACAAAGTCAGTTTGATTCATCATTCAACAACCACTGTCTCATATAATTTTGTTATGTCGGGCTATAATATTTACAGCTCGTGATATAGTCTTTACTAGAATCCAGATCTGGACTTATAGACCGTAAATAACTCAACAGGGTCAAATCTAACACAGGCTTACTCTCACAAATAAGTATTCAATTAGGTACTACAGTACTCAATAACAACACACATAACAATTATAACACCTGTTTATTCAATTAGATCTAATACCTGAAAATCAGAATGTAGCTTCACCTAGATAATTATTGAAACTTAGGCAAGGATTACCAGGCATATACTGTAAATGGTAGATCATGAATGGGGAGCAATTGCTCTTCAACTGAGGTTAGTGGTGATGGGCTGGTCTATCAGAGTGAGAATTGAGCGATCTCTGCCATACCCATAGCTTACTCTGACTGTTCCTTTTACTTATATATTTTCTAGATCTCAAGTGACGGCATCTCTTCCGTGGATTGACCTCCCAATCTACCAAGATTGGAAGCCAAAGCATCACATTTTTCCTTTGCCCCTCAACTTTCTCTTCATAATTGCTGAGAGCCACAGGGCCCTGGGTGGGGCTTTGGTTTCCCCGGCGTTTCTGCACCCTCCTCAGCTCCCCGCCATGGAGTGGCTTCGGTCACCCAGGCTTTATTGTGGCCGGCAGGGAGGGTTCTGTGGGGCCGCTCGGTTATGGCCTTGGCCTTGCTCGGGGCCTTGGGGCTGTTCGGCCAGGCAGCTTGGGGCAAAACAACAACAAACAACAACTGAGGTTATAACAAGGTGAATAATCTGCAACTAAATAATACACGTAACTTATAGAATCAACCCTTAATAATAATTGTGATGTGAGTCGAGTGTCTTCCGTGAATAAAACTACAATGAAAGCACTAGAACACAATCTCAAACAAGAGAGGCTGGGAGAGTTGAGAGAGTAAACAATAACTCAGGTTTGGAGGCTGAGTCTCACGACAGGTAGTGGCGAACCGGCTAGGTAGTCTCGGTATTCTCAAGTGACTTTCCTACTTAAACTGTGGAGGTCAGGTCACCTACTGGACTGCGGTGGCTGAAATTAATCTCAAAGTTAATACAACTAGAATTATAATTTAAATAATGTTACTCTGAAATTGGAGGCAAAGGATGATTTAATTTATTTTACAAAAGATTAAGTGGGTGGACTAAATTATGTAATTTCTAATGAATATCTTTTATTCACGTCAACGATCGTATGTAAGAATAACGAAACGAGCCGAGGAAGTCAGATATAAATTGAATATATAATTAGGAATGGAATATAATATAGAAGGATATCTATTAATGGTATTTAAGAACAGATTATAATTGACTAAATGAGCTTAGACAATGAACGCTCTGGAACTATCAAGGAATGACAATGTAATTAATAATTAATTAAATATTAATTATGAATAGAAGGTGACGCACAAGACGGAGTTGTGCTAAGGTAATACTCAAAATAGTATTACCAAGACGTCTGAACGAGTTAACAGAGTCTTACAATGAACATACACTGAAATTAAAGGTGTATGGTAAGTGATGTGGAATTAAGTAACAGACTTTATGCAATGCTGGAATTCCTAAGCATGAAGAATCAGAATTACTTACATCAGTAATCAAATGAACGTAAATACTAGTTCATTAAATAATTACAACGGCGTTAAAGTAAGAGAGTAAAAATGGGGAAACTCGGGAAATAAATGTGTTGATAAAGTAACAACACTTCTCAACGAGGATACTGTGGTAAATTAATTATAAAATTGGGCGTAGGTTCTAGGTAATCAGTGATGACTCGAGAAGGGTAAATACACACGAAATACACGTCGACCTCAACTTGCAAAATACACAACAGAATACATATTCTATATTTTATTAATTTCACCACAACACCAAACACCCCCAATGAAATTAATTAAAGTATATATGATCCGCCGGGATTCGAACCCGGGTTATCACACACAGATTTTTGGAAAATCTGTGAGTGTGCAAGGTGAGTTAATTAAAACAAATGTATATAACGCATGCGTAGGACATTCTAGAGCAAATAAATTAATTATGAACACTAGGTCTTAAACACAGAGCTTAACTAAGTCTTTATACAACGATTCTGAAGGATTAACATAATACGTAATTAAAGATCTTGGGCACAGATCTCAAAATTAATTAACACAACACGATTCACATATTTTAACCTATACCTCAACAACAATAACACAACGAAAAGACACACAGAACCTTAGGGAATGTTTGGAGGGCTGGTGAAGAGAGTGCAGGGCTGGCCAACGTAGGTCGTTGGTCCTAGGGGCAGGGCGTCCTCGGGCAGCACTTCCGGGGGCAAGGTGTCCTCGGGCAGCATTTCCGGGAGCAGGGCATCCTCGGGCAGCACTTCCGGGGCATAGGGCGTCCTTGGGCAGCACTTCAGGATCCAGGTTTCAGGAAGGTGGGGCGTCCCTCCGACAGGACTCCAGGGGGCACTTCAGGATCGCACACTCTCCGGGCAGGGCAGGGGCAGGCTGGTGCAGGCTGGTCCCAGCTACACAGTTACTTACTACTCGGTTCGTGGGTAGGGGTTGAATAGTAGGGTCGTGTAGCTTGCATACTTTTCCACAATTTACCCGAGATAATGTGCGGCTTTTTCCTTGACTCCCGTTTACAGGTGTTCAACATCAGAGGGGTATTGTGAAATGGTTGTGATGAAGTTGTGAGGTAAATACTTATCGTAGGTATACCTAGTGGTAGTTTACATGGATACATATGTGCTAGGTAGCTCATTAATTACTTAAGACCTAGTTACTTAGTCTAATAAGGGAGAAATGGGATGTGTATGGACTCGTCCATGAACTACATTCTTAAACAAACGTTGATATAGCTCACTTAATAGTTGGTCTTGGTCGAGGTTTATTGGATCTCCCGATCCGCCACAATGTGTCCTCTCGTTTATATCCATTCCTGTCGGTAGATTCCAGGCCGTTGATGTTCTATTTGCATAACTACTTCTTCCGTGTCCTCCATATCCGGGAGCTGAGTACATGTAGCTCGGTGCCGGCACCGGGCTACGAGGGGGCGTGACCCGAGCAGGTGGCTAATGAGTTTGGGTGACCTCCCATACCTTTGTCTCGTCGTAGAAAACGGTGAAACAGGGGTCGCTTGGGTATTTGTCCAGGGGCTCGAGCATGGGAAAATTGGGGTGTCTCTGTTATTTTTCTTGTCTTGATTATGGGGTCTTGGAGTTGCAGACTGGCTATTCTGTAACTGTTATTTGGGTGGCTCGTGCTCAGACCCGTCATCTCAAATTTGTTGGTTAGCATTCTTAAAACATCTGTCAGCAACCGAACCAAATCTATCTTGCCGCAGGTTGCTTAAAGATCATGTTCCATGTGAGCATAAAGCAACCTGTATACCCCACGGCAATTCGCTGGTGAACCGAGTCACTGCTCTAGAGGACTTAAGCAAGTCCTGATGAGTCAATGTTGTCTTGGAGTTAAAATTAATGTGTTTTTTTTTACAACCATATGTCATTACTGTGGTCAACCTATTCTATACCTAATGCCAGCAACCTTGACCGTTGGATTATGTGCCCTCACAACCAATGCCCGAGGTTTTCCCCAGGAAAGTGCTCTTAAAGGGTGCATTTTAACTGTCAAATATGCTGATGTTGGGTCTAGTTATTTCTGAAGATACCTAACACTACAGTAAGATGCAGGGGGAATTTATGCTTATATTTTCTCCTAGAGCAGAGCAGAGCAGAGGGAAAATTTATGCTTGTATTTTCTCCCAGAGCAGAATATTTGACAGCAGAGAGGAAATTTATGCTTGTATTTTCTTCCAGAGCAGAATATTTGACAGCAGAGAGGAAATTTATGCTTGTGTTTTCTTCCAGAGCAGAATATTTGACAGCAGAGGGGAAATTTAAGCTTGTATTTTCTCCCAGAGCAGAGCAGAGCAGAGGCCCCCTTATGAGAAATAAATAACATGCTTATTATTATTATTATTAACCCCTTGGGTGAATATTTGGCTACAAGTGTACTGGTACCTATAATACCTCCCTCACCATGTCACCCAATAGGTCGAAGGTGGTGGTCGTATATTTCTCAATGGCCAACTGATGTCACTCAGAAACTTCTTTACCTGGTCTTTTACAATACATACATACACATACATAACATTTTAAGACTGAGTGTTCCACACATAAGTGCAGTTTCAGTCTCTTGTCCTAATGGCGGCGTTCCAGGCAACCCTGTTAAGGGCTGCTTCACTTGTCAAGTTCTTGGATTTGAGATCGGCGCGTATAGTCCGATCCCAGGTCTTCCTCGGTCCACCCCTTGGTGCAGCTCCCTCCACAATCACAGACCTGCATTTTGTCACCCAATTTTGTTCATCCATTCTCTCCACATGTCCATACCATCCCAGTCTACTTGTCTAATAGTTAACTCAGAACCCTTCCTATCACCAGTCCAACCCCTAATCTAACTTAGAATTCCTATAATGCTTCCCAAACAGGTCGGATGTGGTGCTGCTATGTTTCTTGGTGGCTAACCCGGTGTCACAGCAGAACTGGGGGGTATGTAGTATACCCATTACACGGAGATCTGTCGTTTCTGCCCCAACACCCCCATACTCCTGGTGGGCTGCAAGAACAAGCTGCGGTATATTTTTAAAGAGGAACAGTACTTCAACTAACTCTAAACTTTATTGATCATGAACCAGAGCTATTATGTTTTTATGTTTCTCGGGTGCCAATACGGTTGTTGCTGCGAAACTAGTCACATTTCTATAAATATATCTGTATCTATAAAAACACCCCTAGACTATAGTCCAGGGGAGTCTAGGGGTATTTAAGGACTCAAGGCTATAGTCCAGGGGTGTTTTTGGTTCCAAGGCTATAGTCTAAGGGTGTTTTTTAACCCAAGGCTATGGTCCAGGGGTGTGTATATTATCTGTTACCATCTCCCCAACAGGTCGGATGTGGTGCTGCTATGTTTCTCAGTGGCCAACCCGGTGTCACTGCGGAACTGTCGGGTCATGTGGTACCCGGAGATCCGTCGTTTCTGCCCCAACACCCCCATACTCCTGGTGGGCTGCAAGAACGACCTGCGGTATATCTGTAAGGATGAACAGTACATCAGTTACTGTCAGGACCGATCCCCGCTGGTCAGGTGAGACACATGGCGTGGTGACAGAGGGCATGTACACTGTTTTATAGAGATCCTTTTGTAAGAGAGAGGGGTCAGCTTCTTCTTTGGATGCCATTTTGGTGCCTCGGTTATTCTAATATATTTATTTCACTCCCAACACCAAACACCTCCCAATGAAATTAATTAAAATGTAAAACTTGTAAACTAAACAAACCAAAACTGGGACGACACAAGACAAAGGCAAAACAACTTATCAAAATCGCTATGTGGAAACAACGCTTACCAAGACAAAATTCATGAAACAAAAGAACACAATCCACCACATAGGGTGCACACCGCCCTATGCCTGTGATCCTACCGGGATTCGAACCTGGGTTACCACATACAGATCTTGAACACTAACCGCCATTAGGACAAGAGACTGAAACTGCACGTATGTGTGGAGCACTCAGTCTAAAGATGTTATGTATGTATGTAACCGTAACACCATCAAGACAGTTTTAAGTACTGTACAAGATTTTATTATATTTTATGAGTATGTAGAATATATTAAAATTTGAAACTTGCAAAACAAACTAAGCAAAATAGGAATTGCACAATATAAAGACAAAAGAAAAAGGCTGTTCGGCCAGCAAGCCTAGGGAACTGCAACAACAATTACAGTACTGTACTATACTGTGGGCGGGTGCCCAACCCCGAAAGGAGTTGAAATAGGGGAGCTATCCCCCCGCCAAAGGCGGCTTTCTAGGGCCTTTCCTAGCTGATGCTGAGAGGATTGGGTTCTAGTCATGTGGTGATGGGCTGGTCTATCCGAGTGAGAACTGAGCGATCTCTGCCATACCCATTGCTTACTCTGACTGTTCCTTTTACTTATATACTGTATCTTCTAGATCTCAAGTGGCGGCGTCTTTTCCGTGGATTGACCTCCCTACTGCCAACCTAGAAGTTGGCAGATTGGGAGCCAAAGCGTCATATTTTTCCCTTACCCCTCAACTTTCCCTTCATAATTGCTGAGGGGCACAGGGCCTTGGGTGGGGCTTTGGTTTCCCGGGCGTTTCCGCACCCTCCTCAGCTCCCTGCCTTGGAGTGGCTTCGGTCACCCGGTCTTTGTTAGTGGTAAGCAGGGAGGATTTTGTGGGGGCGCTCATTTATGGCCTTGGCCTTGCTCGAGACCTTGGGGCTGTTCGGCCAGACAGCCTGGGGAACAACAACAACAACAACAACAACTATACAGTATGTGGAAATAACACATTGAAGATTTAGCAAAACAATATGAAATAATAAACCACAAAACAAAGAACAAATATTATATTTTTGATTATGTAGAATGTATATCCAAAGACCAGACTATGTATCCAATACCAGTATTTCAAAATGTGTAACGTGGGTACAGGTCTCCTTCACTATCCGATGCCCTAATTTATGATGTTATTATAGGTTTTTAGGTGTTTGGGTTTGGGTTTTGGTTGGTCCCAGAACGCATACCCATTTACCCCATTAATTTTAGGGTTTGCTATATAAATGTTCTACTTAAGATCGGGTTTTCAGGACGCATACCCATTTACCCCATTCATTTTAGGGTTTGCTATATAATTTTTCTATTTAAGATCGGATTTTCAGGAACGTAATCCAATCGTAAGTCGAGGGAGACCTGTATAGAGATATTTTAGTGTAAAGAGAGGAATATATCACCAGTGGCACCAAGATGGCGGAGGTTGGCTGTTCTCTGTTCTTGTTAGTCTTTTGTCTTGTTTTGACCTTCAGTAAAATGGTGTTATTTTCCCACGTTTCATAGTCAGTAGAGCTTCGGCTGCTGATCAAAGGGTCGGCGGATCGAGCCTGTACTGTACTGTCAAAATTTTATTGGTTGATGTCAAGCCTTGGCAACTTGATCTAGTGATTCGTGACAAACGCCTAATGTTTATTCCCCCCCCCCCCCCCCCCCCCCCCCCAAAAAAAATCTAATGCAAGATGCCTTGATCCCCAAGGGGATGGCCACGAATGAATTGCCTCCATATTCCGAGGTTATTTGTTTCATTCTCTAATTTATTCTGGCTATCAATAAAAGATATTATGCAGCCTAGCAAGGATATGTGAGAGTTTTGAGTGTAAATGCTTCCTAGATGTCCTTTCTAAGCTGCTAAAAAATATTGTTAGCCAGAATAAAGTGAATGTGGGGGAAGCTGTGCATAAGCGTAGACCTAGAATGACTTGGGATCAGGTACTCGGGTCCGATCTCAAAATATAGAACTTGACAGCGCTGCCATTTAGGACGTTAGACTGTAACCACATTCTCTGTGGACAAAACGGTCTTTAACTCCCTAAGAACGGGGCCGTTTGTAACAGCTACTACCTGCCAAGCGGGCATATTTACCCTAAATGAGCTTCATTCCATGCTTTTTTTCATGCATAAAGAAGAGCCAGAGCGTAATACAATTATGTATCCGTGAAAGGGCGATAATAGAGCTTTCCAATGACACCTGAATCATCCTTGTACGACCACGGGTTATCCTGTAGCGATCGAGCAACCAAAGGTGAAAACCCCTAAAATGAGGTAATTTCCCCAGTTTTTTTCCTGGTCTGCCGAATGTGTGGGATGTTGCAGCGACGGTCTCAGTAGAGGCACCGTGGTCGTGCCGAACGGTCATAGCCCGCCTATCATCCTTCCAACGCACATACTCTCTCTCAGAGCCCCTAATGTGCTCAGAATGCCGCCCGTCATATGACGGGTACCGCTTCATTGTCCATTTATCTCTAGCCCGTCATATGACGGGTAGCGCCAGTTAGGTGTTAAACTTGTAGGTATGTAGGCCTATGTATTAACCCCTTCACCACCATTGCGTAATTTTCATCATATTCTGGTTACCATTAGACAATTTTCTTCAGTTCATAATCTACCTATATGACTCAAAGGGGTAAATACGATCTCAATAAACCCTCTTAGTAACATAGGTCCTTGTTAAACTGTATAAAATCATCAAATTTTAGCCAGAATCAAAAGTAAAAAGACATCATGGTGCTGAAGGGGTTAAAGTGAAAATAACACCATCATATTGAAGAGGATAAGGCCTTGTACACTGCAGGTTTATTTTCCGCTGCAGTTTTTTCACGATTCTTTATTTTGATCTACTATTTTATTAGCTGTAGTACTTTTTATATACAAATAGGAACCAGAAATATGATAGTGTATGCCTACTAATGATTGACTCGTGTTGTCTTATGTTATGCAATAAGTTTCAATTGAGGAACCAAAGGTCAAAGAATGGTGCAAGTTGTATATTTCCTTTGGTCTTTAATTGTTTTCAAGGAGTAGTTTTCAATATTAGTTTTAGCTACAGCATGAGTTTGGACACAGGCATTGCTTTATCTTGAATGGGGAAGCCCACACGCATCAGATCTCTGCAAATCTTTGTCCGATTTGTTTTAATGATGGCTTGATACGGGCCATTGAAGATACTCCAAAAGTCTTGCTGTAAAGTCAGTAAAAATAGGTTAGCCTAAACTGAACAAGATGCGAAAATATACTTGAGCCGACCAGGCCAAGTGGGATAACTCTATTGGTCTAACTGGTAAGGTGTCTGGACGTGTACCCAAGGGCCCCGGGTTCGATTCCCGCCCTGGGTATATTTTTGGGAGGCTATTTTCGCATCAAACGAAGTTTAGGTGTGTTGGTAAAATTGTCAAGATGGTTTCCGAAAGTAAGATCGGAGCTCCATAACCCCTCTTTCGGGCATGGTGTAAAAATAACCTAATCCTACAAGAGCCTGTAGGATTAGTTTTTTTTTACACTTTACATTTCCAGGGCCCATCAATGTCATCTGAAATCCTTACTGTTTCAACCTGTTGATCTTGGATGAAGTCATTGAGCAAATAGATGCTTCTGAATGTGGTCAACACGATTGTGTGTCACAATTTAAGCCACGTGTGTGTGGGTTCACTCATTATCAAAGACATTTTCCCTAACCATTACATCTAAAAAAAAATATATATAATTATATATATGCAATTCATTGCTACTGCATGGTCAATTGTCAGATTGTTTGATACTATAGTCCATTCATTATAAGTAGGCCAGGAATCAGGACCTCTCTCCTCTGTAACTCAAAGTGGGCTAGAGCAAATGGGTTGTAAATTTTCACACTTATTCCCCATTTGACTCTTGTCAAATGGTAGAAATATATGCTTGATTACTCTAGTCTTTTGTGAGTTAAAGAAGTTAGTGGGCAACATTTTTGGCCTAATTATTATGAATAAACTAGACCTTTTGTTGTGCTGTGATGTATAATGGATGACAACTCTTTATAAAGAGTATGGATAATATAATATAATATACATTGTAATTACTGTATATTCATGCGGAGTAAGTGGTGGGTAGCAGGTACTGTACAGTCGGCCTAATATGTGATGTCTCGGCACCAAGTATATTTTGATCAATAATTGGTATCAGCAATATCTAAAACTTGATGTATTTGTTTCGAGTGACACACAAACATGTTCCTACACTTACCCACCCTATCCAACATCCGACAGTCTTTAATACAGTCGGCCCCGCAAGGGTGCGCACTAAAAGGGTGCGATTCTCCAAGGGTGCGAAAAAATCGCGAAAAAAGCAAAGCGTGCGTTTTTTTCGCCCAATAACCCCTGAAAAACATGAACTAAGGAAAGAATACCTGTACAGTATAGAAATGTGATTAGATATTAGATAGAATATGGGTATTACACTCACTTTGGATGGTTTATGTATGCGTGGAGGTTGGGATGTTGGTCTTACTGAGGGTCCGAGGCTGCCCCCATGCCCACATGGGGGCATTTTACACCTGCTGCTCCTAACCCACCGCCCAGGGCGATCGTGTTACCCACCAAAACAAAAGTGAAAGTTCTTGATTTAGAACAGAAAAAACAGTTACTAGACATGTTGGCTAGAGGTGAGAAACAGGCAAATGTGGGTAGACCTTTTGGTGTGGGCATGGGGGCAGCCTCGGACCCTCAGTAAGACCAACATCCCAACCTCCACGCATACATAAACCATCCAAAGTGAGTGTAATACCCCTATTCTATCTAATATCTAATCACATTTCTATACTGTGCAGGTATTCTTTCCTTAGTTCATGTTTTTCAGGGGTTATTGGGCGAAAAAAGGGTAAGTTTGAAGAGTCCCCGGACTACATAGTGAATTTCCCATAGGTTCTGAAGCTCCAAGGGTGCGTTTTACAAGGGTGCGCGCATGTCTCGGACTTAGGTAACCGCACCCTTGTGGGGCCCACTGCAGCACAGAGAGAGCCAAACGTAATGACAAGTGAGACATGACTTATTAGCGCCACTGTACATGAATTATGTTACTGTAATAAATACTTGTTCTCTCTTTATCAAATATGTTAGTATTCTACCCAAGTCATTCTTCTGTTCATTAACCACTTGAATTATTGAGGCCATTTCTAAGTTCCGTAAACTTTCTGGCAACATCCAGATTATACAGTAGTCTAAGATATTAACCCCTACTGTACCAGAGGGTATTACTATAAATGTAACCTCCAGTACCAAGCATTGTGGCCAAAATGGCTTCAAAGTCGAGAGAGAGAATCCTCTCACCCTGAAAGCTGGACGAGTACTTAGCCAGCTCGCCCTTGGGACCTTAGATACACTCTGAGAAGTGTTGCCAAAGTCTCAAAGATATGTTTACAAGTCATGGTGCCTTGTACCGCTCGGTACAAGGACCGATTATTACTGACGTACAGGCTATTTCCCTGGGTGACTTTTTTTTACTGACGGCCAACGTCCGTAGCTGGGACAGTAGGTGTTAAATGATTGATTCCTTTGTTACTTGATGACTCCCAGTGTGGGAGTGTCATATACTAATTAGTGTTAATTAGAGTATTATTTGACACCAGTAGCATACATTATTATAATGAAAAGGGAGATGCTTATCATTTATGTTGCTGTCATTATGTGTGATGGAATTCCATGTCATGGATATAAGTGTCATATTTTAAAAGGCTTGATATCACTTTAAATGTCCATACATTATCTTTAGATGTAACTCTCGTCATCGAAATCCCAAGTAGCCTACGAACTAAAAATTGATAGGGCAAAACATTTTAGTAAATATTCTTATACCGGTTGATCTGAAGGGGTTGGTACAATCAGGGACTATAGCGATAGTACATTCACAAACAAAAGTGGCGTCCTTTTCTTGGTCCTAAGCATATCTTGAATCAATGGATATGTCCATGAAGCAGTGAATCAGGTTCCTATAGTTGAAACTGAATCATATGTATCTGCTTCACTGACATACTGTCCATAGATTTGGCTTAGTTTAGGACTAATAAAGAGGTACAATGTTTGTCTGTGAATGGACTGGCTCTTTAGTCATTGGCTGTACAAAATTTTCCATAGCACGCACACAAGATCATAGAAATCACTAGGACAAACTTCCAAGCATCAATACTGTAGATGTTAATGCACACACAAACTTAAATCGTAGAAATCAGTAGGGCAAACCATAACTGCAGTATACTGTACTGTGGTAATTGTTGTCAGGTTTAAAGGGGTTAGCATACTAACTCAGGCAAACTGCAAAGTAAAGTATTTTAGTAGATAAAAAACGATCGCCCCCACAAAAAAAAATTAAAAGAGGGAAAAAGAAAAGAACAAAAATAGGAAAAGTGGGGATTGGGCCTGAATATATAGAATAGAATAGATGCTACCACACACACATACTGTATATATGCACTTACATCATAGAATTCAGTAGGTTTAAAGAGGCTAAAACACAAACACAAGGGCACATTGATCACAAACACGGAGCAGATTGATCATAGAAATCACTAGGACAAACTGCAAAGCATTTTAGTAGATTTTGTTGTGGCGGCAGGCCGGTGCGAGAGTGTGACCTTGTAATGCCATGCGAGGGTCGAGCGGTGGCGCGGGAGATTGGGGTGGAGTACTACGAGGCCTCCGTACTGACCTACTTTGGTGTCAACGAGGTGTTCGACAACGTGATCCGAGCCGCCCTCATCTCTCGTAGACAACAACGCTTTTGGATGACCAATCTTAAGCGAGTCCAGAGACCCACCCTACAGGTATTTTGTGGCTGGGGTTTAATAATATGTCAGCAGTGTGTGTGGAATTTGTGCAGAAAAATTATCAAACTGTTTCTCTCTTTTTTTTCTTTAGATCTGGAATATTTTAAAAATAACATGTTCTTCATTCACCCATCCAGCTGATTTATCCTAATGTTATATAGTGTCAAAGATATAAAAATATTCTACTTATAAGCTCTCATAGTTATTTAACATGTTTAATAAGATACTAAGTACTGTATGACAGTGACTAAATTATATACCTCCTTACAGGTGCCTTTTTGGTCAACCAAACCCAAGAGCATATTTCATAATAATCTTTCCTTAGGAATTCCAGCCAGTTCTATGCATTAGGGTATAGTTATAATCTGAACAGTGTAACATACTTTTGTACAGTAGTTTTATTTTTAATAATTTCTGGTATTGATATTAAGTATGATAGCAATTACTTTTATTTTATTTTATTTTATATAGTTAAAGGATATGGGCCTAAGCATACTTATGCAAGTGTTATTTTATGAACTTTTGAGTCAGGTTTTTATTATATATGCTATTCTATATGCTCAGACCCAATCCCCACTTTTCTTATTTGTTTTTATTTTATTTTCCTCTATTTTATTATTTTTTTGAGTCAGGTTTAAAGTATTTTTTTTTTTTTTTATTACAGTATGTCCCTCCCTCCCTCCCTACAGGTGCCTTTCTGCCCGCCCAAACCCAAGGTGGGTGAGCCGTCAGCATTGGTGAGCTGTGTGAGGGAAGACCTTCACTGTCTGTTAACCTGTGCTGCTCTTACTGACCTTGTCTTAGTGGCTGGGGGGGCCACGGGCACCATCGTCCACACTCACAGGTACAGTGAATGAGAAGAAAATGGTGAGATGGATGTGTGGGATTAATCTTAGGGACAGGGTATCGAGCTAGGAATTGAGAAGGCATCTGGGCGTTAGGAGTGTCAGTGAAGTGATGCACACGAGCCGACTTGGTTGGTTTGGACATGTGGAGAGAACTGGGTGAAGAAATGCCGGACTGTGAACGTGGGGGGAGCTGCGCGTAGGGGTGGACCCAGAATGACGGCTCGGGTACTCCGGTTTGATCTCAAAATAAAGAACTTGACAACAGAGGCAGCCCTTGACAGGGTCGCCTGGAAAGCTGCCATTTAGGACGTGAGACTGTAACCTCATTCTCTGTGGACAAAATGGTCTTTAAACTTGTATGTATGTATGTAGTTCATCTCAAAAGTTACCAGGAAAAGAGTGTGATAGAGAGAGAGAGAGAGGGAGTGTGTTGGAGATAGAAACTAAATATACAGTCAGGCCTCTCAATACACGAGTATATGGGCGACACACGAGGGCGCGGAATGGAAATTCGCGTATTAGCAATAGAGTATTACAGTATATGGGAATAAATCGATATGGGCGGCACTGACTCCAAGTTGTCTACTTTAGGCCTATTTATCTCCGTCAATTGCCACAAAAGGTACATATATGTATACATAAACATCCAAATCATAAGGAAATATAACAATAATAAGTTTGTTCTTGCGAGGGGGCATGATGATGGGGGCAAAAAACTATATCACTGCACACGAGTCGGACTACGTGGACTGAGGGTAGACTGGCGTCCCTGCGCAGATGGATGCGCGGAATGGTGGGGGGCCTCGCGTATTAGCTGAACTCCCCGGAATTGCCCTTATATCGGCCCCGAATTCGCGTTTTAAAGGTACATCACGCGTTTTGAAAGTTTTGGGTATGATTCGACCCCCTCCTCGCGTATAAGGTGAATCGCTTATTAAAAGCTCGCGTATTGGCAGGCCAGACTGTATTGTGTATTAATTATATGGAAGGGCAGTTCACCTCAAATGTTACCATGAAAAGACTTGAGAGAGAGCATGTGTGATGGAGATAGAAACTTTTTTTTTTTCAGTTTAACTAGAGCACATTAGCTCCATAATAGGACTCTCATAGGACTTGTCCGAAGGATTAGGTACGAATTGCTGAATATCAGTACCAAGTAAGAAGTGCTCAAGTTGGAAATAAATGTACGGTAATGAAGGAGTGAATAAAGAAACCGGTTATAAAAGGAGATTATATGGAAGGGATATACTGCAAGTGTAACTAATGAATTTGTGTTCAGGTTCCTGGTGGCGGCTGCGTCTACTGCCTTCCACAAGCTGCTCATGACTGATCTCTCAGACTGTGCTGCCACCAGACGAAGCTCAGACTCCAGCATGGTTAGTCAAACTCACTTAACTTTAATTTCATTTAACCCCTTCAGCACGATGACGCCTTTTCACCTTTTATTCTGGCTAAAATTAGACGATTTTATGCAGGTTAAGAATGATGAGAGTATTCAGATTTTTTTTTTAAATTGTACTTACCCCTTTGAGTCCTGAAGGTAAATTATAAGCTTAAGAAAATGTTCTAATAGTACCGGGTAACCAGAATATGATGAAAAATATGTCATCGTGCTGAAGGGGTTAATGCTTTTGGTTAGTCACAAAATACTTGCTGCCCTGTCATTTAGTTGTGACACTGACTATATAGTAGTACTGTACAATTAAAAAGAAACTGACACCCAGACTTAACGCCCTCAGGTCACTTGCTCACACAAAATTTGGACACAACAAAGAAACTACCACCACAGTATATAAACAATACATAAGATCAGTGATGGAATACGCAAGCCCAGCCTGGGCTTCTAACCTAGCTGAAACACATCATAAGACCTTACAGACTATTCAAAACAAAGCCCTGAAGATCATTACAGGCTGCACAGCTACTGCACCCACAGATCACCTACATCAAGAAACCAAAATCCTCAAAGTCAAAGACCATCTGGACATGAGAGGCACTCAATTCCTGGCAGCAGCCTCCACGAACCAAGACCACCCACTAAACTACATGGCAACACACCCACAGACACCAAGAAATATCAAAACAACACCCAGCACACGGTATCACACACAATTATTGTCCTCTCTCCCTCCCTGCCCACCCCGAACCAACTTCCAGAAGCACATCCATACTCATATCTCTCACCGATCCATCCACTCACTCACAGACAACACACAGCTGCATGCACGACCTCCCGAAATCCATCCTTCCGAATCCTCCCTTCCTCGCGAGGACAGAGTCCACCTGGCCAGGCTGAGATGCGGACACCATCCAGCTCTCCTGAGCTATCAGAAGAGACTGGATGACTCCGTTGTCGACGCCTGTCCGGGATGTAACACAGCACCCCATACCATTAAACACATCATAGAAGACTGCATTTCACACAACCACTTACGCCAACAACACAATCTACACTCAATGAGAGCTCTGTGGGAAAGCCCGATCGTGGCCATGGCCTTTCTCAGGGACTCGGGGCTGTTCGGCCAGGCAGCTTAGGGAACAACAACAACAACAACAACAACAACAACAACTGTACAATATACTGAAATACTATGACAGTTACTTGTCATATGATATTAACCCTTCTTTAGCTTAGTGTTTTGAGCTCATTTGGGCATATTCAGGCCCTCCTGAATGATCAATCAAGTATCTGCATGAAAAGAAATTTATTCAGCAAAAAACTAGGCACTAAAAGCTTCAAAATGAGACCAAAACGAGCTACGTAGCACTCGTGGTTCTAATGCAGTGGTGCCACGAACATGGGAGTTTAGCGTATAGCGGTATATTTTTCCCAGCTATGCTCACTACTGGCTACGCTGCCGTCCTCTCGAGAACACAGGGAGGGTGAGTCAGTGTGCGGCGGTAAGCCCTGGGAGTCGGCTGTCTGGCCCGCTGCACTCCCGGCCATTTGCACTCTATTTTAACCCTTTAAAAGCCTTAATAATGCTCCTAACTTGCTGCAAATTGGTGCACGACTTAAGTCGAGTGCCGCCAATAAGGGGTTAAGGAACACCCCGTTCTTAACATTAATCATCCATTACAAACCCCAATGTACAGTACTTGAATAAACTAATGAAAGCATAATTATGGTCCTCCCGGGATTCGAACTCGGGACACCACACCCATATCACAGTTCTTCTTCCTTGCCAGATATTATAGCTAATCTAGAGCCTTATCTTTCACTGTTCAGAGCTATAACAAGTACTAACCTTATATTCTTGTATACAGCTAAGTGGTACGTTCGGAGACACTACCCTGGGGAACTTCAACTCTGACACAGAATGTCTCCTGGGTAGTGACCACAACCAACCTAGACCTGTCAGGTGAGTTATATATTTAGTTTGGTTGTTGGGATAATTCCTTGGGAAACAGATTAACTTGGCTCATGTAGTGATGTACACCCTATGTGGTGGTTTTGATAAGTTCTTTTGCCTTTATATTGTGTCATCCCAGCTTTTGTTTGTTTATTTTGAAAGTTTTACATTATAATCATGCGAAGGGCTGGTCTTGGGTATTCCACTTTACTTACTACAGTATCTTTTATTGTCCCTGGATGTTATAACCGTGAGAACCCCACAGCTTCTGAGAATCCCGAAGAAGGTGGTGTTCTGTTGTTGTTGTTCCCTAAGCTGCCTGGCCGAACAGCCCCGAGTCCCTGAGGAAGGCCATGGCCGCGATCGGGCTTTCCCACAGAGCTCTCATTGAGTGTAGATTGTGTTGTTGTTGTTGTTCCCCAAGCTGCCTGGCCGAACAGCCCCAAGGCCCCGAGCAAGGCCAAGGCCATAAACGAGCGCCCCCACAGAACCTTCCGTGCCGACCACAGTAAAGCCTGGGTGACCGAAGCCACTCCATGGCGGGGAGCTGAGGAGGGTGCGGAAACGCCCGGGAAACCAAAGCCTCACCCAGGGCTCTGTGCCCCTCAGCAATTATGAAGAGAAAGTTGAGGGGCAAAGGAAAAATGTGACGCTTTGGCTTCCAATCTTGGTAGATTGGGAGGTCAATCCACGGAAGAGACGCCGTCACTTGAGATCTAGAAAATATATAAGTAAAAGGAACAGTCAGAGTAAGCTATGGGTATGGCAGAGATCGCTCAGTTCTCACTCTGATAGACCAGCCCATCATGTTGTTGGCATAAGTGGTTGTGTGAAATGCAGTCTTCTATGATGTGTTTGATGGTATGGGGTGCTGTGTTACATCCTGGGCAGGTGTCGACGACGGAGTTATCCAGTCTCTTCTGATAGCTCAGAAGAGCTGGATGGTGTCCGCATCTCAGCCTGGCCAGGTGGGCTCTGTCCTCGCGAGGACGGGTGGATTCGAAAGGATGGATTTCGGGAGGTCGTGCTTGCAGCTGCGTATTGTCTATGAGTGAGTGGATGGATCGGCGAGAGATATGAGTATGGCCGTGCTTCTGGAAGTTGGTTTGGGGTGGGCAGGGAGGGAGAGAGAACAGTATTTGTGTGTGATACTGTGTGCTGGGTGTTTTGATATTTCTTGGTGTCTGTGGGTGTGTTGCCATGTAGTGTAGTGGGTGGTTTTGGTTCGTAGAGGCTGCTGCCAGAAATTGGGTGCCTCTCATGTCCAGATGGTCTTTGACGTTGAGGGTTTTGGTTTCTTGATGTAGGTGATCTGTGGGTGTAGTAGCTGTGCAGCCTGTAATGATTTTTAGGGCTTTGTTTTGAATAGTCTGTAAGGTCTTGTGATGTGTTTCAGCTAGGTTAGAAGCCCAGACTGGGCTTGCGTATTCCATCACTGATCTTATGTATTGTTTATAAACTGTGGTGGTGGTTTCTTTGTTGTGTCCAAATTTTATGTGAGCAAGTGACCTGAGGGCGTTAAGTCTGGGTGTCAGTTTCTTTTTCGTGTTTTTGGTGTGCTGTTAGAATGTCATATGAGTATCATATGTTACTCCTAGGATTTTGGGTGAGTGTGTATGTGTTAGGGGTGTGTTGTTTATGGTGAGTCGAGGGATGTATTAGTGTTCTCCTGTCCAGCTTGTTAGCAGGGTTGCGGTGGCTTTGGCTGGGGCTAGATTAAGTCTGTTTGTAGTGCACCAGCCATGTAGTGTGTTGAGATAGGGTTGAAGGAGATCTGTTGCTGTGTTTGGGTCATGGTGTGTGCATGTGAGTGTTATGTCATCTGCATAGGAGGCTAAGTTTATTTGGGGTGTACTGGGTATATTTATGTTGTGCATGTACAGATTGAAGGGTGCGGGCGATAGGACGGATCCTTGTGGGACTCCGTTTGGAAAGTTTCTGATTCTAGATGACTGACCGGCAAAAGATACGTGTGCACATCTGTGTTCTGTACCTTAGGGTGCTGGCATCTGGAACATTGGGAGTTTGGGCATAATAGTTTAGGCCTGGGTGGTGACCTGAGTGCAGTCTGGTTAGTATTACTCTTGTATTTCTCCATAAGGTGGTGTCTTCTATGTATTGAAATGTGTAGGGGATGAGGGAGAAAGAATAGTTATAGTAAATGTCTTACCTACTTTTTATCCTAGAATACTCTATCTATCTGTCTATTGCCAGATGCCGTGATCCCCGAAGGGGTGGCCACAAACGAAATGCCCCCATGCACCTCTGTACCCAGTCAGTCGACGGCCCTCCTCCCATTCATCAATGCTTTCACGTATATATATACTTCTTAACTCCATCCTCCCACCTCTCTGTCCTTCCACCTCACTCTTGTACACTCTCTTAGTCATTCTCTTGCTTCCCATATGGCCGAACCATCTCAAGGTTTTTTTTTTTCACACTTTCCAGCACATCTACACCACACCGCTCTCGTACTTCCTCATTCGTCTGTCTGTCCCTCCATGTAACTCCGCACGCACTTGTCAAGTAACTTATTTCCACCCCTCTCACTCTTGGTTTGTCTCTCCAACAATGTCCATGCTTCACTCCTATAAGTCTATCTATCTATCTATTGCCTGACGCCGTGATCCCCGAAGGGGTGGCCACGAACGAACCGCCCCCATGCACCTCTGTCCCCAGTCAGTCGACGCCCCTCCCCCCAACCAGCACCACCTTCGTTCATGTACTTCCTCACTCCATCCTTCCACCTCATATTCGGTCTACCTCTCCCCCTCTGTCCCTCCACCTCGCTCTCATACACCCTCTTAGTCATTCTCTCGCTTTCCATACGTTCCATATGGCCGAACCATCTCAAGTTGTTCCTTTTCACACTTTCCAGCACATCTACCTCCACACCACACCTCCTTCTTACTTCCTCATTAGTCTGTCTATCCCTCCATGTAACTCCGCACGCACTCCTTAAGTAATTCATTTCCACTGCTCTCACTCTTGGTCTGAGTCTCTCAACCAACGTCCATGCTTCGCTTCCGTAAGTCAGTGTCGGGATTACCACACTGTCATGCAAGGACTTCTTCACTTCCATACTGACCACCCTATTTCTTGTTACTGCTTTTAGTGTTCCTACAACCCTCTTCCCCTGTTGTACCCTCTCCCGCACCTCTTCATCCATAGTCCCATCTTTACTCAACACACTGCCCAGATACTTAAAAGAGTTGACGATCTCCATAGCCTGACCGTTCAGCTTCACCTCACACTCTGTGACTTCACCCCTTTCGAAGACCATAACCTTGCTCTTCCCCGTATTTACCTTCAAATTCCGTTTTTCGCACACTGTTCCAAACTCATTTACCAGACCCTGCAACTCCCATTCATTATCACTCATCAGAACTGTATCATCCGCAAACAGCAGTATAGGTAGCTTCCACTCAATTTCCTCCCTTTTCAGCGATACACCAACATCCACTGCTCTTGATAGTATTTCTTTCATAACTCCATCCATATATACAGTAAACAACCACGGGGACATCACACATCCCTGTTT
The DNA here is from genome assembly GCA_032716605.1 of Paralithodes platypus. Lineage (NCBI taxonomy): Eukaryota > Metazoa > Arthropoda > Malacostraca > Decapoda > Lithodidae > Paralithodes > Paralithodes platypus. Next base: position 2,331,844 of record CM064489.1, read on the forward strand.
CAAACCAACATTCAGGTCAAAGAACTCGCTCTGCTCACTCTCCACACGTACTGCCGCCTTTGCACCCTCATACATGCTCTTCACTGCTTTCAGCAACTTGCCCTCTACTCCGTATATTCTAAGTACTTTCCACAAACCTTCTCTATCCACTCTGTCATAGGCCTTCTCCAAGTCCATAAAGGCAACATACACCTTTTGTTTCTTCTCCAGATACTTCTCCACAACACAATTCAGGGTAAAAATCTGATCTACACATCCTCTTCCCTTCCTAAAACCTCCCTGCTCGTCGCCTATCCATTTCTCCGTTCTCACTCTCACTCTCTCAATCAATCCTATAAGTCAATGTCAGGATTACGACACTGTCGTGCAAGAATACATCCTAGAATATTACCTTTTATAATACTGTATATACTTCTTGTTGTCAGTACTGTATAGTCATTTTTCCCCTCCTAAGGTTGTGGCTACATTCCTCAAAACAAGACTTAAAAGTTAAACAATCTTGTGGGAAGCATTTGTTTCTGTAAATTTTCTTGAAAATGTTCACTCTATTTGTTCTCATGTACAACTGTCTCGAGTCGGCCACCCCCAGCTATTGGGTATGTGCCTTACTAGATAGATATATAGATGTGCAACTTGATAATGAAGCTTGGCAACTTTTAAGCTATTTTTTTTCTAATAACTGAACACTGTAATAATTAAACCATTTAATATGAAGAGACTTAAAATGAGGAATGCCTACATTATCCTTTGCCTTCCTATTTGAGTATGGTGAAGATTATAGTGGACTGGTTACTGGTTATTACAGCAGGATCCGTGAGGCTGTGAAGCGAAGGTCCAGCATGCAGACGTTAACCCAAGAATGTCAACGACCAGGCATCCATAGAGAACTACACCACCCAGCCTTCCAAGCCATTAGTATAGAACAGGTCAGTAACATTGTATGTATGTATGTATGTACAGTATGTATATGCTCAGGCACATACCCCATTGCTAGGGGTGGCCGACTCAAGATAGAGCCTGAACAGAAACTTTTTTATAGTTCCAATTCTTAGGGTCCGGGACCAATTTCGCGTTTCCTCGCCCTTTTCTCTGTCTAATTGAGTCGGCTACCCCCAAAATGGGGATTGGGCCTGAGCATATAGATAGAGATAGATAGAATTGAGTAGGAGAATTTTACAAGGGGAGGACGATTCCTAGCTTCCTGTCCCCAGTAACATTAGTCAGGTTATATTTGTTAGTGTCTTACAGCCAAACTGAAGTGGATGAATATTAGGATGATAATGATATTCATAATGATGCTCACTATAATTATAGTAGATGGAATAAGCTCTACATTTGATGATTTCTACTCTATTAAAAGATTAATCTATAATTTAAGTTTCATGTTAGGTACCCAAGCAATTGACTACTTGTGAGTTTCAGGCTTAAAGGAAGTTGGAGCCATAGACATTAATATTTAGCAGAATTAACAGCTAAAACACAGTTGAAGTACATTAAAAAGTACATAGAACCAAATCCAACATAATTTCTATCCATCATAAACCTATATTATTATTGCACATCTGTTTTATATCGGCTCCAACTTCCTTATAGCCTGAAACTCGCAAGTGGTCAATTAAGCACATATCCCTTGAATCACTTAAATTTACTGGAATTACATAAGCTGGCTAAAATATTATTTGTATTACCAGTGGGACGACCGGTGTAGTGATCCTGGTGTATGTGATCGCAGCCCCAGACAAAGTAGTAGTGGTGCCTGGGTCCCCATCCAAACAGTGGTCACCCTCAGTAAACTGGTCAGCGGCCCTATACTGAGAGTATCAGTCCACTTCCTGTATACCGGCACTATATTCTGCCGGGACTGTCACTTGCCCAAGGTCGATCTCAGTGAACTCAAACTGGCCGCCGAGTTTCTAGAGTTACCGGAACTTCAACTGTATGCGGCCAACCTGATGAAGAAAGAGGAGTTCCTTAACAATGATCTCTCCCAACAGTACCTGCAGGTGAGTATGAAGAGACGTACGTTTTTACATAGCATAGCGTAGTATTGTACAGCTTCCAGTAATATAATATATATAGAAGCAAAAGTTAAAGAAAGCATAGTATAATGTAACAAGATTGCGGAAGATAGGTAGCAGTCCATATCTTTTGTATTGGCATTATATTCTGCCGAGACTGTCACTTGCCCAAGTTCAATCTCAGTGAACTCAAACAGGTCGCCGAGTTTCTGGAATTACCGGAGCTTCAACTGTATGCGGCCAACCTGATGAAGAAAGAGGAGTTCCTTAATGATCTCTCCCAGCAGTACCTGCAAGTAAGTATGAAGAGACATAAGTTTATGTAGCATTGTTACCGGTACAGTTGTTTACTATATTCAAAGACAGAAGGTTTAAGAAAGCATAGCATAACGTAATGGAAGGTAGCGAAGGATAGATAGCTGTCCATTACTTCTATACCGGCACTGTGTTCTACTGGAACTGTTATTTACCCAAGATTGATCTCAGTGAATCTCTGAGTTTCTGGAGTTGCAGGAGGTTCAACTGTATGCCACCAACTTGATGAAGAAGGAGGAGTTCCTAACAGTGTCTGCCAGTGAGTAGGAAGATGTAGAAGTTTTACATACATACCATAACTTCCTTAAGATAACATACTGGTAACATAGCACAACCTGTGTTGGTAGCCCATAAATAGAGCATCTATCTATCTATCTATCTTTATACTCTGGCACATACCCCACAACTGTGTTGGTGGTGTAATGGTTTAGACGCTTATGTTCTGAGTGTTGTGTCCCAAGTTCGAATCCCGGGAGGATCATATGCTTTCATTAGTTTATTCTAGTGCATTGGGGTTTGTAATGGAGGATTAATGTTAAGAACAGGGTGTTCCTTAACTGTTTAGTATTCATAAATATTAAATAGAATTATCTTAATCTCATAATGACCTCTCCAAAATTAGTTTCCTACCCACAACTCGGGTTGTGCCAGAGTATAAAGATAAATAGATAGATGCTCTATTTCTGGGCCTTACAAAATGTTATAGCTAATTTAAATCCTACCTACCAAGAATCTCAACCATTATACCTTTCTTTATTATACAGCTTACTAAAATAATGTAACGTGCACTTCTCCACACAGATGTTGTGTGGTCGTGTGAAGGAGATGTGTCTAGAAGGAGGACTGTTCTCAGACGTACTCTTTCAACTGGAAGACGGTACGGCAGCGGTTCATCGGCCGTTGTTGATGGCTCGCTGTGATATGATGCACGCTATGTTTTCTGGAGACTTCAGAGAGAGTAATGCCAAAATTGTGAGTATCTACAAGATTTTTTTGGTTAGAGTAGAAGTGAGATTGGGTGTTTATGAGAGAGAGAGAAAGTGAAAGTGAGAGAGGCACGGTGGCACTTAATCAGCCGTTGTTGATGGCTCGATGTGATATGATGCACTGCCATGTTTTCTGGAGACTTCAGATTTAAGTAATGCCAACATTTTGAGTTCCAGTATATACTGTACAGTATATGTTTCTGTGCTGTGACATTGGAGAGAGAGGTTTGGTGAGAGAATAATTGGTTTGAGTTAGAGTGAATATACAGTAGGTTATGCTTGAGATGGAGAGAGAGAGTGAAAGTGAGTAAAGGTGTGCACATTCCACTTCCTAATCCAGTATATATCTGTGTGTAATGAGAATGTGTGGTATGTATTTATGTGTATCTGTGTGTAATGAGAATGTGTTTGTGTTTTTATGTGATGTGAGTGTGTGCATGTATGTGTACAGTACCTTCGTAACATTCTGTGTTTGTATTCCCAGATAACGTTCCCCGGTGTTAAGGTGCGTACGTTCCACATCTTGCTGCAGTACCTCTACACAGACACAGTACCCACACTAAAGGTACGAGAGTGTCTACCAGTGGTGGAGCTAGCCAACCGACTCTGTCTACCACGACTCATATCCTTGGTGGAGATTGAGATGATTGATCTCTTCCAACGAGTCATACAAGCTGGTGGAGATGTTAGTGAAGACTGTATATATCTCCTGGAACCACTACAGGTTAGTATATGCTTACAGTTTGAGCCAGTATTAATTTAAGCTTCTGGTTTTTTTTACAAAAGAGAAATGGTAATGACTTGCTTCCCATACTTACATCAAAACTTTTATTTTAGAGATGGAGACCAGTGTCATCTCTCACCTCCTTTGATGTACAGTCGGCGGCAAAAAGCCTGTTGCCTCCCCTGCCTCACTTTGATCCGCTATATTTATAGACTTGAGAATTATAATGTAAAACTTGTAAAATAAACAAACCAAAACTTTGACTAACACAGTAGAAAGACAAAACAACTTATCAAAATCGCTATGCGGAAACAACGCTTAAGCAAAATAATAATTCTTTATAAATAAAAGAACACAATCAACTGTTAGGTGTACTAAACTTGCATATTTCTGTGCCGTCTGGCAGCAAATATATGCACATATTCTACACCTAACGCCTATGAATGTCGGGGTCACGGTGAGGCAGGAAAAATTTACTACCCATATCTCTGGCCCTTTTTGAGTTACCGTACTAGAGGTTATGGGTCAAGATTTCTGGCCTAGTTATATTGAATAAAATATAATCTATTTTGAATACCTGGCAGCAACTCTTAATGTGTTCGTTTTCTCTTTCCATTTACAGTACTAATTAATCCTTTGGATTTTTTACTATCATTTTACAGATGCACAATGCGGAGCAGCTAGTAGAATGGTGTTTGACGTGCCTGGCCACCAACTACAACCACGTGTGTCATAAACACACCAAACAACTGAGAGCATTACACCCAGAGAACCAGGCCTACCTCAACAGACATAGATGGCCACCTGTATGGTAAGGAGAATGTAGCACAGCATACCATATTTGGAGGAGATTAATTTGTGACTACCCCCTGGGTAACAAGGCATCTGGCAATAGTTGTTGTTGTTGTTGTTGTTGTTGTTCTTGTTCCCTAAGCTGCCTGGCCGAACAGCCCCGAGTCCTTAAGGAAGGACATGGCCACGGTCGGGCTTTCCCACAGAGCTCTCAAAGAGTGTAAATTGTGTTGTTGGCATAAGTGGTTGTGTGAAATGCAGTCTTCTATGATGTGTTTAATGGTATGGGGTGCTGTGTTACAACCCGGGCAGGTATCGACGACGGAGTCATCCAGTCTCTTCTGATAGCTCAGAAGAGCTGGATGGTGTCCGCATCTCAGCCTGGCCAGGTGGACTCTGTCCTCGCGAGGAAGGGAGGATTCAGAAGGATGGATTTTGGGAGGTTGTGCTTGCAGCTGCGTGTTGTCTATGAGTGGGTGGATGGAACGGCGAGAGATATGAGTATGGATGTGCTTCCGGAAGTTGGTTTGGGGTGGGCAGGAAGGGAGAGAAGACAGTATTTGTGTGTGATAGCGTGTGCTGGGTGTTGTTTTGATATTTCTTGGTGTCTGTGGGTGTGTTGCCATGTAGTGTAGTGGGTGGTGTTGATTTGTGGAGGCTGCTGCCAGGAATTGTGTGCCTCTCATGTCTAGATGATCTTTGACTTTGAGGACTTTGGTTTCTTGATGTAGGTGATCTGTGGGTGTCGTAGCTGTGCATCCTGTGATGATTTTCAGGGCTTTATTTTGAATAGTCTGTAAGGTCTTATGATGTGTTTCAGCTAGGTTAGAAGCCCAGGCCGGGCTTGCGTATTCCATAACTGATCTTATGTATTGTTTGTAGACTGTGGTGGTGGTTTCTCTGTTGTGTCCAAATTTTGTGTGGGCAAGTGATCTGAGGGCGTTTAGTCTGGGTGTCAGTTTCTTTTTCGTGTTTGTGGTGTGCTGTTTGAATGTCATTTGGGTGTCGTATGTTACTCCTAGGATTTTGTGTTTATGTGTGTGTGTGTTAGGGGTGTGTTGTTTATGTTGAGTCCCGGGACGTACTCGTGCTCTCCTGTCCAGCTTGTGAGGAGGGTTGCAGTGGATTTAGCTGGGGCTAAATTGAGTCTGTTTGTAGTGCACCATTCATGTAATGTGTCGAGATAGTCTTGAAGGAGTCTTGTTGCTGTGTCTGGGTTTTGGTGCGTGCTTGTGAGTGTTATGTCGTCTGCGTAGGAGGCTATGGTTATTTGGGGTGAATTTGGTGTATTTATATCATGCATGTACAGATTGAAGAGTGCGGGCGACAGGACGGATCCTTGCGGGACTCCGTTTGGGAAATTTCTAATGCTAGATGACTGACCGGCAAAAGATACATGTGCACATCTGCCTGCTAAGAAGTTGGCCAGCCATCTTTTTGTGTTGTTGTGCATGTTTGTGTTGTAGATTTTGTTTGTTAGGCTGTGGCGGGGGATGGCATCGAAGGCTTTACTAATGTCGAGTGTGGCAAGTACTGATCTGTGTGGTGGTCTAGCTGAGTTGATGCCATCAAAAGCTCTTTGTGTAAGGTCTGTAAGAAGAGTGTTTGTGGAGTGCAATGGCCTGAAGCCGTGTTGTGTTGGAGAAAGGGGTAAGTCAGGTGTCATCAGTTGTAGTACAAGGCGCTCTATGACTTTGGAGGGGGTGCAAAGGAGTGTGAGGAGGGTAGCGTGGGGTCTTTGTTAGGTTTGGGGAATGTGATGATGATACCATGCTTCCAGATTTCTGGTATTGTGTTGTGTGAGTAGCTGTAGTTTGATATATTAGTGAGTGCTTGTATGCCTTGTGGTCCCAGGTGTCTGAGGTGAATGTTGCTTATGTTGTCTAGGTCACAGGCGGGTGAGTTCTTGAGATTGTTGATGATATGCTTTGTCTGGTTGTTGGTGAAGGGTGTATAGTCAGGGTCTGTGGGGAATTGTCTTTTTCGTCGGATGACACGTCGGTCGTCTTTGTGGGGTTTTAGGTGACTGACATGAGAGAAGTGATTGATGAGAGTGTTTGCTTGTTGTTTACGTGAAGGAGTAAAGTCTGTTGTTGTGATTGCAGCATGGGATTGTGTTGTGTTGCTGTTGGAAAGTGTGATGCTGTTTACTGTTTTGTAGATTTTTTGGGGTTTGTTTTGTGATCTAGTGTTTGTAGGAAGTTATTCCAATTTAGTGTTTGTTGTTGTTGTTGTTCCCCAGGCTGTCTGGCCGAACAGCCCCAAGGTCTTAAGCAAGGCCAAGGCCATAAACGAGCGCCCCCACAAAACCCTCCCTGCTTACCACTAAAGCCCGGGTGACCGAAGCCACTCCAAGGCAGGGAGCTAAGGAGGGTGCGGAAACGCCCAGGAAACCAAAGCCCCACCCAAGGCCCTGTGCCCCTCAGCAATTATGAAGGGAAAGCTGAGGGGCAAGGGAAAAATGTGACGCTTTGGCTCCCAAACTGCCAACTTCTAGGTTGGCAGTAGGGAGGTCAATCCACGGAAAAGATGCCGTCACTTGAGATCTAGAAGATATATAAGTAAAAGGAACAGTCAGAGTAAGCTATGGGTATGGCAGAGATCGCTCAGCTCTCACTGATAGACCAGCCCATCACCACATAACTAGAACCCAATCCTCTCAGCAACAGCTAGGAGGGGCCCTAGAAAGCCGCCTTTGGCGGGGGGATAGCTCCCCTATTTCAACTCCTTTCGGGGTTGGGCACCCGCCTGGTGTTTGTTGTTCTTGTATTTTGTTGTTAATCTGGATGTTGAGTGCTTGAATTTGTTGATTGATGTCTTGTGTGTGGGGTGCTGGCAATAGTTAGATTTATACATAGCATAGGGAATGTGATAGAAGTTGTGGCAGAGGTAGAGAGCAGGATGGAAGCATCTCGGGGAGAGACAGGAGAAGAAGCTGCAGACCCAGTACCGGTAGTGTGAGGGGGGGAGTAGGGCACGGACAGGAGTAGCGGGATGATGTAGCTGCTGAAGGAATGGTAGAATGATTAAGGATTATGTTTAGCAATGTTGATGTGTTTACCCAGGACAAGAAAAGAGAACTGATATGTAGGTTGCAGGATGAAGAGGAAAAACCTGATGTCATAGCCTTACAGGAAGTAAGACCAAAAAATGCTAGAATTGAAAGGGAACTGGTGGAGTATAGTTTGGAGGGTTTTGAGTTGTATGAGAGGAATGCTATTAGAGCAGAGGTTGGAAGAGGACTGTTTATTTATGTAAGAAAAGAGCTCAAGGTAAATGAGGTGGATATGAGACAGCAGTATTGTGATTATTTGTGTATTGAAGTAAAATGTGCAAGAGGGTCAATTCTAATTGCCTCTATATATAGAAGCCCAAATAATAGTAGGGAAGATGATGATAACCTACTGAAAGCAATGGAGGAAATAGATAATGAGAGAACAAATATAAGATTTTGATTGGAGATTTCAATTTGCCAAGGATCAACTGGGCAAATTGTACTACTCCAGCGGGACAGTGTAGCCTGGAAAACAAGTTTATAGAGAAAGTGAGAGATTGTTTTTTAACGCAACATATTATTATGTTCCTTCCAACAACCAACTATACTCCTAAAATCGATTAATGAAATTTACAAACACATGTGGCAGTCCGTGGATTCGAATCCAGGATGCTCACACCGAAAATCAACACCTTATGCATCGCACCACGCACCACGTACAGAGATGACAAGATATAGAGATGGGACGCAGGGGAGTGTACTTGATTTGATTTTTAGCAATGAGGAGGATATAGTGGAACATGTCAATGTGGATAGCCCTATAGGTCGTAGTGACCATGCCTGTATAAGCTTTAGTTGCAATATTAAAACAGAGAGGGATAATAGAAGCAATAAAAAAATATACCGGTACATGTATGATAGAGCAGATTATGAGCTGCTGAGACGTGTTTGGACATTGACTGGGGGGAATACTTGAACGGTGAAGACACTGAAGGAATGTGGAGGAAGATTATAGTCAAACTGGAGAATGCTATATCCAAATGTGTACCAGTAAGGGAATATAAGGATAAAACAAAATTGAGGAAGAGAACTAACCCAGAATTACCAATGAAAAGACAGCTTTGGACATTGATAAGAAGAAAGAAATGTTTGTGGGATAGACTAAAAGTGTTAAAAAAGAACAGGGGGTCTAGTATAGAAGCTAAAGAAGTGGATTTGGAACATAGACAAATACACAATAAAATAAGGTGGGAGACAAGGAGGGGGGTGAAGGAGAGGGAGAGAGAGATTGCAAAAAACATGAAGGATAATCCAAAAATATTCTGGAAGTACATTCAGGAAAAGTTAACAAGAAGAGTAGGTATCCCAGAACTGATAGGAGAATTGGATGATAGGAATAACTCCCGTCCACTCACCAACTCTCTGCAATCTCTCTCTCCGCCGCAATGTTGCATCTCTCTCGCTATTCTATCGCTACTATAATAATCAGTGTTCCTCAGAGCTATCCCAGTGCATACCACCTCCTTTACGTAGGGCACGTAGTACCCGTCTTGCAACTCAATCCCACCCCTACTCTGTGCAACTCTCCAACCCAAGAGTGAAACGTTACTCTCAAACTTTCTTCTACTCAACATCTGAGCTCTGGAACTCTCTCCCAGAATCAGTCTTTCCCTCTTCCTATGACTTAAATTGCTTCAAGCTCCGTGTGTCCAGGCATTTTGGCTCGAACGTCCCTTGATTTTGGCCCTGTCACTCTTTCAACTATGGGGGAGGCACTCGCTATAGGCAGTTATGCCTTTTGCCTCCCTCAATCACATAGAAAAAAAAAAAAAAAAAAAAAAAAGAGCAGAAACTGATAAGGAGAAAGCAGAGGTGCTGGGGAAATACTTTGGGGAGGTACTAACAGTGGAGTCGGATGATGCAGTGCCTACTATTTCCATCAAACAGGCACCGGCACTAGAACTAATAGAGTTTTCCCATGCTAGAATAAGAAGGGCTATAGAAAAAATGAACAGAAGTAAGTCCCCGGGACCGGATGGGATACATCCAAGAATCATAAAGGAAGGAGGTGAGATGTTAGTAGAGCCATTAAATTTTTTATTTGAGGTATCTTTTAATACAGGATAAATCCCGATGGACTGGAGAGAAGCGAACATAACAGCTATATTTAAGAAGGGAAAGAGAAATGACCCAGGAAATTATAGACCAGTCAGTTTGACAAGTGTTTTGTGTAAACTAATGGAAACGGTAATTAGAGAAGGAATAATGGAGCATATGAAATCAAACCAACTTTTCAGTGGGAGACAGTTCGGATTCTTGCCGGGGAGGTCGACAGTACTACAGCTAATTAAGGTGGTAGATGATTGGATGCAAATTCTGGAGGATGGTGATGTTATAGACGTGGTATATTGCGATTTTATGAAGGCCTTCGATGTGGTCCCACATAAAAGGTTAATAGAGAAAGTTAGAAGCTATAATATAGGGGAGAAATGTGTGAAATGGATAGAAGCCTTCCTGAAAGATCGGAGACAGAGGGTACTGGTGAATGGAATAGGCTCGGGGTGGAGGGAAATTACAAGTGGGGTACCTCAGGGATCTGCGTTGGGACCACTACTGTTCGTTATATTTATCAACGACTTACCTGAAGTTATAACTAATGGAAGTGAGATATACAGTACCTGTATGCGGATGACACTAAGCTGTATAGAAGAGTGAGGAGTAAGGAAGATGTGGGTTTGCTTCAAGGAGATGTGGAGGGCATGAAGGGATGGTCTGAACATTGGTTAATGCCTTTTCATCCAAAAAAATGCAAGTACATGCGGATTGGGACAAGCAAGATAGACAAGGTAGGATACAATATGTATGAAGCGATGGAGGAAGTTAATGCAGAAAAGGATATAGGAGTAGTGATAGACAATAAGTTAAATTTCTCAGAACATTTAGCGGAAAAGATAAACAAAGCCAATAGAATTGTAGGGCTGATGAGGAGGACATTTGTGTCACTTGACGAAGAAATCTTCAGGAGTCTCTATACAGCGCTGGTTAGGCTGCACCTGGAATATGCGAACCAGGTGTGGGCTCCATATATGGTAAAGGATATAGAAGCAGTGGAGAAAGTGCAGAGGAGAGCTAGCAAGCTATTACCAACGTTGAAGAACGCGGGCTATGAGCAGAGGTTGAGGACACTGGCATATAGGAAAAAGAGAGGGGATAAGATAGAGACTTTTAAGATAGTGTCAGGAAAGTATGATGAGGATGTGTGTGAAGGTATCTTCTTGATGCGGGAGGGAACAAGAACGAGAGGACACTAAGAAAATTTACAAAGAAAGAAATAGGCTTGAAAAGGCAAAGAACTCATTTTGTGATAAGAGTGGTAAATGAGTGGAATGCACTGCCCCAGTATGTAGTCGATTCCGAATCAATAAGGAAGTTTGAAAGTAATCTTGATAAAGCATGGGGAAGACAAGATTTGAAGTTTGATTATAAAGCAAAAATACAGAATAGTAAAAAGGTTGCGTCTGCTACTGCCGCCGCCAACACCGTGAACGACCGCAGCAGTGCAAGTACTGGCACTGAGCTGGATAGACAGGCAGGCCTAGTTTGCCTTTTTCCAGAGGATCTACTGTAAGAAATACTGTAATGTAAGAATACCCCATTATAACATGACGTACTGTACAATGATCTTAGTCTTAGCTACAAATAAGCACTCTTTGTTCTATCTATCTATCTATCTATTTATCTATTTATCTATTTATCTATTTATCTATCTATTGCCGGACGCCTTACTCCCCTTAATGAGGGTGGCCATACACAGAAGGCCCCCAAGTGGACCTATCCCCTGTAAGAGGGACAACCCATGCCAGTTTACTGAAGGACTTACAGGAGTGACCACTCAATTTAGGACCCACCCGACCCCGAGGCCCTCTATGTATCTTTTTAGCACTATTTTTCTACAGTGGTGTTCGGCTAGTTCTTTGTAACTTTCCTTATCTTCCTGTGGCGACTAATTTATTGCTGTATATTTTTTTTTGTGTTGTGTTGTCCCTGTTTGGGCTCTGTCGTGAGTCGGCCACCCCCTAAAAAAAAATATGGGGTACCGTTATGTGCCTGAGTATATAGATAGATAGATAGATGGATAGATACAGTAGATAGGTATTTTTGGCCTTTATACCACTCCAATATACCCAAGAAAGAGAGACAGATGAGTTCTGTGTACTATGTGGGTGAGCCTTTCACTCCAAATACCACTCAAAACAAAGAATGAGGCTGGGACATCATTTGATTGCAGCAGCCCTTTAGGAATTCAAAATTGCTCAATTTACTTTTATTCCCTGCAGGTACCTGAAAGACAATTACTGCGAATGTTACCTGGTAGCGACAGGGAAGAGAACCCTATAAAACCTTTCTAAACATTCGATACTATTGAAGCTATCATTATGAATACAGTTGTACTATAACTCCCCACAGGTACCTGAAAAACTGTTGTTTTTGTTGTTCCCCAGAATGTCTGGCCGAACAGTCCCGAGTCCGGTAGACCGAAACCACTCCAGATGCTTGGGCCCCCGAAGGGGCCAGGGTGAGATGAGATCTGCCTCTGAGAGGACAGCGGGAAATGAGATTATCAGCCCACGGGCTTGCACCTCCGAGCCAATGCCCCCACCGTCCACAAGTTGACCACAACCCCCCTTGCATTGCTACCCAATCAGACGATCTCGCCTGCACCTAGAAGGAAAAGTAGTACAGGTAGACAGAAACGGCTAATGTTTGGTAGAGGATGCCGAACCTCACTCTGTATAGGACCAGCCCTCAACCATGAAAGAATCTTCTCAACCTTAGTTATAATAGGAGCAGCAGTAGTAGTAGTATTTTTACTAGGGTATATCTTTGTTTCTTTATAAGTACTGTACCTGAAAGACTATGATTACTCATATCATTGCCTGGTGGAGAAATAGAGTGAGGAAAACCCCATCAAACCTTTAATGCATGCAGTTTTATCATTATGACTATTACAGTAGTACAGTATTATTATTATGACCTTTACTATTATTCTTCGCAGGTACCTGAAAGACTATGATTACTATGAGCGTTGCCTGGTGGAGAGACAGAGAGAGGAGAACCCCATCAAGCCCCTGAAGCGTTCCCGCAACACTGCCGGCTGCCTCTGCTTCACCTCCTCCAAGAATCGACGGAACGCAGAGAAACAGAACTATCGCACAATGTAATTAAGTCGTTTCTTTTGTTTTTTGTCCCCGTTAAGCCCCGGTCACCTGCTTTTTTCTCTCCTTTTCTTTCTCTTTTTGGCTTGTATCCATTCGGCCTCATTCAGCCTACTGTTTTAAGACGCTTATCCCCATCTAGGCGTCGATTTTTTCCTGGCGAGCAATAGCGAGCCAGCATTGTATGGAGAAATTTTTCTATCGAAAAATGTACAAATTTATCCTGCTGTCAAAAACATTTAAAACAAATATGACACCTGCATGGGGATAAGCATCTGAAAACAGTAGGCTGAATGGGACCGCATGGATACAAGCCAGAGAAAGAGAGAAAAGGAGAGAAAAAAGGCAGGTCACCCCCTTTAAGCCCCGGTCACACAAGCAAGTTTATCAGCGAGGTGTATCGGAGTCTAGAATCCACCTTGGTATTTTCAGGAATTTGTGTTATCCAATTAAAATGTAAAACTTGCAAACTAAACAAACCAAAACTGGGATGATACAAGATAAAGGTAAAATAACTTATCAAAATCACTTTGGAAATAACGTTTACTAAAATATAATTTATGAAATAAAAGAACACATTCTTAAAGTAGATATGACTGTTCTAGATTATCAACAAAACAATTCAAACTATAGTCTGTTTTCTTTTCAATTGAATGTACTGTATATTGCAAAGTTCCCATCAAGATTTGTCAGATATTATGAAGATTTGGTAGTGAAATCTGTTGTTAATTATGAAAACTTGGTGCTCATATGAAGCAGAGATATAATAGTTTCTTATTCTTCCTTTAGTTACCGAGATCTCAGTTGTTAAGGGATTCAATTTACCGTCAGATGAAATGAAACCAAGTTAGTTATTTATGTAGAGCAGATTAACCAGATCACTGAGCTCCATACGGAACTCTCATAGGTCTGGCAATGAAACCAAGTATAGTGTACCTTTATACAGTAAGTAATAGAGTTGCAAAAGACCTAGATAATTTTTTTTCAATATCGGTATATATTAGACTCCGTTAATGTGACATAATTAAAAGAAATTAATTATATCATAATAGTTAAGGTAAAGGGCTAGATAGACTTATTTGAACATATGATATATTTTGATAATGTGACAAGATTAGAAAAATAAAGATATAATTAAAATATAGTTTAAAAAAGTGCATATAACAGACATTTATATACTTAGTACTATGCATATTTAACTCAAATACGGGCCAGAGAATCCTTTTTTCCATATACAGTATTATAATGTAAAACTTGCAAAACAAACAAACCAAAACAGGGACAACACAATATAAAGACAAAAGAACTCATCAAAATCGCTAAGTGGAAATAACGCTTTATTAAACTAGACTGATCCTGTGACTCCGATACATTCTTTCGGTAAAATGTTGGTGTGTCGGCGGCGTTAGATGAGAGGTTTGCTATAGTCGTCTGTTTGTTGAGCCTTGCATCTCTTCTCTTGTTGTGATCAAGGATCAGACTTGAGAAAACATTTTAGCGGGCCAGTTTTTCAAGCTTATTTTTGTTGTTAACTATTTCAGTATACAGTACCATTATGCATTTTTTCCTTTTATTGTGGTTATTATTAGGTAATTTTATTATGTTTATGAAGGAAATTTTGTGAGTCAGGTTACTTGAGATGAACATTTCCCCTTCGATTCCTAGAGGTCCTTCCAAAGTTGTATAGAATTATCTAGTACAGGTATAAGTCAGAATATATGCAAAAAGAGCATTGTAATACTGAGAACATTAAATTACTGACTGATAAAAATGGCCCATTTGTATGTCATACTTACTACTTTAGTCTATTCAATATAGTGGGTCTAGAAATTGTGACCATTAGCCTTTTGTAACTCAGGGAGGGCTGAAACAATCAAGCTGTAAATTTTCACACAAATTTACTGCTTGACTCTAACCAAATTATAGACCAGGTAGAGATTATAATGCAAAATATGCAAAATAAACAAACCAAAACATGGACGAATACAGTAAAAAGACAAAAGAAACAACGCTTAAGCAAAATATAATTTAGAAATAAAGGAACACAATCCACCACATAGGGTGTACATTACTACATGAGCAAGTTAATCTGTTTCCCAAGCAAACTAATCGTACATATAACAACGCACTATCGTCATGTTCAAGGAATTAGCTTGTTTGCTCAAGTCCTTTTTGAGTTACGAGAGGTTGGGGGTCGGGAATTCTACACACGTCATAATGAATAGAG
Source organism: Paralithodes platypus (assembly GCA_032716605.1). Lineage (NCBI taxonomy): Eukaryota > Metazoa > Arthropoda > Malacostraca > Decapoda > Lithodidae > Paralithodes > Paralithodes platypus. The sequence goes on from CM064489.1 coordinate 2,347,117, forward strand.
TTCATATATACTGTACAGTACTGTAGAGGAATGAGTTTATAATTGTTTATACTGAATGCTTCCAATGTCCTCTTTGATCACATCAACTGGCAGTACGTCATAATACTAAACATTTAGTTACTGATTTTATGATAGCTGAGTATAGATTTTCTTGTAGCCAAAATAAAGTCTCTCAGTAAACATTTAAGTCGACATCACTCTAGCAAGGTTATTGGAGAATTGTATCGGAGTCTGGAATCCCCTACCACTCTTCATATTTTGAGGTATTTGTGATATTTACTCTTGTATTAAATAGAACTTTACAAGATTGTCGACACTAGAGTCAAACTGCATTCATAATAGAGGTGAAAATCATTAGTTAATTGACTATTACAGGTATAGTGTTGTACAGTATATTTGTCTCCGATACTGTGACTCTGATACAATCCGCCGCTAACGTGCTCGAATGACGGCAGGTTTAGTCATTGCATTATGGTATATTTTCATTAGCAGTTATGTTGCATATTTGTGTACACTGACATGCACAATCATTTCACTCAGATTTGTTCTTTCCATGAAAGAGATTTTTACACTAACTGTTTTATGCTTTGCTTTGAGGTGGAGTCACACAAGGGATTTTTCTGACAATTATTTCTTGGCTAAATTTGGGTACAGGCAAGTATACTGAAGGTTCAATATTTTCAATTATCTTTATTATAAAGTATTATTTTCACAACATTTTGATCAGTCATTGCATCAATACCAGCAGCTATGGTAGACAGAATGTAGAATTGAGAACAGAATAACTATTCTCTTTTGGATCTATCAGGGATCTGGTTTAAACTTTACTTTATATCACCACGGTTTTGTTCAAAACGCTGGGTTAAATGTAGGATTGAGATGTTTCACATTAACATAAATTTTGCACTTATGGACAGGATCTCCCCTGATTAACATACTGTAGTTTAAGAAAAGATGCTTTACTGTGAGTCAATTTTCTTTAAGCTTTACTTCTGTAGCTGCTAGACTTAAATTGCTGAGAAACCCCAGAAAAAGTACTTGTGTGTGACTCTGCCAATAGTTTGTCTTGTTTGTGAAATCAAGTTAATTTTTGTTGAAGGAGCTGGGGCAGTCTTAGTGCGCTGCGAACCTCCTTGTCCTGGGCCAGAAAGTGGGCCGGCGCCGGGTCTGGGAAGTGACACGCGGGACTTGACACTTGTCCCCCGCCATGCCCCCCTCCCCCGCACCCACTCCCCCGCGCTACACATAGAACCGCCACAGCCCGCCACTAGCCTACGCCACATATAGATGCACCACAGCCCATATCTACTTGCTCACGTCACACTTAGTATGGACAACCAGCCCCATGTCGTACTTTAAGTCCGCCACTGCTCGCGCCACACATAGATTCATTACAGCCTGCCAGTTGCTCATGTCACAATAAGAATCAACTACATAGATCCAACACAGCCTACCACTCAACCGTATTACACATAGAGTCTACTACCTGAGCCATAATACTTGCCAGCCACAGCTTGCCACTTGCCCACATCATAATTATAATGTAAAACTTGCAAAATAAACAAACCAAAACTTAAGACGAACACAGTAAAAAGACAAAACAACTAATCAAAATCGCTATGTGGAAACAACGCTTAAGCAAAATAATAATTCTTTATAAATAAAAGAATACAATCCACCACATAGGGTGTACATTACTACACAGCAAGTTAATCTGTTTCCCAAGTAAACTATTCCTTCTACCGGTGTCATGACCTTTGCACTCCACTTGTTCAATTCACAATTTGAATCTACCAGTGTTAAGTGAGTTTTACATTCAATATCTGACACCAGTTTTACCTTGTATAACACCAGACATACAGTAAAGTAATACAGCCACTTGTCACATACTGTATTGATCAATCACACACTCCTGTCATAGTTACAGTACTTTGAAATACCCCAGCGCCCTGATAATAACACTTCACTTGCTTAATCTATTTTGACCAGTTGAGTACATAATCTGCCACAGCCACTTGTTCTCTAACAATGTCTGGCAATAGGCTTATGTTCTGGGTGTGGTGTCCCGAGTTCAAATCCCGGGAGGACCATATAGCGAAAAAGATAAACAAAGCCAATAGAATTGTATGGCTGATAAGGAGGACATTTGTGTCACTTGACGAAGAAATCTTCAGGAATCTCTATACAGCGCTGGTTAGGCTGCACTTTTTTTTTTTTTTTCTATGTGATTGAGGGAGGCAAAAGGCATTACTGCCTATAGCGAGTGCCTCCCCCATAGTTGAAAGAGTGACAGGGCCAAAATCAAGGGACGTTCGAGCCAAAATGCCTGGACACACGGAGTTTGAAGCAATTTAAGTCATAGGAAGAGGGAAAGACTGATTCTGGGAGAGAGTTCCAGAGCTCAGCTGTTGAGTAGAAGAAAGTTTGAGAGTAACGTTTCACTCTTGGGTTGGAGAGTTGCACAGAGTAGGGGTGGGATTGAGTTGCAAGACGGGTACCACGTGCCCTACGTAAAGGAGGTGGTATGCACTGGGATAGCTCTGAGGAACACTGATTGTTATAGTAGCGATAGAATAGCGAGAGAGATGCAACATTGCGGCGGAGAGAGAGAGATTGCAGAGAGTTGGTGAGTGGACGGGAGTTAATGATACGAAAGGCCTTCCTTTCAACTTTGTCTAGGAGAGCGGTGTGAGAGGAACCTCCCCACACATGTGAAGAATACTCAATACAAGGGCGCACTATGCCCCTGTACAGAGCAAGAAGCTGTGCTGGGGAAAAGAATGGAACCTGGAATATGCAAACCAGGTGTGGGCTCCATATATGGTAAAGGATATAGAAGCAGTGGAGAAAGTGCAGAGGAGAGCTAGCAAGCTAGTACCAACGTTGAAGAACGCGGGCTATGAGCAGAGGTTGAGGACACTGGGGCTTCCGACACTGGCATATAGGAGAAAGAGAGGGGACATGATAGAGACTTTTAAGATAGTGTCAGGAAAGTATGATGAGGATGTGTGAAGGTATCTTCTTGATGCGGGAGGGAACAAGAACGAGAGGACACTCAAAGAAAATTTACAAAGAAAGAAATAGGCTTGAAAAGGCAAAGAACTAATTTTGTGATAGAGTGGTAAATGAGTGGAACGCACTGCCCCAGTATGTAGTCGATTCCGAATCAATAAGGGAGTTTGAAAGTAATCTTGATAAAGCATGGGGAAGACAAGATTTGAAGTTTGATTATAAAGCAAAAATACAGAATAGTAAAAATGTTGCGTCTGCTACCGCCGCCGCCAACACCGTGAACGACCGCAGCAGTGCAAGTACTGGTACTGAGCTGGATACACAGGCCTAGTTTGCCTTTTTCCAGAGGATCTACTGTAAGAAACTGTAAGAAATATGCTTTCATTAGTTTATTCAAGTACATTGTGGTTTGTAATGGATTATTAATGTTAAGAACGAGGTGTTCCTTAATCATTATACCTTGAACCTAGTATAACCACGTACCGGTATAAAATCACCGTAGTCCACTACCATGTATTCACACCACACAGAAATATTCCAGCTACCTGTCACTTGCATGTCGCTAGATCGAATCGTACAGCCGACCGCACACATAACGTGTACAAGCCAGAGAAAAAATATTTATCTATTTATCTATCTCAAATTACTGCTGCCATTTAGGACGTGAGACTGTAACTGGTTACATTATCTGTGGACAAAACGGTCTTTAAAGTTGTATGTATGTATGTATGTATGTATGTACGTACAGTATGTAGATGGTTAGCTAGATATATAGATAGCTTGCTAGATATTTGTTTCTCTGGTTTGTATGCGTTATGTGTGTGGTCAGCTTACGGAAATTATAGGGGCCTGAAAATGCTTGACCAAATCATGAAGGTCTGTGAGAGAGTCCTTGAGGGTTTGATCAGGCAAAGCATCTCTATTGATGATATGCAGTTTGGTTTTATGCCAGGACGGGGTACAACCGATGCTATCTTCATAGTCAGGCAGATACAGGAAAGATACTTACTAAAAGGCAAGGATCTTTACTTTGTGTTTGTAGACCTGGAGAAGGCCTTTGATAGGGTGCCTAGAGATGTTGTGCAGTGGGCTATGAGGAAACTTGGTGTGGAAGAGTGGCTGGTGCGTGTGATAATGAAGATGTATGTCGGGAATTTAGATGAAGAGGTTAAATTGCGTATCACTGGTACATGAAATATCCCAACAAATAGTTATATAATATAATTACCAAACGACGTAGTCGATGGGTGTAATCCAGTCCCCCACACACGGCTAATTCAATTGCATGACATGTAGGAATGTTCACATAATACAATATCGATACAATGAACTTAGCTTAGAGGACTGGTGATGTAGGACTGTTGTTATAGATTAATATTTGTAGCACATGGTGAACTGTGGGTTGAGTCAGAGCCGGGGGAGGAGATGTTGGCTGTATGGTGTTGATTGAGAGACTAAAGGGCCGGCGTCCGATCGCTTCGCGAAATTACATATGGCTGCCGGCTCATAATAATTATAACCCATAACTTGGTTTCATAATACATCTAGAGCTGATGTAGATATTTATACATTACAGTTAATATTTAACCTAACTTAAGAATAAACTATAATACACAAAGAACCAGCCGAAATCATACAAGCGATACGATACCGCCAAATTCAAATGTCCTATTGGACCAAAACCTGTCGGGATCATTACCCTATTCCCGACAATGTATGAGGATTCGCGAAGTGCGGTGAGGGTGAAGGGTGTACTGAGTGATGAGTTCTCAGTCCGTGTTGGAGTCCATCAGGGTTCAGTGTTAAGCCCCCTCCTCTTTATTATGGTCTTGGAGGCACTGTCTAGAGTTTTTAGAGGCGGACTCCCGTTGGAACTGTTTTATGCAGACGATTTAGTCCTAATAGCTGACAGTGTGCAAGATGCTGAGGCCAAATTCAGAGAGTGGAGAGAGGCATGGCGAGCAAGGGTTTGAGTCAATATTAACAAAACCAAGGTTATGCATTGTAGATTGAGACGAGGTAATGTGGAAAAGAGCGGTGCATACCCATGTGCAGTGTGTGGAAAGGGAGTGGGCGCTAACTCAATTCAATGTAGCATCTGTCGATGTTGGGTACACCATGGGAGTAAGAACTGTAGTAGAATAAAGGGACCCCTGCCGAAGGATAAGTCAGAAATAGAGAAATTTGAGTGCGTAGTGTGCAAAGGCGAGCTTGTGTTAAGTGATGATCCTGTGGCTGTGAATTTTGGAAATGAGTCTTTGGAGCTGGTGAACAAGTTTTGTTACCTAGGAGATACCATCTCTGCCGGTGGTGCCACTGTTGCTAGAATTAGGTGTGGCTGGGGGAAGTTCAGAGAACTGGTGCCAATCCTGACCATGAAAAGAATGCCTCTCCCCCTGAAGGGAAAGGTGTATGCCTCATGTGTTAGAAGTGCAATGACGTATGCCTCAGAAACATGGGCCGTTAAAGTAGAGGATGTCAACAGAATGGAGCGTAATGAGATGAGAATGGTGAGATGGATGTGTGGGGCCAGGCTACAGGATAGAATAACAAAGTGTTGAGCTGAGGAGACGTTTAGGTATAAAGAGTATTAGCGAGGTGATGCGTACAAGTAGACTGGGATGGTATGGACATGTGGAGAGAATGGATGAACAAAATTGGGTGAAAAAATGCAGGTCTGTGATTGTGGAGAGAGCTGCACCAAGGGGTGGACCGAGGAAGACCTGGGATCGGACTATACGTGCCGATCTCAAATCCAAGAACTTGACAAGTGAAGCAGCCCTTAACAGGGTTGCCTGGAATTCCGCCATTAGGACAAGAGACTGAAACTGCACTTATGTGTGGAACACTCAGTCTTAAAATGTTATGTATGTATCTATGTAGCTTACATTCCACTTCAAGCCCGGAGACACATGAGTACATTTTCCAACTACTGTGTTTTAAATCAGCAAATTTATTCTGGCTGCAGTTTGGGGATCTATTCCATTTTTATCATTAACAAAGCAGAAGTTACTGAAAAGGGTAGAGGATAACCAGAGTCATGTTATAAACTTGGTTCATTTCTGCATATAATTAAAATTTAAATCTTGCAAAACAAACAAACCAAAACAGGAACCTCACAATATACTGTATAGAGAAAACAAACTTGGAAATAACGCATTGAAGATTTTGTAAAACAATATTATGAAATTTAGAAATACACAAAACATGATTATTATCACAACTCTGGGTAACCCTCCACCTTCTCAAGGTGGCTGAATTCTTCAAAAACTGTCAGACTAAAATTGCTGAAATTTTTTTTTTTGGAAAGATCACTTTATTCACAGATGAACTACCAGCCTGTCTCTTGCCTCCACTCTTGGTTCTTAGCTAGTCATGCTACGGTAAGCTATACATTGCTAGTTGTCTTTATATTCATCTTATTCTGGCTAATGTTAGATAGTAATATTCAGTTTAGGAAAGATCTGTTGGATTTAGGGGGTTTATTGAGATTGAATGTTTCCCTTTGATCCTTAGAAGTCCATCCAAAGCTGAAAAAAATCATCTAGTGTTATCCAGAATATATTTACAATGACGCCTTCAAATCTTAGGGGCTAATAATATGGTACATCACTCTCAGGTTAACACCTACTGTCCCAGCGACGTACGTTGGGCGACAGTAAAAAAGTCACTCGTCAGTGCTAGCGACAGATAATGTCCGTCAATAATATGTGGTCCTTTTAACAGCCCGTATTTTTGGTGCACCTCTCTGATAACGGTTGAAAGATTAGTCAAGTGCCATGTAGTATCTGAATTTATTCCAAAAACCTAAATGACGATAGAGAGGAGTCAGTAGTTCAGTTGTCAAATACAGGTACGTCAATACATATTCATACAGCAAACAAATGTTAAAGTGACAAGCTAGTATCACCAAGCATGATTTAGTAACATTGTCTTTTAATTTTATCTTAGAAAATCACAAGGAATAGACTCCACATATTGCTGCACAAGCCGTAGCATGGTCAGTTGAGTGTCGAATGGTCGGCAGATCGAACCTACTCAGTGCTACTGGTAGACGTCAGGGTGTGGACAACTCAATCTAGCTATGTGTGGCAACTGTCCAAATTAAGTCCCTTGTTACTTGTAACAAGAACACGCACTAGATCTCATGTTCATTAGGGGAATGCATGGGGTAAAAAAAAAAAAAAAAAAAAAAATGTGAGTGAGGGAGAAAAAAAGGCAGAACTGCCTGTAGCGAGTGCCTCCCCCAGAGTTGAAAGAGTGAAATGGCCAAAATCAAGGGATGTTCGAGCCAATATGCCTGGACACATTGAGTTTGAAGCAATTTAAGCCATAGGAAGAGGGAAAGACTGATTATGGGAGAGAGTTCCAGAGCTCAGCAGTTGTATAGAAGAAAGACTGAGAATAAAGTTTCACTCTTGGGTTGGAGAGTTGCACAGAGTATAGGTGGGATTGTGTTGCAAGATGGGTACTACATACTCTACATAGAGGAGGTGGTATACACTGGGAAAGCTCTGAGGAACATTCATTATTATAGTAGTGAGAGAGATTGCAGAGAGTTGTTGAGTGGACGGGAGTTAACGATACGAAAGGCTGCATCATTGCCTGTACTGCACTATGAGTGTATAAAAACAGAATGGAGCTGACATTCTTGAGTGATTGGCAGAAGAAAAAAAAAAATTTACCTTCCAAAACCTCACTTTCCCATGATTTTGCAATGATTTGTATCAGTTTGATTGATCACACTCAGTTCAGCCTGTCAAGCTGAGTATTGTGCAGGTTAGTTTGAAGCTTGACGGTCTGTGCAAGCCTCACAGGACTACCACACCCATAATTTACACGTCTAGATACCGTTACTTAACGCCCCAATTGCAGACTTGAGAGTTTCGTTCTATAAGGAAGTTGGAGCTGTAGACAACGATATTTAACAGACTTTACAGCTAAAATACGGTCATAGTACATATATTAATACAGTACATAAAACTCAATTCAACATACCATTTATCCATCAGAAACGTACATTATTTTTAAATTTCTGTTTAATATCGATGTTCACAGCTCCAACTTCCTTATAGCCTGAAACTCGCAAGTTGTCAATTACTTGCATGATAAATCTGATGGCACCTGGGCATATGTGAGTGAATAACTTACACAGCACTTAAAGAGGCATGGCAACACTTATATAATCTGGTCCACTTTGGAAATGAAAACGAGGGTTGCAGTTTCTAGCAAGTTTGTATTTAATTTGACAAAGCTCTTAATATATTTTCATAAACTATATTATGAAGATGAACTTCTTCTAGCAACCCTGTTTTGTTTTGTTTTGTTTGAGGGTTTCTTAAAAAATTACCGTAAGCTTAAAAGAAAATGCTATGTGGAGAATACAATACAAAATAGTGTAAAAAATATATATAGAAACATTGTTAATTTTATACATTGAGATACATACTTGCTGATGATCCTATGCCTAGAATCCAATTAGAATATTTCAAAATGTAATTGCTGTAATATTCATACTTTTTGAAATACTTGTTTTACACAGATATTAAAAAAATACACTTGGTTATTTTTCCACTAGCATGTGAGTAATTTAGAATAGTAGACTGGCTACCTAAATGCATGGGAGTTGAAATCTACTATAGGTAACACCAACGAACTTGACAATAATATTGACCCCTTAACTTCTTATAACTCAAAATGGTTGAAAGCAATCAGGCTGAAATTTCTATCATTGGGGTAGAGTCCACCAGGAAATAAGTGTGGATATTTACAGCCAGTTTGCTCTAGGCCCTTTTGAGTTACAGAGCGGCCAGGGATCAAGAATATTTTCAAGTTCGTTGGCGCTACCTATAGTCTACAGTAGTATAGTGCTAGTTGTCCGTATATCTAGAAGCTAGCATCATGTAAGCTGTCCTAGCCTAGCCCCACAACCAGACATAATATCCACACATTCTATACATAAATTTACTTATTTACTTATACACACCCTAACTAAACTTATTTACACAATCTATAACTTACTCTCATTATTGCTTTAACTCACTCAATAGTTTATGCTAATTCTCTCTCTCTCTCTCTCTCTCTCTCTCTCTCTCTCTCTCTCTCTCTCTCTCTCTCTCTCTCTCTCTCTCTCTCTCTCTCTCTCTCTCTCTCTCTCTCTCTCTCTCTCTCTCTCTCTCTCAAAATACACATTAGCCATAAGTTTGAACATATAGAAGATAATAATATTACTGTAATACTGTAGTTTGTTTATGTTTGTCCCAATATTGAATCCCTACCATATACCTTTTTGTTTCAGACTTGCACCATTGCCGCCACTTACTTATGACGCTTCACAAATGTTCGTATGATGCAAACACATGGTCTTGGTATCACACTAGACAAGTTTTAACCCCTTCTGTACCAGTGACGTCTTTTTAATAATATTCTAGCTACCGGTATATTTAGACGATTGTATGTAGTTTAAGAAGGATCTGTAGTAGTAGAAAGTATGTGAGAGAGTTCGAAGCCTGTTAATTGCTGGAGGCCCTTTTAAAACTGAATAAAATTGCTTAATAGTGGCCAGAATAAAGTTAAAATTATGTCGCCGGTACAGAAGGGGTTAAGGCAAAATATTTAGTTACAGGAACATTTAGGTTATGACCAAATATTTTTTCCATCAGGAAATTGTAGTGGAAGTATTATCCAAATTGGTTACAGGTCTCCCTCGATTTATGATTGGGTTACATTCCTGAAAACCCGATCTTAAATAGAAAAATCATATAGCAAACCCTAAAATTAGTGGGGTAAATGGGGATGCATTCTCGGACCAGCCAAAACCCAAACACAAACACCTAAAAACCTTAATACAGTACCATAAAAGATTCCCTAATCCATAGATGATTCACCCTAATTATCAATGAAAATTGTGTATCCTTTTCTGTTCAAGATGCAGGGCTACTTATGATATATTGATAAGGAAAAATAAGTAACTGATTCACACAAATACACTTACATAACCTGAAATTGAAACTGAAGATCTTTTATTTTGCCAGTCAAACATACAATACTGTACAGTATATGTTAATTTTACAATAAAATAATTTCATGGCTGTGCCTTTTGAGAACAATCTCTCTTAAAAGCATCTTGAATGCAACTCGATGGTACATACATATAGAAATGCTACAGCCCAGCTGGGATTCGAACCTAGGACATCAGGGGTTCACTCCTCGAATTCAGTACCACTACACTGTGCTACTGGATTTTCCGACTACTGTAACCATGGGAGTCAAGCCTATAAATAATAACGCTACTTCCTTTATTGTTTTTATATGAGGTGTTGCGGTGTGATGAGTGGACGTGTTACCCCTCGTCGCGACACACTTGTGCAGCGTCATCTCTAGCTTACGTGATTTACCCGTTTTTTTTATTGTGTGCGATGAAAGTATAGTCTACGATATGTGATTTACCAGTGTTTTTTATTGTATGAGATGAAAAATAGCTTACGATATGTGATTTATTATTCTGTACGCTGAACACTGAAATATAAACTGTCATAGTGCTGTCACTATTATTACTGTGAGTATAGTATAAGTTATTAATGTGAGAAAATAAGAAATAGACATGTGGTGCAAAATGATTGTGCATTAATCTCGCAGTTTGGGGGACTAGGATTGTATGTACGGTCAAAATCAATAATTCGCCAAAAACCTTGATGACAGTTTTAATTCTATAGAGAGGAACATTGTCTCCACACTTCTACTACATGAAGGAAATACAGTAGTAGTAATCATGGGCTATTACAAACACTGTTAAAAATGGTTTATCTAGAGACTTTAATATACTGTTTATAAGAATGTTTCTCGCCGAACTAATGATTTTGACCGTACTTTTCTATGACGTTACAAAGTGAACAATGAACTAAAAAATTAAGACTTCTCTCCAAAGACACTAATAGATTAACGTGTACAGGAGTCGACAGTAATACCGCTGTCACTGAAACTGTCTCGTCCCCAAACCAGATGTAACAATCTACTATCATGGCTCAAATACTTCCGGTGTCTTCGCTCACACAGTTCGAAGCGTCAGATAATATTATACAGTACGAGGTTAAGTTCTATGATCGCGATACTCTTGGGTATAGATGCACACTCTAGGACATGAATTACGGCTCAAAATTAACCCTCGAACAGCATAACAGACCTAAATGGGAATATTAGGTAAAGAATTTGTGAGTAGATTCGATTAAATCCAAGATAGCTGCGAAAACAGACTACTGTTTGTGTCCTGGAGTGTATGATATATATATATATATATATATATATATATATATTTTGTGTTTACACATGTACATATATATGTATGTGTATCGTTCATTGGATTTGACAAGTTTTTCAGCGGGAAATATGTGACAGTTCATTGAAAATATAAATATACCCATGTAATCTCCCCATCTGTACATTTAAGAAGTCTGTGTACTGCCAAAATCAACAGTTCCCCAAAACTTGGAAAATAATCTGTGCAAATCTAGAGAGAGGGACATTAACTCAACATTAGAACGTGAAACAAAAAGTACTAGTCAAAGGACTATTAGAAACACAAAGGAATGTCAAGGGAAAGTGATAATAACTCAAATTAAAGTTTATGAGCAATGTTTTTAGTGAACTAATGATTTTGACGGTACATTTCAGAAATCTATGTACAGTACAGAGGAACTTTTGTGACCATCCATTTTTTTTTTTATCCTGTCCATATTATGTTCTGTGGCTATTTGGAAAATAGTTCTAACTTACTACACTACTGTATAAAATTTAAATTGTCAAGAGTTTTTAGGATATCAGATTTGTGGTGTTGTTTGGGACCAGTTCATGCATGACAAGTGAGGGTTGAGAGCAAGAAACTCTATGTACTTTAAGTATGATAAATTAGCTTTATCTTTAAGCTTCCCTTACGGCACAAAATGTTATGCTGTATAGTCATTAACAATATTATATTCCCAGATAAAATACAGTACATTAGATATTACAGTAATAATAAGCTAATTAATTTAGAAAGATATGTTAGTTAATCCTTGTTCTGAAGCTAAAGGGTAATCAGAGTTAAACATGGCACATTGTAGGACAAGTTATGTGAGGACAGTGCATTGGGAACCCACAGAGGAATGCTTTAGGGCAGAAAGATAAGCTGCTCGAGAAGATTGAAATGGTGTGATCATCAAACGGGAAGGGTATGATCAGAACTGGGTGAAGAAATGCCGGACTGTGAACGTGGGGGGAGCTGCGCGTAGGGGTGGACCTAGAATGACGTGGGCTCGGTTACTCCGGTCCGATCTAAAAATAAAGAACTTGACAACAGAGGCAGCCCTTGACGGCCGCCTGGAAAGCTGCCATTTAGGACGTGAGACTGTAACCATATTCTCTGTGGCCTAAACGGTGTTTTAACTTGTTTGTATGTATGTATGTATGTATGGTAGTGCAAGGTATTAATGTCTGTCGGATGTTGAATAGGGTGGGTAAGTGTAGGAACATGCTTGTATATTTCACTCGATATGAATAAATGAAGCTTAGATATTGCTGATACCAATTATTGATAAAAACATATTTGGTGCCGAGACATCATACACCATGAAATCGGTAAGCCCCAAACTGCATCGAAGTCTAAAACGCTGGCAACAAGGGATGATTAAAATTGACCGCATTGATGGAGAAGATGAAGCCAGGGTGAGGGAGGCTTTCTTTTTCCAGTGCAAGCCCCAACACTTAAGGGAACGTTGACGCTGAAGGCCGCAATTTTGTTATTTATTTTTTTAAGACGCCGTAATTCCCGTGAAGGGGTGGCCATGAACATTAGCCGTTTGTCACGAATTGCTAGGTCAAGTTGCCCGGGCTTGACATCTACCAATAAAATTTTGACAGAGTGGGTATGACCTCCCGACCCTTTGATCAGCAGCTGACACTTTACTGACTGTTACGGCTCGTAATTTAATAAATAATTACACCTAATAGCCAAGGTGTATACTAAGGGCATTAAATGCAGGAACTGAACTATGCTTACCCCAAAAGACAAGTGAAAAGTGATCAGCTCCAGAGGTGTCCCATTACTAGACAACTCTCTCAGACAATCAACCCTTTGCTTGTCATGAATTGGTCACTTGTGAGTTTCATTCTATAAGGAAGTTGGAGCTGTAGACATTGATATTTAACAGAAATACAATAATAATGTAGGTTTCCAGTGGATAGAAAGTATGATTAATTTGGTTTTATGTATTTCAATATGTATTATGACCGTATTTTAGCTGATAATTCTACTAAATATTGACGGCCACAGCTACAACTTCCTTATAGCCAGAAACTCGCAAGTGGTCAATTGGTCTGCTAGTCAATGTTTTTTATAATCACTAAATTTAGCCACTTGTGTTAGAATTATTTCCAAGCTGCAGCCTTTGTGATACTGCCTGGACCAGTCTCAGGGATGCTGATTTAAACCTTAGGAAGCCTTCATGCAACCTTGGTGATCTTGGCCCCATTCTATGTTCTTTCCTCTCACTAAAACATTACGCTTTCTATAATGCAGTTGGGTCTGAGTACATGATTAGATTGATATCCAAAATTCTAAAAATGGATATTAATCATGATCATATACTCAACCTTTAACTGTGTATGTTCTGGATGTGGTGTCCCGAGTTCGAATCCCGGGAGGACCATATGCTTTCATTAGCTTATTCAAGTACATTGGGGTTTGTAATTGATGATTAATGTTAAGAATGGGGTGTTACTTTCTTTTATCAGTCTGCCAGTTAGTAGCTCAGTCAATTGGCCAACCAGTTTACCTGTTAGTAATCAATCCTGAAATCCTTAACCCATTCAGTACCGGTCGACGATCTTTTCATCATATTCTGACAACTATTAGGCGATTTTATTCAGCTTAGGAAGGACTTATATCAATTAAATGGCTACAAACTATCTCAATTAATCTTTTTAGAAACCATACTGTATATCTTTTTTAAGTTTCATAAAATCATCGCCTCAATGTAGCCAAATCAAATATAAAAATTGTCTCTGGTACTGTACGGGTTAAACTGAGTAAAATGGAATCAACAATCTATAGGAGAAAAAAGTGAGCACAGTAATAATTATGTTAGCATAAAGAAAAGACTTAGACTTTACTAAAATATCTGTAGCACTTCATATTTAAGTATGGTATTAACATGTAAAACTTGCAAACTAAACAAACCAAAACTGGGACGATACAAGATAAAGGTAAAATAACTTATCAAAATTGCAGTACTGTATTGAGATGCATATCTGTAAGCTAAGCTCACATGTCTGTCGTAGAAAAGTTATCCCCCAAAACAAGCATCCTTAGCATCCATCAAAACTTGAAAATAAATGAACATCAAGGTTGAATTTTGTCTTTCTATAGTTTAAGTGATGGTCCCTCTGTGTAGGTTATATTGTAGAGAGTGTCACTGTCTCACGTCTCAACCTTCTTAATCCAATAATAGGCAACGGAAACATTTGAGATGAGCAACTTCTTTTATTGTTTTAATCTACCCGTAGTTAAAGGAGATATCTACCCAATAACTGAAATTCCTTAGCTTCAGCATACAGTATATACAGTACAGTATAATAATTAATGGTTTACTAAAAGAATGACAGCCTGATGAGCTGAATACACATATGCTGTAAGCTGTGCAGTACCGGTATTTGATTAAGAAGGTTTTTATTTTTAAAGTAAATCGATGTGTATTTCACCGACTTTGGTTTGATAAGAGTATGTGTATATGTACATAGTTTTAAACATAAGCCACATAAAAAAAGCTTTGTACTTTTCTAAGAGCGCAGTAAAGAGACTGCTGAATTATCTTATTATCTTTGAGGGAATGTATCGCAACATCCCACACTTACTTGCTGCTCCAGTGAGTCAGGAACGCTGCATCTCTCAACTAGCAAGCACTAAAAAATAAAATAAAAATAACTTTGTCTTTCCTTTGATTTCTTCCAACTAGCACAACTTAAGTAATGATGAACTTTAAACTTTATAGCATTAGTGGTAAGTGGGCACTCTGATCATCCACTCACTGCTTTACAAAACTGCCATTATGTAAAACTGTGCAGCTCTGTATTAATGACAGAGCTGCTATCATGTAAACCTGTGCAACTCTGTATAAACTGACAGCTGCCATTATGTAAACAAGTGTATCTGTATAATTGAATAGAGCTTCTATCATGTAAACCTGTCAAGTTCTGTATAAAGTGACAGCTGCCAACATGTAATTATAATGTAAAACTTGCAAAATAAACCAGTGGAGCTCTGTGTACACTGACAGCTGCCATTATATAAACCAGTGCAGCTCTATATAAAGTGAGAGTCACACACAGTATCCAGTATTGTATCCTGGTAACTGTTTAACTATGGTGGTTAGTTCCCATATACAGTGTAGGTGTAAGTACTGACATGCTACTTAACAGTGGCCTCGCAGAGGGTCATTCTTAACCACGCTTCAAGCTACCAAGAGTGCTGCCTTTGGGTGAACAAGGGATGCATGTCAGGGTATTTAAGCCTCTTTTAAACTACCAATTTCCATTTACCCGGCCAGAGTGTCGAGAAATAGGTAGGTTGAAAATAAACATACTGTAACTGTTGGAGTAATGTATGTGTGTCCTGACTCACTAACAGCAAGTATAAATGTCCATTGCTAGAGCTTGATAACCTTTATATAATTAAACGCCACATTTTACACCAGCCAGTGTCGGACAACTCCACCAACTCGTGATCTAACAGATAAAGAAGTCGATGGAAGATAAGTTGTCTATTTATCTTCCTTTATTGTTGTTGGATAGGAATACCTTTTGCCTAGAGAACCAAGGTATGATTGTGGGCATTTCCTTGACATACTTTGATCTGTAGGGGAATGTTATAAGTTCAAGAAACTATAGGTAGTGCCAACGAACTTGACAATAATCTTGACTCTATAACTTCTCAAAATTAATGAAAGCAATTGAGCTGACATTTCTGTCATTTGGAAAGAGCCCACCAGGAAATAGGTGTGGATATTTACCCTAGGCCCTTTCGAATTACAGAAAGGTTAGGGATGAAGATTATTGTCAAGTTGGTTGGCGCGGTCTATAGTCACAGCTACTGAATACTTCTCAGTACAAAACCTTCTTTCTTAAAGAAATTACTGTACTGTATATAGTATCTTAATTGTTTTCAAGAATGTTGCAGTCTTGAAATTTAGTGGTAGAGTTGTTGTGTGGCTAGCTGATGTAAAATGTAACATTAGTGTTCGTAGTACATTGGCCGGGGATCAAGAGAGTCGTAGAGCCGATTTTATATTCCGTTGCTTTCCGTTTGGTGGTAACAACACAACTGGATTTTAAGTCTAACCTGCCAATATTATTACTGTAAGTTTCTTTAAAATAAGATTGGAATGAAAGAAAGAGTGGAGGTGGTTGTTTCTAGACATCCAAGTTAAAGTAAAGCATGTAACTAAAACCACAAGAAAAAAATAGTAGCTGAGTCTTTGTTCTCCAAATTGCATAAGGTATGAATCAGTCTAGAAAACTAGAAAAATAGTGTATGCCGTTGTGTCTACGTCTCCACAAGCCTCCAAAGCACGGACTATTAAACGGTTGATAGTGTAGTTATCAGCGCTCAACCTCACCATCTCTCACTGAAGTTTATATAAGCCTTACATACAGTCATTTTGGTGAGATCCCAGTCACCGGGTGTGCCACATTCTAATAAACAAATGCAAGTTCATTTAACCCTTTGAAGATCATGACGCATTTTAGCAGTGTTTCAGGCTATTACTTCTTCTTTCTTCCCATTATCAGCTATCCTCACTTGACTGCTTCTTAGTGATATATTTACTCATCTCTTTGACGATAACCCAGAGCAACCCTTATATTATCACATCAAGGGTAAAATGGCACATCCGATGACATGGATCGCATCATTATTTCTTTTTTGTGATAGTAGACACTATTAAGTTAATGATCTATATTCCTACAAGCCTGTGTCGATGTTCTAATTTCCTGAAGGAATATAAAAAATGCTTTAGAATATTTCAAACTTCTGCCAAGATTTAACCATTGAGGATCATGGCACGTTTTGACACTATTCTGGCTATCGTCAGACAATTTTATACAGCTTGGGAAGAACCTATGGGAATTAACAGGGTTAAGACTGTCTTAATTAACCTCCGATTTCCATATACCCTTCCCAATCTAATAAAGTGTTCTAATTGTAGCCAGAATAAACTGCCAAAGCGCGTCATATCAAGGGCTATTAACACTTTTTGTATCCAATGACGCCTTTCTTCCTTGTATAATGGCTATCAGTAGACGATTGTATTCAATTTTGAAAGGAATTATGGAAGTCAAAGGGTTAACTGAGATTTACTTCACCCCTTTGAGTCATAGAGGGCCTTCCTAATACTAATTAAAATCTTCTATGGTCAGCAATTATGATGTAAAACTTGCAAAATAAACTAACCTAAACAGGGACGACACAATATAAAGCCAAAAGAACTTATCAAAATCACTATGTGCAAATAACACAAAATAAATTTTTAAATAAAAGAACACAAAACCACCACATAGAATGTACATCACTATATGAGTAAATTAATTTGTTTCCCAAGCAAATTAGTCGCACATATATTAACGTACTCTCATCATATTAAAGGAATTAGTCAATTAAGAAAGGCAGCATTGTCTATTGAAATATGTAACCACTTTTAATGCTAAACTAATTACAGTATTTGCTGTATCTGCATCCACTAGAATGTATTTGAACCCTTGTTGATGAGCGATCTGTAGTGGAAGAAAAACAGTTGATACGATCTATGACTATACCCTGTTCGTTATAGGTAGGACAAAATCGTAACCCCTAGCCTCTGCAACTGAAAAAGGGTGGGTGATAGACAGGTTCGTATTTCCAGACAATCGTCTTCATCGTCGGTGGTGTTTACTCTAGTTGTGCCGTATTCCTAGCTGGTCATTATGATACACTTAACAAAACAAAAAAATAATAAATGGATATATAAATTAGAAGGTCCCACCCGTTTCCCATTCTTAAGCTGAGTGTAGGGGTGGACCTAGAATGACGTGGGCTCGGGTACTCCGGTCTGATCTCAAAATAAAAATCTTGACAAAAGAGGCAGCCCTTGACAGGGCCGCCTGGAAAGCTGCCATTTAGGACGTGAGACTGTAACCACATTCTCTGTGGACAAAACGATCTTTAAACTTGTATGTATGTACAGAAGAGCGGTCATTACTTGCGTTACTTTGTCCACAAACATTTCAATAATGTAAGCATGTTTCCTTCTACAGTATTTAGTTTGCGATACGAGTGCAAAATATCTCAAAAAAGTTACCAGAGACATGTTGACTATAAAAGCTCTCATGTGATACCGGCTTAACATAGCATGGCCATACCTGGACCATATTATGATGTCAGGTCTATGCTACAGCCAATGAAGATGCCATTTCCTCGGACTAGCATCACAGAGTGGCCGGGGCCTAACAAAAGGCAGAATCTGATTCTGAAAGCCTTGCTAAGGACACTTGAAATGCACCCCTGTACTGTACTGTACCGAACTAATGTATACAGGTAGGCATAGTTCCAAGTTTGAGTAGAGCTGGTATCACACAAGCGCTTTTTCACTCAACACTTGTCTGGCAGCTTATGGGGTAAATATATAAAATATTTTGGTTACCTAAATTCATCTACTATCAGTCTAGTTTCCAATACTAGTGCAAAATACTCCAGAAATGTTGATCACCGAATGTTGAGTATAAAAGCTCTCGTGTGATACCGGCTTAAGGCGAAGTCTCTAGATTGTGAATATGATCGTCTTGTACAAGTTAGCATCTTGATTGCCAGTGACAATAATGGCTGTACTAAGTGTTGAGTGTATCAGTGTTTTCTGTGAAGGACGTTGGAAGGGCGGGACGTTGTGTTTGTGGGCACTCGGAAACAAAGAAATTGGCATGGGGGAATATATGGCATGTGGGGAACTAATCTCCTGAGAGAGTAACACATTAAATTATAAACTGATATTCTCTGCAAGAAAAGCATTGTGTGTTAGCATAAGTTACAGTAGGTTAGGTCAGGTTAGGCTAGGTTTACTTAGGGGTTGTTGGTTCCCATGCCTTTTATTTTCTCGGTGCCATTTTCTTACATTGGTGTTTGTGGGAAGAATGCACTTATGAAGTTTTTGTTTAGGATGTGTTTTGTACTTTGTTAATGCACAAGTCACTTCGAATTAACTTGGCAGCTGATCATCACCATCCAAGTATGATTATGAAGAGCACGATTAATTGGCATTGGTGTGTTGAGTTAATTACATACACTTTAACGTCCGCACCTCGGTTGTCCTCTACACCGAACCTTCACCGCGGAACTCGGTTGTCCTTTTGTACTCCTGTGCGCGTAATATTCACAACCGCATAACGCAATAACTCTGCGACATAGCGATCTCCGGTCAACACCAGGATCAAGATAACAGTATGTACTTCATTTTCCAATTAAAATCTTATCTTTCTACCTATTAACATTGCTTAGCTATTAAGAAAATAAGGCCATAACACCCGACATGTGCCGATTCTGGGGGTACGGAGCGTAAGAGGACAACCGAGTCGGATGGGTTAAAAAGTAAGTGATTCCCATGTCTTTCTAGGTCTACCCCTCCACACAGCTCCCTCCACGGTCACAAACAAGCAACTATTCACCCACTATTGATCATCCATTCTCTCCACATACACAAACCAACCAAGCCTGCTCATACGCATTTCTTCAGTGAAGAATGGAAAACTTTTATGTCCAAGAGATTGAAATAAATGAATCCTGTGAGGTGCAACTCGGAGAAGGTGGAGTGAGCTGTCACGTTGAATTGATCTGAATATAGCAAAGTTTTAGGTTAGACTAGGTTCAACTATGGTAGAATAGAATCTGAATGGGTAGTCTATATGCGTCCCACAAGTGCAACATCCTTCGGCCTAAAATGTTCCAACAATTTATCATAAACCCGAATGCGTGAATGCCTCCAATGTAAATGTTTTCCCTCAGCGAGTCTTATGCGGCCATATTCAGAGACAGACACATTTGGGTTACTAAGCATTAATAGCTCAAGGATATTATGTGTTACTATTTTTTATTGTGTCCCTTGTAACATAAGGATACCGAGAGTTTTTCACTGTTCTGCTTGATGTGACTAGGGTGTCAAGCGAAAGCCGAATTCTTTGTTTATACTGTAGTCAATGAATGCAGAATAGGATAATTACAATGTAGGCTATACTGGTATTGGTATATGTCTGGTGTTAGCTCAATCTATATACAGTAAGTGAAGTTTAGTAGATTATATATTTCATCAAAGAATCATTATGGTAGGTTTTTCTCTGAAGAAAGAAGAAACTTTTCATTAATTTACATGCAGGCTTATTAACCATATGTACTTATCTCTGAATATGACTGCCCAGAACTCCCGAATTCACAAGTAGCGCACTCATTTTATGTGATAATCTGCTGTAAACTGGATGGAGATTTTTTTTACGAGATTGGCCAATGTACGTGATTTGTAATGGTGGAGGGAAACTGGAAAGAAATTTGCGATTATTGTGGACCTATAATGTAATGTTCGTCGAGTCATTCTGCAACCATCACTGAAGTCTTGAAGGATGATTTGGTTTGTGGTGAGAGATATATTAGATAAAACTAGAATGACCATGTATAATACAATGCAACTAGTATACTGTATAGTAAAAAATTACCATGGTTTATTATAATGCAAACGATATGTATAGGACGGGTATGTAAAGCTCTAGGGCATGTGAGATGATCGTCGAATGATAAAGCCAACATAATGTATTTGCTTCACAATAAGATCAAATTTTCTGTCGGGACCGGATGTTTGTATCTAGCGTCAACCAACTAAAGACGTCAGTGTATTTATGCCGCCATTAATTCACCAGTACTGTTGACACTTGTCAGGATAAATAGATTAGATTACATTTGGTTATAATATAATTATGTTGTCGGTTATGTGATATTAATGCAGTAGCAACTATAGTCTATTCGCTGTAAGTAGGCGAGAAATCATGACCTCTATCCTCTGTAACTCAAAAAGGGCTAGAGCAAATTAGATGTAAATTTCCACATCTATTCCTTGACTGACTCTTCCTAAATGGTAGTAATATTTTCTTACAGTTTCTTACAGTAGATCCTCTGGAAAAAGGCAAACTATGCCTGTGTATCCAGCTCAGTACCAGTACTTGCACTGCTGCGGTCGTTCACGGTGTTGGCGGCGGCGGTAGCAGACGCAACATTTTTACTATTCTGTATTTTTGTTTTATAATCAAACTTCAAATCTTGTCTTCCCCATGCTTTATCAAGATTACTTTCAAACTCCCTTATTGATTCGGAATCGACTACATATTATTTGCTCGATTACTCTAGTCGTTTTTTAGTTACAGAGGTTAGAGGTCATGATTTATCGCCTACTTACAGCAAATAGACTATAGGAATGCTGATGTTAACAGGTTGACAGATCAGACATTAAACTCTCCAACGATGTAAATCTTTAGTTTATTAGGGGTTGTTCTTGGACGGCATGATGTGCAGGGAGACGGAGGATGATTTAACCCCCTAAAAAAAAGAGGTCTTTCATAGATTGAATTAAATCATGTTTTTTTCACCAACCAACTTTACTTCTAAACTCAATTAATAAAATCAACAAATACATGTGGCACTCCAAGGACTCAAACCTAGGATACTCACACCGAAATTACGCGCATTTATGCATTACGCTAAAACAGGGCTGAAATTGTATTGAAGACATTTTATGTTTTTAGGTTCTTCAAAAGATTATTTTTAAGCTGAATAAACTTGTATAATGTTAGCCAGAATAAATGTTAACAGATGTCCATGTACAGCAAAGGTTAAACATTAGAATATTTTGGTATTTTATATATATTTCCGAAAATTCAGGTAAAAGTAATCCCGCCCAGTTTTCTACACTCAATCGGGTAAATTATGTATATAAATATTTTACCTTTCTGGTAGCTTTAATTTTGTGATATACAGTACAGTACTGTACAGTACGTCAGTAGCCAAACTGCAATCCCGGTACATGGTAAGGGTGGACCAGGAATATAAAATGCCTCCAGACTTTAAGTAAAGGAGAAAGCAATTTCAAACATAAAGAAAGAAACGTTTATCTTAAAATCAACTGGGATAAGAACTTAAAAGAGTGATATAGGCCTACAATATAATTATAATGTAAAACTTGCAAAATAAACAAACCAAAACTTGGAAACGCTGTGTGGAAACAACGCTTAAGCGAAATAATAATTCTTTGTAAATAAAAGAACACAATCCACCACATAGGGTGTACATTACTACTACTATACAAGATAAAGCATATTTGGTTGAGCATGGGATGAGGTCATGTGCAAGGACCTCAGGTATAAGGGACTTTAATAGAGACGCTGCAACCAACGATATCAAGGAATGCCACAAAATATCCCAATTAAAACCATCATTAATTGAAGTATGGCAGGACAGTTTCAGCTCCAGCACAGAAAATAATTATTGTTGTTATTGTTATAGGTAGATATCATGACCTAGCGATTCGTGACAATTGCCTAATGTTCATGGCCACCCCTTCTCGGGAATTATGGCGTCTGGCAAGAAATAAATAAATAAATAAATAAATTACTGCAAACTCTGTACGGATGCATACACTTTCTAGACTTTCAAATGGTCCATATGAAGTACAGTTTGAGTCTCTTATGTCCTGATGGTGGAGAGTTTAATGTGCTGTATACATATCATCACCTCCAACATCCCTCCACTGTTGGTTTTCATTGCATAAAACTGTCGGCCTATTTTTAAGATTAGCGTACATGAGTGTTTTGGGCCCCAGCTTGCTTGAGTTGCTTAGAGATCTTGCCTCTTGAAACAGACTTGGTAACTTTGACACCTATATTCTTGGGTAGTTAGTTTGTCCTAAATTATAGATAGACTATCACTGAGATATAACAGTACAAGGTCTAGGTTTACTTAACCCCTACTGTACCAGAGGATACAGTAATAAAAGTCACCCCCAGTCCCAAGCAATGTGGCCAAAATGGCAAGATAGAAACCTCCCACCTCAAAAAATGAAGGAATACTGGCTCTCCCAGCCTGCAGAGGGCTGGATATAAGCTGAGAAGTGTTGCCAATTCAAGAGCAGTGCTCGAACGATCGTGGTACCAGGCACTGCCTGATACTGGCAGTTACAAGGAGAGTACATTACTGACGGCTCCTTGCCGTCGCTGGGACTGGGGAGTGACTTCTCTACTGACGGCTCCCTGCCGTCGCTGGTACAGAAGGGGTTAATTTACTATCCATTACAAATAATAAGGGAAGCTATATTGGTGTTTTTTATAGAATGGGAAAGATAATTGTAATCCATGGTATAGTAAAATCAATTTTCCAAGCATTGTGCCTCTGGAGCAGTGAACCACTGGTTCCTATCTTCAGAAAATTCCTGTGCTTGGTATGCTTCCAGCCAGGGCCCCACTGGGGTAAATATAATAGCAAAACAGTGATGGAATTGCCATCCGGGTGAGGGACTGCACTGGGTCTGCTCCTTCAGTGTTCATGGTCATAATCCACTTAGTGGAAATGGCACTGTGGAGTGGGTCAGTCGGTGCATGTCTGGGAGCCTGGAGGCAGTTCCTGCCATGACCATCCCTTTTGGGGCGCTTGCTCTACAAGCGGGGCGTCAGATTTGATGATGATGATGTTCCGACTACAAACTAAGAACTCAATAGACAAGAGTTGCCGAGTGTGTTTTACGGGCGAGTGTCTCTGGCGCGGCTGATTGTTTCTTGCACGCGCCCCACACACGGGAACAATCTTGGCCTAGGCAGTGGTGTACAGTCACCAACAAAAGTCGTGTCCTACCTCCGTGCATTATTCAACTTTGGTTATCGATATCTCTCTAGTTTGAGAAAAAAGTTAATTCAACACACACACACACGTAGGCAACTCCTGACTCAGTCGTAGGAAAGAAATTATTTGATCTTCTAGAGAGAAATAACAGGCTAAAGATAAAATTAAAGTTGAAGTAGGGAGAGTAGAACATGATTTCTTAACGTGACTGTAGATACAGTGTAATATCTTTGGAACCTGTAATTTAAGGATTTAGATATTTGCTATTTTATATATGGCTTTTGACAAACTTCAATAAATGTGAATGACCTGTTGCAGTTTTTTACATGAGTAGAAACCTTTTTTGTTGTGCATGCCAAGCGCTCTCAGACTATATTGACTGGCTTAAATTTTTGCTGACTGTAAATGGGCAGCTTTTAAAGGCAGTTCACACGATTGATTGTTCTGGCATATTGTTTCAGTAATATCGGGTCAGGCAGATTCTGACCTATAGTTTTAATAACAATGATTTGTTATTTTTATTTCTTCCCCAAAGCGTAATCGCTGTAATTCCAAGAACAACGACACCATTCATATACAAATTTGCCCGGATAAAAGCAGTCGTGCTGTCTATAGTTAAGATTTTGTACTGCCTTAAAACTAGAGCCAGTGTACCTTACTATTCCTTGAGAAAACATGAGGGTAGAGATAGAACAAAATATTCAGTTGCATTTTAATCTCATTCAATAGAATGGCATCATTAAATTTATCTCTGGCTAACATGAGACAATTGTATTCAGCTGAAGGAAGGAGCTCTTGGAAGCAAAGTGGTTAAAACCATCTCCATTAATCCTATGACTCCCACAGGTTCTTCCTGAAGTAAATCATCTAATTATGGCCAGAATAAATTAAAGAATGTGACATTGTACTGAATGGAGTAATAGTTTGGATCTGCTACAAGTTTATTAGTAGCCATATCAGTTAGTGTAAATATATGTTCCTCTGTACAGATACTGACACTTAGTGTGAAGAAGAAATGCTCCTCAATGAAAATGTTTTTCACATGACTGACACAAGGCTGCCTGAAATGCCATCATTAGGACATGAATATTTTATTCAATTTACAAATTATACCACATAGGGATTACCCAGTCTTTAAGCAATTGTATGTTATGCATGTATGTATACAAATTGTTAATGTGTCTCTTGAGCAAAAAGGTGGGGCTTTTCCCAACATCTTCTGGCTTACCCAAGGTTTTGACCTGGATGGCTGTTCATTTGGGGACCCAGTACAATATTGTCTGTCATAACTGTGTTGGTGGTGTAATGGTTTAGATGCTTATGTTCTGGGTGTGGTGTCCCGAGTTCGAATCCCGGGAGGACCATATGCTTTCATTAGTTTATTCAAGTACATTGGTGTTTGTAATTGATGATTAATGTAAAGAATGGGGTGTTACTTATCATCATTACAACATGAGACTGAAACCGTACCTCATATTGATTACTCATACTTTGATGTGCATGTATACAATATATATAAATATACAGTATACAATATATATATATACACACACAGTATATATATATATATACTGTATATATATATATATATATATACACACACAGTATATATATATATATATATATATATATATATATATATATATATATATATATATATATAGCCAGACCTATGAGAGCTCCGTATGGAGCTCAGTGGTCTGGTTAATCTGCTCTACATAACTAACTAACTATATACAGTATATATGTATATATATATATATATATATATATATATATATATATATATATATATATTTAGATCAGCTTTTAAACAGAGAAGATCTAGGTTTGACTCCCAGGCAGAACAAAACAAATGGTAATTTTCCTAAAACCTCATGCCTTCGTTCACCTTGAAGTAAATTGGAACCTGGTGTAAGTGGACCTTTGTGAAGTCCCATCTGGGTAATTTGATGGCTTATGTATGTAAATGTATGTATGGGGTTTCTTTTCATGCAACGAGAGGAAGCTATAGATAAGCATGTAGACTTGTCCAGACTTTTATGTATATGTAACTGCTAGATTAGATAGTTGCTTGTCAAACACTTTTAAACTCTTTTTAGCCTCTTCAGTATATTGATGTAATTTTTTATTTTAATCTGGATAAGGATAGACAATTATATTAATCTTATTAACCCCTTCTGTACCAGCGACGGCAGGGGGCCGTCAGTAGATAAATCACTCCCCCCAGTCCCAGCGACGGCAAGGAGCCGTCAGTAATGTACTTTCCTTGTAACTGCCAGTATCAGGCAGTGCCTGGTACCACGACCGTTTGAGCACTGCTCTAGAGTTGGCAACGCTTCTCAGCTTATATCCAAGCCTCTGCAGGCTAGGAGAGCCAGTCTTCCTTCATCTTTTGAGGTGGAAGTTGTTCTATCTTGCCATTTTGGCCACATTGTTTGGGACTGGGGTGGGGGTGGGTTTTTTTGTTTTATTACTGTACCCTACGGTACAGTAGGGGTTAAGGACATATGAGTCAGTAAGGCATATCCAATCTTCATATTACCCTTTAATTCCCACAGATACTTTCTAAGCTTGATATAATATAGTGATAGCCAGAATAAAAAGAAAAATGGGGTCATCATACTGATTGGGTTAAAATGCCTTGTGTAAAATAACCCTCTCCATAGCATCAGATTTTTTTATAGGTATAGAAAGATATCAGTGACCCAGAGAGATAGATAGATATATATAATTCCAATTTTTTTGTATTTATTAATACAGTATACTGTACAGTATATAGGCCTATTTTTAGTTTTGTTTGATGGAATTGAGTACTAGAAGTGCTATGATCATATTACATAGTTATTTTGATATTTTAATTAGTGTGAACATTATTTTATACTTGATATTGTCACTTTGAATTGCTGAGTAGGTCAACTAATCACACTACCCCTTCTTATGATAACATTATGATTATTACATCAACAATTGCTATTTATTTATGATGGATAATAGTAATATCTCTCTCTCTCTCTCTCTCTCTCTCTCTCTCTCTCTCTCTCTCTCTCTCTCTCTCTCTCTCTCTCTCTCTCTCTCTCTCTCTCTCTCTCTCTCTCTCTCTCTCTCTCTCTCTCTCTCTCTCTCTCTCTCTCTCTCTCTCTCTCTCTCTCTCTCTCATGCAAATTACACACTGCCACATATACACACATAATAACAATGTGTCGCTTCAGTGTCTAAACAATCATTGTGTATTGCTAGTGGGCTGAGTGGTTGTCAATGCTAAGCTGTGTTGTCTGTCATCTAAATAAGCTGCACCCAATTATAAATCAATAAACCCTTCCTTATATACCCATCTTATGTTGCTTGCTTAGGAGGAAGCTATTATTAAGCAAGATCAAATTTTTGTTTAGTTTTGGTTTACTTGTATATATTAGTTAATTTAATTAGTTAGTATATATTAGGTGATCTTATAACTCATTTAGAATATTGTGTCATGATTTAATTAGTGTACCTTGCCTAATATTGTTTTATGATCATAATTTTATAAACCTTGAGACATGTTTACATGTGTAAGCCTTGTTTACCTTATGGCGACATAAATTTTCAGTGAAGTGCAGCTTTTGTAGTAGGCTACTGTAAGTCATAATACCCAGAAGTCCTTTCACAAATACTCATTCCATGTCTTTCTTGATTTACCCTGTGGAGTAGTTGGTAGCACTCTCGGCTCGCAACAGAGAGAACCTGCATTCGATACTGGGCAGGTGGAGATGTTTGGACAGTGTCTTCACATCTGATATCTCTATTTACCAAGCAGTAAATAGGAACCTGAAGTTAGCTGACCTTTGTGTATTCACATTTGGGGGAATAAACTGGTAAAGTGTTCGGAGCACTAGTGAATTCCTCTGGAAGAACTGAAAGAACTTTTCCTGGACTACTTTTTCTTCTAGGGGCTGGTGAGATTGCCCGATTGGGTGGCACTGCAAGAGGGGCTGCAGACGGTGGGAACATTGGCCCGGGGGGTGCAAGCCCGTGGGCTGATGTTCCCCTCCCCAGCTACCCTCATCTCATCTCATTCTGGCCCCTTCGGGGGCCCGAGCATCTGGTGCAGCTTCAGTCAACTGGACTCGGGACTGCTTGACCAGACAGTCTGGGGAACTACAACAACAACAACATCTTACGTTTAATAATCGACCAGAGACTACAGTATTATGTATTATTGCTACCCTACGTCCATATTCAGTTATCCTCATCCAGTCTCATCACTAGGAATATGGGACTATGGGTAGTATTCGAAACTTATATACTGGAAGCTGATGACTGATCCCCCGCTGGGTGAAGGTATATTTTGACACTCACCCTCATGGCCTTCCAACTAGTGTTGCCAATTTAGCTACTTTCCTGCTAGATATACTGTATGGGTATTTACTTTGATCTAGAGGCAAATTGTCACATCTAGCGACATGAATTCTTGTGATATTTTGGAGATTTGAGCCATTTTAGAGTAGTATTCTAGAACTTGTGGCATTATTCTAGCGATTTTCGGCTTATATTTACTATCTAGCGGACTTGATTTGGTAACCCTGCTTCCATAGCTTCTCTGTAATGGCAGACATCAGAGGTGCAGTGGTGTCTGTGTCACATTAACAATGTTAATACTTGATTATCATTATCAATCTGACAAAACTCACAACCGAAGGAAAAATGTGACCCTCCTCAGCTCCCCGCCTTGGAGTGGCTTCGGTCACCTGGGCTTTATTAGTGGTAAGCAGGAAGGGTTTTGTGGGGCTGCTCGGTTATACCCTTGGCCTTGCTCGGGACCTTGGGGCTGCTCTGCCAGACAGCCTGGGGAACAACAACAACAACTAACAACCATAGCTGCTCCAATAGTACAATAACATTCAATATGCACTTCACGCAACAAGCAAGTTAGAGATGACGTGTAAAGGCTGAATGCGCCTCTTCCAGGGATCTTCAATGAAAATCATATGACCAAACTGCTTCAGCATTATTTTACACACCTTGACCCTAATGCACTCTACACTCAGGCGTTCTCTGAACTCTGCGCTTGCAATATCGTTTTTCAAGGAAGCACTAAACCCACCTCACCCTGTGTCTCTCGTTACATTTAAGCATAATTATGACTTTGCAGTAAATGATAATCGACTATGATAAGACATTTCCACTATCTAAGAGTGCACCCAGTTAGTTATTTTTTCATCTACAATTACCAAAATATTACCAAATATATATTTATGTGAGAGACCTTTAGATTTGATTTGGATTTGATTTAGATATTAACTTCACTGAACATTCCATCACATATCACATGACTGGTGAAGAAGGGGAAGTTTTTCAGCATGTATAATATTATACAGTACTTTGTTTTTAGATTATGTAAAACTTATTTTCTCAATTTAATAGCTTTTTGTGGCTGCTGGCAAAGCTTAGCCGAGCACTCTGCTTTAGTCGTGAAGTGCAGCTGGGGCTACAAGTAGGACACTTATATTTGTTATTGTTTAGGTTTCTTTACAGTACTGACATTTGGCCATGATGCCTCATAGATTACAGTATTAAAAAAACCTAAATGATTACCCATTTATGAAGTAACAAATAATGTACCTGTTATTAGTAATGATCAGCTAAGCAGTTAGTTACTATAATTGTTTCTTAATTGTTAGTTACAGTTCCCACTAAAGACAGTCCTCTGCAGTATAAAAGTCATACCTAGGCAGTAGCTAATCTTGATCTGTAAGTACAGTAATTTGTGGTTCTCGCTGTCTCCCTTTCCATACATTAAAGTAAATAGTTTCCATCCTGCGGCCCAAAGAAGATCTGTACATCTGAAGAAGTCACTGCTCATTTATGTAATATCACACTTTTACAGCAGTTATGATTTTTCATCTGAGGAATTTGAACATTCCTGATATATTTCTTTACCTGTAGAACAATATTCGTCTTCATTATTTTGTCTCCAAGAAGGGGACATTCTATTTTTGACTGACCGTCATATTTATGCCTCTTTGTTAGCTTGAACAAACTTCTAGCATCCTATTTGACTGCTATGATCAGCAACGAGTTTGGGAGTATCGTGTGCTTCTCAAACCACAAATCCCGGTACTGTATTTGCCTCTACAGATGCCGCCACTGTGAGCGTTGGTTTATTAAAGTATTATTAAGAAGTTCCTTAGTAAATTATATACAGACGTCGTTGTTGTAGTTCCTCAGACTGTCTGGCCGAGCAGTCCCGAGTCTGGTTGACCGAAGCCACGCCAGATGCTCGGGCCTCCGAAGCGGCCAGGGTGAAATGAGATCTGTCTCAGAGAGGGCAGCGGGGGAGGGGATCATCAGCCCACGGGCTTCCACCCCCGGGCCAATGCCCCCCACCGTCTGCCAGCCACCCTTGCAGTGCCACCCAATCGGGCGATCTCGCCAGCACCTAGAAGGAAAAGTACAGTAGTACAGAAAGAGAGACAGACAGAAAGGGCTAAGGTAGGGTAGAGGATGCCAAACCTCACTCTGGATAGGACCAGCTCTCACCTGACAACATGGTTATGGTAATTGCTTGACAGGTTCATCTACCATTAAATATTAATTTTGCTACTCCGTCCTTCAAGACATTTTAATTGCTTCTAATTTGAATCCGTGGTCGACGTCCAATGTAGTTTTTTCACAGTAACAGATTGTCAATTACTTAACTAAAATTTCACCGTGATACAGGCCTGGCTCTATGCATATAATGGCAGGGTGTTCAGACCTAGTTGTTTTGGAATACTAGTGTGGGCTCTGTATAATCATTCGTGTTCATAAATTTACATATACTAAGAGTGGGGAATTATTAAATGGTGAAAGCTCTAGCTATATCTCTTTCTATCTCTCTCTCTCTCTCTCACACACACACACACACACATACACATACATACACAGTAGGATAATAGTACAGGTATTTTTTAATTATCATATTAACTCTACGGGTCCACTCTGATAATTTAACTAGTTGAAGAAGCATAAGGTAGTTATATAAACTAAAATCCCAAATATCATTGAAATATGAAAATAGAAGGAAACATGCTTACATTATTGAAATGTCTGTGGACATACAGTAATGCAAGTAATGGGTCGTTCTTCTGTAAATCAAAAATGGCTTACATAAGAATGGGACAGGGGTGGGACCTTCTATTTTTATTCATGAAATGCTGGGTGTGAATGGAATTTAACACTCCCGAAAATCCCCAGGCCCAGTGGCCTGCTTGGCGCGGTTTCAAACCCTGGTTAGGGACCTCAGTAGGTTTTACCAGACTCGTGCGCTAACCCACTGTACTACCACGGACGTACAATAGGATAGCAACCTTAGTAACTTCTCCTTGAAAGAACCAGGTGATAGTCTCGAGGTGATTCACGTGGTGGGTTTCTTAGACTTCGCCACCGACTATTTTACGCTATCCCAGACGTCAACTCGGGTAGTTTTGTGGTTGCGGGTACAGGGTATTACAATTCATATATACTTATTTTCTTTAAGGTTTAGACAATAGTTAGAGCTTCTGTAAGAGTTGATAGTGTATGCGATAAGCTTTAACATCGCCATAGTGAAGTAGACATTTCGTGTAATTTTAAAAAGATAACCCTTTTGACTAAGCTAAGTCAAATCTTCTGTTAGTTGGTAGGTAAAAGACATAAAATTCCAAACTGAATTTTTAAAATTGAGATGGTTTTATGATCCTAATTACTTATACATGACATTTACTAAATGCCAGGATAAACATATAAAGACATCATATTACTGAAGAGGTTTTGAAGAATAAGTTGGTATTTGAAAGAAAATGCGGAGTTAAATACAACATACGAGATTCGCAGAGAAAAATTAAGTGGAGTTCTAGGTTGAAGAGATCAGGTAAAGTATGCCAACTAACTTCCGAGAGCAATATTCTAGGTTAGCTATAAGAGGAGGCAAGATGTAGGCTAATCACTATACAGTAAACCCTCTAAATGTTGGAAACCCGTACATGCCGGATCGGCATCGGCCTGTCGGATAAGTCCTCCCAGTTGCCGGACATTTCCCATATTGTTCCGACAGTCTCTAACAGTATCGGAAGATGCTCTCAGTTTTCGGAAAAATAAGGGCAAATAACCGTCCATTAATTAAACGTCGTCTGATATCTCTTATGTTCCCGAGATGTGTCCGACAGTCTCGAAAATGTCAGATGACGCGCCCCCGTCCCCGGAAAATAAAGGTGAATGTCCGTCAAAACGGGGATACGTCATTTTGATTCCGGGACCCTGAGTCACCCGGTTGGCTCGACACGCGTCAGTACGCACTAGAAGGTGTTGTGTTACGGAAATCCACTCGTTAGGTCGTTTTTTTTTCCTCTTTCAGATCGGACATCACAGAAAATCGGACACTACGGACTGGGTCTTCCCCCAATTACTCCGAGATAGCGAGGATTTACTGTATCCTGCTCCAAATAAGTAGGCTAAAATTCTTAGACATTAACTCACAAACGACTGGAGTAATCGAGCCTATATTTTTACCGTTTGGGAAGAGTCAGCCAGGGAATAGTTGTGGAAATTTACAGCTCATTTGTTATAGCCCTTATTTAGTTACAGAGGTTAGGGGTCAACATTTCTGGCCTACCTCTTTGGAACAGCTGTGTAGCCTATAGGATTTTAATCATTCTCTCGCAAACCCCGCACATCTTGCTGCATGACCCCCACCTAACTAAACTACTGTAAAGTAAAGAATGAAACAGGGGGAAAGAAGAGAAGAAATAAACTGTGTATAAAGTGGAGAGAAGGAATAAAGGGTAGGTACAGTTGCCCACTTGAGTTCTGTTCCTCGGCGTGATCTTATGTATGAAAGTAAAATTAGTATGAATAAATTAAAAGTGTTTTTTCTTTTATTTATCAGTTTTTTAATCAGATGAGTTAAACACTGCATAAGAAACTACACTCTTAATTCAATCTTGCGCAATATATTTCCATGTATTAATAAGATCATGGAGAGGAACAGAATTTATGTGGGAGAAATATTGTGGATGGTTGGTTGTGTTTACTGACAAAGAGGGATAATGCTTAGTAATAATGTGATTTAATGGTATTTCCTGCCTACCACACACAAATTCACTTTCCAAATAAAATATATAATGTACATGTACATACTCAGGCACATACCCCATTGGGGGTGGCCGACACAAGACAGAGCCCGAACGGAAACAACATTTAAAGTTCCTATTCTCAGGGTCCGGGACCACTAGCGTTCCCTCACCCGTTTCTCTGTCTCGTCGAGTAGGAGAATTATACAAGGGGAGGAGGATTCCTATAGCCCCCTGCCCCCTAATATAGAATGTGAGAGCAGTAAATCATACCTCCACGTCTCAGCTCATGTAGTAGATCATGTTTTGATAACTACATTTGCCATTCAGTACCGGTGACGTCCTCTTCATAATTTTCTGGCAACTATTAGACTATTTTATTCAGCTTAGGAAGGATCCGTGGTAGCTAAAAGGATGCATTAAGATAGTTTGTAGCCTTTTAGTTGTTGTAGGTCCTTCATAAGCTGATTAGAATCATATAATAGTAATATAATTACATAGACCACATACAATACATGCTCTCCATTTCTCAGGTAATAGATTGTGCTGAAATTGTTTGAAGGAAGCTTGAAAAGAAAAAGGGGGAGAGGTAGATCGAGAATAAGATGCAGGGATAGGGATGAAGGAATGTGTGGGGGAGAAAGGTAAGCTATTTGAAGTAGGAATTGTTGAAGGTTTTACTATCCATTCATGAAGAGTGATAGAAAAATAGATTATTTATCGATCTTTTAAATAATTTCTTAACTAATTTACTGTTGAACTTTATTATGCTGTCTTTGTCGATCCTTACAACAATTAAATTAACCTTACTTGATGGTACAAGTAGGCTACTCTTGGGACCTATTGAAACCCAAACTAAGAAGGGTGCACTTCTTAAAGGAAGGCCCCCAAAGGGAAGGGATCCTAGCATGACACTGGGAATTGCAGTCAATGGGCCATATCCCAAAATCACAAATAGATACCTGCACCCAGAGGTCAAACTTTCAGCATAGTATCCAGTAAATGGTTATTGAATGCTATGGGAACTCATATTGTCCAAGGTAATCATGTTGATTTAACTACTCATCAACTATAACTCCTAGATTATAATTGTAGCTGAAAGCCCTCTCTGATGTTGTTACCGATTTTCACATTGACACTCGGACTATTTGGGAAAGTCCCCTAGCAGGAGATTAGTGCGGGAGGGTCTTAACCATTGTGCTACTAAAAGTAATGACCCTCAGTGTGGTGCCTGTATGGAAAGGGACCCTATAGTCTGTTCATTATAATGGGCACAGGAATTGTGATCCCTAGCCTCAAGAGTTGAACGAGTGTCTCCCCCAAAGCCAAAAGAATGACAGAGAGCCATAGAGTCAGGATAAAGGAAAGATTGATTGAGGGAGAGAGTTCCAGAGTTTTAAACTTGTTAAGTAGAAGACAAAATTTGCAAATTTCTTGGGTTGGAAAGCTGAACAGAACAGGAGTGGGATTGTGTTGAAATGCGGGTTCCTCACACTCGCCGCAGTTATGAGAGGTTGAGGGTCGGGATTTCTAGACTCGCACTAATGAATAAACTACAGTGTGGGGCACATGGGAATGTGGGAGCCTACTTTAGGAGCCTCTTATTACAGTACCTTTATTTCAGCAGGTTTTGGTATTTTGTGTGGCACTTTATGAGTGCCACATATAACTAGGGTATAGAATGAAGGGACTAAGTGAAAGGAATATGCTCGTATATTTTTAGTCTTGAGTGTAATTCGATCCTGTTCCACTAGTGATTGCCACTACAATATACAATATAGACCTCTAATCCGTTAACATTTTATGAATCTCCAATAGACCATAATGGTGTTATTGTCAATGTATGCATTCCATTACTACACAAAGCGAAACAGTGACCATGAATATGACAGATACAAAGTGTATGCAGAATTGACATCCAGTTCCATGATCCCCAAGGAAGTAAGGGCCTGAAACTAGGCAATAGTTATAAGATACTATTCTATTATATTCTATATACTCAGGCCCAATCCCCACTTTTACCATTTTGTTTTCTTTATTTTTCCCCCTCTTTTTCCTTTTTTTGTCTAACCTACTTTATTTTTCCACAGGGCTTACGAGACATGCGGGTGGTACTGCTGGGCCTGGGTGGTCAATCTCCTGTGAGGTTCCCCCAGACCACCTACACTAGCAACAACAACAGCAGCAGCCCGGTGCCACTCAAGGTCCACTATGTTCCGTCAAGCCACGCCGTCTCACTCAGTCTAGCTCCGTCACAGAGTCTCGCTACGTCACACCACATACAGCCATACTGTATTCTGCCGTGAAGCTCTACTCATTGATAATTTTTTAAGAAACGGATTGATATCGAAGTCATTTTTGCAGATCAACATTCAGTTCCTTAGTCTTCGCTTGACAATGATTAGACAAAGCCCTTCCAACATGTTTAAGAATACGGCCGAATGTCTCACCGACCCTAAGCCCCTTCATAATAAATTGGCTAAAGTTCCAACTGCATGTGCATCCTTTCAATTAAATGTGTCAATACTTGATGATAAGGCTGTATATAATGGTGATTGCGACTGGTGACAGTGCTAGAGTGCATTCGCCTCTCAATCGACAGGACCCAGGTTCAATTCCCAGACAGGATGCGATGGATGGACTTGCCTTCTAACACTTTATGCTTCTGTTCATCTAGCACCAAATAGGAACCTGGAGTGGCAGCCATTTGTGACGTTCCATCTGGGGCAATAACTGTCGTTTAGTTTTCCGAACACTTGACTGTAAATTACTGTGGAAGATCTGGCCTCTTATTAGATCAGAGATTGTGTATACAGCCTTATTTCACCAAGAACTTCCAGGTAAAGTTTTTTTAATGAGGTTGGAATTTTGGTCAACTGTTTTCATCTCGCACAGCCCCGTCTTGTCACATAATCCAGTTCTCTGTCACAACGATGTCTTGCCAATCTCATCAACTTGTCACAAATATCTCTCACAGCCCCATCTAGTCACGATGCTCCCTTACAACACCCCATCACATTACTATAGGGTTTCCCCACTCCCAGCCTCCATCACAAAATATCCTCTCAAGTAATCCTGTCTCATCAGATACTCCAGCACCCTATTACAGTCTCTTGCCAATCCTAGTCCAATCACAAATTTTCTTCTCAATGAACCCCATCTTGTCATCATAGGATCTCGCAACAACTAGCAGCCTCCGCACTAATAACATCTCGAGTAACTCGGCCTATCAACACCGGCATACTCCAGCACCTTTTCACATCATCTCACCGATCCTACTCCCCATCACATAACATTCATCTCAAACAACCTCATCTCGTCACATACTCCAGCACCCCCTGTCACAGTGTCTCACCAGTCCTAGTCCCTGTCACAAATATTTATCTCCAAACATACCCCCATCTCCTCGCAGGGTCTCGTCACAGCGTCACAGCGTCCCGTCACAGCACCACCTATCACATCAATTTGATGAGCTCATAACACCAAAGGCCCCAGTCCATATCTTCCCTCGTATTCACATTGTCGTCGCACCCTGCCCGCCGGGTATCCAGCACTCCGGATGTTGTTAGTGGCAGTACACTCACAATCCATAATTTTCTACCTTTTGGTTAGTGAGAGTTGAAACTAAGGCCGGTATCACACGAGCGGTTTTTCCTTCAACATTTATCCGCAACACTGGTTTGGCAGCTTATGTGGTCAACATTGAAAATATTTTGGTTACCTAGATTCATCCATGTTCAGACTACTTTCCGATACCACTGCATAATATTCCAGAAATGTTGTCCATCGAATGTTGACTATAAAAGCCCCCGTGTGATACCGGCTTAAGGGTGTAAAAATGTCAGGCAAGCAGAAATAGGCAAGTTCAGTTGTTTCATAACGCTGCACAAAGTATGGTGTGGGTGGGAATTTAACAAAAAACATCATTATGAAGTACTATAAGACCAAAGTAGCCCATGTTCACTAATTTGCCTTTCTTCAACCATGGTTTCAATTTTGCACTGTGGCCAGATTTACACTAGCGGTTTCAGTGCAAGATACCCTCAAAGTTACATCATCTAAGTAAAAGTGAACTATGTAAAAGTGGCTTAGATAGATAAAGAAATAAAGAATTCTGACTTCACATGAACAGCTATCACATAGTCGCAAATGAGGAACAAAATCTCTAGGTTGTGCTTAAGAATCCCTGCCACTGATACTGTGTTATGTTTATCATGTGATCTTTACAAGATAGTATTAGCGTAAAGATTTATAACCATAGTGATTTTGATTCGGCGTAGATACAATGATGTGCAAAGTCTCGGTCAGTAGTTGGAATATCCCTCGTAAAGTTTTGCTCCAGTTTTCTCTTGAGGAAAACTGTAAAATGGAGGTTGATGAGGGGTCTCACAACTTTTTACTGATTATGCAACTGTACATGTTTAATTGTCTATCCTGCCCGTTCACAGTCCAATGTATCTGATATCGTTGTCAGATATTTACAGGTGTACTGTATTAATCTCATAGCATTTGTGTGAGCAAAACGGACAGGATTTTTATCTCTGAGTGTACATTACGTCTTGCACAATTAACCCTTTCAATCAGATGACAAATGTATTATTTTATGATAGCTACCACTAGATGATATCATTCAACTTGGCTAAGACCTTTCTAAGATACAGGGCTAATTGTTAATGGCATAAACACCAAGATTCACAGAAATCCATTGTATGTTGAATGAAATTGTCTATAAGTAGCAAGATTAAGGACCATAGCCAAGATTAATTGTTGGGGCTCTGAGGGAGTCCACAACACCTTCAGGGGCTGATGACTAGAACATGGGAATATAGTACTGTACTGTACAGAATAAATATAATGTACCGGTAACTTTGTCGATGAGTCCATATCTCATGCAGTATATGACATGTTTGAGGCAGACAAGCATCATTAATATGTAGACAACTTCCTTATCCATGGTTCTACAAGGGGTTAATATATGGCTAGTCTTACAATAACCCTGGTTAAGGTAGAGATTTGGCTGGTCTTTCAGTAATCTCGGTAATGTAGCTTAGCTTTTAGATCCAACCTCTATGTGAGACCTTGGAATAGAAGACGGCCTTTTTATATGAATGGGGCTTGTCTTATGTTGAATTTGAGTGCCTCATATGCTGTGTGTTATGTTCTTGTCTTCTTACCACCAATACCCAAAGATATCATGGACCGTTTGTACGCCCGACGCTTGTTCTTAACTATGGCCCGACAACGTAGGTCAATCATCTTTTGAAAAGGGATTAGCTGACAACATCCTATATTTTGTTTTATCTTAACTGGGAGAAAAAGTGTGATACCCCTATCTTCATTACTGAATTCTGACTTGATTTTGATAATGGCATATACTGTACTATCAATCAGTGTGAAAAGGAGACGTAGTAGTTTCCTATTCAGCGAGTAAGTGTCAGGAAATCAGCTACTAGGAGGATGACATATTTCGCTCGGTTAAGATGAAGAGAATATAGAGCCATGAGAGAGAGGCAGCAGGATGTCTCAAATTGCCTTGTCTTTCCCATAGTTGACCACCAGTAGGCCTACACAAATATCTCTTGTTTAGTCCATCATCCTCACTGGCCTGAAAATGTCAACAGCACTAAATTTGACCAAATGTGAGTTAGTAAAAGATCTAATTAGGTCACTTTCAGCTCGATTTCATATTTTGTCTTTAGGATTACTATGGGCTGAAACCAGTAAGGAAAAGATTATGAAAAACATTGATAAATAGTATTGTACAACATTTTCAAAGCCCCAATAATTTCCAAAGATTACCAAATTGAAAGAGGTATTATTGTACATAACCAGTAGGAGGAAAGTAGTGACCCTCTGTAGCCTACCCCAAGACAACTAAGTGATATGTAGTTCTCGTAGGTTTTCAACTGAGGTGTGATGAGCTCCACATATAATATAATCAATGAGCGATGTATGCGAGAGATGTCGGCCGAATGCAAAGTTGTCCACTAGGAAAACTTGGGTCAAATATAATTACCTTATCCAACCTAACCTACTTCCTGAGGTCGACTAGTCTTGGAGACTGACTTATTTTGGAGGCCGACTTCTCTTATAGGCTGAGTTCTCTTAGAAATGGACTTCTCTTAGAGGCTCATGAGTTCTCTTAGAGGCCAACTTTTATTGGAGGCCGACTTCTCTTGGTGGCCAACTTCTCTTAGAGGCCGACTTCTGATACAATGAGCGATGTATGCCTGGGTTTGTTTCTTGGTCAAGCAAAGTTTAGGAAACCGAAGGCAGTAGTGTAAGTTTCCTAATTATACTCTATTCATATTAACTTGGCAGCAAATCGGGACACCATAATTACGATTGTGATTGTATTGAAGCAAACCTTGAAACTGAACAATGACGGACTTTTATTATGTTTAAGAGATTAAAATTAATTGAATTAAGAGCAACAGAGATGAGAATCGTGTAATAATCTCCAAGTTAATATGAACCGAGTGTACCATAAGGACCAAACCATTTCCTATTTCCTATTTCTAGAAGACGAGGCCAAAAGCAGAAACTCCCTAAACTACATCCACTGACGCCGACATGTTAAGATGAAAACAAAGTGGGTTGTCAGATCTTAACCTAATGTCAGTAATAGGATATAAGGGGAAGCGATATGGTGGTACAGTCGTGGTCATAAATACTTGAACACTTAATAATGATAAAAAGAAGATGGTGAACATTAACTAGTGATTTTCAGTCAGGTAATCTTTGTGACTCAAGCTTTTTTTCAATGTAGTTGGCCAGTATTTCATACTTGGGCTTCTCTAAATTGTCCAGAAATTCCTGTCCACGACTGTATCAAATAATAATTAAAATGTAAAAAAAATTTGCAAGTAGATACGTAGTCAGACAGACAAGCAGAACAGAGAGGAGCCATTGCAATACCTGTACCTTACTTCATGGGCTGCACACAGGATGAATTGACCAACTTTCCCTTCATAATTGCTGAGGAGCACAGGGCCTTGGGTGGGGCTTTGGTTTCCCGGGGGTTTCCGCACCCTCCTCATCTCCTCGCCTTGGAGTGGCTTCGGTCACCTGGGCTTTATTAGTGGTGAGCAGGGAGGGTTCTGTAGGGGTGCTCGGTTATGGCTTTGGCCTTGCTCGGCCAGACAGCTTGGGCAACAACAACAACCACTATGGAACCTTTTACTATGTGACCCCTCACTCAGTGTTGCTGAGTTGTTATAACAAGGTGGTCACGCAGTTTGTTTGGTCACTCCTAATTATGATTATGAAGAAACAAGATTGGTTGACAGTTGTGTGTAGATTGACCAGGGAAACTTATGGTGCACTTTGTTACGTTGCAGATGTATGAACGGAAGTTTATGTTTGCTTTTGTTCGCTTTCTATTTAGTCAGACCATGCAGTTTCTAGGGGCTGTTTGCTTTTGTTTGCCAAATTAAGAGCGAACAAATCAAACATGTTCCTCCCTCGGTGACGTACAAAAAGGCGCTATTACTAATGAAGAACTTGTATTAAGTCCCACAAGATAGCAGTAAATAGTACCAATAATGAGCAACTGTAAGGAGGATATAATAAAATTAATTGCCATGTTAATTTGATCTGACTATAGTGACATATTCCCTACTATGTATATTAGCCAACACGACACACGACGGCTGTAGACGCTATAGCAACAAAGTTTGTATTTGAATAAACTCTAAATTTGAAAAGTATTTTGGTCCATGTCAGTGAGGCTCCAAGGTTTGAGTATGAATATATATATAACTCTGATACTATATGTGATACAACATGAATGCATAAAGCCTCTATCACACAAGTGCTTTTACTGGCGAATTGAATCGGAGTATGGTATCCGATAATCCGACAAAAAATATTGAATTATTTTTAGGGATTTGTGCCATATATTCCTGTAATATATATGATTGATCAATATTATGAGTTACTAGCTAGAGAATACCATATTGGAGGTGCAAATAATTCAGAAAACAAGCATTAGTTAAGATTGTTTATTACTCCGATACGTTGAGGGGCACAGGGCCTTGGGTGGGGCTTTGGTGTCCCGGGCGTTTCCGCACCCTCCTCAGCCCCTCACCTGGGAGCGGCTTCGGTCACCTGGGATTTCTTAGTGGTAAGCAGGGAGGGTTCTGTAGGGGCGCTCGGTTATGGCCTTGGCTTTGCTCGGGACCTTGGGCTGTTCGGTTAGACAACCTGGGGAACAACAACAACAACAAGTCCAATACATTTGCAGGTGAACGTTCTTGTGTGACGCCAGCTTAAGGGAAACAAATATGGGTGGCCGAATTGTCCAATGTTAATATTCTTAACATAAACGCCAAGACATTAAGTTTTAAGGGTGTCAAACTTGCTAACAGATAACTTAAACTCCTAATGCAGGTTCCCGAACAAGTCAACCAGCAGACCATTTCAACCAGTGCCATTGCTGCGGGGCACAGGGCCCTGGGTAGGGCTTTGGTTTCCCGGGCATTTCCGCACCCTCCTCAGCTCCCCGCCTTGGAGTGGCTTCGGTCACCCAGGCTTTATTGTGGTAGGCAGGGAGGGTTCTGTGGGGGCGCTCGGTTATGGCCTTGGCCTTGCTCAGGGCCTTGGGGTTGTTCGGCCAGGCAGCCTGGGGAACAGCAACAATAACAACAACAACAACAACCAGTACCACCTCAACCAATACTGTTAGGTTAGGGTAGATCATGTATGGTTAGATTAGAACTACAGTATATGTTGGCACTGGTTTATTTGGTCCTGGTTGAGATCTACTGGTTGAAATGGTCCCCACTGGTTGAGTTGTTCAGGAACCCCCCAATGCAAGTTATTTTTGTTAGTGATAAGAGGATATCACACAGGAGCTTTTTCCCTCAACTTTTTGCCACAACTAGAATCTGGCTGCTTCTGAAACATGCTTTAATACAAATTTTGTCAACTATAATGATCCAAGTCCATTCTAGTTGCCAATACCACGGCAAAAAAATAATCTAAAAAAGCTATCAATAAAAGTTATGTATCAAAATCTGACCATTAAATTGTAAAACTTGCAAAATAAATAAACCAAAACTGGGACGACATAAGATAAACGCAAAAGAACTAATAAATATCGCTATTTGGAAATAACACTTAATAAAATAAAATAAAATAACTACCAAAGATGTTGCGGATTAAAGTTGAGGATAAAAGCCGTGTGGCCCCCTATAATAAGAATGAAGGTGTACTGACTGTGAACTTAGTATATAGGCTTACTTTATATTTTCATACATGGTGGTCACTCGTAGCTTAGAAATTCAGAACTGTATGTGTGTATGGGTGGGGGTGTATGCTTAGAGGGGTGTGTTTGTGTCTATGTACAGTTGCCCACATTAATTCCTAACCACTTTGTGTTTTTATTTATGGAAGTCAAGAGAGTATGATTGACTTTCAAGCAATATTTGTAATAATACCGTTAAGTGATCATAGGAATTAACTACAGTACTACATAACAAACTACAATCCCAATTCAACCTTACTATATTTGCTTCCATTCATAAAACCACAGTGGGTACAGTCACAAGCTTAAATGCTGCAACATCAACTCAATAACGTCAACTCCTTCATCACGAGAGGTTTATAGTAAGCTGAATAAAATCGTCTGATGGTAGCTAGAATGAAATGTAGAAATCATTGTGAGTTTGAATAAATAGTTTTGCAATACCTTTGGAGACGAAGGAGCGAACATTATCTGGTTGGTGTCGCAGTATTTATGCTCGTGACTGTACATATTCATGTGGGCAATTGTACAGTCAAAATCAGTATTTTGCCGACAACCTTGCTCTTAGACTGTGTCATTTTAAGTTACTATCACATAGTATCACTATTCCTTGATAGTCATCATAGTCCCTATGCGTCTCTAATAGCAAGTGACTAGTACTATTTGTTCCACACCGTAGTGTCTGTAGTATCCAGTAAATGTTCTTGTCTGCCTGTATTCTTAAGCAATTCTTTCCTTTAGCAGCGCCTAATGCCGATCGAATACTGTGGGAATGAGTGTTGGTTACAGAAAGTACACAGGTTAGCATTCACATTTCTAAAGGTAACTTAATTTTTCAAGAAATTTAATGCATAACGGCGCTGCAAAAGAAAAGAATTGTTAGTACAGTACAAGCGTTAGTTTCACACAAAATGATCATCAAGGTTTTTGGCGAACTGTTGGCTTTGGTTGTATGTGCTATAGCTTGTTCTTGACCTCTTCATGGCACGAGCACGCCTTTCTTCCTTTTATTCTGGCTTTTAGTAGACAATTTAATTCAGCTTAGGAAGGGATTGTGGGAGTCAGGATGAATTGAGATCCACTTTTCCCCTTTGATTCGTGGAGGGCCTTCCAAAGCTGAATAAAATCACCTAAAATTAGACAGAATTAAGTGAAAACGCATCCTCGACTACTGAGAGAGATAACGATAACGTGTTTTTATTTCTAGATGTGAATATGAATGTGTGTTTTTCTCTATCATAGGTGTTTGTCATTATTATTATTATTATTATTATTATTTATATAGCTTGATCTCTGGAGTGGTTTGTGATGTTTTTTTTTACTCATCCCTGTTTATCTTTATCAGGTGAGGTTTGGGATTAGGTGTTTGTGTGTGTTTAGAGATAAGTATGTGCGTGAGAGAGAAAGTGAGTGTGTGTGTTAAAATTAGTGTGGGGGTGAATGTGTGTGTATGTGTTTGTGTGTGAGAGAGATAGTGTGTCTGTGTGTGTGAGATAGAGAATGTGTTTGTGTGTATGTGTATGTTATTATTCATCTATTTATGTCTGCTTCATGTCCCAATGTATGTGATTCAGTGTGTTCCCTTGAGTGATGTGTGTGTGTGA
This sequence comes from Paralithodes platypus, assembly GCA_032716605.1. Lineage (NCBI taxonomy): Eukaryota > Metazoa > Arthropoda > Malacostraca > Decapoda > Lithodidae > Paralithodes > Paralithodes platypus. Next base: position 2,390,971 of record CM064489.1, read on the forward strand.
GAGAGAGAGTGAGAGTGTGTATACCCTGTGTGAGTATGTGTATGTGTGTTTTAGCCTGTGTACATGTGTGTGTGTGTACCTAGCCAGTGTACATCTGTGTGTGTGTGTGTGTACTTAGCTTGTGTACGAATGTGTGAGTGTGCTTGTGTCCTAACCAGTGTACAGTATGTCTGTGTGTGTGTGTGTGTATGTACTTACACTAGTTGTATTTGCGGGAGTGTGTGTGTGTGTACCTAGCCAGTGTAAGTATGTGTGTGTAGTCCATCAACCTAGCCAGTAAGTCTTTATACAGTAAGAACCTAGCAGCACTTAGGCTATAATCTTTGCATACGTCTGGTAACTTGTAAATAAATGTCAAATGTTTTAAATGAAGGATTTTCTTTCCCTTAGAGTTAAATAATGGATGTGGTATTGTCCTAACTCTACAGCATTGGGACATATCCTAGTGGAATAATGCTGCCTTCCAGTTCTTCTCTTCTCTACCACACAAAGATAAGTGAACATTTTACGTATTCTATTCCTTGTACTCAATCTTTAACTGTGTTGGTGGTGTAATTTAGGTGCTTATATAATTATGTTCTGGGTGTGGTATCCCGAGTTCGAATCCCGGGAGGACCATATGCTTTCATTAGTTTATTCAAGTACATTGGGGTTTGTAATTGATGATAAATGTTACTTATTCCGTAAAGAATCTCCATGCATATTTTATGTAACTTTTGTAACTTTTGTATGTGTTTAGGTGCAATCACCACGGCCAATCTGGGGTTCCGCCGTTATTGAGCTCGTCCTGGAATCTTTACGACTCTGAATCTTACGATTCTATACAGGCACTAGCTCAGAGAAGAGTGTTGAGAGGGGAGAAGGGGAGTTGGAGGAAGGTGTTGGAGTGGCTTTGTTATGTGTGTTTAGTCTGTATACGTCGTCAGGATGTCCTCTGACTGGGTGCAAGCATGTGAAACATGCTAGGACGTACTACCACACCCACTAAATATATGTTACTTATGATGTGATAAGAAGAGGTCACTAGCATGAACTTGTATACGTCCAACAAAACTATCCTGAATAATTCTTTATTGGTGGAAAACAAGAAATTTAGTTATTCCCTATAGGCCCAGCCCAAGTGGACTGGTAGATTCTGCAGGTTGTAGGTGGTAGGGTATAAACGATTCCTGACTCCTGAAATTTCGATGTGAGCATCCTAGGTAATTCTTGAGTCTTTGGAGTGCCACATGTATTTGTTGATTTAATTAATTGAGTTTAGAAGTAAAGTTGGTTGGTAAAAAAATATAATTTGTAATGAGTTTTCGATTTTGGTAGAGGTATAAAGAAACGGGTAGGCTTATGTGGATCTGTTCAATCACTCTACGGGCACTAATACAATAATAATAATACCATGATCTTTTTGGTGAGTACACTTATCCAGGGAGTCCCTTAAGTTGAGTTTCCATGTGGGGATCGGTTTTTACACCTTACCCGAAAGAGGATTTATGGAGCTCCGATCTTACTCTCAACCATCTGAACAATTTAACCAGCACACCTAAACTTCGTTAAATGTGGAAATAGCCTCACGAAAATATCATGCCCTGGTGGGGGCACGAACTCTCGACCCTTGGGTGTGAGGCAGGCACCTTACCAGTTAGACCAATAGAGATATCCCACTTGGCCTGTTCGGCTCAGGGTATTTCCGCATCCGAGGTCTGTTTAGGCTAGCCTATTTTCACTGACTTTACATCCAGATGGCAACTCTTTCCATCCTAAAGTAACTTGTGATATTATCGATCAACTTACTACAAACAGGATTTATGTGGCCTTTTCCTTGGTCTCAACTCCAGATCATCGTTCTCCCTTCCCGAGATTGTCACTCGCAGGATTAACTCAAGAAAGGTGAGTCAGATCCTTTATTATTTACATAGCAAAACTTGGATCACGTAATTAATATGCCCCAGGCCCCCAAATCAGTATGAGTGAGTACTTGAAAAATGGGGAATGGGCCTGAGTAAATAGATAGATAGACAGTACTTGAGTCATTCATTTATCATTTCATTCTAACCTTTAGGAGCAACATTATTATATATTTATTTTCTAAGTTAGGTATCCACAGCAAGACTGGTCAATCAAAGAAATCAGCATGTGGATGAGGGAGACAAAAGGCAAAACTGCCTGTGACGAGTGCCTCCCCCAGAGTTGAAAGAGTGATGAGGCCAAAACCAAGGAATGTTCGAGCCAAAATGTCATACAAGAACAATGAGGACCAATATATACCTTACAGTTAGCCCTGTCAGTGTCAATATAATTATGACAGAACTTTTAAAGCACGTTCCAAAAGAGACATGTGCACTAGCTGATTCACATAGTTCACAACAGATCTAGACTTCATGAATTTCCTTGCTGACAACATTTATCTGGATTTTGAGGAGTATTCGTATCAGTCCAATAATAGGCCTATAGCTTCCTTAGTAGTCTGAATTACAAGTATGCCCTATGACTGGAAATATGTCTTGGTGATTATAGCTCTCAGTTTACCATGATGTATTCTTTCAGCCTAGTCTGGCTCGTAGTAGACAATTTTAGTAAGTTTAGAAGGTTAATGGGCGGTTGGGTAACCCTTCCCCGAAACTAGCTAGAAAATCGGAATTACCTCGATGGAGGTGATTCGTTCGTGGTCACCCCTTCGTGGATTAAGTAGATAAATGTTTAATTGACCACTTGCGAGTTTTAGGTTGTAAGGGAGTTGAGCGTAAACATCAATATAAAACAACTACAATTATAATATACTGTGGGTTTGTGATGGATAGAAATTATGATGAATTTGACTATGTATTTATTTATGTACTACGACCGTACTTAGCTAGTTATTTGGCTACATATTATATTTGTAATTCCAACTTCCTTATAACCGGAAATTTGTTCACTTGCGAGTTTTGGTCTATAAGGAAGTTGGAGCTGTGGCCATCAATATTTATCGGAATTATCAGCTAAAATACGGTCATGATACATATATAAATACATAAACCCACATTGATCACACTTTTTATCCATCAGAATCTCACATTATTATGTATTTCTCATTAATATCGATGTTCACGGCTCTAACTTCCTTATAGCCTGAAACTCGCATGTGGTCAAATTGGTCAATTTGCGATCATTTCGCTTTTTGATTCCTAAAGGCCCTGTCCTTCCAAACCTGTATATAATCATTCAGTGTTAACACGAATATATAAAACTCGTCATCTTACTGAAAAGGTAAATAGGAAAGGAGAGTGAGAATTTGCAAGGAGATAGATAAGAGCGTAGGTCCTATAGGCCCTATATACACTGAAATATGGACACCATTTTAATTAAGAAGGGCTGATAGATTTGTCAATGAAGTATAGGATACTGTATGTACAATTATATAAATAGATAATGATGGCACCTTCAATAGTCCCTGATCAACAATGTAGTTTTATAGTTCATACAGTGATTGGTAGGCTACATTCACCATTTGACTATTTGGAGGCACTTCTAAGCACAAATCATCTACTGTACTATTAGTCAGAATACAAGAAATAGAGGCATAATCAAACTGGAGGAGTTATACAAGGTAGATTTTGCCTCTTTCCAATGGTGTGTGGTTCATAATCTGAACAAAATTGTCTAATGTTAGCCAGAATAAAATATCACCGTACTTTTGTACTGAAAGGGTTTAATACAGATGGAGCTATGAATAGCAATATTTATATAATGGTTATTCCTGCAGCAACCACAAAGCTTTATTGAGGTATACACACTGCTTGTAATCAATCTAACCTTAATGGTATACACATTTTGTAAATTAAATATTTTTGAGGCAGCATGAGAAAGATTTATTGCTTCTGTCATTGAACTTACGTCGCCATATACAACTAATATCGTGCACAGTGATGAATATATTATATATAATATATAGCATTATCTGTAAGTGAATACTTTAGTTCTTTTATATCAAGTATTTAAAATTATATTAATTGATTTAATTTAATATAAAGAAAAATGTCGAAGTATTTCCAGTAGCGAGATATCTTATTGCTACGAGTGGCCGCGATTGTCACGGACTGAGTGTCCCTCCTAAATTTAACATACTCCTCAACAGAATAATATACGAACAAGCCGATATAGATAGCATATTAGATTATTGTAAAGTCTATATATTTAGCTACAGCATAATATATTGAAGTAAGTGTAACTAATTGGAGGATATACGAATAAAAGGAAAAAATCGACAGTGTCATAACGCATGCGCAGTATATCAGAGGAGAGTCAGGCCCGGGGATGAACCAGTCCGGCCCGACCAGCGAGCTTGTGCGGGTGGCTGACAGATGGCGGCGGCTGTCAGTTTGTTTTGAACCCTTGCAAATGGCAGTGTAGTTTTGAATGTGTGAGCCAGCCCAGCGCCCAGGACAACCAGACACCGTGGAGTAGCCCAGGACCCGCCATGCCCGACCCTCCTATCATGTAAGTACCCTTGGAATTACCTTAGAGGGTTTAGTTAAGGAAATATGAGCCTTGTTATTCGCGGGGCCATTATGTTTTCCTCCCAAAATTCAGGATATCCAAGGCTTAGCCTATTTGTTTATCTTGGTATTGTTCATTTTATTTGTGTAGTTTCCACTTAAACCACCTGAATAAATGTTCTTAGTGTAATATAGAATTGATATAGGCCTAGAAGGTTTAGTAAGGGAAATGCAAGACGTGGTTTTGACGGAGCCTTTTAACCTTAGGGCTTAGGCTATGTTATCCTTGCTTGTTGAAGGTAGGATAAGCCTAGTCATTCTTTAGCCTATCTTGGTATTTTGTCTTCGTACTAGTCTAGAACTGTTGGTGCCGATATATAGGCCTAGGCCTATATATGGGTCTCAACCCATCGTGGATCCATCCAGATCCCTAATTAGCCTAGGCTATGCTCCCTTGAAACATAGCCTACAACAAATCTGAACTCGGGGCTGTTCGGCCAGGCAGCTTAGGGAACAACAACAACAACAACAAATCTGAGCCAAATGTTAGCCTACCTCAATTTTGAGCGATTTGTTTAGCCTACTTTTGGGTAGCATTCAAGGAGACTACAGCAACCAAGACTTACCTCTGACCGCCCGGGTAGGCCTATAGGGCTATAGGCTAGGCCTATCATAATCCTAGTGTTTACTAGCCTAGGCTATAGGCTACCTCTTTGAAAGGACATTAGCCTAACCTAACAACCTTACCTAACCTATCCTAGTATTAGACTATGGGTGGTGCCGTGGTGGCTGCCTCCCCCGCTGTTTGACTTTGACATCTTTTACTTATATTTTTGGTGTAGGCCTAGCCTATTTGTCTGTGAAGTGGGTATTTTTTCAATTTGTCGATAACGAAAATCCTCCATGCGGACTATATGGCGAATCTATTGGTGCCTATTTTCCCTAATAAATTGTTTCTCATAACGCTGCAGTAGTGTCGTTTAAAATAACGGTTCAATGTTATTTTAATAGGCCTACCACAAATTTTGTTGATATAGCCTAGCCTATTTGAAGATAAATATTGAATCTAGGCCTATAGCCTATGCTCTAAAGATCATAAGAAATTTTGTTTAACCCTCGGCAAAGCTGGAAAATATAACCGAAACTACCACTAATTTTCCCAGGGGTTTTCTGTTTGGTTTTAGGCCTAGGTAGTTTTTATCATTATACAGTAGCCTAGTTGAAATTAGTTACAATCCCCAGAAAACTATTCCTCCCATTATCCAATGATCTTAAAACTTATTGAAATCAGCATCTATTTTGACAGTAAGGGGCTTAACCCGGGAGCTGCGGGGAGACTCTTAAGAGTTCCCCCGGCGCACTGCGGGAAGACTCTTAAGAGTCAGAGAAAATAAAAATCAACTTTTGACATCGAAAAAAAAAATATTTTTTTATATTTTTTTTTTTTTATTTTTTTATTTTTTTTTGGCCCCTGGGCCATGCAAAATCTCAGTCCTCTACCTCCCCTCCTTCCCCACTTTCCTCCTCTCCTTCAGTTATCACCTATTTTCCCTGTTATTCCCTTATTCTGAGGTATATTTTCGTGCTAACATTAGAAATCCGATTGGAGGGTGTGGTCATCACTGATAGCAAGCGAGTGCAAGAGAGAGAGAGAGAGTATCGATCGACTGCGTCTCAGTGGCCTTGGGGGAAATTGGCGGGAAAGCAGATTGCCTCACCCATACATTATACAACTCGCGGGCTATATCTCCGATTTTGACCATCCAAACGCTGTTTTCACTCGTTTTATTGTTGTTTCAGGTTAATACCTTTATAATCAACCCATAATAGGCGCATATGGATAAATATTAATGCTATTAATGGCACAATGAATATTTTAGTGACGGAAACACCTCAAATACGTCAGCACAGGGGGACGTTTCCAATTACCCCCATGCGCACTTCAGAGGTTAATAAGAGTTTCATTGCCATCAATAGGGAGAGTTTTTTGTTTTTACAGTACTTTATAGTGCACATAAATTGTATCTCCGGAGGTTGAAACACATTTTAATATGATCTTTGCAACATCCTTATTATATACTAGACTTCAATATTGAGAAATAATTAGTGGTAGTTTCAGTTATAAGTACCGCAAAACGGTGACTGGACGACTCGGCCCATGGGACAACTCGGCTCGGACAGCTCGGCCCACTTTTGGACAACTCGGCCCATTATTTGAGACAGCTCGGCCCCATGTTTTTCTGTGGGGCAATTTGACGAGACCAGTCAGGATTAGGATGGGGAGAGCTAAGTGGAGGGTTTATGGGTATGCAGCACCAAATCCTGTCCTCTGCGTATTTACGGCCTTTTCCCTAATATTTGTATTATGTTATTTAGGCTCAACTGTTAGGTTAATTTAAGTTAGGTTAGGTTAAGTCGTAAGATGATATAATAGTATAAAGGTAAAAAAAATCGTGCCAAGGGGCCTAAGATTCTCACGCATGCGCAGAGGACAGGATTTGCAGGATTTGGTGCTGCATACATGGCCTCCCGTTTATGGCGTGTGTGTAATGTGGGCGAAATGTTCGTTTATTGTATAATTATGTCATAGGCTAGTTCTCTCGATTCATAATGTGTAGGTTAGGTTAATTAAGAGTTGTCTCGTAATTAACACGGGGCCGAGCTGTCTAGCATTCCCGCAAAACCTAATAAAAAAGTAGGCTATGGTACTAAAATGTCTTTTTCGTAACAAGGTTGTCAATACGGTACCGTACTTCCAGTTATCGATACGGTAGCTCTAAAGATCATATGAAAATGTGTTAAACCCTCGGAAAAAACTAGGTAAGATCCTGTGTAGCGGGAGGAACTGTTTTTCAGATGCCTATTTACTAAGACACATTGACAAATATTTTTAACCTGTAACCTAGCCTAGTATATTAGTGGACTATTTATGAATGTAAAATGTAAAAATATATTGTAACATTACCAAATTAGTGAGATATAAGTACAGGTCGTCCCACTACACAGGATTATACCAAAAACTAATATAAAAGTAGGCCTAGGCCTATGGTACCGGTACTAAAATTTAATTTTCGTAGCAAGTTTGTCAATACGGTACTTTCCCGTTATCAATGTACAGTAGTCCCTCGAATTTTGCGTCTTTCAAATTTGCGAAATTTCGATTTTGCGAACGGGACCCAAGATTTGACCTTTTTTGCGGGACTTGATATGTGCAATATTACTTGAGTTTTGCGGGTGGCGCCAAATGATACGGGGTTTCCGCACTAGTTTTCGGGGGGGAGGGGTAGCAGGGTCGTGACATCGGGCCGCCCTGCGGCCCATTGTTTACTGTTTATAGATTCTCCCACGCTCTCGCATAATCGACTTCCTTGGGCAAAATTGAAGTGTTACCTGTGCCCTGGGTCCCCTGAATCTGTATTTCTGTGTTTTTCTTTATTGTAGGATGTATAATTAAGTGTATGTGTCATAATGTGTGTACAAACAAAGACGAAAATCACCAAAAAATAGGCCCTCGATGATGAGATGTCGACCATATTCAATTAATCCCATCTATCTATCTATCTATTGCCTGACGCCGTGATCCCCGAAGGGGTGGCCACGAACGAACCGCCCCCATGCACCTCTGTCCCCAGTCAGTCGACGCCCCTCCCCCCAACCAGCACCACCTTCGTTCATGTACTTCCTCACTCCATCCTTCCACCTCATATTCGGTCTACCTCTCCTCCTCTGTCCCTCCACCTCGCTCTCATACACCCTCTTAGTCATTCTCTCGCTTTCCATACGTTCCATATGGCCGAACCATCTCAAGTTGTTCCTTTTCACACTTTCCAGCATATCTACCTCCACACCACACCTCCTTCTTACTTCCTCATTAGTCTGTCTATCCCTCCATGTAACTCCGCACGCACTCCTTAAGTAATTAATTTCCACTGCTCTCACTCTTGGTCTGAGTCTCTCAACCAACGTCCATGCTTCGCTTCCGTAAGTCAGTGTCGGGATTACCACACTGTCATGCAAGGACTTCTTCACTTCCATACTGACCACCCTATTTTTTGTTACTGCTTTTAGCGTTCCTACAACCCTCTTCCCCTGTTGTACCCTCTCCCGCACCTCTTCATCCATAGTCCCATCTTTACTCAACACACTGCCCAGATACTTAAAAGAGTTGACGATCTCCATAGCCTGACCGTTCAGCTTCACCTCACACTCTGTGACTTCACCCCTTTCGAAGACCATAACCTTGCTCTTCCCCGTATTTACCTTCAAATTCCGTTTTTTCGCACACTGTTCCAAACTCATTTACCAGACCCTGCAACTCCCATTCATTATCACTCATCAGAACTGTATCATCCGCAAACAGCAGTATAGGTAGCTTCCACTCAATTCCCTCCCTTTTCAGCGATACACCAACATCCACTGCTCTTGATAGTATTTCTTTCATAACTCCATCCATATATACAGTAAACAACCACGGGGACATCACACACCCCTGTTTCAAACCAACATTCAGGTCAAAGAACTCGCTCTGCTCACTCTCCACACGTACTGCCGCCTTTGCACCCTCATACATGCTCTTCACTGCTTTCAGCAACTTGCCCTCTACTCCGTATATTCTAAGTACTTTCCACAAACCTTCTCTATCCACTCTGTCATAGGCCTTCTCCAAGTCCATAAAGGCAACATACACCTTTTGTTTCTTCTCCAGATACTTCTCCACAACACAATTCAGGGTAAAAATCTGATCTACACATCCTCTTCCCTTCCTAAAACCTCCCTGCTCGTCGCCTATCCATTTCTCCGTTCTCACTCTCACTCTCTCAATCACTACCCTACTGTATACCTTCCCTACTACGCTTAGAAGACATTCTTCGGTGGTTACCACACACTCCTCTTTCCCCTTTGCCCTTATATAGGGGGACTATTATGCCAGTCTTCCAGTCATCGGGTGCACTCCCCTTCTCCCATGCTAGTTTGCACATTTTCCATACCCATTCTATCACTATCTCACCACCATACCTCAACATTTCCCCACACACTCCATCTGTTCCTGGTGCTTTCCCCAACTTCACTCTTTTCATGGCTTCCCACACTTCTGACCTCCTGATCCCCACCTCCTCCTCCACTACTTCTCTTCTTCTCCCTCCCATACCATATCCAGCTATGTTTGCTGGCTCTTCATTCCTTTCATTTAGCAACTCACTGAAGTACTCCCTCCATCTTTCGACTCTCTCTTGCTTCTCGGCTAGCATTCTCCCATTCTTATCTTTCACACCCTTACTGTTTCCCTTGCTACCTTCCCTAACTTTCTTGACTTCTTTCCAGAACAGTTTCTTACTCTCCCTCCATTTTACACTCAGATTCCTTCCAAATTCCTCATCTACTCTTCTCTTACTTTCCTTCACTACTCTCTTCACCACCCTCTTACTCTCCACGTACCTCGCTCGTTTCTGTCTCTCGGAATCTTCATTCCCTCTGCTACCCAACCACTCTCTATATGCTTTCTTCTTTTCTTCCACAGCTATTCGTACCTCTTCTGTCCACCATGCTGTACCTTTCACTCCCTTCCCTCTTCTCCTCACTCCACACACCTCCTCACATGCTGCACAGATCTCATCCTTAAACACCTTGCTCATCTCCTCCACTTCCTCCATAACTTCCAGGTCGAACCCACCTAGTCGTCTTTCCACTGCTCTCCTGTACTCCTCCCTGATTTCCTCCTCCTGCAACCTCTCCACCCTCCTCACCATTCCACCCTCCTCTCGCCTCCCTCCCGCTCTCCTCACCCACTTCTTTTGTATCCTAACCTTAGCTACCACTACATAATGATCAGACAGACCCCCTCCAATACCCCTATACACCCTAGCATCCATCACAGATTTCTTCATTCGTTCATCCACACATACATAATCAATCAATGACTTTCGTTCCACCACTGTCTTATCCTTCATCGTCAACATCCGTTTCCACGTGTACCTGTGGATCATTCTGTGTCGGAAGAAGGTGTTGGCTATCCACAGCCTCCTCCCCACACATACGTCCACAAGTGCACTACCATTCCCATCTGATGGTACCCCCCACCCTCCCACCACTCCCTCAACTTTCCTATCACCCACCTTACCATTCATATCCCCAATCAGAAATATTCTTTCGTTCTTGTCAAACTTCTCCAGGCACGCCTCCACATTCATCCAGAACTCCTCTTTCTTTCTTTCAAGTATATCCTCTGTCGGGGCATACACGCATACAATCACCCACGTTTGTATTCCTACTTTCATTCTCACCCACACAATCCTTGAACCCACAGACCCATACTCTCTTACACATTCCTTCCATTTGCTACTTACAAACAAACATGCACCTTCTCTCGCTGTTCCTTCACTCACTCCAGCACACACACCCATTCCACACTCCCACTCTCTCACATCTGAACCTTTCCATTTGGTCTCTGTCATTCCACATACATCCAGCCTGGCATTCACTAACACTTCCAGAACCTCTCTCTTTTGTGCCATCATTCATGCCACTAACATTCCACGTAGCCATTCTCCCATAAGGTTAGTTATTTGAAATTTGCGATATTGAACTTTGCGGGCTGCAATGTCGACCATATTCTCGCAAAATTCGAGGGAGTACTGTACAATCAAAGCTGAAGATTGCAGAGTAAACACCGTAACTTCATGGACTTTTCTTTCACCTTCGTATAATCGACAGCCAATTTTTTTTTTTTTTTTATTACTATGGGATTAGTACTCAACCAGTGGGGGCAGCAGCCCCCACCCATAATACTAGGTTAGGTTAGGCTAATGTCTTTTCAAATCACTATGGGGGGCGATTCTCAACATCGATCGATAGGCCTAATGGGGAAAATAGGTTTTCCCGAGATTTCTAATTAATTACAAACACTATAGGCTAGGCCTATATTGATGCAAATGATTTTTTTTTATATAAAAAACACTCGGAAAATTTGTGGTATTAAAATAAAAAAAATCCAAAATAACCATCAATGGTCCTTCGGTACCGGTATGTTTGGGTAGGATAATTATAGGGAATAGGCTCGCAGCCTTATTATACATAATGTATTAGGGACAATGTAGGTCTATGGAATCCTTATACTGTACTCATGTATAATCCACTGTGGGAGAATAATTTTGATCACATTTATAAAACCCGATATTAATAGAAAAACGCCCATTCTAATCAATCTCAGAGCTCTTTCGGACATCCTAACTGTTTACAAACGCCATCTTGATGCAGTATAATCGATATTTACCACCTGCTGGCAACATAGATGATGATTTCAATAATGCATGGGGGGGCAAAGCCCCACCTCAACCCATCATATATCCCACATTGGAATTACTGTATAACTAAACCCATGAAAACACTCATTTCTCAAAATCTGGAGGAAAAACATGAAAAATAAGGGTGCGAGCCTATTCCCTATAATTACCGTATCGAAAGTTAATTAATATAAATTAGGACGTATCGTCACTTCGTTTACATAACTCATACACTCGACGATACGCCCCTCCCAACCCTTACCGAATTTGCTTTGACAACATAAATACGATGTAGATGGCTATAAATAAATAGAAATATGAGTGAAGCAATTGACCACTTGCGAGTTTTGTTCTATAAGGAAGTTGGAGCTATAGGCATGGATATTTAACAGATTTACTAGTTTATACGGTTGTAGTACAGTACATCTATAAATACATACAATCAAATTCACTATAGGCTACTTTCTAACCATCAGAAACCTACATTACTATTGCATTTCTGTTTAATATCTATGTTTAAGACATCAACTTCCTTATAGCCAGAAACTCACAAATGGTCAATTGACAACATGAAGCAAAGTAAATTAAAATGGAATGAGAGGATAATTTAAAGACAGCTAGTCTATCTCATATATTTTGTTTCATCAAACAGGTGACAATTCATTAACTTTTATTTATCGTATTGATCATTTTGGAATCACTATGTCCCTATCTATTTATATAATCTATCTTTTTGTTTAATCAAACAAGTGACAATTCATTCACTTTAATTTCTCGTAATGATCATTTTTAAATCACCCTGTCCCTATTTATTTTTGTATCTTTTCGTTTCATCAAACAGGTGACAAATCTTTTACTTTATTTCGTTTTATATTGATCAATTTCGAATCACACTGTCCCTATCTATTTTGTAAATTTTTCATTATTAGGCTACCTGTCAGAACCAATATGAATAGCCTACAATACAAACCTACACAAATAAATAAGAGTTGCACAGGCCGGTGTGACTAGGGTGGGAGGCCGGTGTGACTAGGGTGTGAGGCCGTAATGACTAGGGTAGGAGGCCGGAGTGACTTGAAATCTCAACAAACATATCTCAGTCACCAACACCAACAAACATATCGGTCACCAACGCCAACAAACATACCAATTTCCATCGCACGTCAACTGAAAGAGTCACAAGCCCGTCGAATGGATTGACTGGCAAAAACTGTGGGAAATTGTTTAGGATACCGGTAATTTAAATTGCGGTAGGCCTACTTATAATCGAAACTACCACTAATTATTTCTCAATATTTGAAGGCTATTATAGAATAAGGATGTTACAAATATCATATTAAAATGTGTTTCAACCTCCGGAGATATATTTTATGTGCACTATATAAAGTACTGTAAAAACAAAAAACTCTCCCTATTGACGGCAGTGAAACTCTTATTAAGCCCCTTACTGTTGTTGTTGTTCCCTAAGCTGCCTGGCCGAACAGCCCTGAGTCCTTAAGGAAGGCCATGGCCACTTTCGGGTTTTCCCACAGAGCTCTCAAAGAGTGTAAATTGTGTTGTTGGCGTACGGTAAGTGGTTGTGTGAAATGCAGTCTTCTATGATGTGTTTAATTCTTACAGTTTCTTACAGTAGATCCTCTGGAAAAAGGCAAACTATGCCTGTGTATCCAGCTCAGTACCAGTACTTGCACTGCTGCGGTCGTTCACGGTGTTGGCGGCGGCGGTAGCAGACGCAACATTTTTACTATTCTGTATATTTGTTTTATAATCAAACTTCAAATCTTGTCTTCCCCATGCTTTATCAAGATTACTTTCAAACTCCCTTATTGATTCGAAATCGACTACATACATAATGGTATAGGGTGCTGTGTTACAACCCGGGCAGGTGTCGACGACGGAGTCATCCAGTCTCTTCTGATAGCTCAGAAGAGCTGGATGGTGCCCGCATCTCAGCCTGGCCAGGTGGACTCTATCCTCGCGAGGAAGGGAGGATTCAGAAGGATGGATTTCGGGAGGTCGTGCTTGCAGCTGCGTTTTGTCTATGAGTGAGTGGATGGAACGGCGAGTGATATGAGTATGGATGTGCTTCTGGAAGTTTGGGGTGGGCAGGGAGGGAGAGAAGACAGTATTTGTGTGTGATAACGTGTGCTGGGTGTTGTTTTGATATTTCTTGGTGTCTGTGGGTTTGTTGCCATGTAGTTTAGTGGGTGGTCTTGGTTCGTGGAGGCTGCTGCCAGGAATTGAGTGCCTCTCATATCCAGATGGTCTTTGACTTTGAGGATTTTGGTTTCTTGATGTAGGTGATCTGTGGGTGCAGTAGCTGTGCAGCCTGTAATGATCTTCAGGGCTTTGTTTTGAATAGTCTGTAAGGTCTCATGATGTGTTTCAGCTAGGTTAGAAGCCCAGGCTGGGCTTGCGTATTCCATCACTGATCTTATGTATTGTTTATATACTGTGGTGGTAGTTTCTTTGTTGTGTCCAAATTTTGTGTGAGCAAGTGACCTGAGGGCGTTAAGTCTGGGTGTCAGTTTCTTTTTAATGTTTGTGGTGTGCTGTTTGAATGTCATATGAGTATCATATGTTACTCCTAGGATTTTGGGGGTGTGTGTATGTGTTAGGGGTGTATTGTTTATGGTGAGTTGAGGGATGTATTCGTGTTCTCCTGTCCAACTTGTGAGCAGGGTTGCGGTGGATTTGGCTGGGGCTAGATTAAGTCTGTTTGTAGTGCACCAGCCATGTAGTGTTGAGATAGGGTTGAAGGAGATCTGTTGCTCTTTTTGGGTCATGGTGTGTGCATGTGAGTGTTATGTCATCTGCATAGGAGGCTAAGTTTATTTGGGGCGTATTGGATGTAGTTATATCGTGCATGTACAGATTGAAGATTGCGGGCGATAGGACGGATCCTTGTGGGACTCCGTTTGGAAAGTTTCTGATTTTAGATGACTGACCGGCAAAAGATATGTGTGCACATCTGCCTGCTAGGAAGTTGGCCAGCCACCTTTTTGTGTTGTTGTGCATGTTTGTGTTGTAGATTTTGTTTGTTAGGTTGTGGCGGGGGATGGCATCGAAGGCTTTACTAATGTCGAGTGTGGCTAATAGTGATCTGTGTGGTGGTCTAGCTGAGTTGATGCCGTCGAAAGCTCTTTGTGTAAGGTCTGTGAGAAGAGTGTTTGTGGAGTGCAGTGGCCTAAAGCCATGTTGTGTTGGAGCTAGGGGTAGGTCAGGTGTAATTAGTTGTAATACTAGGCGTTCCATGACTTTGGAGGGGGAGCAAAGGAGTGTGATGGGGCGGTGCGAGGAGGGTAGCGTGGGGTCTTTGTTGGGTTTGGGGAATGTGATGATGATACCATGCTTCCAAATGTCTGGTATTGTGTTGTGTGAATAGCTGTAGTTTGATATGTTAGTGAGTGCTTGTATGCCTTGTGGTCCCAGGTGTCTGAGGTGTATGTTGCTTATGTTGTCTAGGCCACAGGCGGGTGAGTGCTTGAGATTGTTGATGATATGCTTTGTCTGGTGATTGGTGAAGGGTGTATAGTCAGGGTCTGTGGGGAATTGTCTCTTACGTCTTGTCTGATGGTGGTGAAATTATGAAATGTGGGTGTTTTTTGTGTTGTGCGGAGTTTTGTTTCTTGTAAGATGGCAATGTGTATGTTGTGTTGTTTGATAAAGTGTGAGAGTTCGTGTTTCTTTGTGTTGATGCCATCTATGTTCAGTTGAAGAATGTTAATGTTATGTGCACGATGTATGTTGGGTGCTGCTGCACGAGGATGGGGGGGGGGGGGGGTGAGGGTGGGTCTGTAGTGTACTGAGTGGTGTTGATTCGTGGAGGCTGCTGCCAGGAATTGAGTGCCTCTCATCATCTCATGTCTAGATGATCTTTGACTTTGAGGACTTTGGTTTCTTGATGTAGGTGATCTGTCAGTGTAGTAGCTGTGCATCCTGTGATGATTTTCAGGGATTTATTTTGAATAGTCTGTAAGGTCTTCTGTTAAAATAGATGCTGATTTCAATAATTCATGAGGGGG
Organism: Paralithodes platypus; assembly: GCA_032716605.1. NCBI lineage: Eukaryota > Metazoa > Arthropoda > Malacostraca > Decapoda > Lithodidae > Paralithodes > Paralithodes platypus. Next base: position 2,406,748 of record CM064489.1, read on the forward strand.
GGGGGGTTAAAGCCCCCCTCAACCCATCCTGTATCCAAAGGCAAAAAATATTGTATATTTACTCTGAAAATGACTTACAACGGAGTGTTTTAAGATTGTTGGATAATGGGAGAAATAACATTTTCTGGGGATTGTAACTAATTTAAACTACTGTATAATGATGAAAACCAAAAAGAAAAGCCATGGGAAAATTAGTGGTAGTTTCGGGTATATTTTCCTAAATTGCATTAAGCATTTGATAGGCACAGACACCGTAGAAGGGTACAACTGTGATGAGCGTTTTTGAGACTATTAAGTGCATAGGCCTATCTTAGCTATGTGATTCTATTTTTGAAGATTGCATTTTAATACAAGATTATATGCTGTTACAATACAATATCCCCTGATAAGCCAAAACTATCTTGGGACAGTGGTCTAGGCCTACAGGGGACACCACTAAACAAAAAATAGGTAAGAGTTGTGTAATCGGGCGTACCACTACCGACATACAACATAAATTATCTATATATACTTATCCTAACTAAAAAGCCTAACCTACCCTAGTATTCTCATTACTACATGAATACTAGGTTAGATTGTTTGGTTAGGTTAATGTTTTAAAGAGGTCGAGTTATGCTGTATGTCGGTAGTGGTACGCCCGATAACACAACTCTTACCTGTTCGGGCTGTTCGGCCAGGCAGCTTAGGGAACAACAACAACAACGAGGCTGTTCGGCTAGGCAGCTTAGGGAACAACAACATAACTCTTACCAAAAAATATATATATAAAAAAAAAAGAAAAAAAGGCAGTGTTGCAACCAGCATTTAAGTTTAATTAATAAAATTTTAAGGTACACAGTACTTTATGAAAGTCAAAAGCTCTTCTAATATTAGTGGTTCTGTATTAATGTATTTATGTCGGTATAGCAAAATAAGACAACCATCAGGTGCAAATACCGTACAGTGTTATGTACACGGCCGGGTGAAAATACCGCTCTCAGTATTTTCACGGTCGGGTGCAAATACCCACATCCATTTTTGTATGTTATATTATATAGGTTAGTAGCTGTTAGGTAAAGGTTAGTAGCATTTTGGTAAAGGTTAGTAGCTGTTAGATACATGATTATCAAAGGTTAGTAGGGTGTCATAATTTAGCTTACGGTTAGGTTAGTACCGTTAGTTAACCTTTGATACGCGAAATTGCCCTAGGGGCTAGGGTAGTTATTTGTGAATTTCTAGCCTTGGATTCTGACAGAATTAATTATATTTACGATATAAAGCATTATTTTATTTTTTTTCAATGTGCTTTTAGTTTACATACATGATGAATATAGCCTGTGTGGGTCGACCCACATTTATCGTATTTTATGTATCGGTACCGGTATTTATTACATTTTGTAAGTACTGTACAAAAATTGTCTTTAGTTTCCTTATATATGTCAACTGGGCCGAATTCGGATTTTATGTCAAATAAAAGTTAATTAAATTGATAAATAGATAGCCTAACGAATAAACATAATAGAAATCTGTTTTCACTCGATTGTTCAAAATGCTTTTTATCTAACTTTCTTGCTTAAATCGTTGTAATGTACAGTATCATGCGATATGTACCGATTACAAATTTAAAACCGAAAATAACAAATAAATAAAAATCGTAACATCGGCAAACTTTCTTGGGCAAACGTGTTGATGAGTAGATGCAGGAAAGTCTGCGGTGCCAAGATGTACTTACCGTACGTAATTAGTGTGAACGTACAAATTAATTGATTGGCAATATCGTGTATATTCTTCCCGTAATTGGGTATTAAAAGATTATTTTTTAAATTTCTGGGAAAATGGGGCGAATTCGGACAGGATGAAAATTATTTAAATAAATAATATTATTTAATTTAACTTTAACCTGTCAGATTCGGATATTGAGTGTAATTGGGTTTATAGTTGTCATTACAAGTGGTATTTCTGAGTTATGTCACAGTAATCCTTATTTTTACATTATTAAGGTCATTCTGCTACGCAGAGTATGGTCAATAAATCCAGATATGTCCGAAATTGCCCCAAAAGTATCGTATCTTACGATATGGTATTTATGGTCTTTAGGTTTTCAGGGAGTGTGATAAGACCCTTTTAAAATGTTCAATGATGTCCGAATTGACCTCTGAAAGGTCCGAATCTATACTGGGATCACTGGTTAGTCCTATGAATGTATTTTAAATCCATGTCCGAATTCTGGCCAGGTGTCCGTAATCGCCCCAAATCGTGTCCGAGTTCGGACACCTTTATTATATTTATAATAAATATATGCAATGCATTTTAATTTTTTTAATGCTACCGTATGATTGTATACCCCAATGTACCAGCTACACATACAATGCTTATGATCTTACATTGAGATAAAAACAAGACTACATGCTTCGGAAATACGCAAAAATCATCCGAATTCGCCCCAGTTGACGGTATTAACCCTCCAGCCCCGGCTATGTATTATATATATATATTCCCCGAAACCCGGGGGTTTTGGCCGAAAAACTTCTATGCCTAGGCTACCGCATCTTTGTTATTTGGCTTGCTTCCGCATTCCCGCGCATCCCCAAGCGTAGATGTGTTTCGTACCTGTAGAATGGCGTTAAGTAGAGCTCTCTAAGTCAACTGGTTCAGTTGTGATGATGATTTTATTGGAGATAACTTTATGGCAAAAACAGCCACTTTACACTACTTTTCGATACTTACAATAACATACAGGCACACACGAACAAGCGACGCACTCCTTCTTGTGGCCGGAGATGCGGGGCGTCGGTCCAGCCGGCTGTTGTTTACATGCATCGGACGTACGCCTCGCACACCAAGCTTACAGGCTTTGAGCTCATGAGTGCCTCAGAGCCCTTCCGGGTAGCTCGGGTGTGTTTTTTATGGGTGTTTAACCCTACTGGCCCGGGCTGTATCTCCAAAGGACAGGGTGGGCTACCCGGGCGATCTGGCCGAAAAACATCTAGGCCTAGGCTACCATATTTTTGTTAATTTTAACTGCTAGAAATTTCCCACGCATCTATAAATGTAGTGCGGTTTCCAATCTGTAGACTGGTGTTGAGTAGAGCTCTCTAAGTCAACTGGTTCAGTTGTGATGACGATTTCAGTGGAGCTAATTTTGCCGCGATGTTGACAATATCGGAGCTTTTCACACACTAATTTCGTCTGACGTCACAACAATAACATTGATCCGACGTCTCCTTATTGTTTTCGGAGGTGCGGTGACGCAACGATCGGCTTTGTTTACATGCGTCGGACGCACGGCGTTCAGACCAAGCTGAATAGGCTTGAAAGCTTACTGCCTAGTAACAGGACACCCGGGCACCTGCCCTTATTTCGTGGTGTCCTTCCACACGGACACCCGGGGAGGAAGGGTTAAGAGCCCTTCCGGGTCTGAAGGGTTAAAGGCGTGGACAATGCTTTTTGGGAAAGATGTAGAGTTTGGGCGTACGGTAGTCATGTTTACGTAAGTCGATCGCCGCAGTTAAGTTCGTGTCTATTTTGACAGCGATTTTTTTTTGGGTGAGGGTGACAATTATTGTATCCAACGGCAGTCAAAATAGACGGAAACATGATCGCAAGCGTCCGCTGCTCCGCGTACTGTAAACAAGGCAGAACGATCGAACTCTACATTCTTGCCAAAGTTCCTTCTTATGGTAAAGAAAATAATCTGGTGGTAGCCTAATTAGATTGAAGGGACATCGCATTGATTGATTGAAAGGGTTAAAGCCAGTCTGTCGGAACATAAATATAATGCCTTCGACCTCACTCACTGCAGGCTGGTGAATGAGAAATATATATCGGTCTTAAACCTAGTCCCTTGTTTATTGTCATTAGCTATTAGTAAAAATTTTAAGTTAAAATTATTCTTTGCAGTTACTGTACTACCGGTATATGTTAGAAAGTAATAAAATGGACACAACAACTTTATTATCCCGTTAATTTTTACTGAACTGTAGGCTATTCCCTTTCATATTTAATTTCAGTCTTAAAACCATATTGTCACTGTTTGGCACCCTGACTCATAGTATCAATTCCAGGATAAGAACATTTATAATAACTGATGGTTGTGCTTAAGAACCCTCCCCCGTGAACAGGTACCGTACAAGCTAGATAATAATAGAGTGAGTTGCCTCGGGTTATGGAAGTATATGAGGGTGATTTATTCGCGGCCACCCCTTCGCGCGGATTACGGCGTCTCGCGATAGATAAAAGCCAAATACTGTACAAGTCTCCCTCACTAACAGAATCTAACCACATAATAGAACGGAAAGACAGTGTGAAAGACCTTGGGGTATTAATGTCTGAAAGTATGGGTTTCAAAGTGCATAACCAGATCAAAGTGGCGGCTGCGAAACTTCTAACGGGTTGGATTCTGCGTACTTTTAAAACACGCGGTGAATTGCCTATGATAACGCTCTTCAAATCTCTAGTGCTACTGCGGCTTGAATACTATAGCGTATTAACATCCCCATACAAAGCAGGTGAAATAAATGACGTAGAGAGTGTACAAAGAAATTTCACTTCGCATTTAAGTTCGATAAAACATCTACACTATTGGGAGCGTTTAAGAGCACTGAATCTGTACTCACTGGAACGTAGAAGAGAACGTTACCTAATAATATACACGTGGAAAATCGCAGAGGGTTTAGTACCAAACCTACATACTCCGATAGTCATGAAATTCAGTGATAGGAGAGGCTGGGAATGCGAAATCCCCCGGATGAATAACAGGGGTGCTATGGGCTCTCTGCGAGAGGGCTGGTTATCACACAGAGGCCCACGTCTCTTCAACAAACTCCCACGGCGAGTAAGAGACATGAGGGACATCTTGTTAGACAACTTCAAGAGAGCCCTAGATGTCAAACTGCAAAAAGTGCCAGACGAGCCCATCCTCGCAAGGGAGCGAGCTGTCGCTTCAAACAGTCTACTGCACCAAATCACCACCCATAACGAGGGGCATCACGCTCCTTGGTGCCGCTAGAAGAGTGGCGAACACATCAAAAGGTATCAAAAGGTAAAGGTATCCGATGCCCTGATTTACGATATCATTATTGTTTTTTAGGTGTTTGGGCTTTGGCTGATCTGAGAATGCATCCCCATTTACCCCATAAATTTTAGGGTTGCTGTATGATTTGTCTATTTAAGATCGGGTTTTCAGGAACGTAACACAATCGTAAATCGATGGAGACCTGTACTGTAGTTCAATTATTTTTTCAGTTGGTTATTATGATGCTATCAGGTTAAGGGCTGTATTATATTATTGCGGTATCACATGTATGTACAGGTACTTTAGAATTTTGCCAATTATTATTTGTATATTTTAGTAGGGTCATTCCTAAGCTGAATACAGTACAACCAAATCATGATAGCAAGTAAATGGTGCCTGGTTGAATAAATTACGGGAGATATAAGGATCAGTGTGCAAAAAAAGATAATAGCAGTTGGCTACCGTATAATTTATGTAGTTCCTTTTCTTCATGCTTTACATAATTTTTAATAACTGGTAAATATTCCTGTCAGCAGCTTTACCATACCAGAGTGACAAGTTGGCTGTGACAAAAATAGTATAATACTGTATACCGGTACTGTAAGGGAGCTCTTATGGGAGATGGTTCGTTTTTCTCCCCTCTCTTCTCCCTCATGCTTAGCTCCATTAGTTT
>CM064489.1:2412513-2420013 GCA_032716605.1 Paralithodes platypus
ACATGAGGTTTGGGGCGACAGTTAATCGGTACACACCTCTTTAAAATACGTTGAAATGGAGTGTTTTCGGTTAGGTAGGTTAGGTTAGTGTAATTTAGGTTTAAAAATCGAAAAATGTACTCGTAAGCATGCACCAAATTGATAAGTACCGATAAACACACAACCGTGTGTGTGTGCAAGCTATGTAATATTGTTTTGTGTTAATAAATGAGTAGGCCTATCTTAATATAACTGAGCGTAGGTGGTACCGGTATCGATAGGCCTGTGATGGGAAAGATTGAGTGATATTTTGCCAGTGCGTGGGGAATGTGTTGTGTGTCTGTGCGTGGTATGTGTGTGTTGTTTTTTTTTTTTTAGCCTGAAACGATTTGAACAACAACTTTTTTATATCGACAACCTGTACTCCTGCTTATGCTGAATACAAAAAAATGGAGAGAGAGAGAGATATTTACATATATTTACATATATACACAGACCACACAGACCTTACGATCCCAGCGAGGTGATCAGGACTTACCGGTAATTCTAGTAGATAGCTAACCCGAGAATAAAGGACAGTGGAAGGAAAGGATAGCAAAGAAGAGAGAGAGAGGGGGGGGGGGGGGGGAGAAAGCTTTATGCTGGAGTGACGTTATATAACATAGCGGTTATATTGATTGCTCTGCCTAAAGGTAGCGTACAGCAGCCTAGATGAAGTTTAGATAGGAACTGGACCGTGGTGGTGGTGGAAATTCTTAGTTGATGACAAATTAATGAATTTTCTCTTCTCGGTTTATCTTTCTACTCTATTAACCTTATTTGGACCTCCCCTGTCGCTCCATTAGTTTTAGGATTTTAAGACTTTTCACCCCAGAAAGACGTTTGCCCAGAAAAAATCGACATCCGAATGGGTCTCATCATCGCCAAAATATTGGCGATGATAAGACCCATCACCCCAAACGGGTGTCGATTTTTTCTGAGCAAGTGATAGCGAGCGGCCAGGACGTTTTGCTATCGAACATTGTACAAATTTAGCTTGAAGGGGGTACCGGTATGTTTAGTTTGAAGGACGTCTGGGGATGCGTTCTTGTTAGTCTAGGCCCTAGGGGGACAAACTAAAAACATTACTAGACAAAGGCGAAAGCAAACAAAATCCTCTGATAATTAAAAAATATACTATAATAACAACTTATGTATGAATTCATGTATGTAACCTATGTATTGTATGTATATTACATAATGTTGAACACACGAACTCTTTGTGACCTTGGCCCTCGCTCCAGACGCCCCCCCCCCCCCTCCCTCTCCCCCCTACGCCCCCTCTAATTCCAGCCCCCCTCCCCCCTCTCCCCCCTCTCCTCTCTCTCTCTTGATACTCTGACCTTTTAAGTTAAAGTTGTCTTGTGGAAACCATCTGGGTGGCTGGTTGGTTGTGGTTGGTTGGTTGGTTGTTATTTATTAACTATTATTATGTGTATTATCATTATTAGTATTAGTACCGGTAGTAGTAGTAGTACGGTAATATTAGTAGTTGTCATTAACATCGACATCAATATTATCACTATAATTTGTTATGTAACCATCATCATCATCACCATAACCATCATCACTATTACTCTGACCTTTTAAGTTAAAGTTGAGTTGTGGATACCATCAGGGTGGTTGGTTGATAGCGGTTGTTGTTATTAGTTGTCTTAATTATTACTATTATGTGTGTACTATTACTTCTAGTCATTATTATCGCTATCTCCAATTGCCCACTTGCGAGTTTCGTTCTATAAGGAAGTTGGAGCTGTAGACAACGATGTTTAACAGAATTTACAGCTAAAATACGGTCGTAGTACATTTATAAATCCATAAAACCCAATTTAACATTCCATTTCTCTATCAGAAACGTACATTATTATTGCATTTTTGTTTAATATCGATGTTCTCGGCTCCAACTCGCAAGTGATCAATTCACTATCGCATATTGCTTGCTTACTTCTGTCTTTGTTATTGTTGTTGTTAGTCTGTTAACCCATTCAGTACGGTACCAGGGACATCCCTTTGATCATATTCTGGCAACTATTAGACTATTTTTTATTAGTATTTTATTTAGCATAGGATGGACCTCTAGCAATAATAAGGCTTCATTATATATCAACCAACCCTTGTAACTACCACCGATCCTGCCTAAGCTGCATAATATCGTCAAAATATAGCTAGAATACAATATAGCACACGTCGCTGGTACTCAAAGGGTTAACTATCTCATCTGTTAGCATTATTATTAGGCCTACCATCGTTATAAATATCACCGTTTTCCACAGCACAATCGTTCTCAGTAACGGTATTATCATTGCTAACCGCCAAAATCATCATCAGCACCAACACTACCAACTCCATCGTCATTATCATCAATATTATTGCTATCATTATCATCTATCATCACTATCGACCAACAGCGGCCCAATCACCACTATCATCACCAGATGCACCACCATAATTATTTCGGTACTATAGTCTGTCTATTCACTGTAAGTAGGCGAGAAATCATGACTTCTAACCTCTGTAACTCAAAAACGACTAGAGTAATCAAACGCATATTTCTACAATTTGGGAAGAGTCAGTCAAGGAATAGATGTGGACATTTGCAGCCAATTTGCACTAGCCCTTTTTGAGTTTCAGAGGATAGAGGTCATGATTTCTCGCCTACTTATAGCGAATAGACTATATCAGAATCACCATCATTATCACTACAATCACCATCACCACACTCAATTACCAATATCATCACTACCATAATTATTGCGATCACTATTATCATCATTATCACTACAACCATCATCATCACCATCACTATCACCACCATCTCTTCCCCAATATAACTTCCATTTACACTGTTCTTCCAATGACAAACAAAAGCTTCTATTGTCACGGTCTGAAGCACACACAAAGTAATATTTTCTTTAGCTTTCTCCTATAAGACGAAATTGGAGAGAGAGAGAGAGAGAGAGAGAGAGAGAGAGAGAGAGAGAGAGAATGAATGAATGAATGAATGAATGAATGAGTAAGTAGCAGAACAGATAACAGAAAATAATTCATGCATTCATTCGCACACAGGTAAAGCTATAATGATGCAGTATGCATACACAGGCGGCAGATGCGCACATTTCCCCCCCCCCAAAAAAAAAAAAAAAAATGTAAAACACAAAAACTAATAATAATAGGCTAATGATAATAATAAAAACAAAATATATAAAATAGAAAATAAACTTACTGTATATAAAAATAAAATAAAGATACAAAAATGGTATATACGGTACTATATAGACCTACATGCATAGGCTTACATACATGCATACATACTGTACATACTATATACCTGGTAATTATATTGAGTACATAGGCCTCCATAGGTTGCCTACTGTAAATCTATATACTGTACACCTTTACATAACGGTATATACATATAGTCCTATACAAACACATGGTACCCTATAGTCAAACAGATCTTAACAGGCGGTACCCGCGGTTACTCCCTTTACATTGGTGCCACATGTATAATCCCTAACAACGAAAATATATTATTTTCGGTATTAAGTATCTTAAGTCGGTTTGAAATGCTCAGGCTATTTCTACAGGTACAAAAAAGCTTTATTGTTTTTATAATTAATTCGCTTATTAGTAAATTCAATGGACATTGTATACAGCTTGGCAACATGGCTACTGCGACGTTGTCAGACGTCGGCCAAAAAAACTCATCACAAATTTCACGTGATGGCCCATATATATTAAACTGTACTACTTTGCCTGCTTGTATATTTAGCCACCCCCCCCACCCCCACCCCCACCCCACCCCCCACCCCACCCACCCCACCCCCACACCACACCCCACACCCCACCACACCGTGTACACACACACACACACACACACACTCACACTCACTCACTCACTCACTCACTCACTCACGTATACATACTGTAGTTGTTGTTGTTGTTGTTGTTCCCCAAGCTGCCTGGCCGAACAGCCCCAAGGCCCCGAGTAAGGCCAAGGCCATAAACGAGCGCCCCCACAGAACCCTCCCTGCCGACCACAATAAAAGCCTGGGTGACCGAAGCCACTCCATGGCGGGGAGCTGAGAGGGTGCATAAACGCCCGGGAAACCAAAGCCCCACCCAGGGCCCTGTGCCCCTCAGCAAATATGAAGAGAAAGTTGAGGGGCAAAGGAATAATGTGACGCTTTAGCTTCCAATCTTGGTAGATTGGGAGGTCAATCCACGGAAGAGACGCCGTCACTTGAGATTTAGAAAATATATAAGTAAAAGGAACAGTCAGAGTAAGCTATGGGTATGGCAGAGATCGCTCAGGTCTCACTCTGATAGACCAGTGTTATTCTTATTAAAATAGTACCGGTATTCTTTTTTTTCATTGTTCGTCTTGCACATCTAACTTACATCAATACATACACATACAGGCTACACATACATACATACATGCACACATACATACCGGTACATACATACATACATACATAGCCTACACATAATGTACACATGTAGACACAGTTCATGCAATGGTGAACACGGAAACGGGTGATTGTAGTGTTATACTGCAGAAGATGTCGCAACTCTCTCTCTCTCTCTCTCTGTCTCTGTTTCTCTCTTTCTCTCTCTTTCTTCTTCTTTCCTTTCCTTTCCTTTCCTTTCCTTTCCTTCCGCTGTACCTTACTCTCGGGTTATCTACTAGAATTAAGTCCTGAGCACCTTGCTGGGATCGTAAGGTCTGTGTGGTCAGTGTATATATGTATATATGTAAATCTCTCTCTCACACACACACACCCACCCATGTAGCCTACACACAATTTGAATGGACTGAATCATGTATTTCCAACTGTTCATGTGTTTGGAGAACAAAATGCGATATAGATAAGAACAATTGACTAGTGGGTCCGCCGTTAATAAGACGTTGACAAGACCAAGAATGTCAACGTTAATTAGTTTGTCTGTTTGAGAGAGAGAGAGAGAGAGAGAGAGTACAGTAGGTAGATGCCGATGACGCATTTCATTTCTGATTTATGGTTTATAATTAGAACATTTTATTGAGATTAGAAAGGGTATATGGAAGTCAGAGCGTTAATTGAGATAGCCTTTGCCCTAATAATTCTCACAGATCCTTCCTAAACTGTATAAAACCGTCCTGTTCATTATAGGTAGGCCAGAAATCCCGACTTCAACCTCTTATAACTCAAAAAAAGACGTTCAGTAAGCGAGCTGTTACTGTTACCATTTGGGAAGAGTCAACCAGGGAATCGGTATATATGGATATTTGCAGCCGATTTGCTCTAGCCCTTTTTGAGTAACAGGGTTGGAGTTACGATTTCTGGCCTATTTATAATTAATGGACTATAGACCATTACCAATAACCCTAGCCACCACCACCACCAACAACAACAGCAACAACAACAGCTATTCTAACCAACAACATCAGTAGCTATCATAACAACCACTACCACAACAACACTAATACCTTGTTAATTACGTGGAGTTGGTTCGGCCACCTTTTAATGGCCTGGGCGAGAGCTGCTTGTTCTTGATGGCCCAGGCTATTCGAGGGGGGAGTTCTCTCCCCCGCGAAGCATGGTTGATCAGGCACCAACTTGAGATGGTTGAAGACTTCCGTTGGCATATCCATCAGGTTTCTCACGTTCTCTGGGTTTTCATTGAAGAGACTAGGACCCATATTTGTCAGCTAGGAGTCCCTCAGTGTGCTCAGAGCTCCCCTACACCTTGGGGGTGGGCGGTTACATTTCCTACCCCCCTGTCCCCCCCCCCCATTTGCTTTAGCCCTTTTTGAGATACAGAGGTTAGGGTTCACGATATCTGGCCTACCTTCTTGGAACAACGTATAACATCAACCAGCACTACCTTTACCCCAACAACCATCACCAACAACCCCACCACCAAAAATTTCTAGCCACATTAACTCTCGTCCACTCACCAACTCTGCAACGTCTCTCTCTTCGCTGCATCTCTCTCGCTCTTTTATCGATACTACAATAATCAGTGTTCCTCAGAGCTATCCCAGTGTATACCACCTCTTCTACGTACTGCAGGGTACGCAGTACCCGTCTTGCAACGCAACCCCACCCCTACTCTGTGCAACTCTCCAACTCAAGAGTGAAACGATATTCCCAATCCTTCTTCTATTCAACAGCTGAGCTCTGGAACTCTCCCAGAATCAGTCTTTCCCTCTTCCTATGACTTAAATTGCTTCAAACTCCGTGTGTCCAGGCATTTTGGCTCGAACGTCCCTTGATTTTGGCCCCGTCACTCTTTCAACTCTGGGGGAGGAACTCGATACAGGCATTTCTGCCTTTTGTCTCCCTCACTCACATACAAATAAGAAACTAGAACAACAACCATCACAACTACCATCAACACCAGCAACAATACAGTACAACCCACTGCTACCAATAATAACAATCATCACAACCACCCTAACCCCATCTTTACCATTAAGAAATATCAATACCACTACAGTTCCGACCGGTACCCTTATCACAGATCACAACCACTGTCACCCAACTTGCCACGTACATGTCAGCACACACACACACACACACACACACACACACACACACACACACACACTGAAGTAGAGGAGCTGTGACAGAATGACCCAGTTTCCCAGACTTCTCCGTGAGTGACCTTGGCTGGGAGGAGGAGGAGGTGGAGGGCGAAGAGGTGGTGGTGTTAGAGAGAGAGAGGGGGGGTGGGGGTGTAGTGGTGGAATGGGAGGGAGTTTGTCTTCCATATCCTTTCAATATCAGTTTTTTAACCCACCCACTCGGTGGGTGGAGGAGGAGGAGGAGTGGCCGATTGTTTTCTCTCCTTCAATATCAGGTCTTTAAGGGGGGATGAGCGTATTTATTTTCTCATTTATATATATTTTTATAATTGTTTTAGTTTCCTCCCTAACTTCCATCTAGTTTAAAAGACCCCCTCCCCCCCGCCTTCTAGATAAATTTCCCTGCCAAAGGGGAGGATTTGGTGGTGGTGATTCAGCAGTATGAGTGGTGGGGAGATGATGGTGGTGGCGTTGGTGGAGAAGATTGTGGTGGTGGTGGTGGAGAAGGTGGTGGTGGTAGTAGTGAAGGTGGTGGTGGTGGTGAAGAAGAGGAGGTGGTGGTGCTGGTGGTGAGACAGCAGTAGGAGTGGTGGGTGATTGTTTTCCATCCTCTTCAATATCAAGACTTCAATTGGAGGGAGAGGAGGTGAGATAGTGGTGATTGTGGTGGTGGTGGTGATAGTGGTGATGATGGTGGCAGGGTGTGAAACGATAGCCGAGTCCAATCTGTTTAGTCTTTAGTACCGGTATTGTATATGCAAAGATGAAAATTAAGGTTTATATTTAAAAATTGTGTGTTTACAGGTGATAACACGGCCCAACCAGACTATTTCGTGTTCATTTTCTCGTATTCCTTCTCGTATTCATCCAAGTTTTCAAACAATCAGGGTGTCAAACTGGAGCAATTT
>CM064489.1:2425013-2565013 GCA_032716605.1 Paralithodes platypus
GAGTAAAAAATTGAAGGCAATTATCCCAAAAAAACAGGTTATTGCGCGCTCGCGCGCACGCACGTGGACTTTGAGAGTTTTCAACCATCGGCACGGTTGCGTGGGATACGTACACAGTTCCCATACAAATCTGAGCCCTCTTGAGTGGCTACACCTGAGGTTACGGTCGGCGCAATTAGGGTGACGCGTCAGGCGCGTCTCTGGGGCTGTGCGTTACATACATCGCCGACGCGTCCCTGGGGCTGTACGGGTTAAGCTAGCCTATTCCCAAAACTGAATCAAATCTTTTATTAATTTGTTGCTTAATTATTACAGTTCGGAGTTGATTTTTTAGATCAATGATTCATATTGGACAAGGATTTATATCTTAGAGTGTGCAAACTAAATACGGTACTGTATATACCAGATTTGTTGCAAAAGTCCATCGTGAGGAATAATATGAAGTTGCCTCTCTTTCTGTTTGCTTTCTATGTCTGGCTATTTATCAGGCTTAGCCTAACAGAGTGTGAATAGATTTTTTTTTCATTATAAATATGTAGCTCACATGTGAATAGGACTCGGGAAGATTCTAAGCTGTGAGATGCCTTTACAACACAAAACAGAAACTCTATGTTGTTGTTGTTGTTCCCTAAGCTGCCTGGCTGAACAGCCCCGAGTCCCTGAGAAAGGCCATGGCCACGATCGGGCTTTCCCACAGAGCTCTCATTGAGTGTAGATTGTGTTGTTGGCGTAAGTGGTTGTGTGAAATGCAGTCTTCTATGATGTGTTTAATGGTATGGGGTGCTGTGTTACATCCCGGGCAGGCGTCGACAACGGAGTCATCCAGTCTCTTCTGATAGCTCAGGAGAGCTGGATGGTGTCCGCATATCAGCCTGGCCAGGTGGACTCTGTCCTCGCGAGGAAGGGAGGATTCGGAAGGATGGATTTCGGGAGGTCGTGCATGCAGCTGCGTGTTGTCTGTGAGTGAGTGGATGGATCGGTGAGAGATATGAGTATGGATGTGCTTCTGGAAGTTGGTTCGGGGTGGGCAGGGAGGGAGAGAGGACAATAATTGTGTGTGATACCGTGTGCTGGGTGTTGTTTTGATATTTCTGGTTTCTTGGTGTCTGTGGGTGTGTTGCCATGTAGTTTAGTGGGTGGTCTTGGTTCATGGAGGCTGCTGCCAGGAATTGAGTGCCTCTCATGTCCAGATGGTCTTTGACTTTGAGGATTTGGTTTCTTGATGTAGGTGATCTGTGGGTGCAGTAGCTGTGCAGCCTGTAATGATCTTCAGGGCTTTGTTTTGAATAGTCTGTAAGGTCTTATGATGTGTTTCAGCTAGGTTAGAAGCCCAGGCTGGGCTTGTGTATTCCATCACTGATCTTATGTATTGTTTATATACTGTGGTGGTAGTTTCTTTGTTGTGTTCAAATTTTGTGTGAGCAAGTGACCTGAGGGCGTTAAGTCTGGGTGTCAGTTTCTTTTTAATATTTGTGGTGTACTGTTTGAATGTCATATGAGTATCATATGTTACTCTATGTAGATGTATTTGTCTTGATTCCGGCACTGACTGACGCGGAGGAACATGGAGGCAATTAATTTGTGGCCAGCCCTTCTGGGATCAAGGCATCTGGCAATAGATGGATAAATAGGTCTTCTATACTGTGAGTTGAGACAAGAAGAGGTATTTTCATGACATCTTGGTGGATTCAAAGATTTTTGCAAAACTGCAGGAACACCGAGATCACCTCAGAAAAACCCTGGCAGCTTCGGCATGGACTTGAAATCAGGAAACATTGAGTCAGTGATGCTATCCACTATGCTATGTTCAATTAATACTATTGTTGATGTTTACTTTTTTATCCAATTCATTACTTTTAATACTTTTCCATTGTAATGATTATCTATATATACTAATTTTTTGTTTGTTTGTTTCAGTGAGGAGGGCGGGGAGGGGGCAGGGGAGGGTGATGCGGCCCCCCCCACCCCCCGGCACCATCACGCCAAGCACCAGCTCAAATACGGGGAGCTGGTCATCCTGGGGTTAGTAATATTATAACTAGACTTTTTCATTATAAGTAAAAGCCAGTGTGTACACAAAGTTTGTTTTTCATTTTCTCTCTCTCTCTTTTTCTATCTCTCTCGTATACCCTGTTCAGTATAGATAGGCCAACATTCTGGACCACTAACTTCAATAACTAAAAAAACGACTAGTAATCAAGCTAATATTTCTACCATCTTTCAATTCTGGGGGAGGCACTCATCACAGGCAGTTTTGCCTTTTTGTCTCCCTCATCCTAGAGATGTTGTGCAGTGGGCTATGAGGAAACTTGGTGTGGAAGAGTGGCTGGTGAGTGTGATAATGAAGATGTATAAGGATTCGCGAAGTGCGGTGAGGGTGAAGGGTGTACTGAGTGATGAGTTCGCAGTCCGTGTTGGAGTCCATCAGGGTTCAGTGTTAAGCCCCCTCCTCTTTATTATGGTCTTGGAGGCACTGTCTAGAGTTTTTAGAGGCGGACTTCCGTTGGAACTGTTTTATGCAGACGATTTAGTCAGTATTTATACAGTATTTATATATATATATACAGTATATACTGTATATTCAAGGTGGAACATAATTTGGTTACCTGCCTGCCAGGGATATATTGACTGGTTATTTCACATCTTTTCCACCTATCACTATAAGAAACCACACAATCACTACCATCACCATGCCACCACTAGAAACACACACACACACACACACACACACACACACACACACACACACACACACACACACACATGGAATAAGTAAATGGAATCAGTTGGAAGAGGAAGTGGTGTGTGACAAAAACATTCATATTTTTAAGGCAAAGTTAGATAATTGTAACTCAGGAAGCGGGACAATACGAGCCTAAAAAGCTCTACTCCTGTATACTACAAATAGGTAAATACACACACACACACACACACACACACACACACACACAATTAGGTGAGTACACGCACTCACACACATTGTAAATAACTTTTGGCAGTTCGTTTAGCTGCCTGGTATTCCTCCCGTAGCCTAGTAGGTAGAGCTCTCGTCTCACACACGAGGGGTCGGGGGTTCAATCCCCGGCCGGGCGGAGACAAATTGGGCTTCTCTCCTTTCATGTGTTAGCCTCAGTTCACCTAGCTGTAAATAGGTACCTGGAATAAGTGGACGACGTTGTGACGTCCCATCTGGGGTTGGCAAAAATGGTACGAGGCGAGATGGGTATCATATGGTTCACCTAAGCTGATGGCTACCTAAGCCTTCGGGCGAGACGGTACCGTCTATAGTGAGAATGGTACCATACAGATCCACCCTAAGCCTTCGTTTCCGATGTCGCCAATTGGCTAAAATACAGACAACACACACATCCACAGCCATTCCAACAGTACATAAAACACTTAACATGCATTTCACGCAATACATTCCCAGTTAAGGAGGCGCGATAATAATGAGCTTAGCTCGCATTGCGTGGATTCTCCTTGACGAACAAGTAACTGAGTAACACTGATCTGAAAAGTAAAAGATTTCCTACCAACTCGATTAGTGGGTGGAACAAATTTCCAGCCGAAGTAGTGTCTGCACCATCAGTGCATAGTTTCAAAGCACGGTATGACAAACATATCTTAGGAGGCGGGAATTAACGAGCATGCTCACTCCCGCAAATACAACTAGTGTAAGTACACACTTGGTATGCAGATCTGTGATCAAGGAGTCCACCTCAGCCCACTACACAACTAATGACCCAGAGACACCTTCCACTGCTGCCTTATATATATTGGTACCCAATACTGTATATACATAGGCCTACACATAATTTGAATGACTGATTGGTTCACACGCAGTTTCAGTTTCACTTCCTAATGACAGCATTCCACTCAGCCTTGTTCAGAGCTGCCTCACTTGTAATTTTTTTTTAATTCAAGATCAGATCATTAGAGTGTATAGTTTGATACCACATATTTCTAGGTCTACCTCTCGATGCAGCTTCCTCCACATTCACAGACTTGGAATCCCACCTCCAGAATTTACTCCCACTAAGGGAGCAGCAAGCATTTGCTTGCTGATCCTCCCTACCCCCTTAAGGGAGTGTGGGTTTGGTTACTGACTGACTGACTGATATACCAGCTTTTCAGACTTTCCCTCGTTCTGCAGGCTATTTCCCAGTTTCCTCACACCCTTCGCAGTTATTCCAGTTTTGCAGGTTTTCCCTACTTCCTACTGATCCTTCCCTATTCCCCTGGTGTTCTATACAGTTGTAAGCATTATCAGATTACAGTGCATGCATATGAATAATTTAAAATGCCAAGTTTAGATTTACAGTATTTGTAATACAGTATATTAATTAATAGGAGCCTTGTTTGTTTAATGTTGATACAAATGGGTGCTTAGCTATTATTGTTCATGTCTGTAGGTTACAGATAATAATTGAATTTCCGCTACAGGTGACATGGAAAGGCAGACCGAGAGTGAGGGTATGGAATTGAGAGGTACAGTATATGAGAGTAAGTGCCAAGTGGTGTTGGGTGGGAGGAGGGGCGCTAACTGACTGATAATAGAGGTACTGTACATGGAGGCGATTCATTTGTGGCCACCACCTTGGGAATCGAGGCATCTTGCAATAGGTAGATGGTAGAATACAGGGGTTATCACACAAGAGTATATTACAGTACCGTACTGTGTTGTCTTTTTTTGCAACAATATTTCTGGATTTTTTTTTTTTTCACTGATTTTGGAAACTTGTCCGAAGAAATATTTTAGGTGACAGAATGACTTCAAAACTTTACCACATAAGCAGTCATATCAGTGTTGAGGATGAAAGTTAAGGGTAAAGCTGCTCATATGATACCGACATACAGTACAGTAACTCATGTACAGTACCGGTATGTAATTGAGAACACTAATCTATCATTTAATTTATTAACCCTTTCATGCACAGGACATGATTTGCACCCTTTCTGGGATACTTAAAAGCCTTTGTGACCATCAGGGGTGTTTAGAAACCTTTAGTTTATTTACTTCAACCTCTGCAGTTGTCTTCGGCAGTTGTGTGGGCAGAAAACTAATTTTGGAGAGGTAATTATGAGATTGAGAAAACTATTTCTGAATGCTAAACGGCAACCCCCGAGTCCACAGGATAGCGAGAGAGTTAAGTTAGTAATTTAATTTAGTTCTGTTTACTAATTGTCCTTTATTTTTGCAGGTACAATGGGTACCTACCGCCGTGTGATAAGGGTCGGCGGCGGAGTAAGTTTGTTTTACACAGACGAGCAGGAGCCAACGGAGTCAAACCGGCCAAACACTATGTGGTCCGGACTCCGCAGAACACACAGGTAAGGAAAAGAATCCTATTTGGTTGATTTTTCAAGTGTTTGGTTTCTTCTACCTCATATAAAGCATTGTTAAAGCATCTGTGATTGTGGAGGTAGCTGCACCAAGGGGTGGACCGAGGAAGACCTGGGATCGGACTATACGTGCCGATCTCAAATCCAAACACTTGACAAGTGAACCAGCTCTTCGCCTGGAACAGGGTGTCAAATCAGGGTAATTTTGTGCTAAGACCTGAATGAATATGAAATAGAATACAAGAAAATTAACATGGAATAGCATTGTTTTGGCCATTTTGTCACAGTCAAACTAAAAAAAAAAAATGTAAATATAACAGTATATTTAGTATTAATGATTAACTAAGTGGGAATAGGTCTCGTGTTTGACACCCTGGCCTGGAACGCCGCCATTAGGATAAGAGACTGAAACTGCACGTATGTGGGGAGCACTCAGTCTTAAAATTTTAATATGTATGTATGTATGTATGTTATTAGATTGGGATGCCCATCATCCACAATCTGTGACTAATGTTTTCATCAGATAATGTATCTTTGCTGGAATATGTATCAGGTCAGTTGTTGTTGTTGCTGTTGTTGTTGTTGTTGTTCCCCAAGCTGCCTGGCCGAACGGCCCCGAGCACGGCCAAGGCCATAACCGAGCGCCCCCACAGAACCCTCCCTGCCGACCACAATAAAGCCTGGGTGACAGAAGCCACTCCATGGCGGGGAGCTGGGGAGGGTGCGGAAACGCCTGGGAAACTAAAGCCCCACCCAGGGCCCTGTGCCCCTCAGCAATTATGAAGAGAAAGTTGAGGGCCAAGGGAAAAATGTGACGCTTTGGCTTCCAATCTTGGTAGATTGGGAGGTCAATCCACGGAAGAGACGCCGTCACTCGAGATCTAGAAAATATTAAGTAAAGGAACAGAGTAAGCTATGGGTATGGCAGAGATCGCTCAGTTCTCACTCTGATAGACCAGCCCATCACCACTGTATCAGGTCAGTTAAGCTTTTCTACGTCACATCAAGGTGGTTGATGTATAGCCAGACCCTAGGATATCAATAAGGATATACAGCTTTGTAGTTGAAACAGTGTACTGCTACCAGCAATCTCATAATGGTCCCTGAAGGTATAGTCTGTTCATTATACATTATAAGTAGGCCAGAATTTGTGACCTCTAACCTCTGTAACTCAAAAGGGCTAGAACAAATGGGATGCATATTTCCACACTAATTTCCTCGCTGACTTTTCACAAATGGTAACAATTTTGGGTTGATTACTCTATCGTTTTTTAGTTACAGTACAAAGGTTAGGGTTCACGAATTCTGGCCCACTTAAAATAAATGGACTAGAGTAATGCGGTGCTGAAGCCAGGGATTCCCACTTAAACTGCTGTGTTGCAGTTGGGGATTACCCTCTTTGTTGCCACAACCACCTTTATGTGACCAAGGGTTAAACATGCATGCAGGTGTGTATCTAAACCGTATACAGTAATCTACTTAATTGCACTCCACACACCAAACACTTTCCAGCGAAATTAATGAAAGAAAGTGATCGTACCGTGATTCGAACCTGGGTTACCACATACAGATTTTAAACACTCTAACCATTACACCATCAAGACAGTTATATAAGAAGATATATTTTTCTTGTGGATTTTGGACAGATCCTATGAAAACATGTGTTCCTCACCTGGTTAACTTGTGAGGTAATCTCTTCCCTTGGAAATTGATGATGTGAAGATTACATTAACTTCTGGGATTGTATCAAAGCTGTCAAAGAGTTGGTGAGTTATTTTAATATACGTTATGTATGTATGTATGTATTATTTTTAGTAGAAGTTGTGATAGTTTATTATTATTATTTTTTTCAGGTCAATATTTTTTAGCATTATTCTTTGTATATTATTTTTGTTCTTATTGGTTGTAGTAGCTTATATTTTTTTCTATTTTCAGGCCATTTTAGATGCCCAACAGCACAGTATCTCGTACACGTTATCAAGAAACCAGGCAGTGATAGTGGAGTACCAGCTGGACGCAGAGACGGACATGTTTCAGATCGGCCGGTCCTCGGAAACACCCATAGACTTTGTCGTCATGGATACCATACCTGGCGACAAGCACGGAGAGATGAAGGTGGGAGTTTATTGTATGTTTTCTTGTCCGGTTCTTTTATTTTTGCAATGATATGTATGATATGTATGTGTGTGTATGTGTATTACAGAGATGACAAGATATAGAGATGGGACGCAGGGGAGTGTACTTGATTTGATTTTTAGCAATGAGGAGGATATAGTGGAACATGTCAATGTGGATAGCCCTATAGGTCGTAGTGACCATGCCTGTATAAGCTTTAGTTGTAATATTAAAACAGAGAGGGATAATAGAAGCAATAAAAAAAATATACATGTATGATAGAGCAGATTATGAGCTGCTGAGACGGTGTTTAGACATTGACTGGGGGGAATACTTGAACGGTGAAGACGCTGAAGGAATGTGGAGGAAAATTAGAGTCAAACTGGAGAATGCTGTATCCAAAAGTGTACCAGTAAGGGAATATAAGGATAAAACAAAATTGAGAAAAAGAACGAACCCAGAATTGCCAATGAAAAGAAAGCTTTGGAGATTGATTAGAAGAAAGAAACGATTGTGGGAAAGACTAAAATTTTTAAAAAAGAACAGGGGGTCTAGTATAGAAGCTAAAGAAGTGGATCTGGAACCTTACCTTACCTTAGGTTGTGTTCGCCACTCTCCTAGCAGCACCGAGGAGCGCGTCGCCCCTCGTTGTTGGTTGTGATTTGGTGCAGCAGACTGTTTGAAAAGACAGCCCGCTCCCTTGCTAAGATGGGCTCGTCTGGCACTTTTTGAAGTTCGACATAGAGGGCTCTCTTGAAGTTGTCTAAAGAGACGCCCCTCATGTCTCTTACTCGCCGTGGGAGTTTGTTGAAGAGACGTGGGCCTCTGTATGATAACCAGCCCTCTCGCAGAGAGCCCATAGCACCCCTGTTATTCATCCCCGGCGGATATTGTATTCCCAGCCTCTCCTATCACTGAATTTCATGACTATCGGAGTACTGTATGTAGGTTTGGTACTAAACCCTCTGCGATTTTCCACGTGTATATTATTAGGTAACGTTCTCTTCTACGTTCCAGCGAGTACAGGTTCAGTGCTCTTAAACGATCCCAATAGTGTAGCTGTTTTACCGAACTTATATGCGAAGTGAAATTTCTTTGTACACTCTAAGTCATTTATTTCACCTGCTTTGTATGGGGATGTTATACGCTACAGTATTCAAGCTGCGGTAGCACTAGAGATTTGAAGAGCGTTATCATAGGTAATTCACCGCGTGTTTTAAATGTACGCAGAATCCAACCCGTTAAACGTTTCGCAGCCGCAACTTTGACCTGGTTATGTTCTTTGAAACACATATTTTCAGACATTAACACCCCAAGGTCTTTCACACTGTCTTTCTGTTCTATTATGTGGTTAGATTCTGTTAGGTAGTTTGTGATCACTTTAACGCCATTATTTTCTCCGTACCTTATTAATTGGAATTTTTCTTCATTGAATTGCATGTTGTTTTCCCTGGTCCACTGGAACACTACATTTATGTCTTCCTGCAGCTGGCCCGTGTCCTCTTGTGTGTTTACTATCTTGCTTAGTTTTGTGTCATCCGCAAAAGACGACACCGTACTGTGTCTTGTGTTGGTATCTATGTCGCAAATTAGAATGAGGAACAGAAGGGGTGCTAGCACTGTTCCTTGGGGCAGTGAGCTTTTTACATCCGAAGGCTCAGATGTGACTTGGTTTACTATCTATCTATCTATCTATTGCCTGACGCCGTGATCCCCGAAGGGGTGGCCACGAACGAACCGCCCCCATGCACCTCTGTCCCCAGTCAGTCGACGCCCCTCCCCCCAACCAGCACCGCCTTCGTTCATGTAGTTCCTCACTCCATCCTTCCACCTCATCTTCGGTCTACCTCTCCCCCTCTGTCCCTCCACCTCGCTCTCGTACACCCTCTTAGTCATTCTCTCGCTTTCCATACGTTCCATATGGCCGAACCATCTCAAGGTGTTCCTTTTCACACTTTCCAGCAATCTACCTCCACACCACACCTCCTTCTTACTTCCTCATTCTTCTGTCTACCCTTCCATGTAACGCCGCACGCACTCCTTAAGTAATTCATTTCCACTGCTCTCTTGGTCTGAGTCTCTCAACCAACGTCCATGCTTCGCTTCCGTAAGTCAGTGTCGGGATTACCACACTGTCATGCAAGGACTTCTTCACTTCCATACTGACCACCCTATTTCTTGTTACTGCTTTTAGCGTTCCTACAACCCTCTTCCCCTGTTGTACCCTCTCCCGCACCTCTTCATCATAGTCCCATCTTTACTCAACACACTGCCCAGATACTTAAAGAGTTGACGATCTTCATAGCCTGACCGTTCAGCTTCACCTCACACGCTGTGACTTCACCCTTTCGAAGACCATAACCTTGCTCTTCCCCGTATTTACCTTCAAATTCCGTTTTTCGCACACTGTTCCAAACTCATTTACCCCTGCAACTCCCATTCATATCACTCATCAGAACTGTCTCCGCAAACAGCAGTATAGGTAGCTTCCACTCAATTCCCTCCCTTTTCAGCGATACACCAACATTCACTGCTCTTGATAGTATTTCTTTCATGACTCCATCCATATATACAGTAAACAACCACGGGGACATCACACACCCCTGTTTCAAACCAACATTCAGGTCAAAGAACTCGCTCTGCTCACTCACTCTTGGTTTACTGCTACTGATTATTTCCGGTTTACGAGGAAATTATATATCCACCGTCCGATTTTCCCCATTATACCTTTTGCTTTTAATTTGTGGGCTATTATACCATAGTCACATTTATCAAATGCCTTAGCAAAATCGGTGTAGATGACATCAACATTTTTCTTTTCTTCTAGCGCTTTAAGAATTTTGTCATAATGTTCCAAAAGTTGTGAGAGACATGATCTTCCCGCTCTGAACCCATGTTGACCGGTGTTGTGTAGTTCATTTGCCTCCATGAAAGCTGAGATTTTGCTTCGCAGGACTCGCTCGAAAACTTTAATGATGTGGGAGGTTAGAGCTACCGGGCGGTAGTTTTTTGGTAGTGCTTTACTCCCTCCTTTATGCAGTGGGGCAATTATTGCATTTTTTAAGCTATCTGGTATTTCACCAGTGTCTAGACTCCTTCTCCACATTATAGCCAAGGGTTTTGAGAGGTTTTCCTTACATTTCTTCATTAGGATCGAATTCCATGAGTCCGGACCTGGTGCCGAGTGGGATGGCATGTTGGAAATGGCCTCTTCTATGTCTTTTGGACCAAAATCAATATCCAGCATCTGGGGGCTTTCCGTGGGGGAGGCTTCCATGAAAAATATATTTTGGTCTCTGATGGCTTTTGTTTCATCAGGCTCACTGAAGGCCATTTCATACTGCCGGCGTAAGAGTTCGCTCATTTCCTTTTTGTCCCCTGTGAATGACCCATCCCCTTTGCTTAGTGGGCCGATGTTTGATGCTGATTTAGCCTTTAGTTTGGCATATGAAAAAAAGTACAGTACTTCGAATTTTCCTTTATACCTGCAATAGCTTTCCTCTCCTCTTCCATATGTTGTAGTTCATATGATATTCTTAGCCTATGTTCAATTTCCACAATTTCTCTATCTATTTTGGCCTTTTGCTTATCCTGTAGATTTGGATGTGTGCGTCGTTGTGTGAGTAATTTTCTTCTTCTGTACAGCTTCCTTCTTTCCCGATCTTGTTTGCTTCTTCGTCTTGTTTGTCTTTCAGGTATGTGGTGGATACAGATTTGGGTCATGGTTTCTGTCATTAGGACAAGACATTCTGCAGGTGTCAGGTTATTCATTAAATCTTCCCAGTCTATTTCCTCCATTTCTTGATTTACCTCTTCCCACCTAATATTTTTGTTATTGAAGTTAAATTTACTGAAAGGGCCGGTTCTTGGTCTCGATTCTGAGGTTGTCTGAACACTTGCTAAGGTTGTTTTGATCTCAATTAATTTATGATCTGAGTATGTTGTGTCCGATATGTTTATGCTGTGTACTAGAGAGTCATTGTTAGTGAAGACAAGGTCTAAGATATTGTTTTCCCGTGTGGGTTCGGCAATATGCTGGTTAAGACTAAAATAGTCGCAAAGTGTAAAATGCTCTCTCGGATTTGCTTCCATGGTGTTATTTGCCACTACTTGGTTTTCTACTTATCTCCATTTAATGTTTGGTAGGTTAAAGTCTCCTAGCCACATAATATTTGGTGTTGGGTTCCCCAGTGCTTCCACTTCTGTTTATATTTTGTTGAGCTGGGTTTTGAATTCTTCTAGGGATGAGTCCGGAGGCCTGTATGTTACAATAACTGCTAAATTTATGGATTCTATTTTAACTCCCAGTATTTCCACCACTTCATTACTGTTATTTAGGAATTCAGTACATATCAGTGAGTCGTGGATGTACAAGGCTACACCTCCACGTGTTCTGTCCGCTCTGTGTAGGTTATAACCAGGAATCCATACTTCACTATCCTCTTGATCTTTAATGTGAGTTTCTGTGAGAGCCGCATATAGCGTTTCCTTCTTCTAGCAGGCCCCTAATAAATGGTACTTTGTTTGTAGTTCTGTTTTTTAGGCCTTGGATATTTGCAAACAAGAGTGGGTAGAGATTTTTTTGAGAACTATGTGTTTCTAATAGTCTTCGGGAGGTACTCGCCACTCTTGGGTGACCAGGAGGTGCTCTAGGTGTTGTATGTCCTCTTCCATCTCCTTCAATCGCCTCATCTTCATCTGCCAGTTCTCTCCTTGCCTTCTTCCTCTGTCTCGTCCTCGCGAAGCTGGAGAGTTTTTTGGGTTGCCAGTACCATTTGTGATGTTACTTGCATACCTCCATGTACCTCTAATATGAAAATCGTGGCAGTTGTTGTTGTTGTTCCCTAAGCTGCCTGGCCGAACAGCCCCGAGTCCCTGAGAAAGGCCATGGCCACGATCGGGCTTTCCCACAGAGCTCTCATTGAGTGTAGATTGTGTTGTTGGCGTAAGTGGTTGTGTGAAATGCAGTCTTCTATAATGTGTTTAATGGTATGGGGTGCTGTGTTACATCCCGGGCAGGCGTCGACAACGGAGTCATCCAGTCTCTTCTGATAGCTCAGGAGAGCGGATGGTGTCCGCATCTCAGCCTGGCCAGGTGGACTCTGTCCTCGCGAGGAAGGGAGGATTCGGAAGGATGGATTTCTGGAGGTCGTGCATGCAGCTGCGTGTTGTCTGTGAGTGAGTGGATGGATCGGTGAGAGATATGAGTATGGATGTGCTTTTGGAAGTTGGTTCGGGGTGGGCAGGGAGGGAGAGAGAACAATAATTGTGTGTGATACCGTGTGCTGGGTGTTGTTTTGATATTTCTTGGTGTCTGTGGGTGTGTTGCCATGTAGTTAAGTGGGTGGTCTTGGTTCGTGGAGGCTGCTGCCAGGAATTGAGTGCCTCTCATGTCCAGATGGTCTTTGACTTTGAGGATTTTGGTTTCTTGATGTAGGTGATCTGTGGGTGAAGTAGCTGTGCAGCCTGTAATGATCTTCAGGGCTTTGTTTTGAATAGTCTGTAAGGTCTTATGATGTGTTTCAGCTAGGTTAGAAGCCCAGGCTGGGCTTGCGTATTCCATCACTGATCTTATGTATTGTTTATATACTGTGGTGGTAGTTTCTTTGTTGTGTCCAAATTTTGTGTGAGCAAGTGACCTGAGGGTGTTAAGTCTGGGTGTCAGTTTCTTTTAATGTTTGTGGTGTGCTGTTTGAATGTCATATGAGTATCATATGTTACTCCTAGGATTTTGGGTGTGTGTGTATGTGTTAGGGGTGTGTTGTTTATGGTGAGTTGAGGGATGTATTCGTGTTCTCCTGTCCAACTTGTGAGCAGGGTTGCGGTGGATTTGGCTGGGGCTAGATTAAGTCTGTTTGTAGTGCACCAGCCATGTAGTGTGTTGAGATAGGGTTGAAGGAGATCTGTTGCTCTTTTTGGGTCATGGTGTGTGCATGTGAGTGTTATGTCATCTGCATAGGAGGCTAAGTTTATTTGGGGTGTAGTTATATCGTGCATGTACAGATTGAAGAGTGCGGGCGATAGGACGGATCCTTGTGGGACTCAGTTTGGAAAGTTTCTGATTTTAGATGACTGACCGGCAAAAGATACGTGTGCACATCTGCCTGCTAGGAAGTTGGCCAGCCACCTTTTTGTGTTGTTGTGCATGTTTGTGTTGTAGATTTTGTTTGTTAGGTTGTGGCGGGGGATGGCATCGAAGGCTTTACTAATGTCGAGTGTGGCTAATAGTGATCTGTGTGGTGGTCTAGCTGAGTTGATGCCGTCGAAAGCTCTTTGTGTAAGGTCTGTGAGAAGAGTGTTTGTGGAGTGCAGTGGCCTAAAGCCATGTTGTGTTGGAGCTAGGGGTAGGTCAGGTGTAATTAGTTGTAATACTAGGCGTTCCATGACTTTGGAGGGGGAGCAAAGGAGTGTGATGGGGCGGTGCGAGGAGGGTAGCGTGGGGTCTTTGTTGGGTTTGGGGAATGTGATGATGATACCATGCTTCCAAATGTCTGGTATTGTGTTGTGTGAATAGCTTTAGTTTGATATGTTAGTGAGTTCTTGTATGCCTTGTGGTCCCAGGTGTCTGAAGTGTATGTTGCTTATGTTGTCTAGGCCACAGGTGGGTGAGTTCTTGAGATTGTTGATGATATGCTTTGTCTGGTGATTGGTGAAGGGTGTATAGTCAGGTTCTGTGGGGAATTGTCTCTTACGTCGGATGACACGTCGGTCGTCTTTGTGAGGTTTTAGGTGGCTGACATGTGAAAAGTGATTGATGAGAGTGTTTGCTTGTTGTTTACATGAAGGAGTAGAGTCTGTTGTTGTGATTGCAGCATGTGATTGTGTTGTGTTGCTGTTGGAAAGTGTGATGCTGTTTAGTGTTTTGTAGAGTTTTTTGGGGTTTGTTTTGTGATCAAGTGTTTGTAGGAAGTTATTCCAATTTAGTTTTTGTTGTTCTTGTATTTTGTTGTTAGTTTGGGTGTTGAGTGCTTGAATTTGTTGTGTGATGTCTTGTGTGTGGGGTGCTGGGGAGTGTTTCAGTATGTCGCGTTGTCTGATGAGGTTTTGAATTTCTGGTGTGAAGTTGGGGTTGTGTCTTTTTCTGTTACCTCTTGGAATGTGTTTCTTGTCAGCATTTTGGATAGTTTTATTGAGTATGTGTACAGCATTGTTGATGTTAGTGATGGGTGTACTGTTTAGAGTTGTGAAGTGTTGTTCTGTCTCATTTGTGAATGCTTCCCAGTTAGCTCTTTTATAATTGGTGTATGTGTGTTTGTGGCTAGCTGGGGTGAGTCTGGTTTTGGTGGTGATAATGATCGGGAGGTGGTCAGAGCCTAAGGTTCTGACCACCCTCCAGGATGTTGTGGGGGCGAGTTCTGGGGAGCAAAAGGTGATGTCTGGAGATGATGGGTTATAGAGGGCTTGGTGAGGAATATGGGTATGTTGATGGATGTCGATGGATGTCGTGGCAGTTAGTATTATAGCAGGTCTTTTCTTTCAGTGACGACTTGCAGATGGTTGGGTGGTGGTATCTGCATTTTTCACCAAATCTGCATTTTCCATCACTTATTAGTCTGTTGCAAATTTGTGGGTGGGCAAATCTGCATTTTCCTCTAATATCACCGTTTTGCCCAAAATAGCACCGTCTTTTCAGGTAATATCTGCATATTGGTGAAGGTGACTGAGAGCTGTTATGTGGTGAGCTATGCTGCGGGGCTAGTTGGGTCTGGGAGGGGGGGAAATAGTGGTGTGGTTTAGGGATGGTGTGGTGTTATGAGGTGGTGTAGAGGGGGGCTGGGTGTCATGATCTGCCGGGCGTAAGTAGGCAGATGGCAGAGGTGTGGAGGGGGGCGGGTCATGCGGGAGGCGGCGGCGGTGTGGTATTTGGTGACGTCGCGGTGTTTCGAGGTGGTGGGGAGGGGGCTGATGAGAGTTTTTGTGTGGGAGGAGTTGTGTGTGGTGTTTGTTCAGAGGGAGGTGTTGTTGTTGTTGTTGTTGTTGTTCCCCAAGCTGCCTGGCCGAACAGCCCCAAGGCCCCGAGCAAGGCCAAGGCCATAACCGAGCGCCCCCACAGAACCCTCCCCGCCGACCACAATAAAGCCTGGGTGACCAAAGCCACTCCATGGCGGGGAGCTGAGGAGGGTGCGGAAATGCCCGGGAAACCAAAGCCCCACCCAGGGCCCTGTGTCCCTCAGCAATTATGAAGAGAAAGTTGAGGGGCAAGGGAAAAATGTGACGCTTTGGCTTCCAATCTTGGTAGATTGGGAGGTCAATCCACGTTAGAGACGCCGTCACTTGAGATCTAGAAAATATATAAGTAAAAGGAACAGTCAGAGTAAGCTATGGATATGGCAGAGATTGCTCAGTTCTCACTCTGATAGACCAGCCCATCACCACATGAGGGAGGTGTTGTTGATTGTTTTGGGTGAGACAAAATAGGAGTACTTGAATTCGATACGGTTGTGGTCAGGGATGTATGAGGGGAAATTCTTGGTGTGCTTCCCCAATTTTGTTGGAATAACACCGCCTCTTGGCTATATTTAGTACTTGTACCTTGTACCTCTGTTTTTTCCACAGTCTGGATGATTTGCATTGTGAACTCGGCACAGTTGTTGCAAAAATGGAAGTTCTTCCCCTTATTATTATAAGCCATGTTTATCGGTGGTGAAAGTCCTATGCAGCACCAATGAAACTTGTCTTTGCATATTTGGCATTTTGTGCCATGTTTGTCTCTCACTGTGTCCCTACAGATATTGCAAATGTCATTGGTATTCATATCTAACACTATAAGAATATTTTACTCGACTTTCTTGTATGTAACGACGCAGGGGAGGGAAAGGGGCTAGAGAGAGAGAGAGAGGGGGGGGGGGGGGGGTCACTGTTTTGTGGTTAGGACTTGTTCGAGCTTCCAATCATTAACACTGGCTTTGGTTTAAACTTTAAGTAACACTTTCGATAAACTTATGAAACAGAATCATCACTGCCCTAACCACTTCCTGTCTCTCTTATCCCTGGTCCGAACTTACACTATTGATGGTTGCATGAGAGTTTCTTCCTCAATAACGTCACTACTAATATCCCGCGATATGCGATTTGTTAAATAGTTAACTTATTATGCTTCTCTGTTTTATTTTTTTGATATTTGTTTTACCTGTTCGAGTTTAAGTTCCCATTTCGGTAAAATCATATACCGGTACCACGGTTTAGAATGTGTCTACGTCAAGGGGGAGGGGTGGTGTTGACACTCGTCAAGTGCTAAGCGATTTATGTGTTTTGGTACGGTGGTGGTAGGACGCTCACTTACACTGGCCCTAAACTTTCTTTTGAAATTGTAAGTTCTGTATAAATGCTGGTAATTTTTTGTTCATGGGATACAGTTTACATACATGAATCGTAATCTAGCCACTTTTCACTAATATGCGATTTTAACTTTGCACACTGGACTAAAAACCCATCGTTCCCTTGGCACTCCCTTGTTTATGCCTGGCATTGGGGAATAATTATATTTTTTTTTTCACACGCTTTTGTTATATCTCCGAAGATATTTATGCCATCAATTCGATTTGACACTACACAGAACTGCGACACTAAGTTTGGTTATGTGGATGATTTTGGTTCAGTTGTATCATCAATATCCCGAGTTATGATACACAAACTTGGACCGCGGCGCCGGCGACCTCTCCCCTCCAATATATATATACACGCAGACAAATAAACAATAAAATAAGGTGGGAGACAAGGGGGGGGGGGGTGAAGGAGAGGGAGAGAGAGATTGCTAGAAATGTGAAGGATAATCCAAAAATATTCTGAAAGTACATTCAGGAAAAGTTAACAAGAAGAGTAGGGATCCCAGAGCTGGTAGGGGGAATGGATGATGGGAGTAGAGCGGAGACTGATACGGAGAAAGCAGAGGTGCTGGGGAAATACTTTGGGGGGGTACTAACAGTGGAGTCGGATGATCCAGTGCCTACTATTCCCATCAAACAGGCACCGGCACTAGAACTAATAGAGTTTTCCCATGCTAGAATAAGAAGGGCTATAGAATTTAAAATGTAAAACTTGCAAACCAAACAAACCAAAATTGGGACAAGGACAATATAAAGTCAAATTAAATTATCAAAATCGCTATGTGGAAACAACGCTTACTAAAATGAAAATTATTAAATAAAAGAACACAATCCACCACATAGGGTGTACATTACTACACGAGCAAGTTAATCTGTTTCCCAAGCAAACTAATCGCACATATAACAACGCACTATCGTCACGTTAAAGGAAGTAGTCAAGTTTGGGAAGTCCGGGACGTTCTGGCAAATTTTACTAAACTCTGCATGAATAAAGAAACTACATGTTAAATGTAAAAATATTATTTAAAATCAAATTTGCAACATGACAAGACATTAACAATAGTACAAAATACAAATATTGATAAGATATCTATACTATTACATGAACAGAAGTAAGTCCCCGGGACCGGATGGGATACACCCAAGAATCATGAAGGAAGGAGGTGAGATGTTGGTAGAACCATTGAAAATGTTATTTGAGGTATCGTTTAATACAGGACAAATCCCGATGGACTGGAGAGAGGCGAACATAACAGCTATATTTAAGAAGGGAAAGAGAAATGACCCAGGAAATTATAGACCAGTCAGTTTGACAAGTGTTGTGTGTAAACTAATGAAACGGTAATTAGAGAAGGAATAATGGAGCATATGAAATCAAACCAACTTTTCAGTGGGAGACAGTTCGGATTCTTGCCGGGGAGGTTGACGGTACTACAGCTAATTAAGGTGGTAGATGATTGGATGCAAATTCTAGAGGATGGTGATGTAATAGACGTGGTATATTGCGATTTTATGGCCTTCGATAAGTCCCACATAAAAGGTTAATAGAGAAAGTTAGAAGCTATAATATAGGGGAGAAATGTGTGAAATGGATAGAAGCCTTCCTGAAAGATCGGAGACAGAGGGTACTGGTGAATGGAATAGGCTCGGGGTGGAGGGAAATTACAAGTGGGGTACCTCAGGGATCTGTGTTGGGACCACTACTGTTCGTTATATTTATCAACGACTTGCCTGAAGTTATAACTAATGGAAGTGAGGTATACCTGTATGCGGATGACACTAAGCTGTATAGAAGAGTGAGGAGTAAGGAAGGTGTGGGTTTGCTTCAAGGAGATGTGGAGGGCATGAAGGGATGGTCTGAGCATTGGTTAATACCTTTTCATCCAAAAAAATGCAAGTACATGCGGATTGGGACAAGCAAGATAGACCAGGTAGGATACAGTATGTATGAAGCGATGGAAGAAGTGAATGCAGAAAAGGATATAGGAGTAGTGATAGACAATAAGTTAAATTTCTCAGAACATTTAGCGGAAAAGATAAACAAAGCCAATAGAATTGTAGGGCTGATAAGGAGGACATTTGTGTCACTTGACGAAGAAATCTTCAGGAATCTCTATACAGCGCTGGTTCGGCCGCACCTGGAATATGCGAACCAGGTGTGGGCTACATATATGGTAAAGGATATGGAAGCAGTGGAGAAAGTGCAGAGGAGAGCTAGCAGCTAGTACCAACGTTGAAGAACGCGGGCTATGAGCAGAGGTTGAGGACACTGGCATATAGGAGAAAGAGAGGGGATATGATAGAGACTTTTAAGATAGTGTCAGGAAAGTATGATGAGGATGTGTGTGAAGGTATCTTCTTGATGCGGGAGGGAACAAGAACGAGAGGACACTCTAAGAAAATTTACAAAGAAAGAAATAGGCTGGAGAAGGCAAAGAACTCATTTTGTGATAGAGTGGTAAATGAGTGGAACGCACTGCCCCAGTATGTAGTCGATTCCGAATCAATAAGGGAGTTTGAAAGTAATCTTGATAAAGCATGGGGAAGACAAGATTTGAAGTTTGATTATAAAGCAAAAATACAGAATAGTAAAAATGTTGCGTCTGCTACCGCCGCCGCCAACACCGTGAATGACCGCAGCAGTGCAAGTACTGGTACTGAGCTGGATACACAGGCCTAGTTTGCCTTTTTCCAGAGGATCTACTGTAAGAAAGTGTGTGTGTGTTTATACTGTATGTATGTGTGTGTATTGGGGGGAGGGAGAGATGTTGATGGTTAAATGGATATAGAGGGGTAGATAGTTCAATAGATAGATAGATAAGTACAAGCAGACAAGGGAAGCAGCTGCATGTGTTGTGAATGTGTGGCTGAATGAATAAAATGCGATCGTGGATCTATTTATAGTTCAAAGATGAAAGGAAGTTGCATTTAAGTACTGTACTGTAGTTAGAAGTGTGTAAAGCCATCCATTAACGATTATACTATAAAATAAGCCTTGGAGGTGCAAAAATGGAGCCAGATCTCTCCATTACATGTGTCTGCTCTATCTTTCTACAACTGATTTTTTTTGTGAACTCTTGTTATTTTCTTTATGCAAATATATCTATTTAAACATCAATCTTATTGGATGCATTGGCAAAAAGAAAAATGCAAAAGCTCACGAACATCTGTCAGTAGCTGCACATACACCCGTTAGGTCGCTCCCGACTGGACTAGCCTTATTGGTATAATGGGTAATATGGTGGACCGCTGTCTGGGAGGACCATGGTTTGAACTCACACTCCAGCATGAGTAAAGTGTTTGTAACTGATGCCACTGATCATTACCAGAGTGGTGTGTTGATCACTTGCGAGTTTCAGGCTACATGGAAGTAGGAGACGTAAACATTAATCTATCTTAATATGTATATACTCAGGCACTTACTCCATAGTTGGGGGTGGCCGACTTGAGACAGAGCATTAATACTTAGAAGAAAGAAAAAAACTCAAGCATACTGTACACACGATAATGTGAGCTTAACCCCTTCAGCACCATGACGTCTTTTTACCTTTGATTCTGGCTAAAACTAGACGATTTTATGCAGTTTAAGAAGCACCTATGGTATTTAGAAGGTTTATGGAGATCGTAATCACCCCTTTGAGTCGTAGAGATCGAGTTTAAGCTAAATAAAATTGTATAATGGTAACCAGAATACGATGACAATTACGTCATGGTGCTGTAGGGGTTAATATACTGTATATATAAAGTTTGCTGAAATTGTTGTTTGTTTGTTTTGCAAGTTTTACAATTTAATTAAGTATTTATATATGCACTACAACAGTATTGTGTCTGATAATTCTGCTATATATGTCGTTGTCTACAGCTCCAACTTCCTTGTAGTCTGAAGCTTGCAAGTTGTCAATAACACATACTGTGCTGAGTATGTAGGGAGTGTAATATAAAAGTTGTCAATAACACATACTGTGCTGAGTATGTAGGGAGTGTAATATAAAAGTTGTCAATAACACATACTGTGCTGAGTATGTAGGGAGTGTAATATAAAAGTTGTCAATAACACATACTGTGCTGAGTATGTAGGGAGTGTAATATAAAAGTTGTCAATAACACATACTGTGCTGAGTATGTAGGGAGTGTAATATAAAAGTTTGGGTTTTCTGGCTTTCGGAACCATGACAATTTTTTAGTGGATAATTCACAGTGCCTTAAATACAACACTGCCAAACTACAAGATAGAATAACTAATGAAGAGCCAAGGAGACGGTTAGATATCAAGAATGATGTGATGCGTACTAGCAGGTTTGGATGGTTTGGTCATGTGGAGAGGATGGATGAACTAAGTTAGGTGAAAAGATACAAGTCCGTGAATGTAGAGGGAGCTGCACCGAGGGACAGCTCAAAGAAAAACCTGACAAGTGAGGTAGCTCTGAACAGGACTGCCTGGAGCGCCACCTTCGCCATTAGGATGGAGATGCTTATTTTAAAACTTCAGTATAAAATATTGATTTATTATTGCTAGTATTATTAGCTTGTTAATTTTATGTTTTATCTTGCAGGTAACCCAAAGTACAATAAGTAGATTCGCGTGTCGAATAATTGCTCATCGGACAACTCGAACAACTCAAGTATATGCTGCCGGATTCGACTCATCCAGAAACATCTTCCTCGGGGTGAGTTACCAGTTACCTGTTATAACTGTGTTGGTGGTGTAATGGTTTAGGTGCTTATGTTCTGGGATGTCCCGAGTTTGAATCCCGCATATGCATTCATTAGTTTACATTGGGGTTTGTACCACTTTGGTGGTGCAATCAGCCTCTGGAGCAGTGGACCACTGGTTCCTATTTCCAGAAAATTCCCGTGCTTGGTATGCTTCCAGCCAGGGCCCAACTGGGGTAAATAAAATAGCAAAACAGTGGTGGAACTGCCATCCGGGTGAGGGACTGCTCTGGGTCTGCTCCTTCAGTGTTCATGGTTATAATCCACTTAGTGGAAATGGCACTGTGGAGTGGGTCAGTCGGGGCATGTCTGGGAACCTGGAGGCAGTTTCTGCCATGGCCATCCCTTTTGGGGGTGCTTTCTCTGGAAGCGAGGCGTCAGATTTGATGATGATGATGATGATGTTTGTAATTTATGATTAATGTTAAGAATGGGATGTTACTTATATGTTATGTGTTAAGGGGAGATGGGTGGTTTTTCTGGATCCCATTCTCCCTCATTCTTAGCCCCATTAGTTTTCAGATTTTAACCCTCTCACATCCTGACGCAATTTTTGAGCCTATTAGGGATACTTTAAAGCCTTTGTTACCGTCAGGGGTATTTATAAACCTTTAGCTTATTTACTTCAACCTCTGCAGTTGTCTTTGAGTTAGCTGTGGGCAGAAAACTAATTTTGGAGAGGTAATTATAAGAGTGAGAGTAATCTATTTCTTATTGCTAATCTGGCAACCTCTGCGTCATAAGGATGTGAGAGGGTTAAGATGTTCGGCCCATTAGTTTGGCAATTTTAAAACCTTTCATCCCATTTCTTTATCAATATCAAGACCTTTCGTGCCATTTAGGTGTACATTTTTTCCTGGTGAGCGAAAGCGAGCCTGTAATTTTGTAGGAACCGGCCAAAAAATGTACAAATTTACCTTGAATGGAGATATTGAGGTTAATTTATTAAGGTTGATGTAGGTCTAGGGAGGCTATTAAACAATAATCAATAAATATATAAATATATATAATAATAAATTAACTGTACACCCAACCCTCTGCTATCGCGGGTAATTGGTGCCCTAATTCTACCGCTATAGCGAGATTCGCCATAGCAGAACTGAAGAAATTATGGGAATAATTATAATTGGTGCATAGGTCCATAATTTTGACCCATTTCTTGCTATTTTCACATTTTGTTTACCATATATACTTATAAATACATATTATGAGAGAATGGATGAACAAAATTGGGTGACAAAATGCAGGTCTGTGATTGTGGAGGGAGCTGCACCAAGGGGTGGACCGAGGAAGACCTGAGATCGGACTATACGCGCCGATCTCAAATCCAAGAACTTGACAAGTGAAGCAGCCCTTAACAGGGTTGCCTGGAACGCCGCCATTAGGACAAGAGACTGAAACTGCACTTATGTGTGGAACACTCAGTCTTAAAATGTTATGTATGTATGTATGTATGAGGAGATTACTTACCACACATAATATATTTGAAATCAGTCTTATATATCTATCTATTGCCCGACGCCGTGATCCCCGAAGGGGTGGCCACGAACGAACCGCCCCATGCACCTCTGTCCCCAGTCAGTCGACGCCCCTCCCCCCAACCAGCACCGCCTTCGTTCATATACTTCCTCACTCCATCCTTCCACCTCTCTTTCGGTCTACCTCTCCCTCTCTGTCCCTCCACCTCGCTCTCGTACACCCTCTTAGTCATTCTCTCGCTTTCCATACGTTTCATATGGCCGAACCATCTCGAGTTGTTCCTTTTCACACTTTCCAGCACATCTACCTCCACATCACACCTCCTTCTTACTTCCTCATTAGTCTGTCTATCCCTCCATGTAACTCCGCACGCACTTCTTAAGTACCGTATTTTTCGGCTTATAAGACACGCTTTTTTCCCAAAATTAGGCCTCTAAAATCAACCAGGGTCTTACAAAACAAAGGTTGAAATGTTTAGACATATATCGAGTCTACATATTGGTATCAATAATGGGCGAAATTGTAAATAAACCCTACTATCCTGGAGAGGCCATTTGCATGTTTACTTTTTGGCCTGACGTTACGGTACAACGGTCCGGTACACTGAACTTTCGGTACAGTAACGATATTGTAATTTTTTTTTTTTTTTCTATTCGTAGGCTACAAATTTTTATCCACATAATATATTATGGTATTATTGGGTATTATTATAATAAATAAAACACACTTTGATATTGCTTTTTATTTATCCCATAAAATATTACGAACTATGAATACTTTGGTAGTATCCAAAATAGTAGGCTACAGTATTGCGTACCAAAACAGAAGCTGCACCGTATTGTTTGACTGAACAGGGACGCCTAAATGTAAACATGCAAATGGTGTCTCCAGGATAGTAGGTTTATTTACAATTTCGCCCATTACTGATATGTACAATACTCATAATGCCAAACAATAAGCATTATATACATTATTGGGCAATTATATTAGCATTGTGTACCATAGTGTATTTGCAAAGCATGCAAATGGCTCTTCATAATTACGAGGTTGGATTTATGGCTTTATACTTTTTTTCCAAATTTCTACTTGTATAATTAGGGTGCGTCCTATAAAAAATTGCGTCCTATAAGCCGAAAAATACGGTAATTCATTTCCACTGCTCTCACTCTTGGTCTGAGTCTCTCAACCAATGTCCATGCTTCGCTTCAGTAAGTCAGTGTCGGGATTACCACACTGTCATGCAAGGACTTCTTCACTTCCATACTGACCACCCTATTTCTTGTTACTGCTTTCAGCATTCCTACAACCCTCTTCCCCTGTTGTACCCTCTCCCGCACTTCTTCATCCATAGTCCCATCTTTGCTCAACACACTGCCCAGATACTTAAAAGAGTTGATGATCTCCATAGCCTGACCGTTCAGCTTCACTACACACTCTGTGACTTCACCCCTTTCGAAGACCATAACCTTGCTCTTCCCCGCATTTACCTTCAAATTCCGTTTTTCGCACACTGTTCCAAACTCATTTACCAGACCCTGCAACTCCCATTCATTATCACTCATCAGAACTGTATCATCCGCAAACAGCAGTATAGGTAGCTTCCACTCAATTCCCTCCCTTTTCAGCGATACACCAACATCCACTGCTCTTGATAGTATTTCTTTCATGACTCCATCCATATATACAGTAAACAACCACGGGGACATCACACACCCCTGTTTCAAACCAACATTCAGGTCAAAGAACTCGCTCTGCTCACTCTCCACACGTACTGCCGCCTTTGCACCCTCATACATGCTCTTCACTGCTTTCAGCAACTTGCCATCTACTCCGTATATTCTAAGTACTTTCCACAAACCTTCTCTATCCACTCTGTCATAGTCATAGGCCTTCTCCAAGTCCATAAAGGCAACATACACCTTTTGTTTCTTCAGATATTTCTCCACAACACAATTCAGGGTAAAAATCTGATCTACACATCCTCTTCCCTTCCTAAAACCTCCCTGCTCGTCGCCTATCCATTTCTCCGTTCTCACTCTCACTCTCTCAATCACTACCCTACTGTATACCTTCCCTACTACGCTTAGAAGACATATTCCTCGGTGGTTACCACACACTCCTCTTTCCCCTTTGCCCTTATATAGGGGGACTATTATGCCAGTCTTCCAGTCATCGGGTGCAGTCCCCTTCTCCCATGCTAGTTTGCACATTTTCCATACCCATTCGATCACTATCTCACCACCATACCTCAACATTTCCCCACACACTCCATCTGTTCCTGGTGCTTTCCCCAACTTCACTCTTTTCATGGCTAACCACACTTCTGACCTCCTGATCCCCACCTCCTCCTCCACTACTTCTCTTCTTCTCCCTCCCATACCATATCCAGCTATGTTTGCTGGCTCTTCATTCCTTACATTTAGCAACTCATTGAAATACTCCCTCCATCTTTCAACTCTCTCTTGCTTCTGGCTAGCATTCTCCCATTCTTATCTTTCACACCCTTACTGTTTCTCTTGCTACCTTCCCTAACTTTCTTGACTTCTTTCCAGAACAGTTTCTTACTCTCCCTCCATTTTACACTCCGATTCCTTCCAAATTCCTCATCTACTCTTCTCTTACTTTCCTTCACTACTCTCTTCACCACCCTCTTACTCTCCACGTACCTCGCTCGTTTCTGTCTCTCGAAATCTTCATTCCCTCTACTACCCAACCACTCTCTATATGCTTTCTTCTTTTCTTCCACACCTCTTCTGTCCACCATGCTGTACCTTTCACTCCCTCCCTCTTCTCCTCACTCCACACACCACCTCACATGCTGCACAGATCTCATCCTTAAACACCCTGCTCATCTCCTCCACTTCCTCCATATCTTCCAGGTCGAACCCACCTAGTCGTCTTTCCACTGCTCTCCTGTACTCCTCCCTGACTTCCTCCTCCTGCAACCTCTCCACCCTCCTCACCATTCCACCCTCCTCTCGCCTCCCTCCAGCTCTCCTCACCCACTTCTTTTGTATCCTAACCTTAGCTACCACTACATATGATCAGACAGACCCCCTCCAATACCCCTATACACCCTAGCATCCATCACAGATTTCTTCATTCGTTCATCCACACATACATAATCAATCAATGACTTTCGTTCCACCACTGTCTCATCCTCCATCGTCCACACCCGTTTCCACGTGTACCTGTGGATCATTCTGTGTCGGAAGAAGGTGTTAGCTATCCACAGCCTCCTCCCCACACATACGTCCACAAATGCCCTACCATTCCCATTCACCTCTGATGGTACCCCCCAGCCTCCCACCACTCCCTCAACTTTCCTATCACCCACCTTACCATTCATATCCCCAATCAGAAATATTCGTTCGTTCTTGTCAAACTTCTCCAGGCACGCCTCCACATTCATCCAGAACTCCTCTTTCTTTCTTTCAAGTTTATCCTCTGTCGGGGCATACACACACACAATCACCCACGTTTGTATTCCTACTTTCATTCTCACCCACACAATCCTTGAACCCACAGACCCATACTCTCTTACACATTCCTTCCATTTGCTACTTACAAACAAACACGCACCTTCTCTCGCTGTTCCTTCACTCACTCCAGCACACACACACCCACTCCACACTCCCACTCTCTCACATCTGAACCTTTCCATTTGGTCTCTGTCTTTCCACATACATCCAGCCTGGCATTCACTAGCACTTCCAGAACCTCTCTCTCTTTTGTGCCATCATGCATGCCACTAACATTCCATGTAGCCATTCTCTGGATGTCCGAAGGATTGTATTTAGTCGGTCGTGGTTCGTCAACATAGGTTCCGTCCGCATCCGAGGCTGTTCGTCCGTTTTTCTTTGCTTAGGTATTTTTTCCGGGTGGGGGTCGCAAGCCCACCGACCCAACCTCTTTAGTCGCCTCTTACGACACGCAGAAGGCACGTGGGGCATATTCTATTCCCTTACCCCCAGGGGGTAATAGCCTAGCCTAATTCATCGGCATAATTTCGGCGCTTTCGTCTGACACGGCGTCGGCGTTGGTAGCCTAGACCGGCGTTTGCTGTTTGTTTTGATGGTGGGCATTTATTTCCTTTATCATTACCACCAGGCCCACTGTCCCTATCACTGAATGCATTTGAGGAGAATACTTAAATACATATTATGAGGAGATTACTTACCACACATAATATATTTGAAATCAGTCATATATAGCCTAACTCATCGGCATAATTTCGGCGCTTTCGTCTGACATGGCGTCGGCGTCGGTAGCCTAGACCGACGTTTGCTGTTTTGATGGTCCTGGGAATTTAATTCCTTCTACATTACCACCAGACCCACTATCCCTATCACTGAATGCACCAAAGGCCATAATAAACTTGCAAGATAAGAGGTTCGGGCAGAAAAAAGCTTGTAAACATGTAGTTTTTCAACACAATGGTTGCCAGCCTGTCCACCGATCACAGGCATTCACAGCCGCCGATGTTCTGTGACGTCATCGGGCGCCATGTTTGAACATTCCCGTCGGTACGGAGCCGCGATAGCACCCTTATTGGCCGTGATAGCGGAAAAGTTGGGTATTTTAGGTAGTCGCGATAGCAGTCAAACACTATAGCAAAACCCGCGATAGCAGAGGGTTGAGTGTACCCCCTTAAACCGACATTGCACATTGTATGTATGTATAATTAACTGTTATGAAGATGTTAATTTCCTCACTATTCCAGGAGAAAGCGACCAAATGGCAGAACAACGGTGAAATAGACGGGTTGACGACTAACGGTGTGTTGATCATGCATCCCCCCAGTCAGTTCTGTGGTGGTGAGGCCAAACCTGGCATCTGGAGGGAGGTGTCTGTTGGAGGAGGCGTATATGCTCTCAGGGAGTCTAGGTCGGCACCACAGAAAGGCATTAAGGTGGGTTTACATTTATTATTGTTCATTATATTTCTTCTCTCCTTACCCTTAACCCCTTCTGTACCGGCGATGTCTTTTTAATTTTATTCTAGCTATATTTAGACGATTTTGTGCAGTTTAAGAAGGATCTGGTTATATAAAGGTTTGAGTGAGATAGTTTGAAGCCTGTTCATTGCTGGAGGCCCTTTTTAAACTGAATAAAATCATCTAACAGTAGCCAGAATAAAGTTGAAAGTGCGCCGCCGGTACAGAAGGGGTTACCTCTGATGATAGGGGGCCTCTGTGTCACAAGCAAAATAGAATGCTCCCCATGTATCTCCTGCTGGTTGTAAAAGGTGGCTAAAAGAGTTGGAGGGATGGGACTTATTAGCCAACTCACCTAGGTGGAGCAAATCCCAAACTAAACCGGAACTGTGCAGGGAATGAAGGTAATTTCGGGCAATTAGGCCCGCTTGAAGGGGTTAAAGCAAATCAAATATAGGGACTGTAGCCCAATATGTATCAAGTAGGATGGGGCTTAGGGGCACACATCTTCCTCTCACTTTAATGCTTGCCCATTAAACCAGTACTGTACAAATGTGCATACTGTACACTTACAAGCATATACAGTTTCTAGTATGTATGTGATTTTGTGTTTTGTTTTTGTGTGTTCATTATTTTTATGTTGTGCTGTCCTTGTTCGGGCTCTGTCTCGAATCGGGTACCCCCAGGAGGAAAAAAATGGGGAATGGGCCTGAGTAAATAGATACATACATACATACATACAAGTTTAAAGACCGTTTGTCCACAGAAACTGTGGTTACAGTCTCACGTCCTAAATGGCAGCTTTCCAGGCGATCCTGTCAAGGGCCGCCTGTGTTGTCAAGTTCTTTATTTTGAGATCGGACCGGAGTACCCGAGCCCACGTCATTCTAGGTCCACCCCTACGCGCAGCTCCCCCCAATTTCACTGTCCGGCATTTCTTCACCCAGTTCTGATCATCCATTCTCTCGACATGTCCAAACCAACCAAGTCTGCTCGTGCGCATCACTTCACTGATACTCCTAATGCCCAGACGCCTTCTCAACTCCTCGCTCGATACCCTGTCCCTAAGATTAACCCCACACATCCATCTCACCATTCTCTTCTCATTTCGTTCCATTCTATTGACATCCTCCGCTTTAACCGGCCACGTCTCAGAGGCATAGGTCATCGCGCTCCTAACATACGAGGTGTACACCTTCCCTTTAAGGTGGGGTGGGAGCCCTCTCATGGTCAGGAGTGGCAACAGCTCTCTAAACTTTCCCCAGCCATTTCTGACTCTAGCAATGGAGCTAGCTTCAGCGCCACCTCCAGCGGAAACTGTATCGCCCAGGTAACAGAACTTTTTCACACACTCCAGCGTTACACTGTCGAAATCAACACTGACAGGCGGGTCATTTAATACAAGATCTCCCTTGCACACTGCACATTCAAAGTCTATGATTCTTGTCAAAGGTCCTCTAGCTCCACTACATCTCTTGTGTACCCAGTCACTACAAACAGAACATTGAATTGAATTACATCCCACCCCCTTCCCACATACTGCGCATGGATTGTCGCCGCTTCTTTCCATAGCTCTACGCCCTACTCCACTAATCATGACCTTTGTTTTATCTATGTTGTTGTTGTTGTTGTTGTTCCCCAAGCTGCCTGGCCGAACAGCCCCAAGGCCCCGAGCAATTCCAAGGCCACAACCGAGCGCCCCCACAGAACCCTCCCTGCCGACCACAATAAAGCCTGGGTGACCGAAGCCACTCCATGGCGGGGAGCTGAGGAGGGTGCAGAAATGCCCGGGAAACCAAAGCCCCACCCAGGGCCCTGTGCCCCTCAGCAATTATGAAGAGAAAGTTGAGAGACAAGGGAAAAATGTGACTTTTTGGCTTCCAATCTTGGTAGATTGGGAGGTCAATCCACGGAAAAGACGCCGTCACTTGAGATCTAGAAAATATATAAGTTAAAGGAACAGTCAGAGTAAGCTATGGGTATGGCAGAGATCGCTCAGTTCTCACTCTGATAGACCAGCCCATCACCACATGATTAGAACCCAATCCTCTCAGCATCAGCTAGGAAAGGCCCTAGAAAGCCGCCTTTGGCGGGGGGATAGCTCCCCTATTTCAATCCCTTTCGGGGTCGGGCACCCACCATTTTATCTATGTTAACTCTCAGACCCATACTTGCCATACCTTCCCTCCATCTTTTGAACTTCGCCTCTGCTTCCTGCGCACTATCTGCGATAAGAACTAGATCATCTGCATATAACATCTCCCATGGGAGTCCTATCCTAAATTCCCTTGACAGAGCCTCCAAGACTAAAACAAACAGTAATGGGCTCAGAACTTAACCTTGGTGAACTCCAACTTTCACGGAGAACTCTTCACTCAGGCCCCCGTTTACTCTAACTGCTGCCCGTGACCCCTCATACATTCTCATTATCACACGCACCAACCACTCTTCTACTCCAAGTTTTCTCATAGCCCACTGCACTACCTCCCTGGGCACCCGGTCGAAGGCCTTCTCCAGATCTACAAAAACTAGGTATAACTCCCTGTTTTTCTCTAGGTACCTCTCTTGCATTTGCCTAAGAGTGAAGATAGCATCAGTTGTGCCACGTCCCGGCATAAATCCAAACTGCATGTCGCTGATAGCAACACTTTCCCTGATCATGCATTCAAAGACCCTTTCGCTGACTTTCATGACTTGATCGAGCATTTTCAAACCCCGATAATTTCCCCTTTCTAAGGAGTCACCCTTGCCTTTATATATATTTACTATAACACTTTCCTGCCAAGCATAGGGAACTTTTTCTTCCTTTATGATAGCATTAATCAACTCTGTACCCTATTAAAGGCGGAGGGCCTTGTACTTGGACTACAGTGCTGAGCTGTTCCCTGTTCCATTCAAACTCCACATTAAGCAGTCTTTCATAATGCTCCTTCCACGCCTCTCTGATTCTTTTTCTGTGTAAACAGTCATGCCACTGTCATTATTTATGCATCTTACATCCACGACGTCCTGGCTACTGTCTCTTACATTCTTAGCTAATTTATAAACTCCATCGGTATTATTAGTGCTGCAAACTTGTTCTATTACGCTATCCTGTATGGTTTTCTTTGCCCTGTAGACCTCTCTTCTAGCATTTCGTTTGGCGGACAGGTTTTCTTGCTTGCTGCCACCTTCCTTCCATACTTTGAAACATCTCTTCTTCTCTCTGACTGCCGCTTCGACATCATTGTTCCACCACCAGGAG
The DNA here is from genome assembly GCA_032716605.1 of Paralithodes platypus. Taxonomy (NCBI): domain Eukaryota; kingdom Metazoa; phylum Arthropoda; class Malacostraca; order Decapoda; family Lithodidae; genus Paralithodes; species Paralithodes platypus. The sequence goes on from CM064489.1 coordinate 2,456,170, forward strand.
AACTTATGTCTAGGTGGCCCCTTTGTTTTGCCACAGACTTTGTCTGTGGTACCGAGGAGGCTGCGCTCTATAAAGTTCCATTTGCTATCAACATCTGGCCTAACGCCCATTCTCCTTTCGAGTTCCATCATTTCGTTGTGGAATCTGTCTCTGTACTCCCTCTTTTTCCAACAACCATACTTTCCTTTTTGGCAAATGAACTTTCTTTCTGACAGGAACTCTACCTAGGTACATATCACATACTAGAAGCTTGTGTTCGGGGATGCATTCTTCACCTGGTATGATCTTAACGTCTCTAACCCACTTCCTGTCAGATTTGCTGAAAAGGAAGTAGTCTATCTGGCTACTGGAGCCACCTGATTCATATGTTATCAGATGGCTCATCCTCTTCCTAAACATAGTATTACACACCACCATCCCTGTGGCAGTACAGTGCTCCAATATGTATTCGCCTCCCAGGTTCCTACGGCCATAACCCTGTCCTCCGTGCACGCCCTCATATCCATCGGCACCTGCCCCGACATGTCCATTCAAGTCCCCTCCCACAATTACTGCCTCCCCTTCCTTGCATCCGACAACCACCCCTAGTAATTCATTCCAGAACCGTTCTTTGACATCTCTAGCTAAGCCTGCTTGGGGGGCATATGCTGATAGAACATCTATGACTCTCGCCCCGACTTTGATTCTTAGTAAAATCAGTCTTTCATTAAACCTTTTTATTTCTATAACACAATCTGCCCACCTCTCTACCACCAGGAAACCCACCCCTCCCATACCATGTTCATTTCCCTTCCATATAAACTTAAAGCGTTCGTTTTTACCCGTAATCCACCTCGCACTCTCCCCTTTCCACCGGGTTTCCTGGGCACAACATACAGGTACATCAACTCGTCTCTCTAGCATCTCCGCAATCTCACCTGTCCTTCCTTTCATAGTACCCACATTCACACTTCCGAACCTAAACTTGGGGGAATAATCTGCGGCAGTGTCCTTTTGCGATTTTATATCAACAGACTTACGTTTTCTTTGGTAGTTGTTTTTAGTCATGATTGGTATTTTTTTGCCAACGTTGGAGGCCACTAGGTATCCAGCTCCAGGCAACCCCGGACAGTTGTCACCCAAAGGCCATCCCAAGAACTTAAATGGGGTGGAACCTAGTGGCCTCGGGGCACCCTACCAGAACCAACCGCAGAGGACGCAATCCGTGCGCGCACACGGCACTATGGCTGGCCCGGTATTATGCGCCTAGTGATAGGGCAGCCTCCCGGTGCGCTACCTCCGGAGCCCTTGTACTTCTAGGCGGAAAGTGCCAGTCTGTGGATGGTGAAAAAACACTATGTCCTGTACCCTCTCGGTCCTCCTGGCCAGGATGCACCCCCAGGGGGCCAGAGCTGGACCTGAGGTAGATCCCTCCGCGTCAGCGAGCCGCCATTTGACGAGTTTGAAGCAAGTTTTACATGGGGTGCCTGCTCTGACTAGCCCCCAACCACAGTTGTTGGCAGTGGGCCTAGCCTTTGCTAAGATGGGCTTAACCTGCAAGGAAGCAGGCGGTTTAAGTGGGGTTTGCTCCCCTAGACAGGTTGCCGGCCACGGCTGACGAGTCCCGTCTACCCGGATTGTGTAGGGTTGTCTCCCCTAGACGGGTTGCCGACCAAGGTTAACGAGTCCTATCTATAGATATCTATAGTACTATCTATAGATAGATAGTACTAACATTACTTTTAGCTATTTTACTAAGTTTGGATGGCTAAACATCACCATGGTATTTGTTGGTGCTAAACTATATCCATTGTATTTGCTATTGCTAAAAAACATGGTATTTATTGTTAAAATTCTGAGTTATAGGTTTGAATACACTCTTCCAACTCTGGGGGAGGCAATCATCACAGGCAGTTTTACCTTTTGCCTCCCTCATCCACATTAAATTAAAATGTAAAACTTACAAACTTAACGAACCAAAACTTGAACAAAGACAATATAAAGGCAAAATAACTTACTAAATTAAAAATTAAAATGTAAAACTTGCAAACTAAACAAACCAAAATTGGGACAAGGACAATATAAAGTCAAATTAAATTATCAAAATCGCTATGTGGAAACGACGCTTACTAAAATGAAATCTATGAAATAAAAGAACACAATCCACCACATAGGGTGTACATTACTACATGAGCAAGTTAATCTTCTTTCCCAGTCTAACTAATCGCACACATAACAACGCTCTTTCGTCACGTTCAAGGAATTAAAAACAAAATAAAATCAATCAATCTTGGAACCCAAGTTCCAAAACATCTGGGATATAACATAAGCCTTGTATTGTCTAGCATAGGTCTGATACAAATTATATATTGTAGCTATTATGGCTCATGGCTATGCACAACTGTATTTATGTGATTAAAGGGAGGCTAGGAACCCTCCTCCCCTTGTAAAATTCACCTACTAGACGAGACAGAGAAAGGGTCGAGGGAACGTGGAGAGTCTTGGACCCGAAGAATTGGAACTTTAAATGTTGTTTGTGTTCGGGTTCTGTCTAGAGTCGGCAACCCCCAGATATGGGGTACCGTCAACCGGGGCGAATTCGGACGATTTTTGCGTATTTCCGTAGTCTTGATTTTATCTCAATGTAAGATCTTAACCCGGTGAGCCCCAGCTAGTTATTAATAAATGTACCACCAGGGACCAGCCGGTTTTGAAAACAGTTTTTTTTTCCAGAAACAATAGCGAATGGGTTAGGAATGAAGGAAAAACCACGAAAAACTTATAAAAAAGCTCAAAAAATGGTCCTACAGAGCCCCCGAAAACTGATTTTACAAGAGTAAAAAATTGAAGGCAATTTTCCCCAAAAAACATGTTTTTGCGCGCTCACGCGCACGCGGTTGGACTTTGAGAGTTTCAACCATCGGCATGGGTGCGTGGGATACTTACACAGTTCCCATACAAATCTGAGCCCTCTAGGTAGAGCCACTCTGAGCCTTACGACTGAGCTATAAGGGTGACTTGTCAGGCGAGTCGCTGGGGTTTGGCGTTACATACATAGGTGACTCGTCAGACGCGTCGCTGGGGCTGGCCGGGTTAAGCATTGTATGTGTAGCTGGTACATTAGGGTATACAATCATAGCATTAAAGAAATTAAAATGCATTGCATATATTTATTATAAATATAATAAAGGTGTCCAAATTCGGACACGATTTGGGGCGATTTCGGACACCTGGCCTGAATTCGGACATGGATTTAAAATACATTCATAGGACTAACCAGTGATCCCAGTATAGATTCGGACCTTTCAGGGGTCAATTCGGACATCATTAAACATTTTAAAAGGGTCTTATCACACTCCCTGAAAATGTGACCATAAATACCATATCGTAAGATACGACACTTTTGGCAATATGACCTTAATAATGTAAAAATAAGGATTACTGTGACAACTTAGAAATACCACGTGTAATAACAACTATAAACCCAATTACACTCAATATCCGAATCTGACAAGTTATAGTTAAAGTTAGATTAAATAATATTATTTATTTAATTAATTTTTATCCTGTCCGAATTCGCCCTATTTTCACAGAAATTTTAAAAATAATAATTTAATACCCAATTACGGGAATAATATACAAGATAATGCCAATCAATTAATTTGTACTTTCACACTAATTACGAAAGTACATCTTGGCACCGTAGACTTTCCTGCATCTACTCATCAACCCGTTTTCCCAAGTAGTTTGCCGATGTTACGATTTTTTATTTTTATTTTCGTTTTTTTATTTGTAATCGGTACATATAGCATTAAAAATTAAAACTATTTAACCCTTCAGACCCGGTAGGGCTCTGAGGCACCCATAACAAACGCGGCCCGCGGAACCCGGTAGGGCTCTGAGGCTCCGGCAACTTGAAAGCCTGTAAGCTTGTTTTGAAAGCCGTCCGTCCGACACATGTAAACAACAGCCGGTTGGACCGACGCCGCGCATCTCCGACCACAAGAAGGAGAGGCGTCGCTTGTTCTTGTGTGGCTGTGTCTTATTGTTTAGTATTGAAAAGTGGTTGATATGGCTGACATCGCCACAAAGTTCTCTCCACGGAAATCGTCATCACAACTGAACCACTTGACTTAGAGAGCTCTACTCAACGCCATTATACAGGTACGAAACACATCTACGCTTGGGGATGTGTGGGAATGCGGAAGCAGTCAAAATAACTAAGATACGGTAGCCTAGGCGTAGACGATTTTTCGGCCAAAACCCCCGGGTTTTGGGGAATATTTATAGAATGCGTAGCCGGTCCCAGAGGGTTAAGCAAGAAAGTTAGATAAAAGTATTTCGAACAATCGAGTGGAAACAGATTTCTATTATGTTTATTCATTATCTATTTATCAATTTAATTAACTTTTTATTGACGTAAAGTCCGAATTCGCCCCAGTTGACGGTATGTGTCTTGAGTACAGTATATACATACATACTGTACATACTTACATTTTGTATCTTCCATGTAAATTATGGCTATAAACTTACTGTATTTTCCTATTGATCAGATTGAGGAGGAGACCAATGTATTACAAGATGGGACTCTGATAGATCTGTGTGGTGCCACGTTACTCTGGAGATCAGCGGAGGGCCTTGGTAAATCTCCGGTAAGTGTACTTTTTTTTTTTTCCTTTTTAAATGTAAAACTTGCAAACTAAACAAACTAAAACTTGGACAAAGACGATATAAAGGCAAAATATCTTATCAAAATCGCTATGTGGAAACAACGCTTACAAAAATAAAATTTATGAAATAAAAGAACACAATCCACCACATAGGCTGTACATTACTACATGAGCAAGTTAATCTGTTTCCCAAGCAAACTAATCGCACACATAACAACGCACTATCGTCATGTAGTTTCACCAGACCACTGAGCTACAAAACGTAACTGTTATAGGCAATAAAGCCACGGCCGAGAACGGGTTTACCCACAAAGTTCTCGAGGAGTATGTTTCATGTTGTTGGCGTAAGTGGTTGTGTGATATGCCGTCTTCCATAATGTGTTTGATAGTGTGCGGTGTTGTGTTACAACCCGACAGGTGTCCTGGACGTAGTCATCCAGCCTCTTCTGATAACTCAAGGGCTGGATGGTGCCCCGATCGCAGCCTAGCCAAGTGGACTCTGTCCTCACGGGAAAGGAGGGTTACTGAGGGATGGACTTCAGGGGGCTGTGCATGTAGCTGAGTGTTTTCTTTGAGTGACTGGATGGATCGATGGGTGATTTGAGTATGGATATGCTTCTGGAGGCTGGCTTGGGGTGGGAAAGGGGGAAGTGAAGACAGTGTATGCTAACGACTGCTAGGTATTGTTTTGATGTTTCTTGGTGTGTGTGGATGTTGTTGTTGTTCCCCAGGCTGTCTGGCCGAACAGCCCCAAGGTCTCAAGCAAGGCCAAGGCCATAAACGAGCGCCCCCACAAAATCCTCCCTGCTTACCACTAACAAAGCCCGGGTGACCGAAGCCACTCCAAGGCAGGGAGCTGAGGAGGGTGCGGAAACGCCCGGGAAACCAAAGCCCCACCCAAGGCCCTGTGCCCCTCAGCAATTATGAAGGGAAAGCTGAGGGGCAAGGGAAAAATGTGACGCTTTGGCTCCCAATCTGCCAACGTCTAGGTTGGCAGTAGGAAGTTCAATCCACGGAAAAGATGCCGCCACTTGAGATCTAGAAGATATATAAGTAAAAGGAACAGTCGGAGTAAGCTATGGGTATGGCAGAGATCGCTCAGCTCTCACTCTGATAGACCAGCCCATCACCACTGTTGTTGTTCCCCAAGCTGCCTGGCCGAACAGCCCCAAGGCCCCGAGCAAGGCCAAGGCCATAACCGAGCGCCCCCACAGAACCCTCCCTGCCGACCACAATAAAGCCTGGATGACCGAAGCCACTCCATGGCGGGGAGCTGATGAGGGTGAAGAAACGCCCGGGAAACCAAAGCCCCACCCAGGACCTTGTGCCCCTCAGCAGTTATGAAAAGAAAGTTGAGGGGCAAAGGAAAAATGTGATGCTTTGGCTTCCAATCTTGGTAGATTGGGAGGTCAATCCACGGAATCTAGAAAATATATAAGTTAAATTAAAATGTAAAACTTGCAAACTAAACAAACCAAAATTGGGACAAGGACAATATAAAGTCAAATTAAATTATCAAAATCGCTATGTGGAAACAACGCTTACTAAAATGAAAATTATTAAATAAAAGAACACAATCCACCACATAGGGTGTACATCACTACATGAGCAAGTTAATCTGTTTCCCAAGCAAACCAATCGCACATATAACAACGCACTATCGTCACGTTAAAGGAAGTAGTCAAGTTTGGGAAGTCCGGGACGTTCTGGCAAATTTTACTAAACTCTGCATGAATAAAGAAACTACATGTTAAATGTCAAAATATTATTTAAAATCAAATTTGCAACATGACAAGACATTAACAATAGTAAAAAATACAAATATTGATAAGATATCTATACTATTACAAAATAATATATAAAATACAGTACAGCACTCACTAACGATAGTGCTATCGGGTAGGTACCTGTAAGCATAGCATGCTTCAAGTGACCCCTATCAATAACTACCCTACAAATAACCTACATTTATAGCACAAATAAACTAAGGAAATCGCAAAAGTAAGCAATTGATACTATCGACAATGAATACATATAATATAAAGAGAAATAATTGCAAAATATGAAGTAACAACAGATTTAAACAAAGAGTACTCTTTTAACAAGAACAATAAATTTAAAAAATCATCAATATTAATAATAATAATAATAATAATAGAAAAAGAAAAAGAAAAAGATAAACAATAAATACAGACAAAAAGTAAGCAGAGGTTATACAAGAAACTTCAAGTTAAAAATGCTTGATTAAAATTATTGATGTCAAATTTTAGAATACAGTCACAATAATTGACCCTAAAAAGATTAAATTTATGGAACAATTTACTTGCCTCAGTAAGTAAATTACTCGCACAGTAAAAGGAACAGTCAGAGTAAGCTATGGGTATGGCAGAGATCGCTCAGTTCTCACTCTGATAGACCAGCCCATCACCACATGACTAGAACCCAATCCTCTCAGCATCAGCTAGGAAAGGCCCTAGAAAGCCGCCTTTGTAGTATAGTGGGTGGTGTTGGTCTGTGGAGGCTGTGGCGAGAAATAGTGTGCCTCTCATATCAAGGTGATCCTTGAATTTGAGGACTTTGGTTTCCTGGTGTAGGTGTGGTAGCTCTGCAGCCAGTGATTATTTTGAGGGCTTTGTTCTGTATGGTCTGTAGGGTGTTGTGATGTGTTTCCGAGAGGTTAGAGGCTAAAGCATTACTAGCATATTCCATCACTGAACGTATATAATGTTTGTATACTGTGGTGGTAGTTTCTTTGTTATATCCAAATGTTGCGTGGGTAAGTGACTTGAGGGCGTTTAGTCTTGGTGTTAGTTTGTTTTGATGCTTGTAATATGTTGTTTAACCCTCCAGCCCCGGCTATGTATTATACTGTATATATATTCCCCGAGACCCGGGGGTTTTGGCCGAAAAACGTCTACGCCTAGGCTACCACATCTTTGTTATTTGGCTTGCTTCCGCATTCCCGCGCATCCCCAAGCGTAGATGTGTTTTGTACCTGTAGAATGGCGTTAAGTAGAGCTCTATAAGTCAACTGGTTCAGTTGTGATGATGATTTCATTGGAGATAACTTTATGGCAAAAACAGACACTTTACACTACTTTTCGATACTTAACAATAACATACAGGCACACACGAACAAGCGACGCACTCCTTCTTATGGCCGGAGATGCGGGGCGTCGGTCCAGCCGGCTGATGTTTACATGCGTCGGACGTACGCCTCGCACACCAAGCTTACAGGCTTTGAGCTCATGGGTGTTTAACCCTCTCCGACATATGACGCGATTTTGAGCCGATTAGGGATACTTTAAAGCCTTTGTTACCATCAGGGGTATTTAGAAACCTTTAGTTTAGTTACTTCAACCTCTGCAGTTGTCTTTGAGTTAGCTGTGGGCAGAAAACTAATTTTGGAGAGGTAATTTTAAGAGTGAGAGAACTCTATTTCTTATTGCTAATCTGGCAACCTCTGCGTCATATGAGTCTGAAGGGGTTAAGAGCCCTTCCGGGTAGCTCGGGTGTGTTTTTTATGGGTGTTTAAGAGCCCTTCCGGGTCTCAAGGGTTAAATGACATTGATGTATTGTATGTTACACTTATGATTGTGTGTGTGTGTGTGTGTTATAGGGGTGTTGTTTAAGGTGAGGTGAGGGAAGGGATATGTCTATGTTCTACTGTCCAGTTTGTGAGAAGGGTCGCTGTAGATTTGGCTGAAGCTAGTTGAGTATTTGCGGTGAACCAGTCGTGTAGTGTGTTGAGGTACGGTTGGAGGAGTTGTACGAGGAGGTTGCTTTCAGTGCTTTCTGAGTATGTGTATGCATTGTCAACCTGCATGAACAAGCCACACTAGGGTGCACTTTGCTTTAGTGCTCATCTCCTGCTAAAACTGTCTTGTTAGTGTAATGGTTCGAGTGTATAAAAATATGTGTGGTAACCCAGGTTCGAATCCCGGTGGATCACATGCTTTCATTAATTTCGTTGGAGGTGTTTGGTGTTTGAGTGAAATTAATTAAAATAGACCATTTACCTTGACCTTCACCATGTGTAACCCTCAGCTCCTCAGCTGGCTAGCCAGAAATTGTAGTCTGTTGCATTAAATGCTTATATTTAGAGTTTTTATACATTATTGTCTTGATTGCGTAATGCATAAGTATGCGGAATTTTGGTGTGAGTATCCTAGGTTCAAGTCCTTGGAGTGCCACATGTATTTGTTGATTTTATTAATTGAGTTTAGATTAACCCCTCAGACCCGGTTGGGCTCTGAGAAACCCATAAAAAACACACCCCGCGCTACCCGGTAGGGCTCTGAGGCTCCGGCAGCTTGAAAGCGTGTTAGCTTGGTGTGCGAGGCGTCCGTCCGACACATGTAAACAACAGCCGGCTGGACCGACGCCGTGCATCTCCGACCACAAGAAGGAGTGCGTCGCTTGTTCTTGTGTGCCTGTATGTTATTGTTAAGTAGCGAAAAGTAGTGTAAAGTGGCTGATATTGCCACAAAGTTCTCTCCACGGAAATCGTCATCACAACTGAACCAGTTGACTTGGAGAGCTCTACTCAACGCCATTCTACAGGTACGAAACACATCTACGCTTGGGGATGCGCGGGCATGCGGAAGCAGTCAAAATAACAAAGATACGGTAGCCTAGGCATAGACGTTTTTCGGCCAAAACCCCCGGGTTTCGGGGAAATTATATAATACAATAGCCGGGGCTGGAGGGTTAAGTAAAGTTTGTTGGTGAAAAAATATGATTTAACATGTAGCTAACCCATTACCACCTTCTTGCAGACAAAACGGCATTTGGAACAGATGGTCGACGAGCTGAACGCGGGCCGTCCCCAATGTCCCGTGGGTCTCAACACTTTGGTAATTCCCCGTAAAGCTACGTTGACGGCCACAGAGAGACAGCCTGTAGTGTACCTTAACTGTGGTCATGTACAAGGTCTACATGAGTGGGGTCATGAGAAGGACGCACACACCTGCCCCATGTGTCTCAAAGTACGTACACAGATTATATTTTAACCCCTTCTTTACCGGCCACTTCTTTTCAATTTTATTGTAGCTATGTTTAGATTTTTTGTTGCAGTTTAAGAAGGATCTGTGGTAGTATAAAGGCTTAACCCGGGAACTGCAGGGAGACTCTTTAAGAGTATGGCTTTTAAAAAATCCATTTAAAACACCCAAATTTTTTTTTTTTTTTTTTTTTGCCCCTGGGCCATGCCAAATATCACTCCGCCACCCCCCCTCCTTCCCCACTTTCCTCACCTCCTTCAGTTATCACCTATTTTCCCTGTTATTCCCTTATTCTGTGGTCTATTTTCGTGCTAACATTAGCGAGTTGGTAGCAGGGCGTTGTCATCACTGTTACCAAGCGTGGGAAAGAGCGAGAGAGAGACTATTGCGTAACAGTGTCTCTCCAGACAAGGGGAGGAGGGTTGCCTCAGCCATACATTATGTAACTCCCGGCCTGTATCGCCGATTTTGACCATCCAAACGCTGTGTCCAATTGTTTTATTGATGTAACAGGTTAATACCTTTATAATCAACCTATAATAGGCACATATGGATAAGTATTTATGGTAAAATAACTGTTAGTGATGGGAACAGCTCAAATACGTCAGCACAGGAGTGTGGTGTCTCATACCCCCCATGCGCACTTCTTAGGTTAAGAGAGATACTTCGAACCTGTTAACCCTCTCCGACATATGACGCGATTTTGAGCCTATTGGGGATACTTTAAAGCCTTTGTTACCATCATGGGTATTTAGAAACCTTTAGTTTAGTTACTTCAACCTCTACAGTTGTCTTTGAGTTAGCTGTGGGCAGAAAACTAATTTTGGAGAGGTAATTATATGAGAGAGAACTCTATTTCTTATTACTAATCTGACAACCTCTGCGTCATAAATGCGTGAAAGGTTTAATTGATGGAGGCCCTTTTTAAACTACACACAAATCGTCTAATAAAGTTAAAAAGACGTAGCCGGTACAGAAGGGGTTAAGTACACATAGTTTCCAGACTTAACCCATAACTGTCGGGGCGCAACATAAGTCGAGTATAATAAATCTGGACTATCTGGCGGCGCTCGACATAGGTCGTGTGGCAATTTCAGCACGTAATGTTGCTGAGAGAGAGACAAGTGGTGGCAGGAGAGTAGCGAGCGTATGACTGCTCCAGACCACCGCGGCGAACCTACTGACACGAATCCCACCTCCTCCTTCCCTCTCTCACTCGCTATATACGGAATTGTATGGGGAAAGTGCCGAATTACATGCTTTTTGCACTCGCGTTGCGCGGTTGTTGCAAGAAAACTAGCCATCATAAAAGGATCGTTATGGTGTCATTGGAAAGCTCTGTTTATGCCCTTTCAGGGATAGATACTTGTTTTACGCTCTGGGTCTTATTTAGGCATGAAAATGATCACGTAAACAGCCCTATTTTGGCTAAAAACACCCCGCTGGTGGCTACATATTATATACCGCCTAGGCCGCTCGTAAGGTGTTAAAGTATGGCACACACAGATTGTTAAGTTGTGTTTCTCTGCTTCTTATTGATTTGGCAAGTTTTATTGCTTTTTAGCCTCCCTTACGGGTGGATGGGACTCGTTAGCCTTGGTCGGCAACCCATCTCGGGGAGACAACCTTATAAAAATCCGGGTGGATAGGACTCGTCAGCATTGGTCGGCAACCTATCTAGGGGAGTAAACCTGATACAAATCCGTACTGCTTATCTAAGTGTAAGGCAGGTTAATGGATGGATTAGCCGAACACCACTGTAGAAAAATAGTGCTAAAAAGATACATAGAGGGCCTCGGAGTCAGACGGATCCTAAATTGAGTGGTCAATCCTGTAAGTCCTTCATTAAACTGGCTCGGGTTGTCCCTCTTACAGGGAATAGGTCCGCTTGGGGGCCTTCTGTGTGTGTCCACCCTCATTAAGGGGAGTAAGGCATCCGGCAGTAGATAGGTAGATGGCCTCCCTTCAATTTATAACCCTACCCAAATATCTCAAGTTTTTGTTGATTCAGATGTAGAGTACAAAGGAGTACAAAGTACAAAGGAAATCAAGCAACAATAGGTCTAGTGACCCTTCTAGGCTGCTTGTCCTCCAAAACACTGAGGAACAAGTGTCCAAACAGTGGTTTAGAGTGGGTAAGGGAACATTGGAACGGGAACTAATGTCCGTGGCAGGATTAGGAAGTTAATAGGTGACAGATGGGTTAGTAACTGAGGGGGGGATAAAATAAAGTTATTCACTTACAAACGCAGTCAGTCGCGGGTTTGATGCGAGATATTTGTCTAGGCGGAGTTTAAATGAATCAACGGTGCTGCAGTTTATAACGTCTCGGGGAAGCCCATTCCACAAGTTGACAACTCGATTGAAGAAGAAATTCTTATTCGTGTGAGTTAAAAGATTTACCAATAATTTTGCAACCGTTTCCCCGCGTGTAATTAGATTGGTCGATAGTGAAGTACTTACTACAGTTCATATTGTCGATGCCTTTGATGATTTTGAACCCTTGAATTAAGTCACCTCTTAATCTGCGCTGGGTAGTTGTGGATCAGATTTTTGCAGTTAGACAGCTATGCGAGAATTATTTAGAGAAACCTAAGGAGATATTTTGGGCTTTTATGGATTTGGAAAAAGCGTTTGATCGTGCGGATCGAGAAGTAATGTGGAAGGTGCTAAGGATCTATGAAATTGGAGGAAATTTGTTAAGAGCAGAGCATGTGTTAACCCTCGTCTAGCGGGGGGTTTTGGGCTATTTTGGGCATATTCAGTCCCTCCTGAATGATCAATCAAGTATCTGCATGAAAAGAAATGTATTCAGCAAAAAACTAGGTGCTACAAGCTTCAAAATGAGACCAGAACGAGCTACGTAGCACTCGTCGTTTTGATGCAGTGGTACCACCAACATGGGAGTTTAGCGTATAGCGGCATATTTTTTCCAGCTACACTCACTACTGGCTACACTGCCGGCCTCTCGAGAACAGAGGGAGCGTGAGTCAGTGGGCGGCGGTAAGCCCTGGGTGTCGGCCGTGTGGCCTGCTGCTCTCCCGGCCATTTGCACTCGATTTTAACCCTTTAAAAACCTTAATAATGCTCCTAACTTGCTGCTTTTTAGATACGGACTTAAGTCGGGCCCCGCTCTTTAAGTGTTAAGAGTAAGAAATAATGAATTGAGTGAATGGTTTCAGGTAAATGTAGGTCTGCGACAGGGTTGTGTAATGTCACTGTGGTATGTATATACAGTAAAAGTCCGTTAATCCGACGACCGATGATTCGAATCTCCCAATAGTCCGAATTTTTCAATTTGAGGCCAAATCCGAATTCACCCGATGGTCCGAATTTCAAGAAGTCCCAAAGTCCCCTTTTTGAGGCATTAGGCCACTCAAATGACACATAATGGAGCACACACATATCATATGTTCATGAATTCACTTTAAAAGTTTACCATTGTCATTGTAGCCTATTATCTACTTCAAAACATTCAGATTAATGGTCAAAGGAAGCTACTGATATAATCGTAAACACCTTCGTCTTCTTCTTCTTCCACATCGTCTGCTAGAGAGTTTGTTTTGCTCTTGAACGCATCCTTGGGACGCTCCGATGCGCTACTGGCTTGCACCGCATTTTCTGCAAGCGCATTCAGTCTTGAGCTTGAAAACGCACCTTTCAAGAAGTCCCAAAGTCCCCTTTTTGAGGCATTAGGCCACTCAAATGACACATAATGGAGCACACACATATCATATGTTCATGAATTCACTTTAAAAGTTTACCATTGTCATTGTAGCCTATTATCTACTTCAAAACATTCAGATTAATGGTCAAAGGAAGCTACTGATATAATCGTAAACACCTTCGTCTTCTTCTTCCACATCGTCTGCTAGAGAGTTTGTTTTGCTCTTGAACGCATCCTTGGGACGCTCCGATGCGCTACTGGCTTGCACCGCATTTTCGGCAAGCGCATTCAGTCTTGAGCTTGAAAATGCACCTTTGGACGTATTAGTCTTGAGCTTGAAAACGCACCTTTGGATGTTCCGATACGCTACTATTTATAGTTCAGTGATCGGAGCATCCCAAGGGTGCTTTCAAGACAACAAGACAAGGGTGCTTTCAATACAATATATATAACAGAGCACGTCACAAAAGGAAAATCACAAAAGGAAAATTACAAGAACCTCTCAGGGAAGTGCCGTTGTTAAGGCATTACTTCCCGAACCACATCTGATCTTCAAGAGCAAGACAAACTCGCTAGTAGACGGAAGAAGAAGAAGACGTTTATATCAGCAGATTCCTTTGGCCATTAATCTGAATGTTTTGAAGTAGTTAATAGGCTACAATGACAATGGTAAACTTTTGAAGTGATTTCATGAACATATGATATGTGTGTGTGCACCATTGTGTCATTTGGGTGGCCTAATGTCTCAATGTTTTCGTCATACACAGGTTCATAGGGGTAAAGTCCGATAATCCGAAAAATCCACTAATCCGAACGAGAGCCGGTCCGCTGCCCTTCGGATTAACGGAAGTTTACTGTACTCGAACACATACCCCATTGCTGGGAGTGGTCGACTTGAGACAGAGCCCGAACAGAAACAGCGGTTAAATTTTCAATTCTTAGAGTCCGGGACCACTATCGCGTTCCCTCGCCCTTTTCTCTGTCTCGTTGAGTAGGAGAATTTTACAAGGGAAGGAGGAATCCTAGCCTCCTGCCCCCTGAAGGAAAAGTAGGATAGTAAAAGAGACAGACATAGAATCTACAATTGCATTCTTTCCTTATTAGTTGAAATATAAAACATGCAAAACAAATATACAGAGCATGAACCACAAAATATAAAGATTGAAGAGAACTTATCAAAATCACAATGTGGAAATAACTCATTGAATATTTAGCAAAGCAATATTATGAATTTAAAAACTCAAAACCACATGCCGTAGTGCGGTTGGTAGAGCACTCACCTGCAAACTGTGAAGTTGATGGTTCGAGTCTTGGGCCAGCCAGTGTGTGTTCTTGGCAGATGCCAGTGCTGTTGGTGAACGGCGCGGTCTAGCAATCTGTGGAAACTGTTCACAGAAGTCCCTGATCACCAGGGCACCCACACTAACCCAGCTCTTGAGCAGGGAGTGCATGGTGGTAAAAAATGCATAAAAACCACTATATATTTACTATCTATCTATCTACAGTATATACTCAGGCCCAATCCCCACTGTTCCTTTTTTTGGGTGGCGGTGGGGGGGGGGGGGACTGAAGACAGTCAGAATAGGGATAACACAACAGAAAACAATGAACACAAAAACAAAATACAAATTCACACACATCTAGATCATCCAGGCTATGACGAATGGATATAAAGATTTCAAACCATTAATAGTTTATTCATATGAGCGGTGACCTGTTGGGTCTATTATTTGTAATTATAATAAAGTTTTAGATAATCTTTCAGAAAATTTATTTTCAATAATAATAAATGCGTATGTGAAAGAGTCATGGATATGCCAGCTATTAGACGTAATGCATTAATAAAGTTCATTTATAGTCCGATAGGTCATATATTAACAGGTGATGTAGAACTAGTTAAACAATTTGCAAACGACAAATTAGCGGAGCTATGTCAAAAAGGTTTTAAATATAGAATAGGGAATGATAAAGTAACATTTGACAACATTTTAAAAGATATTGTTTTTTCAGTTAACCCGTACAGCCCCAGCGACGCGTCTGACGCGTCGGCGATGTATGTAACGCACAGCCCCAGAGACGCGCCTGACGCGTCACCCTAATTGTGCCGACCGTAACCTCAGGTGTAGCCACTCAAGAGGGCTCAGATTTGTATGGGAACTGTGTACGTATCCCACGCAACCGTGCCGATGGTTGAAAACTCTCAAAGTCCACATGCGTGCGAGCGCGCAATAACCTGGTTTTTTGGGATAATTGCCTTCAATTTTTTACTCTTGTAAAATCCGTTTTCGGGGGCTCTGTAGGACCATTTTTTAAGCTTTTTGAGCGGTTTTTCGTGGTTTTTCCTTCATTCCTAACCCATTCGCTATTGTTTCTGGAATAAAACAATTTTTTGAAAACCGGCCGGGTTCTGGTGCGCAAACATTACAAAACTAGCCGGGTCTCCACGGGTTAATAGATTAAAAGAGAAATTGTTAAAAACTAAGAGCTGCGATGCGAGGGAGCTAGAAGCATGGTCAAAATTATTGGTTAAATTAATTCGAAATAAAGTGTTCTTTAAAAATGAATTTAATATTTCTGATTTTGTAAACTATAATTACAATAAGCTTAAAATTTATATAACTAATTTGCATAAACATTTTGTAATCACTAAAGTAGATAAAGCCAGCAATAACTATAGCTTCATATGCAAGACATTTTATCTAGAAAACATGAAAAAAGAACTAGGCATTAAAGGTAATAAATTTCATAAAAATATTTGTGGTAATTCTGTTTATGAAATTCAGGAAAATTTAATTGTTGATAACTAAGTTAATGAACATACTAATAACAATATAACCTTTGATATTAAACTTTCTGAGAAGAATAAATGCATTGCTAAATTATACATGTTACCCAAATTTCATAAAAGACCTTATAAATATCGCTTTATTGCCGGAGCAAAATTTGCTACCACTAAAACTTTGTCAAAACAAGTCGTACATTGCTTAAAATACATTAAAAGTACTCATAAACGATATTGTGATGCCATCAAGAATAGAACTGGCATTAACTATTATTGGAGTGTTGACAATTCAGTACAAGTTTTTGATAAACTTAATACCATGCGGAAAGTTACCTCAGTACATAGCTTCGACTTTTCAACTTTGTATACCAATTTGCCTTTAGATTTAGTATTTTCAGAACTTTGCTTTATTATAGATTTGCATTTTGACAGATTTGAAAGTAGTCATAATCATTACATAAATATTAATTCATATTTTAATAATGCGTCACTTAGCTTTGATCCCACTAGTTCAGTATATTTTGATGGAACTAAACTTAACCCTTTACTAGCGGCGCTCGACTTAAGTCGAGTGAAAGAAACTTGGTCAAAATGGGTGAAGATCGAGTGAAAATGGGTGGAACAGTAATGAACCATACGTCCGACATCTGTGGCCTCCCGGCCCACACTAACTCCAGTTCCCCCACCGCACGGGTAGATGACAGTGTGACCAATAGTTAGCGAAAAGTGAACAATGTAGCAAAATCAGCTAAACTTCCATTTTTGAGGTAACACTGTCAGGGCTCCACGAGTGCTACGTAGCTGTATGTGGTGTCATTGTGTAGCGATTTCTGCCTAGTTTTCGGCACAATACAGCTCCTTTCATGCTGATGGTTGATATAGCAGTCAGAATGGCCTGAAAAGGCCCAAAACGGCCACAGACCCCCCGCTCTTAGAGGGTTAAAGATGCCCTTAACCCTTGTCTAGCGGGGTGTTTTGGGCTCATTTGGGCATATTCAGTCCCTTCTGCATGATAAATCAAGTATCTGCATGAAAAAAAAAAATATTTAGCAAAAAACTAGGCACTAAAAGCTTCAAAATGAGACCAGAACGAGCTACGTAGCACTCTTGGTTCTCTTGCAGTGGTGCCACGAACATGGGAGTTTAGCGTATAGCGGTATATTTTTCCCAGATATGCTCACTACTGGCTACACTGCCGGCCTCTCGAGAACACAGGGAACATGAGTTAATGGGCGGCGGTAAGCCCTGGGAGTCGGCTGTCTGGCCCGCTGCGCTCCCGGCCATTTGCACTCGATTTTAACCCTTTAAAAGCCTTAATAATGCTCCTAACTTGCGGAAAATTGGTGCACGACTTAAGTCGAGCGCCGCCAATAAGGGGTTAAAGTCCTCCTTTTCAATACTTATGTTAGATTCGGGCCCTACATTTTCAAACAAATATTAGGAATTCCTATGGGT
Source organism: Paralithodes platypus (assembly GCA_032716605.1). NCBI lineage: Eukaryota > Metazoa > Arthropoda > Malacostraca > Decapoda > Lithodidae > Paralithodes > Paralithodes platypus. The sequence continues at coordinate 2,473,726 of CM064489.1, forward strand.
GGAAATTCTAGCCCTATAATTGCAGACTTATTCTTGCTTGCTTTTGAATTTAAAGTTATGAAAAACTTAGTTGACAGTAGCAAGAAAAATAACATTCCAGAAAAATTAGCACTTGCTAAATTGTTAAGTAATAAGAGTAGATATATTGATGATATTCTTGTTTGCAATATGTTAAATTTTAATCAAGTCGCTAAACAAATTTACCCAAATTCCATCCCCCTCACACAAGGTAACGTAAATGATGAAGTTGAAAATTTTCTTGATATAAATATACAGATTGTTAATGAACAGTGCACACTTAAAATATACCACAAAGTTGATGATTTTAATTTTAACGTAATAAAATTTCCTTTCCCTAATAGTAATATCGATAGTAAAATAACTTATAATTGTTTTTATTCCCAGCTAATAAGATTTTGTAAAATTTGTACCAGAGTAGAAGACTTTTGGGATAGAGCTAGGTTACTATACAGACTCTTAGTAGACAGAGGTTTTGTTGCAAGTAAATTGTTGCATAAATTTAATCTTTTTAAGGTCAATTATTGTGACTGTATTTTAAAATTTGATATCAATAATTTTAATGAAGCATTATTAACTTGAAGTTTCTATTATAACCTCTGCTTACTTTTTGTCTGTATGTATTAATGTTTATCTTTCTATTATTATTATATTTTATAATTGTTCTTGTTAAAAGAGTATTCTTTTGTTTTAATCTATTGTGCCTTCTACATATTTTCAAATATTTATATTTATTATATTGTATCTATTCACTGTCGATAGTATCAATGGCTTGCTTTTGCGATTTCCTTAGTTTATTTGTACAATGAATGAGGTTATTAATAGGGTTGTTGTTGTTGTTGTTCCCCCCTAAGCTGCCTGGCCGAACAGCCCCGAGTCCCTGAGGAAAGCCATGGCCACGATCGGGCTTTCCCACAGAGCTCTCATTGAGTGTAGATTGTGTTGTTGGCGTAAGTGGTTGTGTGAAATGCAGTCTTCTATGATGTGTTTAATGGTATGGGGTGCTGTGTTACATCCCGGGCAGGCGTCGACAACGGAGTCATCCAGTCTCTTCCGATAGCACAGGAGAGCTGGATGGTGTCCGCATCTCAGCCTGGCCAGGTGGACTCTGTCCTCGCGAGGAAGGGAGGATTCGGAAGGATGGATTTCGGGAGGTCGTGCATGCAGCTGCGTGTTGTCTGTGAGTGAGTGGATGGATCGGCGAGAGATACGAGTATGGATGTGCTTCTGGAAGTTGGTTCGGGGTGGGCAGGGAGGGAGAGAGGACAATAATTGTGTGTGATACCGTGTGCTGGGTGTTGTTTTGATATTTCTTGGTGTCTGTGGGTGTGTTGCCATGTAGTTTAGTGGGTGGTCTTGGTTCGTGGAGGCTGCTGCCAGGAATTGAGTGCCTCTCATGTCCAGATGGTCTTTGACTTTGAGGATTTTGGTTTCTTGATGTAGGTGATCTGTGGGTGCAGTAGCTGTGCAGCCTGTAATGATCGTCAGGGCTTTGTTTTGAATAGTCTGTAAGGTCTTATGATATGTTTCAGCTAGGTTAGAAGCCCAGGCTGGGCTTGCGTATTCCATCACTGATCTTATGTATTGTTTATATACTGTGGTGGTAGTTTCTTTGGTGTCCAAATTTTGTGTGAGCAAGTGACCTGAGGGCGTTAAGTCTGGGTGTCAGTTTCTTTTTAATGTTTGTGGTGTGCTGTTTGAATGTCATATGAGTATCATATGTTACTCCTAGGATTTTGGGTGTGTGTGTATGTGTTAGGGGTGTGTTGTTTATGGTGAGTTGAGGGATGTATTCGTGTTCTGTCCAGCTTGTGAGCAGGGTTGCGGTGGATTTGGCTGGGGCTAGATTAAGTCTGTTTGTAGTGCACCAGCCATGTAGTGTGTTGAGATAGGGTTGAAGGAGATCTGTTGCTCTTTTTGGGTCATGGTGTGTGCATGTGAGTGTTATGTCATCTGCATAGGAAGCTAAGTTTATTTGGGGCGTATTGGGTGTAGTTATATCATGCATGTACAGATTGAAGAGTGCGGGTGATAGGACGGATCCTTGTGGGACTCCGTTTGGAAAGTTTCTGATTTAGATGACTGACCGGCAAAAGATACGTGTGCACATCTGCCTGCTAGGAAGTTGGCCAGCCACCTTTTTGTGTTGTTGTGCATGTTTGTGTTGTAGATTTTGTTTGTTAGGTTGTGGCGGGGGATGGCATCGAAGGCTTTACTAATGTCGAGTGTGGCTAATAGTGATCTGTGTGGTGGTCTAGCTGAGTTGATGCCATCAAAAGCTCTTTGTGTAAGGTCTGTGAGAAGAGTGTTTGTGGAGTGCAGTGGCCTAAAGCCATGTTGTTGGAGCTAGGGGTAGGTCGGGTGTAATTAGTTGTAATACTAGGCGTTCTATGACTTTGGAGGGGGAGCAAAGGAGTGTGATGGGGCGGTGCGAGGAGGGTAGCGTGGGGTCTTTGTTCGGCTTGGGGAATGTGATGATGATACCATGCTTCCAAATGTCTGGTATTGTGTTGTGTGAATAGCTGTAGTTTGATATGTTAGTGAGTGCTTGTATGCCTTGTGGTCCCAGGTGTCTGAAGTGTATGTTGCTTATGTTGTCTAGGCCACAGGCGGGTGAGTGCTTGAGATTGTTGATGATATGCTTTGTCTGGTGATTGGTGAAGGGTGTATAGTCAGGGTCTGTGGGGAATTGTCTCTTACGTCGGATGACACGTCGGGTCATCTTTGTGAGGTTTTAGGTGGCTGACATGTGAGAAGTGATTGATGAGAGTGATTGCTTGTTGTTTACATGAAGGAGTTGTTGTTGTTGTTCCCCAAGCTGCCTGGCCGAACAGCCCCAAGGCCCCGAGAAAGGCCAAAGCCATAACCGAGCGCCCCCACAGAACCCTCCCTGCCGACCACAATAAAGCCTGGGTGACCGAAGCCACTCCATGGCGGGGAGCTGAGGAGGGTGCGGAAATGCCCGGGAAACCAAAGCCCCACCCAGGGCCCTGTGCCCCTCAGCAATTATGAAGAGAAAGTTGAGGGGCAAAGGAAAGATGTGACGCTTTGGCTTCCAATCTAGTAGGGTAGTAATTGTTAGGGGTCATTTTTTTTTTTTTTTTTGTAATATTAGTTTAACCAGACCACTGAGCTCCATAAAAGAACTCTCATAGGGCTGGCCCGAAGGATTCGATCAAGATATATAACTAAACGAGTCAAGATAGATCGGGAATGGCAGTAGGGGAACAAATCGAGGGAGGTGAAGACACGCAGACATTTCTCGCCAGTTCACCAGTTCAGCCGGACCACATGAGCACCACATCAGAGCTCTTATAGGGCAGGGCCGAAGGATGAGGCAAGAACTGCTACACCGCAACACCAACCAAGAAGTGATCAGGGCGAAGAATGAAAGATCAGGTCGAAGGTAGAAAAAATCATATCGAGAAGCAAAATATGCATTACCGAATGGAATCAAGTCAGTCCAGCGACTCCGGCCACATCAGCAACCGAAGAGACAAATCAGGTCAGGTGTCTGCTACCTAGCCAGGCCAGGGAGACATGAGATATAGGCTGCCGGAGGACAGCCAAATGGGACAGAATTAGAATAGAAGAGGAAAAACATAGAATGAGGAATGAAAAACTACTCAAAATTAGTCCAGCTGAGGACGAAAGCTCGAGGGGAGATAGGAATGGTAAGGACCACAACCATCCCCCATCAAGCTCCAGTCGCCGGCCCCGAAGCCCCCCATATTAGTTTAACCAGACCACTGAGCTCCATAAAAGAACTCTCATAGGGCTGGCCCGAAGGATTCGATCAAGATATATAACTAAACGAGTCAAGATAGATCGGGAATGGCAGTAGGGGAACAAATCGAGGGAGGTGAAGACACGCAGACATTTCTCGCCAGTTCACCAGTTCAGCCGGACCACATGAGCACCACATCAGAGCTCTTATAGGGCAGGGCCGAAGGATGAGGCAAGAACTGCTACACCGCAACACCAACCAAGAAGTGATCAGGGCGAAGAATGAAAGATCAGGTCGAAGGTAGAAAAAATCATATCGAGAAGCAAAATATGCATTACCGAATGGAATCAAGTCAGTCCAGCGACTCCGGCCACATCAGCAACCGAAGAGACAAATCAGGTCAGGTGTCTGCTACCTAGCCAGGCCAGGGAGACATGAGATATAGGCTGCCGGAGGACAGCCAAATGGGACAGAATTAGAATAGAAGAGGAAAAACATAGAATGAGGAATGAAAAACTACTCAAAATTAGTCCAGCTGAGGACGAAAGCTCGAGGGGAGATAGGAATGGTAAGGACCACAACCATCCCCCATCAAGCTCCAGTCGCCGGCCCCGAAGCCCCCCAACCGCGTCAAGGAGAGTATAATGGTGTTAAAGAAATTACAAATTACTTAACAGAATCTAACCACATAATAGAACGGAAAGACAGTGTGAAAGACCTTGGGGTATTAATGTCTGAAAATATGGGTTTCAAAGTACATAACCAGGTCAAAGTGGCGGCTGCGAAACGTCTAACGGGTTGGATTCTGCGTACTTTTAAAACACGCGGTGAATTGCCTATGATAACGCTCTTCAAATCTCTAGTGCTACCGCGGCTTGAATACTGTAGCGTATTAACATCCCCATACAAAGCAGGTGAAATAAATGACGTAGAGAGTGTACAAAGAAATTTCACTTCGCATATAAGTTCGATAAAACATCTACACTATTGGGAGCGTTTAAGAGCACTGAATCTGTACTCACTGGAACGTAGAAGAGAACGTTACTTAATAATATACACATGGAAAATCGCAGAGGGTTTAGTACCAAACCTACATACTCCGATAGTCATGAAATTCAGTGATAGGAGAGGCTGGGAATGCGAAATCCCCCGGATGAATAACAGGGGTGCTATGGGCTCTCTGCGAGAGGGCTGGTTATCACACAGAGGCCCACGTCTCTTCAACAAACTCCCACAGCGAGTAAGAGACATGAGGGACATCTCGTTAGACAACTTCAAGAGAGCCCTAGATGTCGAACTGCAAAAAGTGCCTGACGAGCCCATCCTCGCAAGGGAGCGAGCTGTCGCTTCAAACAGTCTACTGCACCAAATCACCACCCATAACGAGGGGCGTCGCGCTCCTTGGTGCCGCTAGAGGAGCGGCGAACACATCCAAAGGTATCCAAAGGTAGTAACAGGGGGGTAGGGGTCACTTGAAGCATGCTATGCTTACAGGTACCTACCCGATAGCACTATCGTTAGTTGTTGTTGTTGTTGTTGTTGTTGTTGTTCCCCAAGCTGCCTGGCCGAACAGCCCCAAGGCTCCGAGCAAGGCCAAGGCCACAACCGAGCGCCCCCACAGAACCCTCCCCGCCGACCACAATAAAGCCTGGGTGACCGAAGCCACTCCATGGCGGGGAGCTTGAGGAGGGCGCGGAAACGCCCGGGAAACCAAAGCCCCACCCAGGGCCCTGTGCCCCTCAGCAATTATGAAGAGAAAGTTGAGGGGCAAGGGAAAAATGTGATAGCCATTTGTATTTTTTACTATTGTTAATGTCTTAGTCAAGTTGCAAATTTTATTTTAATTGAAAATTTTGACACTAATTGTAGTTTCTTTATTCATGCAGAGTTTAGTAAAAATTTACCAGAACATCCCCGACTTCCCAAATTGACTAATTCCTTGAACGTGACTCTAGTGCGTTGTTATGTGTGCAATTAGTTTGCTTGGGAAACAGATTAACTTGCTCATGTAGTAATGTACACCCTATGTGGTGGATTGTGTTCTTTTATTTATAAACTATTATTTTACTTGATGCATTGTTTCCACATAGCGATTTTGATCAGTTGTTTTGTCTTTTTACGGTGTTCATATACGTTTTGGTTTGTTTATTTTGCAAGTTTTACATTATAATCATATATTTACTAATCCTTATAATCGTTTTCAGGTTGGTCCGGTAGTGAAGCTGTGTATGGGTATTGAGCCATCTTTCTACGTTGACAGTGGGCCTCCTTCATTCTGCTTTAACCCCTGTGGACACATGGCTTCTGAAAAAACAGTCAGGTTAGTCAAAATTAATTATAATTTTTTGGTCACGATAGAGTTGCATATACAGTTTATGATAGGATTTCAGTTAATACTGGCCACGAGCCGTGGCATGGTTGGTAGTGCGTCTGACTGCTGATCGAAGGGTCTGCAGTTCGATCCCACCCCGTGCCATTGGTAGACGACAAGAGTTTGAGCAGCTCGACCTAGCGATTTTTGGCAAATGTCCAGTTAAGTCCCTGTCAATCAAGGGAGTGCACTGCGTTAAAAACTGCATCATCACTGTATAATAGCATGGTTTTAGAAGAACAGCCGAGTACGTTGATGATTTAATTTATTACCGTCAACAATACTAATGTCAGCCCAGCATTAATATTGTCACCTATTTTTAGATTTGACAAAGGAATTACTGTACTATAACTGACTATTGTATTGTCCCAATTATTATACATGGGAAGTTTATTTGAGTGTGTATATATTTACCGGTACCCAAAATTTAAACCATGGGTACAGTATCTAATTACACTGGTATTGGTATCGTTATTATACATACATTACATACAATAATGACTATGATCTGTAAATGAGTAGGTCAGTCTCTTTGTTCACCTTATGGTAGTATTAAGTAACACCCAGTTCTTAACATTAATCATTAATTACAAACCTCAATGCACTTGAATAAACTAATGAAAGCATTGGTCCTCCCGGGATTCAAACTCGGGACACCACACCCAGAACATAAGCATCTAAACCATTACACCACCAACACAGTTAAAGTTAAAGGTTGAATACACAATCACGAGTATTCCAGACAGCCCAGTCTTTGGTGTCCTTCTTAGTGAGATGGATGTATGGTGCCAAACTGCAAGATAGGATATCAAGTGAAGAGCTAAGGAGAAGGTTAGGTATCAAGAGTATTAGTGATGAGATGTGTACTAGCAGGCTTGGATGGTTTGGACATGTGAAGAGGATGGATGAACAAAGCTGGGTGAAAAGATGCAAGTCCATGAATGTGGAGGGAGCTGCACCAAGGGGCGGACCAAGAAAGACGTGGGATCAGACTTTGCGGACTAATCTTCAATCAAAGCCCCTGACAAGTGAGGCAGCTATTAACAGGGTTGCCTGGAACGGCGCCATTAGGACGTGAGACCGGAATCGCGCTTCGTGTGGAGCACTCAGTTTTTAAATATTTTTTTACGTATGTATTTATGTATTAGTTAGTCCTTTAGCTGCGAGATCAGTTTGCACCACCTGATCCCATGTCTTTCTTGGTCTATCTCTCCTTGCGACTCCCTCCAAGTTCATAAACTTGCTTTTCTTAACCCAATTGTTCTCATCCACCCTTTCCACATGTCCATACCATCTAAGCCTGTGTGATAGATATTGAAACTATATTGCCATACTTCCCTTATTATTGTACAGGTACTGGGCGTCGGTACCGATCCCCCACGGCACCAATGGATTCCACGCTGCCTGTCCGTTCTGCGCCTCACCTCTGGAAGGAGACCCTGGCTTTGCTAGACTGATCTTTCAAGACAACTGTGACTAATGTAGGAAATATTAGATTTCTTGTTTGGGGGGGAATGAACCGATACGAGACAATTTTTACCGATCTGAAGCCAAGTTTCTTTCAATTTATTCTCGGTGCCAACAGACGAGAATAATATTGATAAGAACGCCACCTACCCGTTTTTTATACAAAAGTAAATAATCTTGTTACCCGGAGACGATTTTACTCTTTATCAGACTCCTATATAAAGACAATTGTGACTTATGTAGGAAATAATAGCATTCTTGTTATTTTCAAATTTGAAATCTTCTATACGATAACGATTTTACCAATATTTTCTCAATAACATCAGATGAGAAAATGCAACAACCAACGCACGTTTGTGCGAGACGACTTAAGCCCCATTAATAGTATGACAAAGTTTCTGTTATAATCTCTTTATCAGCAGATGGTTTTGCATTTGCCAGGAAACTATTTTACACGTTATCAAGCATATTTTCATGGACAGTTATGACTAGCAAAGGATCTATAAGCCATCCCAATACAGACAAATTTAACCAATGTGATGCCAAGTTTTTACAATTTATGCTCTATGGTAACAGACGAGAATACTGTATAAGGGATGAAGCTACACCCTACCTATTGATACGATGACAAGGTTTCCGTTTCATTTCTCGCTACCAGCAGATGATTTTATGCTCCGGCGGACTCAAATTCAAAGACAAATTTGACAGGGCCTGGGATCAATACCATCTTCGTGTACTACTGGAAATCTTATTGCTACCAGGACATGATCTTATTATTGTTGTCCTCTAATTTTTTTAAGCAAGAACAACACTGTACATTTCTTTCGAACTTGATCACTTAATTGTTACTGTTTTAGAGCAATTATAATGTAAAACTTGCAAAATAAACAAACCAAAACTTGGACGAACACAGTAAAAAGACAGAACAACTTATCAAAATCGCTATGTGGAAACAACGCTTAAGCAAAATAGCGTAACTAAACCTTTACGCCAGCTGTAGGAGAGATCTAGTATGGAGCTCATGTACTCTGATTAAACTAATATCAAGACAAAAATAACAACTTTTCTACAGTAGCAGAGGAGTGGACATTAATCAAGTTCAGGATGGTACTACCCATTTTGATATGGTGATGACATATGCAATTTATTCTAATTTTTAGATGTGTTTAATCATAGGTAGTTACTGTCTGCATTATACTCTTGTTCTCTTAACTTATTGAGAAATTTTATCCATCAGCAACAGGTTTCATGATAAGTACTAGTTTAAAAGAAACTACAGTACACTATCTTATTATGCAAAATGGTTATATCGTTAAATAAATATTGTCGCAACTCGTTGATTACCGGTACTACGCTGGCATGGCAATTTTTCACAATCTAAGAAATATAGAATATGGTCATCACTGTTTGATTGATATATGGATACTCAGTTTGGCTGCTATCAGTCCTTGGGCTACAGCCAGTTGTTTTATTTATTACAAATAAACTTAATACCCAATACTTTTTAATGAATAGAATTGACTGCGTAAGACCAAAATGTACATCAGTTTACATTTAAGTACTCTCTTATATAATTGATAAGTGTGCAGTGTTCTGTATTACCCATATTTATGCACATATTTATATCTTAAATTAAGATTAATGTTCTTACTTTTACAATTTTACAAAATTAGACTCCAGGTGTTTCATAAATACAAGATTTTACTGTAATAAAGAAGAGAAACTAGATTGAAAAGAAAGAGATTGTGTTCTTTTATTTAATAATTTTCATTTTAGTAAGTGTTGTTTCCACAGCGATTTTGATAATTTAATTTGACTTTATATTGTCCTTGTCCCAATTTTGGTTTGTTTAGTTTGCAAGTTTTACATTTTAATAGATTCACACAATTCTTTTCCCGGCAATATTCATTACAAAGGAATGCGAACAGCAGCAGAAAAACTAACGAGGCTGCGTTGGTGGTGTAGTGGTTTAGGTGCTTATGTTCTGGGTGTGGTGTCCCGAGTTCGAATCCCGGGAGGACCATATGCTTTCATTAGTTTACTCAAGTACATTAGGGTTTGTAATGAATGATTAATGTTAAGAATGGGGTGTTACATATGATTTGGGCACCCCACAAAATTTTCATCCTCATTCTTGTTGCCAATACAGTAAAAGTCCGATAATCCGACGACCGATAATTGGAATCTCCCAATAGTCCGAATTTTTTAAAATGAGGCCAAATCCGAATTCACCCGATAGTCCGAATTTCAAAAATTCCCGAAGTCCCCTTTTTGAGGCATTAGGCTACCCAAAACCCATCCAAATAACACATAATGGTACACACACATATATATCATATGTTCATGAAATCACTTTAAATGTTTACCATTATGTGTCATATTGGATGTATAGCATTATATTGTGCATATGCATAGCCTATATTGTGTTCAGGTTTTCGTCAGGCCATTAATACACAGGTTCATAGCGGTAAATTCCAATAATCCGAAAAATCCGGTAATCGGAACGAGGCCCGGTCCTCTGCTATTCGGATTACAGGACTTTTACTGTACTAGCGCAAAAATAGCCCTAAAATGTTGCAAGAGTAAGTTTCCTGTTCCAAAAAATTTCAGAAAAAGTACTTCTGTGATTCTCCTTGACAGAAAGTATGCATGTTGCCTGTGATGAATTGAGTACCCATGATGAAAGACAACATGAGAAAAAAAAAAAAAAAAAAAAACACTATTGTACTTGTAAAATTAATAGAAAGTTAATACAGTACATAGTGAATGAATAACTTCAGTACTCGTTAATAATGAATGGCAATACAGTGGGTTTCTTCTGATGACTTGAAATACAGTACTGATGTGTGTTATTTATGACGAGTGGAAAGAAAATAGCTGTAAAGTAATAAAGAAAGAAAGGTTTATGTAGAGGTGTGCAAAAGTCCTGTTCAAAGATTAATTTTTAGTTTAAGCTTTGAATTAATCTTTTACTTACCTGTGCATATAATATCAATGTACTGTATTGTGAAACTTTCAGTGGCAGAAAACGAAAGTAAAATATCTAAAATATGATGATTATAATGTAAAACTTGCAAACTAAATAAACCAAAACTGGGACGATACAAGATAAAGGTAAAATAACTTATCAAAATCGCTAAGTGAAATATGATGATTGCCAAAAATAATGTGATGACAGGCTTTTTTATGGTGAATTACACGTGTGCGGTTATAGAAAATGCCTGAAGACTTTTTAAAGCGTGTGTAAATGCCTTAGATACAAAGGAGGTTTATGGTACTGTACAAAACCCGGAACACAAGTGATATTTGTGACGAGAAATGTTTTTTAGGTTAGTTAAGATATAGTGAACTGTATGATAAGACTGAAAATCTATTATAGTATCACCTTATTATAACTTAGAGAAAATTATACAAGTAACACTGGAATTAATATGTAGAACAAAGAATTAGTTAAAGTATATGTAAGTGAATTGAAATTTTGAAAAAATTTGATTTTTATATAGAAAAAAAAAAGAGAAAGACTATACTGTGTATGTAAAACTGAAAATACAGTACAGTATATACAAATTAAAGTAAATTAGTAAAAAACATGTTTTTAAATGATAATTTGTAAAAAATAGAAAATGGTTTCCCAAAATTTAGCAGGAAAACTAAAGAGAACAAAAATAACAATCTAAAAATTACCTGTACTTTAGTTAAATAAATGGTTTGCTGGATAAATAATGAAAAGAAAAAGGGAACTTACAAGAAAATTGCCTGTATGCTATAGTTTATTAGCGGTAAGTAGGCGAGATTTCATGACATCTATTCTCTGTAACTCAAAAAGGGCTATAGCAAATTGGCTGTAAATTTCCACATCTATCCCTTGACTGATTCTTCCCAAATAGTAGAAATATTAGCTCGATTACTCTAGTCGTTTTTGAGTTACAGAGGTTAGAGGTTATAATTTTGCGCCTACTTACAGCGAATAGACTAGTTAATTATACAATTATATTCCTATAGTGAAAATCTCTGCCTTGATAATAATAATAATAATAATTTCTGGTTTTATGTTTCTTGATAGCGCCGGTTCTTTCGGAGGAATTCACTAGCGCTCGGAATGTATTACACCACTATTAAGAGAAATGTATGAAATAACTAGACCTATGCTGTTACGTTTAACTCTATCAATGTATGAGGCCTTTTCCATTTGTTTCTGGCTTTCATTTGTAAATTTTATGCAGCTTAAAAATGATCGCTGGGAATCAAAGAAATTAAGTCTCACAATCACCCCTTTGACTCCCATATGTCTTCCCTAAACTGTATAAAAACATCAATAAATAGCTAGTACAAAGTGTAAAAGGACTTCATTGCACTGATAGGGTTAAGTATATATTGACTTCTAGATATTCAAACAGAATAAACTGCTGGTCAGGTATTATTTTTTTCTTTTTTTGAAATTTTTGTCTTTCCTTTATTTAGTTAAAAGTATTAGGTATACTGTACAGGTTTTACTGTTGTTTTGTTAGTTTGACTTTAGTTAACCCGTTCTGTACCAGCGACGTACAATGGCCGACCGTAAGAAAGTAACTCGCCAGTACCAGCGCCGTACGATGTCCGCCAGTAGCATTCAGTCCTTGTACCGAACGGTACCAGGCACCATGACTTGTAAACACTGCTATGAGACCTTGGCAACACTTCTCAGAGTATATCCAAGGTCCCACAGGCATAATGGGCTCAGTACTAATCCAGCTTTTGGGGTGAGAGGTTGCGCTCTCTCGTCTTTGAAGCCATTTTGGCCACAGTGCTTGGTACTGGAGGTTACATTTATAGTAATACCCTCTGGTACAGTAAGGGTTAACAATATCATGTTCGACATCTTGTTCGTAAACCCTTTATTGAATATTAGGCATTTTTGAAGCAGTATTAATATACTGTATGATCAAAGATAATATATTGCAATCAAATTTCTTGGAATTATCAGAAATCCACATTTTAATATAATTTATAAACTTCAATGACTTTGACAGACATTGACAAAGTATTTAACCCTCAGAATCCGGGAGGCCTCATATGAGCCAAAACAAAAAAATTGGCAGGAATCCGGGAGGCCTCATATGAGGGAAAATGCGCCGCTAAACTCATCATAACACGGCAACCACGTGTCGTAGCGATGTCATCTCAACGGCATTCTACAGACAACAAAAAGTTTTACAATTTGCAAAAGAAATGACTGCTCTAGGTGGTCTCAATCAGTAGCTACTGAATTATGAAGTTTTCCTGTACCAAATGGGCGATCGGGATCGTATGAGGCCCCCCCCGGATTTCGTGGGTTATCATAAGCTAGTGAATTATGACATAATTAAAAATATCATTGGAGTTGAAAATGCATTGACGTGTAGGCTACACTCAAACTCAAAAGTTCTGACACTCAATAAATTCAATTATAAAGGTTATTTTACATGTGCATTGGGTTGATTTGCCCATTGCAACTCTTACCTCTTAATAAATGAAGTGTTGCATCCCCCCCGTCCCCTCCCCCTGGATCCATCGCCGTCACTGCGATGAAGTTGATGGTCTGTTAGCTCTCACCGCCAGCCATTCGTTGATAAGGCGAGGTCCCTCCCCAGCTTCAGCATCAGAGTCCTCGAAGCCACTGTAGTCGGCATCTGATACAACCGACAGTAAATCGTCTGGTGGCTGAGGTTCGGAGTCTGAGTCTGAGTCACTCGACGCCACTTGTTCCTGTTACTGTGCTCGTTGGCGAAAGAAATCTGGTATTCGTGTCTGCTGGCGTGCATTTATCCTGTCGTGAAACATGTCGAAGTACGGCTGGATGGAAGCAGTGAAGCTTGCTATTATCTGTGCTGAACGATCATGTTTGGGATCAAAGTTGTTCATGTGATGGCTGAGGCGTTGTGACAATTCCCGTAGACCAGGAGTGTTCGGCTCTTCCTGGGGTTCTTCTTCTTCTCGATGTTCTTCCTCTGCCTGCTCATCCTCTTCCAAATCCTGCATTAGGTCCTCGGCATCAGGCTCCTGTGGTGGCTGAATCAAACCTTTAATATCTTCTGACCCCTCTTCACCCATCCCAGGCACACGTCTGGCAACCTCGACTGCTCTCTCCACCACTGCCTCAAGCCTGACTGGCTGATCAGGTAAATCCAGCTTGTGCCCAGGTAACCCCTCTAGAACATTCCTCCAGGCATGGTGGATTGTAGCTCTTGTCACATCAGCCCACGCTTCCACCATCGTATCCACTGCGTTCTTAATATGAAACCTTTTCCAAAAGGCATGAACTGTCATAGCTGCTCCGTCGGCGGGTTCCTGTTGCTGTTGTTGTCGTTGTTGTGGAGGCGAGTTTGGTGCAGGCTTATTGAGTGGTGGGGGAGAGTCAGGGGCAGACAGTTCTTCGAGTGGTGGGAGAGAGTCGGGGACTGATTCATCGTCCGATATCTGTAGCAGTTCTTCTTGGGTGTCATTGGCAGTGTCGAGCATCAGGAAAGTCTTAGTGGCATACGCACCCTTAAAGCACGCTATCACCTCCTGGTCCAGGGGCTGTAGGAGAGACGTAGTATTCGGGGGCATGAACATCACTTTTACGTTAGGGTGCCGATCAACCAACAATCTGGAATGTCCTGGTGCGTTGTCAAGCAATAACAGTGCTTTAAAAGCAATGTTTTGGCGGGCACAAAATGTGTCCAAGTCCTTCACAAAATGATTATCGAACCATTCGAGGCTCAACGCTGACGACATCCAGGCCTTCTTGTTGCTCATCCAATGAACATTCAACTTGGCCATGTCCATATTGCGATAAGGCCTTGGCCGCTTTGCCTTATGGATGATTAGAGGCTTCATCTTGCAGGTGCCGGAAGCATTGCAGGTCAACAAGATGGTTACACGTTCTTTGGCCATTTTGTAGCCCTTTGCTGCCTTCTCCTTGTGAGAAATGTAAGACCTTTTAGGCATTTTCTTCCAGTTGACTCCAGACTCATCGCAGTTGAAAATCTGATCCAAGTTGTAACTATCGGCCACAATAACCTCACGTAAGAAAGCAGGGAATTCGTTGGCTGCAGCATGGTCGGCGCTTGCTATCTCTCCTGTTATACGAACACTCTTCATATTGTTTCGTTTATTGAAGGACACCAACCACCCAGCAGATGCCTTAAAGGGTTTGGGGTTCTGCACATTGTTCATTCGAGCCACTTCTGCATAATATTTCGTGGCTTTTTCTCTGATCATCCGTCCGTCTGTCGGCACATGATTCTTATTTTGCCTTGCCAAATAACGCACCATTAGCTTCTCTGTCTTCTTTAGGATGACATTTCCAACTTTAATCGATGCCTGAGTACCCTCTGCAGGGTTTCCCTTCATAATGTTGGCAATCTTCTCCCTGTCCTTCCAAATGGTGCGAATTGTACTCTCGTTAACATTGTGTCGTCTTGCCAACTCAGCTTGTCTCTTCCCCTTCTCTAACTCCTTCACGATGTCATATTTCTGTGCGTACGTAAAGATACGGCGCTTCTTGGGCGGCATGGCGGCGAGGTTAGGTCACAGAAAAAAAGGCACTTTGAGAACCACGGTCTGTGTTACAACACACATGGTGGGAGGGGGGGTTCGGTACGTGAGGCAAACAATGGTGGAACTGGACAAGGACGCTGGGGAGGAAATGACATAGCCGCCAAATCATTTCGCCTCAAGTAGAAATTGTCCTTTAATGACAGCTCAGAGAAATAAAGTTATTGAGAACACCGATTTTGTAGGTTCAAAAAACTGAAAAATGCACATGGGAGCCGGTTGAAACTGGGTCTGTTGAATGTTCGTTCCTTGCGTAACAAAATGGATCATATTTGCGAGATCTTGGATGAACGTAACCTTGATGTATTATGTCTCACTGAGACCTGGTTGTTCGAGTCAGATCTGAATATTATCCAGGCGGCATTGCCTAAAACCCATTCCATAATAAATGTTCCTAGGCCTAGGGGAGATCATCCGGGTGGTGGAGTGGCAGTTGTCTACTCCACATCTCTGGTGAATATCTTGCAAATAAGCCATAACCCAGCCCCTCTTTATTATGAACTGTTGGAAGTGGAAATAAAACTCCATCAACAAATTCTAAGAATGGCAGTTGTCTATAGGCCTGGCCATCGTGGCACAGATAGGGGTTTTATGGAAGAGTTTGGGCAGTTTCTCGAGGAATTTTCTGCTAAAACTGGAAGACTTTTGATGTGTGGAGATTTTAATTACTGGGTTGACAGCCCTCATCTGAAGCCATTCTCTCCTGAGTTCCTTGAGTTGACTGATCAGAACAATTTTGTAAACCATGTGTCCCACCCAACTCATATCTTAGGACACACCCTTGACTTGGTTTTCTCTCCTGTGGGTTGTGGTGGTGTTCTGGATGTTGATGTTGAGAATGCTGACCCTAATACCTCTGATCATGCTTTGATTACTTTCAGCTTTGATTTCCCTAAGCCACTCACACATGAAAAAGTAATCAGATTTAGAAATTATAAAAATGCAGACCTAAATTTGGCTAGCAGTGAAGTAAAACAGTACTTGGGAAGTATTGATACTTCCAACCTTACTTCAGATGAGCTGGTGGAGGTACATGGAAATGCACTTAAATTAGTGTTCGATCATCACTGTCCAGAAGTAGAGAAGAAAATCATAGTACGAGATGATTCGCCCTGGTATAGCACTCGAGTTAAATTTCTTAGAAGAGCGCGTAGAAGAGCTGAACGTGAATGGCGGAAAAATAAAACAGACTCTACATTTTTTTTTTTTTTTTTTTTTAAGAGACAATGAACGGAGGAAGGAAAAACACAGATAAAACAAAAAGGTCCATGTGCCTAAAGGCATCCTCCATTCATAAAATGTTTGTAACAACTGGATTTAAACATTTGTTGAT
Source organism: Paralithodes platypus (assembly GCA_032716605.1). Taxonomy (NCBI): domain Eukaryota; kingdom Metazoa; phylum Arthropoda; class Malacostraca; order Decapoda; family Lithodidae; genus Paralithodes; species Paralithodes platypus. Next base: position 2,490,199 of record CM064489.1, read on the forward strand.
TGTAAGTTTGTGGAAAGCAATTCGAGGGAAGTGAATTCCAAAGAGTAGTAGCTCTGGGGATAAATGAATTCTGATAAGCAGAAGTTCTGCATTGTGGAGGAGAAAGTGTAAATTCATGGGCGCTCTCAGCTGCCCTAGTTCTATGGGGAAAGATGTGGAGAGGCGGCACAATTGAAGCAAGTTCCTCGGAACAATTGCTGTGAAAATATCTGTAGAATAATGCAAGGGATGCAACGTTTCTTCGTATGGCTAATGTAGGAAGGTCCTGTGTGATTGCAGGGTTATTGATTAATCTAATAGCTTTATTTTGAATTTTGTCCAACTGCCTCAATGCAACCACTCCACTTCCACCCCACAGAGGTGAACAGTAATCCATCTGAGAGCGCACATGACTTTTATATATTACGGCCAACTGCTCGTCAGTGAAGAATTCTCGAACTCTGTACAGGAGTCCCAGTTTTTTAGAGGCATTCTTAGCAATGCTTCTAACATAATGTGTCCAGCTCAAGTTAGTAGTGAATGTTACACCGAGAATGTCAATACTAGGGGAAGTGGGAATATTTACATCATTAAAAAATATATGGGAGTCAGTGAGATTCTGTCGGTTAGAAAATTGAATGTACTTGGTTTTCTGTGCATTAAAGGAAACTAGATTCTCTTGTCCCCATTCATTAATTCTAGAAAGGTCCTGGTTCAGAGAAATTGCAGTGTTTATTTTTGAATTTATAAGATCGGGTTGGGTGAAAGAATTGGTAAATGTGAAGGAACTGTGGAGTGTTGAGTCATCTGCGTAGGAATGTATTGGATTATGAGTGGTAGATATGAGATCATTGATATGAATGAGGAACAGAGTTGGGGCCAAAACATGTTTGCAATACCTGTCAGCCAGAAGAGCTGTGGTCTACAAAATCAAAGATGAAAAGAAAGTGTATTATCAGGGAAAAGTTGACTCGTGTGGTAACGACCAGAGGAGGTTGGCTTCAATTGTAAACAGTTTACTTGGAAAAACAAGAGTCAGCTTAAGACCTTCTGTACCTGATGCCGAGTTGGCTGCCAACTTTGTGGCATTTTTTGCTGGCAAGATAACTCGCATAAGACAGGAATTGGATGATGCTTCTGTTGGTGAAGAACTTTCAGTTGTACTCCAACCCCGACACATTCCTAATAATGTCCTCTCATCCTTTCACTCAGTAGAGGTGGACATGATCTCGTCCTACATAAGAAACCTCAATAAAACATTTTGCCCGTTGGATCCCATAAATGTTTCCAAGCTACCAAGAGTCTATGATCACACAGTTGAGTTTATTTCCAAAATAATTAATAAGTGCTTCTCTGAAGGTAGCTTCCCACATTCTGAAAAGCATGCACTACTCCGACCTACTCTAAAGAAACCTGGACTTGATGTTGAGAACATGTTGAACTATCGTCCTGTCTCCAACCTGTCCTTCATATCAAAGATATTAGAGCGTGCAATACTTGACCAATTACAACCACTACTTCAGCAGAATGAAACTATCCCAATTTTTCAGTCTGCTTACCGACAGCATCATTCAACTGAAACAGCATTGATTAGAGTACATAATGATCTAGTTGAGAACATTTGCAATGGTGTGGCCTCACTATTGGTCTTGCTTGATCTCTCTGCGGCTTTTGACACAGTGGATCACGAGTTGTTATTGAGTGATCTTTATGATTGTGGTGTGCGTGACTCCGCTCTCTTGCTTCTTGGGTCGTACTTGTCAGGTAGATCCCAGAGTGTGATGGTAAATCAAGTGGTCTCGGACTCGACACCCCTGCAGTATGGTGTTCCGCAGGGATCAGTTTTGGGTCCTATCCTATTTATAATTTATATTAGCAGTTTGTCTCTTCTGCTTCGTGCACATAATGTCACCTTTCACTTTTATGCAGATGACACCCAGATTTATGTGAGAATCACAAATATAGTTGATATACGGAGTAAGATGGAATTGTTGATGTCTGATATCAAGAAGTGGATGAGAGCGAGAAAACTTAAACTAAATGATGGTAAAACTGATATTCTCATCATCCGAGGAAATAGAAGAGCTGATGATATGGTAGGTGCCCTCTCCATCAATGTGGGTGGATCTCAGCTGCGACCGGCCAACTCTGTTCGAAATCTGGGTGTATATGTGAACTCCCGATTAGATTTCAAAGAGCATGTAAACCAGATAGTTAAAAGTTGTTACTTGCACATCAGAAATCTCTATTTGGTGAAGCCGTTTATAACCAGACGTTGCCTTCTGACGTTGGTTCACTCATTGGTCTTCTCTCGTGTTGATTATTGCAATGCCCTGTTGGTGGGTCTTCCAAATTATATTTTGAAGAAAGTTCAGTCTGTTCTTAACAGGGCCGCAAGACTAATTTTTGGTGTTCCACCTAGAACTCCTACTACATCTCTTCACATAGAACTGCACTGGCTGCCAGTAAGAGCAAGAATAGAATTTAAGTTGTGTTTGGTGACTTTTAAGGTTCTCAAATTTGGTGAGCCTAGGTACCTTGCGGAGCTGCTCAGGCGCCCACCGGCACACCATGGTGTAGTTGTGCGTCATGACAATGACCCTTTTCGTCTTGATGAACCAAGGGTTTTCCAGCAGTCTTCTTTCTTTGAGAGGTCATTCTCCTACATGGCTCCGAGGTTGTATAACAGGTTGCCGCTGTCCATGAGACAACTGAGTTCTGTTGAATGTTTCAAGAGACAACTTAAGACTTTTCTCTTTGAGAGAAGCTATGATCTTGAGAGAGGTGTCATGACAGATGGCTATAGAGTTTAGGCTATTTTGCCACTGCTGGTGATTGTTAAATGTGTGTTGTATATGAGCCTTCTTTTGATGCATTGATTTTTGTTCTTTTTTCTTTCTCTTTTCGAGCGCTAGTGAATTCTTCGGAAAAATTGGCGCTTATGAGAAATAAGTAACATGCTTATTATTATTATTACCCGGACGAGCCGCAAGTGACGTCACTGGACCAGGGAGGGAGACGGAACAGCCTCGCCCGGCCCAGGAGAGAGAAAACTGCCCAGCTGGACTCCGCGTCAGTGTAAGTATTGACCGTGCTAGCAAAATGTTGGATATTTGGGGTGTACCGCGTGCCACCAAATCCGCGTTTCCAAAACACGCGTTACCGGAGGACCAACTGTAGTTTGTTTTTACTGACTGGACTATTTTACTTCTATACAGTCAGGTCTCCATATACTCAGGCATTTCTTCCCTTGTACCTACTGTGTATCTCAAATCCGCATATTAGAAATAACAGGCCTTATGGGAATTCATTCAATTCGTTCCAGCCACTTTCCCAAAGTTCTCTATTTGAGCCTTTAGCCTACCTTAACCCATGGGATCCGGGGGGCCTCATATGAATTTTGGTAAAATCAACTTCATAATTCAGTAGGTACTGATTGAGACCACCTAGAGCAGTCAATGTTTTTGCAAATTGTAGAACTTTTTGTTGTCTGTAGAATTCCGTAGAGATGACGTCGCTACAACGCGTGGTTGCCGAGTTCTGATGATTATAGCGGCGATTTTTAGCCGACCATTTTGCCTCATATGAGTCCTCCCGGATTCTAAGGGTTAAGGCCGACATTATACCACCAACAAACACTTATTTGCGAGTCAGGCAGGCAAAAACAGCATCAATAAGAACTGTTTTGGACCTGCTACTGACCTACTTGTGTCAAGCATACAATATCCTGCAACGTAAACAAGCCACACTGTTTTATATCGTCTGCTATGATCCGCGAGGTGTCCCGCAAATGTCCGCATATATACACGTTTTTTCCGCGTTGTGGCCGACTTTGGAATTTCCCTTTGCAGTGCCGTTAATGGATGAAATAACTTGGAAATTGATGTTTCCTTTAGAAATAGAAGTGCTAATCCGCGTATTCTCTGTAAACATCACTAATTCCCACAATATTCGTTCGGTATCAGACGCTGCAAAGAGAAAGAATTGTTTAACCCTTACTGTACCAGCGATGTACGTTGGCCGACAGTAAAAAAGTCACTCGCCAATATCAGCGCCGTACGATGCACGTCCGTAATAATCGGTCCTTGTACCGAGCACCATGACTTGTAAACACTGCTTTGAGACCTTGGCAACACTTCTCATAGTGTATCTAAGGTCCCACGGATGAGCTGGCTCAGTACTCGTCCAGCTTTCAGAGCGAGAGGATGCTCAATCTCGACTTTGAAGCCATTTTGGCCACAATGCTTGGTACTGGAGGTTACATTTATAGTAATACCCTCTGGTACAATAGGGGTTAAGAATAAAAGCGTAAAAGTTTCCTAACCTCTTAATGCAGGTAAAGTCATATCACGCCCTGGGCGATACTGTAAGGAGTGTCGGGGCCCCCGTCATATGAGTGGCTGTATTTCTTTGTATTTTCCATGGTTATAAAATGCTATGGTGGTACCAAGAATGTATCAGGATTACCAAAGGTCACCAGCCAGCCTATCTGTGCAAGCTGAGATGATCTCATTCAGGTGAGTGAGCTCTCGAGAACTCTATACTCTATTGGCATTGCAAGTGAGCGCATGCTAATGCAATCCGCTCTGTGACTCGATAACACTTTCACTTCCTCACATGATTCTAAATGCTACATCTCAGCTAGGATGTATTTTATTTTTTACTATCTACATGTAGGCCAGAGCATGATCTTTATACCACATATTTTGTCCATAATCTTATATTTAGAGCAAGTGAAAAAACTTGAAACATTTTAAAAATGCCTGAGCGTGGCTCGATATTCCCGCCACCAGTGACAAGTCAACACCATGACCTTGGAACGAGAGTTCAGTTTCTACACTTACTGATAATATGGTAAATAACACTGACTTGTTATATTTTGCAATAACAATATAATTTGATAGATTTATAGCCATCGCTAATACATGAAAACAGCCCGTTGGTGGTGATATGTCTATTATAAGCAACCTATTCTGAAAGGGTTAAAAAGCAGACTACCATATCAGCAACTCCGATCTTCACTACTAGAATCTGGACGATTCATCGCTTGCATTGTTTATTTGTAAGCTATTGAAGTTGCCACGCTGTATTTCAGAGTTTTTTTTTTTCCTATAGTATGTAAAAGGAGTTAAAAGGCAAGAGTGCTTGGATCTAGTGCCCTTTCATTGTGAAAGAGTTTAAGTATGGAGAGCCAAATGCAAAATGCCTAGACACGTGGTGGTGCATGAAGGAGTTTAAGATATTGTACAGGTTAGGAAGTGAGATAAATGAACTGAGGAAGTTTCAGAGCTTACACTTCCTTTATGTGAAGTTGATTTGTTCTTATTATGTTTATTTATTTAGTTTTGCACTGTCTTGTCAATTAGCTTGCAGATATTACAAGAAGAAATTTTACATAGTCCTACCGTGGGCTCCGGATGAGGCTCCCATCTACTGCCTATTATGTGGCCTGGGAGCGAGGCATGCTGTTGCAGGCAGCACGCCTGCAACAGCATGCCTCGCTCCCAGGCCACATAATAGGTGGAAATCGATGCCCGTCAGGTGACGGTTGCCGTCAGGAAGGGGTTAAAGTAGTGCTCCTCATATCGTGTTTATTTTTAATCTATCAACTTTTCTTAATTTATATTTTTATCACAGCGCTATTGTTTGTACTGTACAGTACTATTACAGTACAGTATATATATGCAGTTTACTGGAGAATGTCTAGCATAGCTTTTTATTGTTAAAAAATAAGTTCATAGTTAACTTATCAGGAAATTAGTAAGCATGTTCTAGGTTGGAATTAATTGAAGAGTAACATTAATATATCGCTAGTACAGTTGACTAAATAAAGATCCCTTATGTACCCAGCTCAGAGTTAGTTATATTATACAGTAGTCAAGCGAGTAGTACTATCTGACAGACTACTATAGGCCTTTACCATAATTATAATGTAAAACTTGCAAAATAAACAAACTAAAACTGGAACGATACAAGATAAAAGCAAAAGAACTCATCAAAATAGCTATGTGGAAATAACGCTTAATAAAATAAAATTTTGAAATAAAAGAACACAACCAAGTTATCAAAGAGGAAAAGAAGTGGTAAGCCTTTTCCTGAAGTCTGTAGTCTTAACACATGGGAAGGGATCTACCGGTTCTCTCCTTTTCATTTGTAGTTACTCAAGGGAACGGGTCAACAAGTTTCTTCCCAAAGCTAAGGGTACGGCTCGTATATTCCCGACCCAGACTTTAACCCGTTCAGTACCGGTGACGTCCTTAGCATCGTATTCTGGACACCTATTAGATGATTTTATTCAGCTTAGGAAGGATCTGTGGTAGCTCAAAAGGTTAAGTGAGATAGTGTGTAGCCTTTTAATTGATAGGGGTCCTTCCTAAGCTAAATATAATAATTAATAATTGCCAGAATATATTAAAGAGGACATCACCGGTCGTGTTTGGGTCAACACATATTCAAGATCTTTTACTAGACTATTAGCGGTCCTCAAATATTCTGGAAGCAGGTGTCAAACTGGAGCAATTTTGTTTGAAGACTTGAATGAATATGAGAAGGAATACAAAACAATAATTACAAAATACCATTGTTTTGACCATTTTATCACTTTCAAAGACATAATTTGAACTAAGCGATAGTTTTATCCTATACAGGTCTCCCTCGATTTATGATTGGGTTATTTTCATGAAAACCCGATCTTAAATGGAATAATCGTGTAGCGAACCCTAACATTTATGGGGTAAATGGGGATGCGTGCTGGTAGCAGCTAAAACCCAAACCCAAACTTCCAAAAAACCTATAATAATATGGTTAATCAGGGCATCGGATAGTGAGGGAGACCTGTACAATAATAAAGACTAAAAAGAAAGGACTCCGCTTTCGTTTGACACCCTGTCTGGAAGTAATGCAGAGGTACACTCACTGCTAGATGAAAGTGGTTTCCACATGCCAGGTTTCAGAACTATATATTTGGCCTCGAAATTATAATGTAAAACTTGCAAAATAAACGAACCAAAACTTAGACGAACACAGTAAAAAGACCAAAGAACTAATAAAAATCGCTATGTGGAAACAACGCTTTAGCAAAATAATATTATAAATAAAAGAACACAATCACCAATCAATTACTGCTTAGAACAGATTGACCATATTACTACCATCTCAGAGCGTGATTAGTTATAGAAACGGTATTTAATAGATGTAATTTAGTATCTCCGAGCAAAATCATCATAATATTATATACGAGTCCAGTTTTTGTCGAGAGGAGTACATGAGAGTTCTAGTATGGAGCCATGGTTAAACTAAGAAAAACAAATAATGTACATGATATGGCTATTTTTATTGTGTTCCATTATGTGTGAATAATTATAAAAATTAACAATCCCTGATGAATACTGTACCCTGTAATGCGTTGTGGTCGGTCTATTTCCTTCATCTCGACCCATTTCATCAACCTTGTGCTTGCTAAACTCTTCAAGATTGACAAAATATGAAATATGTTACTTGAACAAATTTCAAGTCTTACTAACTCAAATACAGTGAGACAAAATAGGCTATGTAATGTCACTTAGAAAAACATGACTTGGTTTAAATGAGGCTAAATATGACATCATTTCTCCATACTAATCCTTAAAAGTGTGTTTCGAGTTGAGACTTAGTAACATCAAGTTCAGTACTGCATTTTAGCAAGCATAAAGTTGATCAATTTGATAAAAGAAGTTGCTTGGAAATGGCCAGGACGAACTTCAACGATGCTCTCAAAACACCGACAACATCAACAACAACAACAACAACAACAACAACCAAGAACAAGAAGAAGAACAACAACATCAACTGTTACCGAATTGTCACAAATCTACTGCTTAGGGGCTTGTTAAGAAAGTACTGTAGATTTAGCATTATTAGTCCTTGTGGTACAATGACGCTGTTTCTGTTGTGCTCTGGCTAATATCAAGACAATTTTATCCAGCTTAGGAGGGATCTGTAGTGTTTTGGAATACAAGGGGTTACAGACTATCTCGATTAACACTGACAGGTTCTGACTATGCTAAATTAAATTGTTTGTGATGGTACAGTTTACCGACTTACCGAGCACTAGATGATTTTATTCAGTTTACGAAGGGTCTCTAGGAATCTATGAGGGTATAAACTGTTGACATTAATCCTCAGACTCCCACAAGCCCGTACTATTCTGAATAAAATGGTACAAGCTATTAAATTGGCTAACAGTAGATGATTTTATCCAGCCTAAAAGGGACCTCTGGAAATCCAAGGGGGTACGAGCTATCCCATCTAAAGACAACTCCGTAGGTGACTCGCTTTCATTGCAATAGTTTTGACCCCTTTAATCTTAACTATTCTGAATAAAATAAAATTGTAAAACTTGCAAAATAATCCCCTAATAAAATCTGTTGTTATCCAAAATACAATGAAGAAAAATTTTCGGACTGATAACTCCTCTTTCATTGTAGTCTTGGCTAGCCGTAGACAATTTTATTTCAGATTTATAAAGGATCAGTGGGTTTCAGTGCGTTAATTGTGTTCGTTTTCCCTCATTGAACGCCAGAGGTCTTTCCAGTGCTAAATAAAATCCTCTCAAGTTACCCAGAATATAACTTGAAAAAATGCGTCACTGTGCCAAAAGGGCTAAACTATAAAGCCGGTATCACATGATAGCTTATATGATCAATATTTTTCTGGCAAAATTTCTAGAATATTTTACACTGGTATCGGAAACTAGACTGATAATAGATGAATTTAGGTGACATAATAGTATATAATAATATTATATACCTTAACTTAGGAGGTTAACATAATTATTATGTTAATCTCCTAAGTTGCCAGACCAGAGTTGAGGATAAATGTTGAGGGAAAAAGCGCTCGTGTGATACCGGCTTAACTGGGCATCTGTTAGAGTGCCCCAGGTAGGCTGTATATAAAATGGTGTCCCTTTGTACTGATGAACTATTTTTGTACGCAGATGTGAAAGTTCTTAGAGGTAGCCATAAACTGTATTATACAACTTTTATTATTATCTCCCTGCCTTTGGTTTCCACGACGACCGGCAGTCTCGGGTTTTGCGGAGATCCGTGGCGCTTACATGGCAATAGGATTTTTATGTGATTTTGTTAGTTGTTACTTCATTTTGTACACGTTAATTGAATTAACTCGTCAATAATTATAATGTAAAACTTGCAAAATAAACAAACCAAAACTGGGACGACACAAGATAAACGCAAAGGAACTAATCGAAATCGCTATGTGGAAATAACGCTTCATGAGATAAAATTTGATTATTAAAATATTCTGTATACATGCACCCACCAAAGTAACATTATTGTTTATTACAGTACTTCGTTATATATACCACAATTGAATTAACTTGTCAATATACAGTATACTGCAACAATACAAAAAACAAATTACAGGATGTACACAAATACTGTAATATCTTATTGAAGATTATCTTTTATATAGAAAAGAATTGGAATTCCATATAAGTTACATACAAAAGATAGATGTCTTTTTGTCCTTCGTAAGCTTTTCTTATAACTGAAAATATGCTACATTATAGCTTGTTCTCATAATCCTCCATAAATGTCCTAACGCCATAAGTGTGCTTCAGAAACTATTCAGAATCATTGGCTTGCGGTTTAGAGTGGAAACCGGCCCTTTGTGAATATTTTGTAAACAGTTGATACGCAGCAACTGTGCACCGGCCACACGAGATGATGGTGGTGGTGGTGGTGTCATCATATACATAATAAACATTCACCATATTATAATGTGAAACTTGCAAAATAAACAAACCAAAACTTGGACGAACACAGTAAAAAGACAAAACAACTGATCAAAATCGCTATGTGGAAACAACGCTTAATCATATTTAGTATCCATTGCACTTGGACAAATAAACACTCACACACATGGACTCAGTCAACACACAATCTTGCAGTTTTATCTCAATGACAACTTACAACACTGACACATTCCTAATATCTAATCAAGACAGTAAATCAATCTGACAGTTTTTTCGACAATTTGAAAATACTGTACTAGTCGCATACATGATTAACTCGCGCACACACACATGCCTATATTCGTAATATCACCAACCCACCAATTAACTTGCATATAAACATAATTAATGAGTAATATGCTACTCTTGGGATTCGAACCAAGGACACTCGCACATAACACAAGCGCACTAATCATTACGCCACCACACAGACATACACACTCACACATGCACTGAATATATCATACACACACACACACACACACACACATGCACTGAATATATGATACACACCCACACACACCCAATCCACACGCCATCATCCTTCCCCACATTTGTCAGTCCCTCCCTATTTCACCCCCGCACATTGTTCCTCTCACCGGAGCCCTTATTCACTGGAGCCCATTTTCACCAAACCCCCTTTCACCACGGACGCTCTTAAACCAAACCCCCTTTTCACTGGACACCGAACCCCCTTTCAACCAGTGCCAGTTAATGCTTTTCTGAAAATGGGTACTGTACTTGGTAAACTCAGATCCAAATTTTTTCATCTTGGTTGGAAAAGTACAACGGTTCGATCCCTGCTTCCGGAGCCACTAGAAAGGTTTATATAACTGATAACATGATGAAAGTTGTGTAAATTAAGCAACAGGGAACTTCCTATTCTATTATTATCACAATCCAAGGCATTTTGGGGGGATGATATTCTAGTCCTTCGGCCAATCTAGGGAGTAGTGATTATGCAAAGGTAAGTCCTGTGGAATCGTCAAAAATCCGGGATGAGCTCTGTAGTAGAGATGGACCGAATATTCGTTTCGTATTCGTATGTCCGAATATTCGCTATGTTTTTCAATATTCGTATTCGTATTCGCATTCGCATTTCCATTCATAGCTATTCGCAAATATGCGAATATGTTCACGAAACCAATAGAATATATACAAAAATGTTATATATTAAATTTTAAAGTTAACACAAACTAATAAATAACAGTGTAGATGTGCATTGGGGCCGCTAAAGTGGAATGAAGGAGGACTGAGCAGTGTTGCTACTTAACTGTATTTAATAGTACCAGATCAAACTAGTGAAAAGTAGGCCTACCAAATTATTCTAAAGTGGAATCACTGCCCGGTAAACGAACGTGTGCTGGACCTGGACATTTGAACTGTCGCAATATTGCCATTTCAGACATATCCAATGTAATAGCATGCACTAAAATACAGTATATTCCATCATATTTCCTTACTGACTTCGTATTTAGTACCAGATATGGACTACTTTATTGGAAAATGTATAAAATGTACTTGCGAGAGTCAAATGTACCAAATATGGTACTTTAGTACCAAAAAAGCGACAACATTGGGGCTGAGGACTGGAAACATAGAAAATTTAATGGATTTAATTTTAATTATTCAATTTTCTATGGCTGAACTCTTACAATATATTAAACATTAATTCATACAGTTCATTTATGATATTTAAGAAATTACACATTCACATCGTCATTAACTTCTATCTATTGCCTGACGCCGTGATCCCCGAAGGGGAGGCCACGAACGAACCGCCCCCATGCACCTCTGTCCCCAGTCAGTCGACGCCCCTCCCCCCAACCAGCACCGCCTTCGTTCATGTACTTCCTCACTCCATCCTTCCACCTCTCATTCGGTCTACCTCTCCCTCTCTGTCCCTCCACCTTGCTCTCATACACCCTCTTAGTCATTCTCTCGCTTTCCATACGTTCCATATGGCTGAACCATCTCAAGTTGTTCCTTTTCACACTTTCCAGCACATTCTACCTCCACACCACACCTCCTTCTTACTTCCTCATTAGTCTGTCTATCCCTCCATGTAACTCCGCACGCACTCCTTAAGTAATTCATTTCCACTGCTCTCACTCTTGGTCTGAGTCTCTCAACCAACGTCCATGCTTCGCTTCCCTAAGTCAATGTCGGGATTACCACACTGTCATGCAAGACTTCTTCACTTCCATACTGACCACCCTATTTCATTAACTTCTGGTAATTAATTTCATAGTAATTTAATTAACGTTTGTTGGTGACATAAGAATAATTACCAGTTCTTGAAGGATGAAATAAGGATTGAAATATTCGCTATTCGTATTCGTATTCGCTAATTTTACAACAAAAAATTTGTATTCGTATTCGTATTCGCAAATAGTGAAAATTGATATTCGTTCCATCTCTACTCTGTAGTAGAAGTGAATGACCAAGGCATACCCGTGTAAAATGTGTTACACTTTTTCAACCAATACCAATGGAAACGTTCTGGTACCAAAATGTTAGGGCCGATTTGTCATGAAGGATTTATCTTGGACCTCCCCCTCTTTCCCCCATGTTTTCCCCTGCATATAATTACCCGCCACACATTGTACAATCATGCTAATAAGTCATGTCTCGGCACCAAGTATGTTTTGATCAATAATTGGTATCAGCAATATCTTAGGTTCATTTCTTCATATCGAGTGAAATATACAAACATGTTCCTACGCTTACTTACCCTATTCAACATCTGACTGACATTAATAGAGCACAGAGCAAGCCAAACATAATGACAGCTGGGACATGACTTATTAGCGTGACCGTACTGGCCAGTTGTATATACTTGTATGTAAAGGGCAAAGTTAGATCAATATTGTCGCTACTCCGGCAGTGTTGGCTCGTTAGGTTTAAAGATAAATAAAATACCGTAGAAAATACTGGAACGGGGGTACAGTTTTCAGCACCAATACGGCTGCACCCTTTTGAATCATTGGACCTTTAAAGCCATATTTTTAAGTATTGGGAATAGAATTAAGTTTTGTAGTGTATTGTCTTGTGTGTGATTAAATATGGATTCAAGTGGGAGCACTACTAAGGTTACACCCATTTGATTCGTTGAACATTTAAACCCAAGCATCTGGAAAAGGCATTCTATTGTCTTGTTTGAGTTCGATATTGATTCAAACAAGATGAAATATAGCATTGTAAAGTATTTCAGTGCCGGCTAACTTACCCAAACTACTGTAACTATTTATTGCCTTGTTTGGGTTCGATACAGATTCCAATGGGTGGGTAGGTATTAGTGCTGATGACTGTACGACGATAGTGTGTGAGTTTAGGATATTCCTAAGTGCTTTGTGAAGGGCTAGGTAACCGGGTGGGGTGAAAATAATATTGTTATAGGCATTGTTCAGAAAATAATATTTCATGTAATTTTTTCTAGGCGAGATATTATACAATACGGCAGGCTTTCAGGTACAGTCTCCTACAACAGTCCTGTCACCTCTTTAAGATTCTAACTTAACCCCTTGAGGATTATGACACATTTCTTAATTGTATTTTGGCTATCAATAGATGATTTTATTCAGTTTGGAAAGGAACTGTGGGAGTCGGAGGGATTATTGAGATAGTTATTACCCCTTTGACGGCTAGAGGGCCTTCCAAAACTGAATCAAATTGCCTAATGATATCCAGAATATAATCCTCAAGGGGTTAATTTTTTATATTGACTATGATAATATGAAAGCTTGAGTGTGAAGACTTTGTTCATGATGCTGTACTGTATTGCAGTTGGGTATTTCACTTTTTTACACGTGCATGTATGTTGTTCATTTGTGCCGTACATGTGTTTAGCTCCTTGAGGATCATGACACGTTTTGACAGTTTATTCTGGCTATCAATAGACAGTTTTATACAGCTTAGGAACGATCTGTGGGAATTAAAGGGGTAAAGACTCTATTAACCCTTCGAGTTCCATATATTTTTCCTAATATATATATATATATATATATATATATATATATATATATATATATATATATATTCATCTAATAATAGCCAGAGTAAACTGCCAAAACACGTTATAATTCTCAAGGCGTTAAGCCTTTTAAAATATGTTACAGATTTGTTGTGAATTTTAAGGGGATCTTCGGCTAACTTGTGATCCTTGTATGGTTAACTTTGGTGGTGAACTACTGCCTGAAAATTTACCATATGAAGAGTTAATGTTTTATTTGAATAAACAACATACCTGTACAGGTATATGTACTGTATCTAGAGAGATCAAGTTGAAATTAAGGAGGTAAGAATTTGAGAACTAAAGCTATGTTCAAGTTTAATGTAGACTGTATATACTGTACAGTACCTGTACTTCTTTTTTACCAAAGAGAGTAACCAAAAAGTTAAATTAGTGAAGGTAGCGCCAGGACTATTGCATGCGACTGTACAGTACTCCATTAAATCCATTATGATCTTTCCTCTATCTAGTCCTGTATTGGGTTATCAGAAAATGAATTTAAAAACAATTTTTTTTTTAGTAATCTCAAAGACATAATCTAGACGGACGAGTAGGACTGTCTAGTTTCTGTTTGTTATGACGGGGGCGGGAAAACTGACCCCGAGCCTCTTGTAACTCAGGAAGGGCGGGAGCAAATGGGTTGTAAATTTTCACACTTATTTCCTGGTTGACTCTTCCCAGGGAGGACTGGAGGAAATGGGCTGTAAACTTCCACACCCATGTACTGGTTGACTCTTTCCAAATGGTATGAGGGTCGGTTGGATTGCTCTAGTCCTTATATTTTGTTATAAAAGGTTTGGTGTCAATATTTCTGGCCGAGTTACAGTAAATGGACTACAGTATAGTTTATATTAAGAACTCTCAGTATGCCATGGTGCAGATTTGTATTATTATTATTCTGGCTCCTATTAGATTATTTTGTTAATGTTAAGAAGGGTCTATGGGAGTAAGTGGGGTAATGGATATAAATTTTACCCCACCTAGAGATCCTTCTTAAGCTGAATAATAGTCCGTATTCATAGACAACCCTTATCATTGTCAGTACAGCAATATTGTTCCAATACTTATTGCAATTAGAGTACAGTACTGTAATATTGTCCCTGTACTTCTCATTGGGGGCAGGGGGCTAAGAATCCTCCTCCCTTTGTATAATTCTCCCACTTGACAAGACAGAGAAATGGAAGAGGGAACGCGAAAGTGGTCCCGGACCCTGAAAATAGGAACTTTAAATTTTGTTTCTGTTCGGGCTCTGTCTCGTGTCTGCCACACCCAGCAATGGGGTATGTGCCTGAGTATATACATACAATACATACTTCTCATTGCAGTTACTACAACTAGCATATCATATCGACTAGCTAGGAATACTCCAAAACTACAGTAATTACCACCGACAATACATACATACATACAATCGGCCTAATGTGATATCTTGGCACTAATTATGTTTTGATCAATAATTGGTATCATACACATGATTTATTCTTTTTGAATGAGATATACCAACATGTTCCTACATTTACCCACCCTATTCAACATCTGACAGACATTAATACAGCACAGACCGAGCCAAATGTAATGACAGCCGAGACATGACCTATTAGCGCCCCCGTACATACAAGTTTAAAGACTGTTTTGTCCACAGAGAATGTGGGCGGTTCGTTCGTGGCCACCCCTTCGGGGATCACGGCGTCGGGCAATAGATAGATAGATAGATTGTCCACAGAGAATGTGGTTACAGTCTCACGTCCTGAATGGCGGCTTACCAGGCTGCCTCTTCTGTTGTTGTGACAATGATGGAGTTTATCTAAGACGACGAGCCAGAATCTTCTAGTATTAGCAAGAATACAATCAAAATCTGCCATGATACTGAAAGGGTTAAGAACTCACAGAATTTAGAACTGAATTGGGAATTTTTTTGTATTATATGTGAAATACTACCCCAGCTAAATTGTTCTTATCGATAAAAATGTCCAAATTGATGGGTGTACAGGCTAGAGCTAAAATTTCTCCCCACCTAAGGTACTCCTCACTTAAAGTCTCATTTTAAGTTGTTTCATTTATAACACTTCATTAATTTGGGTACAAGATTGAGTTTAAAGTTACGTTTTATTATTAAGTTGTAACAAAATGTTACATATTCTCAAGGAAAATTACAGAAAATTATGAATTCAAAACTGTATAATTTTAAAATCTTGTTTTCCAGGAATGTAACTACCGGTACAACTTAAACTGAGGAATTACTGTATTTGCTTTAAGTGAAATGAAACCCAAGGCTGTTTGAAAGGTTGAATACCATAACAACTGTAACCCTTCTGCCCTCCTTCCCCCCCCCCCCCCTCTTTACTGTTTTGATGCAGTGATTCATGCTTTCAATAACCTTGGTTTTGACTTCAGTAATCCCTTCAATGCGATGACCATAGTTTGGGTATCATTAGACAATTTTACTCGGGTGAGAATAGAACTCGAGGCATTACTGGGGTGCAAACTACAGGTCTCCCTCGATATACGATTGGGTTACGTTCCTGAAATACTCGATCTTAAACAGGAAAATCCTATAGCAAACCCTAAAATTATTGTGGTAAATGGGGATGCGTTCTTGGACCAGCCAAAACCCACAAACGCCTAAAAGCCCTGAATAAAATTGTAAATCGGGGCATCGAATAGTGAGAGACTTGTATCTTCAAAGAACTAAAGGACTACCACAGATCCTCACAAAGCTGAATAAAATCTTCTAATGCTAATCAAAATATAGTGAAGAAATGCATCTTCATGCTGAAGGGGTAAAAGCAAAGGTGGGAGGCTACTTTGGATTTTGCCTGTACTGTACAAGATATATGGTAGTGCGAGGTTATCTACTGTACCTTGTAACAGCCTCAGTTGTGTATTAAAAGGAATGCCAATGTTTTAGGGAAGGCAGTTGTACATAGATATTTCACCACAGCTTTCAAACATTGTATACTTGTCAAATTAGGTGACTGGATGACTAGACCAATAAACCATTTCAACCAGTAGAACTCAACCAGGGCCTAAATTTACCAACCAATATGATCTATGATACAAACAATTATCATCATCCGACAACTTGGTTCCTCCTGCAAAACCCCCGCTAAAGGATGGGAAATTCTAATGTAAAACTTCCAAATAAACAATTGGACGAACACAGTAAAAAGACAAAAATATTTATCAAAATCGCTATGTGGAAACAATGCTTAAGCAAAATAATAATTAATTTATAAATAAAAGAACACAATCCACCACATAGGGTGTACATTACTACATTAGCAAGTTAATCTGTTTCCCAAGCAAACTAATCGCATATATAACGGCGCACTATCGTCACGTTCAAGGAATTAGTCAATTTGGGAAGTACTCCAGGCTACTTTGTCCAGAAATTATTCCTCTGCCCACACCACAATGCTCCTTCCACTGTGTAGGAAATTCATCTTCAATATATTTCTCCACTCTCTTCTCCCATACCATAGGTGGATGTCCATGTACTGTATCTTTCTTACTGTGGTGGTGGTGTAATGGTTTACATGCTTATGTTCTGGGTGTGGTGTCCCGAGTTCGAATCCCGGGAGGACCATATGCTTTCATTAGTTTATTAAAGTACATTGGGGTTTGTAATGGATGATTAATGTTAAGAACGGAGTGTTACTTATTAGCATTATGAGCAAAAGTTACTGCAATGGGGTGGAGATAAAGGGATAATTCTTTAAATTTCTAGTCAATTTTGTTTGTATCATAGTTCGCATTGGTTAATATATCTGGGCCCTGTACTGTTAGTTTAAGCTAGGTTAGGACTTTAAAATGGAACTGGTTTGAGTTGGCACCGGTTGAAATTATCTAATGGTCGAGATGTCTGGGATCCGTGAAATTCATATCTTTTGGTAATACTGTATTGTGAAGTAAGTCCCATCAAGCTGGCTCGGTGGGAATGGTGGTCCGTGTACTCTCTCTAAACAATACTCATTCCCACAGTATTCATTCGCTATCGGAGCACTGCGGAGGGAAAGAATCGTTTAACCCCTTCTGTACCGGCGACGTCTTCCTAATTTTATTCTAGCTATATTTAGACAATTTGGTGCAGCTTAAGAAGGATCTGTGGTGGTAAAAATGGTTAAGCGAGATGTTTCAATGCCTGTTAATTGTTGGGGGCCCTTCTTAAACTGATTAAAATCATCAAATAGTGCCAGAATTAAGTTTAACCCACTGAGCCCCAGCTAGTTATAAATAAATGTACCACCAGGGACCGGCAGGATTTGATTTTTTTTTTTTTCCAGAAACAATAGCGAATGGGTTAGGAATGAAGGAAAAACCACAAAAAACTATCAAAAAGGGGTCCTACGGAGCCCCCGAAAGTCGATTTTAGAAGAGTAAAAAATTGAAGGCAAAAACACCCAAAAACTATGTTTTTGCGCGCTCACGCGGTTGGACTTTGAGAGTTTTCAACCATTGGCATGGTTGCGTGGGATACTTACACAGTTCCCATACAAATCTGAGTCCTCTAGGTGCCATAGGACCGGAGTAATTGGGACCGGAGTACCAGTGACGACACGTCGTCGCTGGGGTTTAGCGTTACATACATTGCTGACGACACGTTGTCGTCGCTGGGGTTAAGTGGGTTAAAGGACAGCGCCGGTAAAGAATCGTTTAAGCATACAAGCGTTTTATTTACTTCACAATTTATCCATTTGTTTGCATCACTGGAGAGTCTTGTTGCAAAATCCCTGCACGTGTACAGTTTTAGCAGTTGAAGAGTGGTATGGGATGGTACGAGGGTGGAAGTGTACAGATCTACAACATGTACTATTTTACAAATTTGTGTTTTGACATGGGGAGTTTGAGCAAATAAATGACGAGGCTATTTTAATACGCTTTTTATTCTCCTAAAAATGCATGGTAGGAGGGGATGTGTGTGAATTTGTATCTTGTTTTTGTGTTTTGTCTGTTGTGTTGTCCCTATTCTGGCTCTGTTTTGAGTTGCGGCCCCCCCCCCCAAAAAAAAAAATTAGGAAAAGTGGGGATTGGGCCTGAGTATATAGATAGATAGAAAGGAGGGGATGTCAAAATCACCAATCATTTACATTCTGTGGCCAATGTTTTGATCAGAAATTAATCTTTGCAGGAAAGTTGACCAGTTACACTTTCCAGCATCACATTTAGGTGGTTGACAAAGTGGGTTTCCCTCGATTTACGATTGGGTTACGTTCCTGAAAACCCAGTCTTAAATAGAAAAATCATATAGCAAACCCTAAAATTAAGGGAGTAATGGATGCGTTCGCGGACCAGCCAAAACCCAAAGGCTAACACTTAAAAACCTATAAGAATATTGTAAAATGGGGCATCGGATAGTGAGGGAGACCTGTATAACCTACTGTATAATAGCTCTACTGCTCTCAACACTACCATATGGATCCTAAAGGTGAGAAGGTGGTGCTGGAGCAGGGAAAACATAATAAATAAATAAATAAATAAATAAAATGGAAAATAGTGGCTGCTACTGCATCATTCCACTCAAAATAATCCCCAATAATATGATAACCAGAGCAGTGTGCAGAGACAAACCAGACTGCAGGGGCCCGGACTTCGACCTAATGTTTCTTACAATGGTTGAAAATGGAAAGTAGACCTTGTTGGAGAAGCTTCCTCTACAATGTGAGTGTTGTAATATTTTTATTAATCTCACCACCACACTCCCAATGAAATTAATTAAAGTATATATGATCCACCGGATGCAGGGTTTGGTTTTAGCCGCTTCTGTACCGGCGACGTTTTTTTTTTTTTTTTATTCTAGCCTCGGTAGTGTAGTGGAGAACGTCTCCGCCTCTCAACCCGGGTGACCCGAGTTCAATCCCACGCTCAGGCATGAAGGTTTTTCACAAACTGGTAGCCGGTACCATTACCCTTGAGCAAGGAAATGGGTAATAGTGTATGATATAAACTTTGGTCGAGCGCTATCGAATCTCGGAGCGAGGGCTAGAAAGAAATAGCGCTATATAAGTAACGTGAACATTATTATTATTATTATATTTATTTATTTTTAATTTTTTTTATACAGTTTTAGAAGGATCTGTGGTAGCACGACGGGTTGTTGTTGTTTCCTAAGCTGCCTGGCCGAACAGCCCTGAGTTCCTGAGGAAGGCCATGGCCACGATCTGGCTTTCCCACAGAGCTCTCATTGAGTGTAGATTGTATTGTTGGAGTAAGTGGTTGTGTGAAGTGCAGTCTTCTATTATGTGTTTAATGGTATGGGGTGCTGTGTTACATCCCGGGCATGTGTCGACGACAGAGTCATCCAGTCTCTTCTGATAGCTCAGAAGAGCTGGATGGTGTCCGCATCTCAGCCTGGCCAGGTGGACTCGTCCTCGCGAGGAAGTGAGATGGTTCAAAGTCTGTTAATTGCTGGAGGCCATTTTTAACTGAATAAAATCGCCTAACAGTAGCCACAATAAAGTTAAAGGGACTGGAGTCTGGTACAGAAGGGGTTAAGGTAAATTAAAGTCATAACATCAATTATCTGCCAATTACCATTTCAGTATCTCGGCAGCCTATACAGTATAGTTCTCAGATGTGCAGTTGCCCACATAAGTTCTGTTCCTCGTTGTGATCTTATGTTTGATAGTAAAATTAGTATGGATGAATTGTCAGTGTGGTTTCTTTAATTGTCATAATCAGATAAGTTAACCACTGCAGAAAAAACTATAGCCTACTCGTAACTCAATCATGCGTGTAATATATCGAAGTACTGTATAACATCATGACAAGGAACATCATTTATGTGGGCAACTGTAGGCTACACACTTAGTCTCCATAGTTCAGTATTTTGTTATACAAAGTTATTAAATGACCGATAAAATCAAATTGATGGAATTTTTTTGCCAATTTCCTCTTCAATTCAGTGCCGAAAAAACAATAGCACGTTTGCCATTGATAAGCAAGGTAGGCTAGGTAAATTAGGGTGATTAAGTGAGAAACCCAGAGGTTCAACGTGGGGGGACTAACCATTTACTGTTATAAGCTATAAGTTGCACAGATAGTAGCTAGTATATTCTTATAAGTATATCTTATTATTTAAAGTACCGCACTGACTATACTATTGATACTTTTAGAAATGGTTTACTGGTAAGATTAAAGTAAATTTTAAATATATATATATTTCGGGTACTTATAAGTTGCGCATTGCGGCGTTCCTTTGTTTACATCCGGGATCAATGAAAAAGTCAGGTGCGTCCTTCCACAACAAACACCTGCCGCCATGTTCCTTTAATTTAGTTAATCGGTGTTAATCTCTTCATTGGCGACCTTCATTCCGCGCATCTGAACGGTAAGGCTTGTATATATTTCCTGTTGGCCATTATATGTTATGTTGAACTACTAGAATCATTGATAAGAAAGGTTTTATTAATAGCAGGCGTACCTGTGTTTAAATGGCTCGCGGTACGTGCTCGTCTAATCATCCCATGGCCAGCTTTTTTTTTGCCCCCTGCTGGCAACATTTATGTCAGTAAGCCCTTAACCTATATAATTAGACGCTAACGTAAACCATGAGTTATGCAAACGCAACTCTTACTCGTAGAAAGCCCCATGTGTTTTTTTGGAAATGGCCTAGCGCCGCTTTAAAACAAATTATAATTAGGGCCTAGGCCTATCGCGAATAGACTCGCAGCGTTATTAGGCTATACATAATTTATTAGGGAAAGCGAAGCTCTATGGAATCCTTATAATATAGGCCTACTCATAGATTCCGTTGTGAGAGAATAGTTTTGATAAGTTTTGTAACTCGATTTTGTTGATTGGCTATAAATAGTCCCGCGCGTAAACAAACTCAGTCCCGCAATCTTGAGAGCTCTGCTATGGACGTGTTCAATGTTTACAAAAAGTGTTCGGAATGGAGTACACTCGCTACGGTAAAGTGTTATGGGTGAATATTAACCCCTTCAGAGTTCAGACTCATATGACGCTGAGGTTGCCAGATTAGCAATAAGACAGAGTTCTCTCACTCTTATAATTAGGCCTACCTCTCCAAAATTAGTTTTCTGCCCACAGCTAACTCACAGACAACTGCAGAGGTTGAAGTAACTAGGCTAAACTAAAGGTTTCTAAATACCCCTGATGGTAACAAAGGTTTTACACTTTTTAAAGTATCCCTAATAGGCTCAAAATTGCGTCATATCTCGGAGAGGGTTAAACCGTTAAGGAGCCGGACCACAGCTGGGATCTCATTTATAATGGTAGTTTTGGGGGTAGCATTCAAAGAGACTACTGCAGGACTCTTCTTCTTACATCTGACTGGGTATAGGCCTAGGCTATCCTAGTGTTTACTAGCCTAGGCCTATACCCCTTTGAAAGGACATTAGCAATGATTAGCCTAACCGGTATTGGTAAATCTACAGTTATACTACCCCTCCCCCACTACCCCCCCACCACCTTCCCCCTTCAAAACACGCCTTTTAGCGTGTTTTTGGATGGTTCAGCAGACGCGGAAACTGGAAAATAATGCATTTTGATAAAACAAAAATTACCAACCAGATAGGCCTAGGCCTACGAGTTTTTCAGGTAATTTGTTATTTGTTATTTTTTATTTGATATAGCCTAGGCCTACAGTGTTGTTTAATACCGAGGACCGTCGCATTTTAGTATTTTTATTATTAGCCTAACCTAACCGAAAACTAACCTGTCTCGCGACCAGTCTAAACCCAGCTCACGTTCCCTGTGTATGGGTGCGCGACGGTCTAAACCCAGCTCACGTTCCCTGTTTATGGGTTCGCGAAGGTTTGTAATACTTCAATGTATCTATTACAAGTCAAATATGCATTTCCGCGCATCATCAAACCATACTACAGTACTAATAATATTGGTAAAATTCAAGACAGCTAGAGCCGCCTTATTTACCAAGTTTCTGTATATTTTTTTCAATGAATAGGAGTATAGTGTTTAATTTTTGTTTTTCATGGTTGGAGTGGAGGATTTGCATTAACTTACCCATTATTCATTAATCTGAAGATACTCCGTCAAATGGCGCCATTTATTGGGTGAATCTCACTTTTACAGTAGGTAAGGGAAATTGTGGGGAGTCCATGCACGCTTCCAAAATGTACAAATATTATATTAGATTAGATTAACCTAACCCTAATATAATATAATATAATATCGTTTTTGTGAGTAACGTTCAAGCCATTTATTGGGTGAATCGCACTCACCGCATCTTTCAAAACAAGAAGAAGAGGACCCAGGTCGAAGGATTCATTGGGTGCAATGCTTTGTTTACGTTCGGGACATTATTTTTGTGTTATTTTTCGGTGTAGGCCTAATCGGGTTTTTTCAAGTGTCGATAACGAAATTCCTCCATGTGGACTAGGCCTATAATGAGAAAAATATGGCGAGTCTATTGGTCTCTATTTTCCCTAATAAATTATGGTACGATTTTAGTTACTGGACACCTATTTGACAGGTACCGCCAACGATTTAATACATATTATTTTTTCGGTCTCCACGCATCCAACACCAAGCTACACCCTTTTCTGGTGTACGAAACACTAAAAAAGCAATGGGACACTTTAATAATGATAATATGAGACGAAATATAAAGACAACTCGGTTGCGTTCGTGGAAGTAGCGTCGCTTTGTTTACTTTACGCTCAGAGTGACTTTCCCCGGTCCCGCCTTGGCGGTCTACTTCAAATGGCTAAGCTTATATATCCAGTTGTTGGGTCCATTTTTTGATAAAGACTTGCGTTATAGGCCGTGGGATACAGGACGGGGGGGGGGGGGGGGGGGGGGGGGGTGGGGGGGTGCCCTGCCCCCCCCTCACCCCCCCCAGGAATTATAATAATCGTCATCTATGTGACCAGCAGGGGGCAAGTAAAACAGCTGGCCGTAGTAACCTCGAGCGTCCTGGGTAAACAAACCGCGACGACGGACTCCCCCTGCCGCCGATTTTCGGCCCAAACGCGCCGTTTTATTCTTGTCGAAAACCACATTTAAAAAGTTATTATATCGTTTTCAATACTATTACCGGACCAGAAAAAGGTGTAGCTTGGTGTTGGATGCGTGGAAACCGAAAAAAAATATGCATTAAATCCTCGGTGGTACATGTCAAATAGGTGTCCAGTAACTAAAATCGTACCTAAATTATATCTAATAGGGCGGCGAAAGAGGTCTTGAATATTATCATAATATTAAACCATTAGTACCAACAGAATAGCGACAAAATAAGGGTAGTATAACTGTAAATTTATCCCGGTATTTATCAAGGAAACCGGCCACAAATTTTCCTGGAAATAGTGGAATCTATGTGAGTATATTATAGGCTAAGCAATGTGTCAAAGCATAAAAGCTTGGTTTTAGGACTGACTTAAGACACCCCCAATTGAGACTGGCGTACGAAGGGGGGGTTTGGGAAAAATGTTATTTTAATACCACAAATTTTCCGAGTGTT
The DNA here is from genome assembly GCA_032716605.1 of Paralithodes platypus. NCBI lineage: Eukaryota > Metazoa > Arthropoda > Malacostraca > Decapoda > Lithodidae > Paralithodes > Paralithodes platypus. The sequence continues at coordinate 2,514,424 of CM064489.1, forward strand.
TTTTATAAACAAAATTGGTCATTTGCATCAATATACAGTATAGTGTTTGTAATTAATTAGAAATCTCGGGAAAACCTATTTTCCCCATTGGGCCTATCGATCGATGTTGAGACACGCTCGCTCCCCGATAGTGATTTGAAAAGACATTAGCCTAACCTAACCTAGTATTATGGGTGGGGGCTGCCGCCCCCACACCCCCGCTGCTTGAGTACTAATCCCTTAATAAAAAAATGGCTGTCGATTATACGAAGGTAAAAGAAAAGTCGCTGAAGTCTATGGTGTTGACTCTGCAATCTTCAGCTTGATTGTACATTGATAACGGGAAAGTACCGTATTGACAACCTTGTTACGAAAATTAAATTTTAGTACTGTACCATACTTTTATACGTATGTGTGGGGAGGAGGCTGTGGATAGCCAACACCTTCTTCCGACACAGAATGATCCACAGGTACACGTGGAAACGGATGTTGACGATGAAGGATAAGACAGTGGTGGAACAAAAGTCATTGATTGATTATGTATGTGTGGATGAATGAATGAAGAAATCTGTGATGGATGCTATGGTGTATAGGGGTATTGGAGGGGGTCTGTCTGATCATTATGTAGTGGTAGCTAAGGTTAGGATACAAAAGAAGTGGGTGAGGAGAGCTGGAGGGAGGTGAGAGGAGGGTGGAGAGGTTGCAGGAGGAGGAAGTCAGGGAGGAGTACAGGAGAGCAGTGGAAAGACGACTAGGTGGGTTCGACCTGGAAGTGGAGGAGATGAGCAAGGTGTTTAAGGATGAGATCTGTGCAGCATGTGAGGAGGTGTGTGGAGTGAGGAGAAGAGGGAGGGGAGTGAAAGGTACAGCATGGTGGACAGAAGAGGTAAGAATAACTGTGGAAGAAAAGAAGAAAGCATATAGAGAGTGGTTGGGTAGTAGAGGGAATGAAGATTTTGAGAGACAGAAACGAGCGAGGTACGTGGAGAGTAAGAGGGTGGTGAAGAGAGTAGTGAAGGAAAGTAAGAGAAGAGTAGATGAGGAATTTGGAAGGAATCTGAGTGTAAAATGGAGGGAGAGTAAGAAACTGTTCTGGAAAGAAGTCAAGAAAGTTAGGGAAGGTAGCAAGGGAAACAGTAAGGGTGTGAAAGATAAGAATGGGAGAATGCTAGCCGAGAAGCAAGAGAGAGTCGAAAAATGGAGGGAGTACTTCAGTGAGTTGCTAAATGTAAGGAATGAAGAGCCAGCAAACATAGCTGGATATGGTATAGGAGGGAGAAGTATTGGAAGAGGAGGTGGGGATCAGGAGGTCAGAAGTGTGGGAAGCCATGAAAAGAGTGAAGTTGGGGAAAGCACCAGGAACAGATGGAGTGTGTGGGGAAATGTTGAGGTATGGTGGTGAGATACTGATAGAATGGGTATGGAAAATGTGCAAACTAGCATGGGAGAAGGGGAGTGCACCCGATGACTGAAAGACTGGCATAATAGTCCCTCTATATAAGGGCAAAGGGGAAAGAGGAGTGTGTGGTAACCACTGAGGAATTTGTCTTCTAAGTGTAGTAGGGAAGGTATACAGTAGGGTAGTGATTGAGAGAGTGGGAGTGAGACCGGAGAAATGGATAGGCGACGAGCAGGGAGGTTTTAGGAAGGGAAGAGGATGTGTAGATCAGATTTTTACCCTAAATTGTGTTGTGGAGAAGAAACAAAAGGTGTATGTTGCCTTTATGGACTTGGAGAAGGCCTATGACAGAGTGGATAGAGAAGGTTTGTGGAAAGTACTTAGAATATACGGAGTAGAGGGCAAGTTGCTGAAAGCAGTGAAGAGCATGTATGAGGGTGCAAAGGCGGCAGTATGTGTGGAGAGTGAGCAGAGCGAGTTCTTTGACCTGAATATTGGTTTGAAACAGGGGTGTGTGATGTCCCTGTGGTTGTTTACTGTATATATGGATGGAGTCATGAAAGAAATACTATCAAGAGCAGTGGATGTTGGTGTATCGCTGAAAAGGGAGGGAATTGAGTGGAAGCTACCTATACTGCTGTTTGCGGATGATACAGTTCTGATGAGTGATAATGAATGGGAGTTGCAGGGTCTGGTAAATGAGTTTGGAACAGTGTGCGAAAAACGGAATTTGAAGGTAAATGCGGGGAAGAGCAAGGTTATGGTCTTCGAACGGGGTGAAGTCACAGAGTGTGAGGTGAAGCTGAACGGTCAAGCTATGGAGATCGTCAACTCTTTTAAGTATCTGGGCAGTGTGTTGAGTAAAGATGGGACTATGGATGAAGAAGTGCGGGAGAGGGTACAACAGGGGAAAAGGGTTGTAGGAACGCTAAAAGCAGTAACAAGAAATAGGGTGGTCAGTATGGAAGTGAAGAAGTCCTTGCATGACAGTGTGGTAATCCCGACACTGACTTACGGAAGCGAAGCATGGACGTTGGTTGAGAGACTCAGACCAAGAGTGAGAGCAGTGGAAATTAATTACTTAAGGAGTGTGTGCGGAGTTACATGGAGGGCTAGACAGACTAATGAGGAAGTAAGAAGGAGGTGTGGTGTGGAGGTAGATGTGCTGGAAAGTGTGAAAAGGAACAACATGAGATGGTTCGGCCATATGGAACGTATGGAAAGCGAGAGAATGACTAAGAGGGTGTACGAGAGCGAGGTGGAGGGACAGAGAGGGAGAGGTAGACCAAATGAGAGGTGGAAGGATGGAGTGAGGAAGTACATGAACGAAGGCGGTGCTGGTTGGGGGGAGGGGCGTCGACTGACTGGGGACAGAGGTGCATGGGGCGGTTCGTTCGTGGCCACCCCTTTGGGGATCACGGCGTCAGGCAATAGATAGATAGATCCTAGGTTCGAGTCCTTGGAGTGCCACATGTATTTGTTGACTGTCGCTACTAATAGACATTTTTAATCAGTTCAAAAAGTTCCTCCAGCAATTAAGAAGCTTGATAGTATCTACTTAAGTATTTATAGTATCACAGATCCTTCTTAAACTTTGAAATTGTTTCTAAATATAGATAGAATATAATTACAGTCAACCCTCGAATGTGCGGACTAATAGGGGGGGACCCATGTCCGCACAATGAAAAAGTCCGTACATGGGAAATAGAGTAAATAGGCCTAGGCTATGCGATGTTTTCTAACCCTAACCCTTCCCGCACGGGCTCTCCATCCTAAGGACGTTGTTGAGATCCGGGCGATATGGCCGTAAAACGTATATAATAGGCTACCCTTATCTTTGTTATTTTAACAGCTAGAAAATTCCCACGCATCTCTAAACGTACTGCTGTTTCCAATCTGTAGACTGGCGTTGAGTAGAGCTCTAAGTCAACTGATTCAGTTGTGATGACTATTTCCGTGGAGAGTTTCGAGGCGATGTTAGCATTATGGTGACACGGGCAGGCAATTTCCCGCCGAAATCGTCGAAATACGATAATGTAACAATAAGTACTATATATCTTTTATATACTTACCGTAATTCTTTATAATATTTCATAATAAACTTATATAAAACGAGTTATAAGTTCAAATGAAAAATCAGTGTACCGTACCGAAACACACGTGTGTTTTTGTTATGTCGGTTTGTGTGTGTGTGTGTTCATTTCTTGTGTGGCTATGTCGGCCGTATCAGTAGGGAGTCTAAAAACCCGAGTTATTTATGTAGGCAACAAAATTTTATTATAATTAGGCCTATACTCTATGGAATGTAATTGAATTTTACCAAATAATATTTAGTGTTTTCAACGCTAATTTTTTTTTAGCAGACAACACAATAACAAAGTTTAATGGATTTTTCTTTGGCTTTTAGCCTACTACAGGTATTATAGGTATTATTTGGTAAAATTAAATTCAATTCCATAGAGTATAATTTTAATAACATTTTGTCCATACCATCTAAGCCTATTTTTATGCATATCCTCACTAGTACTCTCAATGCTTGATTACAGTACCATTACGCTCTCAAGACAGCATGTCAGACGATTAACTAGAATTGATTGTAGTTTTTCGTTGGACTTTGTTATGAAGTGTTTTTAAAAGTTTTTGTATTTCAGATGACGACTCTACTGGAGCATGATGACAGCCCCCCTCCAAAGGTGTCCAGGTACAGAGCTGACCCCCCCTGATGCCCCCCTGCCACCCACCACCACCACTACATCCACCACCACCAATACCACAAACCACCACCACCACCACCACCACCACAGGGGAACGAGCCCCAGTCACAAGTTCTGCTGGGCCACCTAACTTCACACAGGTACATTAACTAGAAAATTGTTACAGTATCTTTTGCTGGGGATCCCAAATGGGCCTGGGTCTTTGGGTTTTCTCGTGGGCAACCTAGATGTGTGTGATTTTGTGTTTTGTTTTCTGATATGTTGTGATGTCCCTGTTCGGGCTATGTCTCGAGTCGGCCACACCCATAAAAAAAAGGGGGAAAACTGGGGCAAGTGCCAGAGTATATACATATGTGGTGGATTGTGTTCTTTTATTTCTAAATTATTATTTTACTTAAGCGTTGTTTCCACATAGCAATTTTTATTAGTTATTTTTGTCTTTTTACTGTGTTCGTCAAAGTTTTGGTTTGTTTATTTTGCAAGTTTTACATTATAATACATACAGTACATACATTTCCTCACTTTAATTTGTTTTCTTCCTGAAAAACAAAAGTACTGTCAGTGGATCAACCTTTATTATGTTTGTCTGTAAAATTTCTTCCTATTATGCAATTTTAATTGTCAACTTGTTAATGAAAAATAGATACTTAACCCGTCCAGCCCCAGCGACGCGTCTGGCGCATCGCCTATGTATGTAACGCACAGCCCCAGCGACGCGTCTGACGAGTCGCCCTAATTGCTCTGACCGTAACCTCAGGTGTAGCCACTCGAGAGGGCTCAGATTTGTATGGGAACTGTGTACGTATCCCACGCAACCGTGCCGATGGTTGAAAACTCTCAAAGTCCACGTGCGTGCGTGTGAGCGCGCAATAACCTGTTTTTTGGGGGAAATTGCCTTCAATTTTTTACTCTTGTAAAATACGTTTTCGGGGGCTCTGTAGGACCATTTTTTAAGTTTTTTGAGGGGTTATTCGTGGTTTTTCCTTCATTCCTAACCCATTCGCTATTGTTTCTGGAATAAAACCATTTTTTGAAAACGGGCCGGGTTCTGGTGAACAAAAAATAAAAAACTAGGCGGGGCTCCACGGGTTAAGTACCATAGTTTTCCCCAATTATTGAACAGTGTAATAATGAAACAAATGAAATGATATTGTAAAACTTGCAAAACAAACAAACCAAAACAGGAACGACACAATAGACAAAAGAATTTATATCAAAATCTATACATACATATTGTACAATGTACATGCATACATACTGTAAATGGTAGTAATTTGTGATCTTCGTACAATCAAAATTTCGCTGAATGGACGTTCTTAAGTCTGGGGTCAACTGTATGCGAAAACCCTAATACGCGGCTGGGGGACGGAAAAAACACAAAATTCTCAATAAGTGTCTACAGTTCCTAATAAGCGTTTTGGGAGCCCAAAAGTGGTCATATCCGCCCTTTTTACCTAATACGGTACACGTGGACACCCATCATTTCGCGTGGCACCAGATATCATAATTATGTTGATATTACTTACCACATAGACTTTATTTGAAACCATAGTCATATTTAGCATACCCCCAGTAATACAAAAAATATACTGTATATATATTAAAAATAAAAAAAAAATAAAAAAAATTGGGAATGAGTCTGAGCAAAATAGATAGATATAAATACAGTAGATAGAAACTCATCGTAATTTTTCCGTGGCTTCGTCAGACGCGGCACTTGACTTGACTCTTGTTTTGATAGTCCCGGGCATTCAATTCCTTCATCATTACCACCAGGCCCACCGCCCCTATCACTGAATGCACTAAAGGCCATAATATACACGAGATATACAAGGTCAAGGTTCAGGCACAAATAAGCAAGTAAAAGGCGGGTGGACTTGAGAGCGTCTTGGCTAGTGTTGACATTAACCCATCGGATCCGGGGGGCCTCATATGATCCCGATCGCTGTGTCCGGGGCCATTTTCGTACAGTCAAGTTTCATAATTCAGTAGCTACTGTATTCTTGGTGTCTGTGGGTGTGTTGCCATGTAGTTTAGTGGGTGGTCTTGGTTCGTGGAGGCTGCTGCCAGGAATTGAGTGCCTCTCATGGGGGCACGGGTCCTTGGAGCGGCTTCGGTCGCGCCGGGAATTTCCAGATTGTTTTCTGTTGTGTTTTCTGTTGTCCCTGTTCTTGCTCTGTCATGATTTCCCCCCCCCCCAAAAAAAAAATAGGAAAAGTGGGGATTGGGCCTGAGTCAATAGATAGATAGATAGATTTTTTTATTCCATACACAAAAAGATGTATACAGTATAGGGCATACAGTACACACTGATGGTCCATATCACATTCAAAATTCATTCACTTGTTTGTTTATGTTTTCTAGTTTGATGTTTTGAGTCTTCAATTATTTTTGCTCTCGTTTTCGGTGTATTTTCTGTCTTGATAGCGTAATGCCTAAATACGCGAAATTTTGGTGTGAGTATCCTAGCTTTGAGCCCTTGGAGTGCCACATGTATTTGTTGATTTCATTAATTGAGTTTAGAAGTAAAGTTTGTTGGTGAGAAAATATTAATTTTTGTCTGTGTTATTGTTCATGATTGTATCCACTTTTGGTTGGTATTTAGGGCAAAAAAATTCAAAATTAGGCAATTTGTTTTTTGTTCGAGGTGTCTACCATAAGCTATTTTTCCCATAAGGTATGTTTTTAGGAATAGGATTTACACCATACCCGAAAGAGGAGTTACGGAGCTCCGATCTTACTTTCAACCATCTAGACAATTTTACCAACACACCCATAAACTTCGTTTGATGCGTAAATAGCCTCCCGAAAATATACCCTGGGCGGGAGTTGGAACCCGGGACCCTTGGGCTACGAGGCAGACACTCTACCACTTAGACCAATAGAGAGATCTCACTTGGCCTGGTCGGCTCGAGTATATTTCCGCATCTTGTTCCATTTAGGCTAACCTATTTTTACTGACTTTACATATTGTTCCTAATACGCGGCATCATGTTTCTGCCATATAGGCGTGTATATAAGCTAACCACATTAAAACTTTTACAGATTGGTGTTGGGTTCCCTGATGTCAGAAGTATAGGACAACCGTTGGAGGACCAGAACAGGACACCTTCTACTACACGGGGCCATCGGATACAACTGTTTGACCAACAACACTCTACCAAAATAATGTGTGTCTTTAAGAATGTAATCTATATTTTTACTGTTCTTTTGATGATAATGTATTGTTCATGTTTAATTCCTTAAATGTGACGATAGTGCGTTGTTATGTTTGCGATTAGTTTGCTTGGGAAACAGATTAACTTGCTCATGTAGTAATGTACACTCTATGTGGTGGATTGTGTGTTTTTTCTTTTCAAATTTGATTTTATTAAGCGTTATTTCCACATAGCGATTTTGATTAGTTCCTTTGCGTTTATCTTGTGTCGTCCCAGTTCTGGTTTGTTTATTTTGCAAGTTTTACATTATTCTTTCTCATATTAATTTGAGTCTTTAAACAAAATTGCTCCAGTTTGTCATCCTCTTTATTTTTGCTGTTACTTGTTGAGTTTTGCTGAGGCATTGGGATTTTTTTTTTAGTTTTGTGTTATCGTATGATATGCAGGATTCGAAACTGCATAATAAATTGTAGGCTTGTGCATATTTATTTAACTGTCTTGATAGCGTAGTGCATTTTTCCGCGGAATTTAGATGCGAGTATCCTAGGTTAGATGGTAGGGATGGTATGGACATGTGGAGAGAATGGATGAACAAAATTGGGTGAAAAAATGCAGGTCTGTGATTGTGGAGGGAGCTGCACCAAGGGGTGGATCAAGGAAGACCTGGGATCGGACTATACGCTCCGATCTCAAATCCAAGAACTTGACAAGAGAAGCAGCCCTTAACAGGGTTGCCTGGAACGCCGCCATTAGGACAAGATACTGAAACTGCACTTATGTGTGGAACACTCAGTCTTAAAATTTTATGTATGTATGTGTGTAAATAAAATATATGAAACTAATGAATATAAGTACTGTATACAGATCTACCTCGATTTACGATTGGGTTATGTTCCTGAAAACCCGATCTTGAAGTGAAAAATTTGTATAGCAAACCCTAAAATAAATTGGGTAAATGGGGATGCATTCTCGGACAAGCCAAAACCCAAACTCAAACACCTTAAAAACCTATAATAATATAGTAAATTGGGGCATCGGATAGTGAGTGAGACGTGTACAGTACCTGATCCCACACCTTTCTTGGACAACTTCTTGCAACTCCCTCCACATTCATAGACTTTTTCTTAACCCAATTACTTTTCACATGTCCATACCATCTAAGCCTATTTTTACGCATATCCTCACTAGTACTCTCAATGCTTAATTACAGTACCATTACGCTCTCAAGACAGCATGTCAGACGATTAACTAGAATTGATTGTAGTTTTTCCTTTGACTTTGTTATGAAGTGTTTTTAAAAGTGTTTGTAATTTCAGATGACGACTACTGGAGCATGATGACAGCCCCCCTCCAAAGGTGTCCAGTACCGAGCTGACCCCCCCCCCCCCCCTAATGCCCCCCTGCCACCCACCACCACCACCACTACATCCACCACCACCAATACCACAAACCACCACCACCACCAATACCACAAACCACCACCACCACCACCACCACAGGGAACGAGCCCCAGTCACAAGTTCTGCTGGGCCACCTAACTTCACACAGGTACATTAACTAGAAAATTGTTACAGTATCTTTTGCTGGGGATCCCAAATGGGCCTGGGTCTTTGGGTTTTCTTGTGGGCAACCTAGATGTGTGTGATTTTGTGTTTTGTTTTCTGATATGTTGTGATGTCCCTGTTCGGGCTATGTCTCGAGTCGGCCACACCCATAAAAAAAAGGGGGAAAACTGGGGCAAGTGCCAGAGTATATACATATGTGGTGGATTGTGTTCTTTTATTTCTAAATTATTATTTTACTTAAGCGTTGTTTCCACATAGCGATTTTGATTAGTTGTTTTGTCTTTTTACTGTGTTCGTCAAAGTTTTGGTTTGTTTATTTTGCAAGTTTTACATTATAATAGCTTCAATAAAACTTAAATTACGTCGCCGATACAGAAGGGGTAAAATATTCATGGAGTTCACCTATTTCAAATTTTATATGTATATCTGTGGAAACAAAATTTCTGAATATAATGTTCTATACATCAAGTACAAAACTCTACAAAACTGTTTATTTAAATATGTTATTTTGCTAAAGCGTTGTTTCCACATAGCGATTATAATTAGTTCTTTTACCTTTATATTGTCTTGTCCTCGTTTTGGTTTGTTTATTTTGCAAGTTTTACATTCTAATTTATTGAGAACATACATACATACATAACATTTTAAGAGTGAGTGTTCCACACATACGTGCAGTTTCAGTCTCTTGTCCTAATGGCGGCGTTGCAGGCAACCCTGTTAAGGGCTACTTCACTTGTCAAGTGTTTGGATTTGAGATCGGCACGTATAGTCCGATCCCAGGTCTTCCTCCTCGGTCCACCCCTTGGTGCAGCTCCCTCCACAATCACAGACCTACATTTTTTCACCCAATTTTGTTCATCCATTCTCTCCTCATGTCCATACCATCCCAGTCTACTTGTACGCATCACCTCGCTAATACTCTTTATACCTAAATGTCTCCTCAGCTCATCAAATGTTATTCTATCCTGTAGCCTGGCCTGAGAAGCAATGTAATTATAAATGCATAAAGACTAACATATGGATCCACAAATTGTTATGAGTGGGGTATGGAGATTATGGTATCCGACTGTACAGTACTGTATATATTTTGAAAGTTTAATTTCCGATAAATGTAAATGAATTTTTCCACATATAGATTTTGTTTAGTGTGTTATCGTTTTGATAATTTTTTAACTGTCTTAATAGCGTAATGCATAAATACGCGGAATTTCGGTGTGAGCATCCTAGGTTTGAGTCCTTGGAGTGCCATATGTATTTGTTGATTTCATTAATTGAGTTTAGAAGTGAAGTTGGTTGGTGACAAAATATAAATTATTAGATTGGTTATTATGTAACGGTATGTATTTATAATTTAAAATATTATTGTTTATTTAATATTGATTTTAAATACAGTACTTTAAATGTATGTACAGTACAGTACAGTATATAATGAGGCACAGACCCCATAGCTGTGGGTGACCGACTCGAGACAGAGCCTGGTTAGTAATAGGACAAAACTAGAGTAATTACAACCAGCACTAATGGGGCTTGTCTGAACGTGACGATAGTGCGTTGTTATGTGTGCGATTAGTTTGCTTGGGAATCCGATTAACTTGCTCATGAGATTTCATAATTTTATTTTATTGAGCATTATTTCCACTTAGCAATTTTGATTAGTTCCTTTTCTGTTATCTTGTGTTGTCCCAGTTTTGGTTTGTTTATTTTGCAAGTTTTACAATTGAATTTGATAGCGTAATGCTTAGTGCGCGGAATTATGGTGCGAGTACCCTAGGTTGGAGTCCTTGGAGTACCACATGTATTCATTACTTTCATTGATTTCATTACTTAAGTTTATTTGTAAATTTATTGGTGGGTTGGTGAAAACAAATATGAATTGTTCCCGCTGATGGTACATTGGTATCTGGCCATCCTGAATACTCCACTATATCATGAGTTATACAAGGTCTTTTTCAAGCTGATTTTAATTTGGTATCTCGACATCCTGATTACTCGACTATTAGCAAGATTTTGTAGCGAACTAGTTTATTATTTTCTTTCATGATTTTATTTTGCTAAAGCGTTTTTCCACATAGATTTTGTTTAGTGTGATGTCGTTTCGATATTTTTTATTTTAATGAGTTCTTTATATTAATTTGAACATTAACTTTTGATCGATTTCAAGTTTTATGTTTTGATTAACTTGCTCATTGCTCATGTAGTAATGTCCACCCTATGTGCTGGATTGTGTTCTTGTATTTATAAATCATTATTATTTTGCTTAAGCATTGTTTCCACAGCGATTTTGATCAGTTTGTCTTTTTACTGTGTTCGTCCAAGTTTTGGTTTGTTTATTTTGCAAGTTTTACATTATAATTCCACATAGCAATTTTGATTGGTTCTTTTGTATTTACATTGTCTGGTCCTAGTTTTGATTTGTTTATTTTGCAAGTTTAACATTTGAATTATGATAAGTTGTCCATAATATGATGCAGACACATACCAGTATCATATTTTTCCATCAAGCATCGAGAAATCAAGCGCTAAATGATTCAATTTACCATCAGCTGGAAGAAAAGTAATTATATGTTTATTTTGAAAGTTTGACAAATTTTGTTTTACAATTGTGTTCTTTTATTTAACTGTCTTGATAGCGTAATAGTTAGTGCGCCGAATGTGGGTGTGAGTATCCTAGGTTTGAGTCCTTGGAGTACCACGTGTATTTGTCGATTTCATTAATTGAGTTTAGAAGTAAAGTTGATTGGTGAAAAGCTATGAAAAAATTTAATTATTTTATTTTGCTAAGGCGTTGTTGTTGTTGTTGTTGTTCCCCAAGCTGCCTGGCCGAACAGCCCCAAGGCCCCGAGCAAGGCCAAGGCCATAACCGAGCGCCCCCACAGAACCCTCCCCGCCGACCACAATAAAGCCTGGGTGACCGAAGCCACTCCATGGCGGGGAGCTGAGGAGGGTGCGGAAATGCCCGGGAAACCATAGCCCCACCCAGGGCCCTGTGTCCCTCAGCAATTATGAAGAGAAAGTTGAGGGGCAAGGGAAAAATGTGACGCTTTGGCTTCCAATCTTGGTAGATTGGGAGGTCAATCCACGGAAAAGACGCCGTCACTTGAGATCTAGAAAATATATAAGTTAAAGGAACAGTCAGAGTAAGCTATGGGTATGGCAGAGATCGCTCAGTTCTCACTCTGATAGACCAGCCCATCACCATTGCTAAGGCGTTGTTCCACATAGCAATTTTGATTAGTTCTTTTGCCTTTATATTGTCTTAGTCCCAGTTTTGGTTTGTTTATTTTGCAAGTCCCAATTTACTAGAATAACTTGCTCATGTAGTAATGTACACCCTATGTGGTGGATTGTGTTGTTTTATTTCTAAATGTTATTTTGCTTAAACGTTGTTTCCACATTGCGATTTTTATAAATTCTCTTGCCTTTATATTGTCTTTGTCCAAGTTTTGGTTTGTTTAGTTTGCAAGTTTTACATTTTAAATTATATTATTATTAGAAATGATTGTGTTTGATTGAGTTTATATATATATTGACTAACCTGCCTTCGGGTATTGTTATGTGTTACTAATTTATATATATTGACTAACCTGCCTTCGGGTAATGTTATAATGTGTTACTAACCGAGTGGTGACTGGCTGGGATATTTGGGCCTTCCCTACGACCTGTGCGGGTAGAGGCTTGACTTATCAGGTTGCGGAAGACCCATTTATTCCGACGAGATAAGCCTTTTTTACACCACCCCTTTCTCTCCCTGTGTCTTATTCTTCTTCTCTTCGCACTGGTGGAAAGGGAAATCGTGGCAGATGACCATGTCAACGATGGCTCCTTGAAACCTCCGAGGGTCCTTGAGATACGGCTAGAGCGGTGAGATTGGATACGACCCCGACTGGTGCACCCTTGCCACTGCGAGGTATTAGATAAGCTGACAGGGACCACTTCCATTTAACCCTCTGTGTACCGGTGATGTACTTTTCTTGATATTCTGGAAGGTATTAGATGATTTTGGCAGAATATAATGTATTGGACGATTTTGTTGAGCTTGGGAAGGATGTCTACCCATTAAAATGCTACAGACACTCAATTAATCGCAAGATCCAGGGTTCGAATCCCGAGTGGATTGTATGAGTTTTTACTCAATTGGCTATACGTGCCGATCTCAAATCCAAGAACTTGACAAGTGAAGCAGCCCTTAACAGGGTTGCCTGCAATGCCGCCATTAGGACAAGAGACTAATACTGTACTGCACTTATGTGTGGAACACTCAGTCTTAAAATTTTATGTATGTATGGCATGACTTGATTTAAATGGTCTCAATTAATCCTTTAAGCTAGCATATATATTTTTCCTAAGCTTCCTAAGCTTCACAAAATCGTCTAAGCTGAAATCAAATGAAAAATATGTTGCCGGTACCGTATGGGTTTAGCTGTATAGGACGCCTCAGTGGTTGCATAGGGGATAGGTAATAGGGCTGGCTCTAGTGCCGGCTTAGCTATGTTCTAATATTTGTTGCCTTCTAGAGGATGCCGACAGTCAAGCAAGACTCCCAACCAAAATTGACCTAGACATCCTTTGGAATTTCTCACTTCTGTGTTGATAGCGTAATGCATAAATGTGCAGAATTTTTGTGTGAGCATCCTAGGTTCGAGTCCTTGGAGTGCCACATGTATTTGTTGACTGTCGCTACTAATAGAAATTTTTAATCAGTTCAAAAAGTTCCTCCAGCAATTAAGAAGCTTGATAGTATCTACTTAAGTATTTATAGTATCACAGATCCTTCTTAAACTTTGAAATTGTTTGTAAATATAGATAGAATAGAATTATAGACCTAGAGATTACAGAAGGGGTTAAGATGTTATAAAGTCCAAATGTGTGACTATCATAGAAGCACTACAAATACCACACGATGCAGGGTATGCTGTGAGGATCACAACAGGGGACACAGTACTGTAGTAAAAAAACACAAAATGAGAGAAGAAACCTCCGAGAAATGTGACAACTGCAAAGAAGGCTACTGGGCATGCTACCAAAATGTACGGAAAAACTCTTTATCGTATTAAAAACCAAGAGAAACGGCAAATAATGTTCCTGTAACATTATTTGCTGGTTCTCGGGGTTTTTAATATGACTTAGAGTTTTTCCGCACATTTTGGTAGCATGCCCAGTAGCCTTCTTGTAGCCTTCTTTGCAGTTGCCACATTTCTTGGAGGTTTCTTCTCTCATTTTGTGTTTTTTTACTACAGTACTGTGTCCCCTGTTGTGATCCTCACAGCATACCCTGCATCGTGTGGTATTTGTAGTACTTCTATGATAGTCGGACCTTTGGCCTTTATGACATCTTAACCCCTTCTGTAATCTGTAGGTCTATAATTATATTGTATCTATATTTTGACAATTTTTTTAAGTTTAAGAAGGATCTGTGATACTAAAAATATTTAAATAGTTTGAAGCTTGTTAATTGCTGGAGGCCCTTTTTCAACTGATTAAAATAGTCTATTAGTAGCCACAGTAAAAGTTTAAGGCATGACACTGGTACTTACAATGCTATAGTCTATTTATTAAAAGTCGGCCAAAGCTCTTGAGTACTAACCTCTAGACCTGATCACGATCTAAGGAGATCTCCCAAGAAAAATTGACCTATGCAGTGTTGGGAACTTCTCACTGAGGCGCTATGACATGGAGTGCATAGTGCCTCGGTGAGAAGTTCCCAACGCTGCATAGCTCAAATTTTCTTTCCTTAGAACGTGATCAGGTCTAGAGGTTTGGCATACTTTTAACGAATACACTATAGCATTTCGAGTATTTATTATCATGGTTTACTGTTTTTAATGATTACACTTCATAAATTAGTGAACGAAATTCTCTCTGCTTCAAAATTCCTCACTTGACCCCTTCACCGCCATTGTTATTTTCATCGTATTCTGGATTTATGTATGTACACTCGGTACAAAAGTATCTGCACCCCCTACGCTGATCATCAGGTGTGTACAGCTCGATAGGGTTGGTACCTCTGCCTGCAAGTATATCCGATCATCTCTGACACATGGATATAGTTGCAGGCAGAGGTACCAACCGTATCGAGCTGTACACACCTGATGATCAGCGTAGGGGTGCCGATACTTTTTTGACCGAGTGTACATACATAAATCCAGAATACAATGAAAATAATAATGGCGGTGAAGGGGTTAAGTGAGGAATTTCTGTTTTGTGTATTATGTTTCATATTTTTTTTTGCTAAATATTTTGTTCCACATACTGTATTGACTTTGATTAGTTGTTTTTTGTCTTTATATTGTGTCATCCCAGTTTTGGATGATATTAAAATTGGCTACTGACTAACTTTAGGAATAAAATGCAAGTTGTTACATATATTTTCTTTTCTTTTCAGGTCAAGTGTTCCTATGATGTAGAAAGAATCCGTTGGCTGTTGCCGTGGTGGTATAGCTGCCTGGTCCTGGCCTCTACTGCTTAATTTATGGAATACGCAAGCCCAGCCTGGGCTTCTAACCTAGCTGAAACACATCATAAGACCTTACAGACTATTCAAAACAAAGCCCTGAAGATCATTACAGGCTGCACAGCTACTGCACCCACAGATCACCTACATCAAGAAACCAAAATCCTCAAAGTCAAAGACCATCTGGACATGAGAGGCACTCAATTCCTGGCAGCAGCCTCCACGAACCAAGACCACCCACTAAACTACATGGCAACACACCCACAGACACCAAGAAATATCAAAACAACACCCAGCACACGGTATCACACACAATTATTGTCCTCTCTCCCTCCCTGCCCACCCCGAACCAACTTCCAGAAGCACATCCATACTCATATCTCTCACCGATCCATCCACTCACTCACAGACAACACACAGCTGCATGCACGACCTCCCGAAATCCATCCTTCCGAATCCTCCCTTCCTCGCGAGGACAGAGTCCACCTGGCCAGGCTGAGATGCGGACACCATCCAGCTCTCCTGAGCTATCAGAAGAGACTGGATGACTCCGTTGTCGACGCCTGCCCGGGATGTAACACAGCACCCCATACCATTAAACACATCATAGAAGACTGCATTTCACACAACCACTTACGCCAACAACACAATCTACACTCAATGAGAGCTCTGTGGGAAAGCCCGATCGTGGCCATGGCCTTTCTCAGGGACTCGGGGCTGTTCGGCCAGGCAGCTTAGGGAACAACAACAACAACAACAACTGCTTTAATAAATGTAAGTACTGTACTGTATATTCATAATAGTTTTGTTTTTGGTTGCTTAGTTTGTCATAATGTATGTTCCATCAATTGCATCTATTCAATCAACTTCCAGTTACTTAAGCAGTTGACTTGTGTTGATGCTTTTAATAAACCAGTGAAGTCGCACTTATTTCTGAAGGCTTATGATACTGCGGATTATAGAGTTACTGTACTGATGACTATAAACATATATTTGTTTGAAAAATTTAAGTTAATGCGAGCGCTCGTGAATCATCTTTGAGAATTGGCGCTCATACAATATATACAGTACCAGCCTATTATTATTATTATCTACAGTTGTTGGCTTTGTTGTACTTTGTCGTGTACGGTGGCGCTAATAATTCATGTCCCAGCTGTCATTACGTTTGGCTCGCTCTGTGCTGTATTAATGTCTGTCAGATGTTGAATAGGGTGGGTAAGTGTAGGAACATGTTTGTATATATCACTCGATATGAAGAAATGAAGCTTGGATAGATATCTTATCAATATTTGTATTTTGTACTATTGTTAATGTCTTGTCATGTTGCAAATTTGATTTTAAATAATATTTTGACATGTAGTTTCTTTATTCATGCAGAGTTTAGTAAAAATTTACCAGAACGTCCCGGACTTCCCAAACTTGACTAATTCCTTTAACGTGACGATAGTGCGTTGTTATATGTGCGATTAGTTTGCTTGGGAAACAGATTAACTTGCTCATGTAGTAATGTACACCCTATGTGGTGGATTGTGTTCTTTTATTTAATAATTTTAATTTTAGTAAGCGTTGTTTCCACATAGCAATTTTGATAATTTAATTTGACTTTATATTGTCCTTGTCTCAATTTTGGTTTGTTTAGTTTAGTTTGCAAGTTTTACATTTTAATTGGTGATACGAATTATTGATCAAAATATACTTGGTGCCGATACATGACTTATTAGCACCACTGTACTTTGTCGTGTACTATTATGCATTTCTATAGTTGGTGTTTACTTGTGAATATTTTGATTGTATTGTTCTTTGCTTGGGTACTTTATATATTGGTTAGACACTTATGGTTTTCAGTATGGCTTGATTTGAGTAGTTTGCTTTGTCATTGGAACTCTCTCCCAGAATCAGTATTTCCCTGTTCTTATGACTTGAATTGCTCCGTGTGTGCTGGCATTTTGGTTCGAACGTCCCTTGATTTTGGCCCTGTCACTCATTCAACTCTGGGGGAAGACACTCGCTACAGGCAGTTTTGCTTTTTGTCTCCCTCACTCATATAGAAAAAAAAACAAAGGTTTTGCTTGTGTATGGGTATATATTTGATAAGCTCTGGTTTGCTTGAATAGTTACTTTGATATTTTCTCTACTTTTGAAATGCCTCTTGTTGTTGCTCATTTTTCTTTGCTTGTCAGTTTGTTTTTAGTTTTATCAATTGTTTTGCGTTATGTTGATTATCTTATATAGTTTGCTTAACCCCTTCATGATTGACACATCTTGACAGTACAGTAACTTGGCTATCATTTTACATTGTGTTTTAACCCTTTGAGTACCAGAAGTAACTTGGCTATCATTGTATATTGTTTTTGTCCGTTAACCCTTTGAGTACCAGCGATGTGTGCTAGATTTGTATTGTGGCTATATTTTGACAATTGGTGGTTAAAAGGGTTGGTAGAGATATTATTGAAGCCTTATTTTTGGCTAGAGGTCCTTCCTAAGCTGAATAAAGTGGTTAAAAGAGTTGGTAGAGATATATTGAAGCCTTATTTTTGGCTAGAGGTCCTTCCTAAGCTGAATAAAATAGTCTTGCTGTCAGATTATAAAAAGGACCTCTGGTATTGAATGAGTTGATATTGCTTATGTTATGTGCATTGATTTTAATTTGTTCTTTTGTCTTTATATTGTCTAGTCTGTTTGTTTATTTTGCAAGTTTAGGTCTATTAGTTTGAATAGTAGCTTTACTTAATTTCTCATTAAAAACAAAAATTAGGTTAGTCATAATTGTTTGTGCATTTAGTTGTCTTGAGCATCCTGTCATATACTGTTGATGCTCGATTTCCCTTTAATTTTGTTGCTCAAGCATAGCTTCCACAATGTTGAGAAGTTCTTTTGGTTTTGATTATGGTAATATTTGTCTGAAATGATGAGCTATATAATTTATTTGTTTCCACATAGCAATTGTGACTAGCTATTTTGGCTGTCCCAATTTTGGTTTGCCTAGTTTGAAATGTTACTATGTTGCATATATATGCTCAGGCAGGTCCTTACTGTGTTGTATTTCTCTACCAATAATTGTAGACTTATTTGTATAATTAACTATCGGTATATACTCCGGCACATTCACTTATGAATCTTTACTCAGTTTAATATGAAAGACTATATTATTGGTACTCTGATTCCAGTCTCTAAGCCACTCAGAAATTTATATTGTCAAGTCCATGATTACATATATGAATCAGTCACTTGAACCAGTTGTCCATTGTATCCATGAAGTTTGGAATTTTATGAAGTTATTTCCATAGCAATTTTGTTTAGTTCCTTTGAGTATCTTGTGTAGTCCAAGTTTATTTGAAAGTTTTAAATTATAATTTGGCAAAGCCAAATGTTAGTTTTTATTGAGAAAAAAGAATACCAGGTCAATTTTATTAGACAGAAAGAACAATAAGTATTAAAGGTTTTTGTTCATTAATAGTTTTTCATATTCATAAAACAAACTAGTCACATAAAAAATATCCATTTAGTAACTTCAGTTTCCTAAGTTATTTTGCCCTTATCTTTGGAAGTTTTAAATGTCATGTCCAATGACTTTAGTCAATGCTGCTTTATAAAGTTATGATAGTTTTATTGAAAGTACTTGTCAGTCACTGATGCTTTAAAAATCTATAATTGTTGTGATATTACTAAAGTATTGAAAGTGATCAAATGTTATCTATTTAAAACAGAAGACTATAGTTGATAATCCCAAAGCCTAATGATTGTAAGTGATAAGTACATTGTAATATTTGGGAATACAGTAAAAGTTTTGAATACCATAATATCTTTATTTGTATTATAATACATGTAATAGGATACAGTTCACCTTAGGTTCATACCAAAGGCTGGACTCAAGTAAGAGTATTTTGTTAAAAGTAAAAAAAATCGGCCAAAAAAAAAATCAAAACAATGAATGGAATTTATAATTCAGTTAGCTGTCACTATGCAAAATTTTCCAAAGTCCAAATTTATTTCAAAGTCCACTAGACTCAGGAAAGAATTATTAGTTTGGACTTTGGAAAATTCAGTTCAGATATAAGTAGAACTTTCCAGAACTAGACTTGTGAAATGTTCCAAAGTTTACACCACTGAAATTTTGCTAAGTTCCACTGGACTTTGAAAAATTTCAGTACCACCCCCCAGAAATTTGCTAAGTCCAACCTTAGGCTGGACTTAGCAAAATTCTGGGGGAAATCAGTCAAAAGTCTATGGGGTGAAACCCAAACATTTCACACCACGAAAACTTTTCTATCTCAAGATCCTTACTGGCAATTTGTGGAGATAGGTTCATTTTACCCAAACCATGATTTTGCCAAAACTCTGTGCATTTCAAAACTAACCTCACATAGCCAGTCTTATCATTGGCTCAATTAACCCTTTCAGTAGTCACTTATTCTGGCTAACCTCAAAAGACTTTTAGTCAGCTTAGGAAAGTCTAAGCTGATTAAAATCATGAGGCTAGCCAGAATAAGTAGTGACTACTGAAAGGGTTAATTGAGCCAATGACAAGACTGGGCTATGGAGGTTAAGTTTGAAATGCACTAGGAACACATGCAACCCAGAAAAAACAGTACACAACCAAAGGACAGTCAGAGAAACATTACTTGCCATCTTAAAGACCAGACAAATAATGAGGGCTCTGAACTGTATCATTATGCTTCTAGAACATTCAACCACATTACTTAAAAGAACTTTGGTTTAGCACTTTCAGTAATGATGGTTGAACATATAGTTCATAATGATCCTTTGGTTGTCAAACTGTTCATTCTAAGTTGCTAAACTTTATATCATAAGTGTGCAGTATATAAATATGGTCAACTATCACATCACAGCCAAAGAAACTTAATGATTTATAAAACCAGTCCGTAAAATTTCTGTATATGGTAACAATTTTATAACTTTTATTATGCATGTTATTAATGAAAATAATATTACTTTCTTTGCATGTTAAGTGATATTTTCACTTACCATGCAAACAAAGTATGTATTTTCATAAATGGCATATGCATCATAAAATAATATATTTTTACCAATTTAAATACTTTACATCAACCAGCTTTTTTAAATCTTTAAGGTATTTTGGCAGATTTTTTCACAGTGATAGACAAACCACATTTAAATATGCAAACCCAAGATATAAAGTTTTAAACCTACATAAATGCAGCCAAACCATTGCTTACATGATACAGTACACTCTTAAGCAAAAATAAGTACACCAATGGAATCATGAACCTTTAACCTTCATAAAAGAATAAGTCATGCTGTCCAAGAGAAATTCTATGCACTTAAGGAATAATCAAGAGCATAACTGCCAAAATAATTCCAAAGCAACATAAAATAATCAAATATCCAGAATGAACTTACTCATATTTATCAAGGGGCTGATAATCACTCAGTAAATATATAAAGGCCAAAATTCTAAACCAATTCAAATATGATGCACTTTGGGAATATTGGCTAGTATTCAATTATATTCAGCTTAGGAAGTACCACATCAATCTCAAGGGTTAATAAATTACTATTACCCCTCTCATTGCTCAAGTCTTCCTAAGCTGCATATAATAGTCAGGTAACCAAAATTAACTTAGTGATTCATATTCATCAATGGGGTTAACTGAAAAGGCTAAAGTAAATAAACTGCATTACCACACCTATTTCCTGGTCAACTCTTCCAAAGTCATAGAACCGTCACATAAAGTGATTACCCATTATTAATCTTATTGACAAAGATATCTGGCTTAATTATAATAGAATAGTCTTTTATAATTGCCCAATATTCTTTACCATTAACATCAATAAACAGTAATCAAGCATGGGATTTTCATAATTTGGGAAGAGTCACCCAGGGAATAAGATAGGAAAGTTTCAGCCCATTTCTTCTAGCCTTTTAGACTTTCAAGAAGGTTTGGCCTATCATATATTAAAATACAGAACCAGATTTGTAAGCAGTCTATTTTCTTTGCAATATCAATATAAATACCATCACAAAAATCAAGGACATTAATATATATCAAAATGCAAAAGTACATTTCCATAAATATTTAATCAGTTAGATTTCAGTGGGCATTTTCTATTAATATAACTCGTTACAACACTGCATACAAATCTTATGCTGTACCCTAAATAACCTTTTCTCCAATAGGTTCAATAGATTCCATAGCATGTACTTATTTATGGCTAAAGAGTATCTCAACGGAATAAATTTTAGAATGTGCAAACTTTTAGTAATGTCAAGTAGTCCTTGACAAAATCTACTAAAGTATATGGAGTACAATAATTTCTACTTCATATATTTTAATTTTTGTATATATTAAAGATTATTTTAAGTATAGATTTGTTTAAGTCTCCAATCATCAGGACACCCACCCTACCCCAGCTCTTGAGCAAGGAGTGTATGGTGGTAAAAACAATCATTTTGAAAGTATATATATATAATTTTCCTCTTAAATATACCATCTTATATTTTCAGAGGGAATTACATTGCCTTCATAAGTCAATACTTAATTAGTCTTCAAACATATACAAAATAATGCACATTATAAAACATCATTCCATTAAAGATTTCATTACTGTATTATGCAGTTGTAGAAAAATATGCATAACTTCTATATCCAGTATTAATAAAGACAACTTTGAGTCGACAATAGAAAAATGAAAACTTAAATATTGCAAAAGTTCTAGTACTTCTATTTTATTTTTTAGGAAAATTGCGATTGGGCCTGAGTAGATAGATTTTTTTTCCTGCGGTCTCAAGTTGGCCAACCCCACCTATGGGGTATGTGCCTGAGTATATACAAATTCCCAAATTAATTACTTTAATTGCAAAGTATTTTGACAAACACTAAGATTTAATTAAATTTTAATTTCCATTTGGGCTGTCTCAAGTCTGCAAACCCCAGCTATGGGGTATGTGCCTGAGTATATACATAAATACCCAATTTAATTACTATAAATTTTCAGTCTTTGGACAAACGCTCAAATATTCCAAAAATGATATTTATTTCAATGTTAAACTCCCTGTGCGGGCTCAGTCTCAAGTCGGCAAACCCAAACTATGGGGTATATACCAGAGTATAGATTTAATGACTTTAATTTCCAAGTCTATTTTGCAAGCAATATTTTTTTATGAATTTCTTTCTATTGAAGTCTCAAGTTGTCAATATTAAAACTCAATCAGAATAATTATGAATCGTCTACAACTGCATCTAGAAAAAGTAAACTTTAATCATCTATACAAACAGAACTTGCACCTTTAACTTTCAGTATACAATTACTTCCTTTATTCTGGCTAATGGATATTTTATTCAGCTTAGGTAGGGGCTGTGAGAGTTAGAAGGTTGATCTAGTCATTGCCCTTTACACTCTCCAAGGTCCCTCTTAAACTGCTCACATTTTTCAAAAAGCCAGAATATGGAAAAATATATTGCATTCCAAAAGGATTAATACACCATGGGTTAGTGAAATTTTTAGCTCCATGTTAAACAGACAAATAAATATAAATCATAAATATAACAAATAAGCCCTTTACAAATGTAGTAATAATTTTCTAACTATGTATGAACTAAACTTATACCAATTGTACTAATCATTCAATAAAACTATGAACGAACTAAAAGTCTATTAATTATACCTAATGTAGTAGTAATTCTATAAACTATGAACTAAAAGCCTATTGCTAATACCTATAACTAAAATCTAACTTTCATACTGTACTATAGACCAAGGCATCACTATCTCCATCAGTCTTCCCTAGTACCATAAAAGATAATCCTTATTACCATATATACTGTAGGTGCAGTACTGTATTAATAACTACTCTTCTCATAACCTATAACCAAGTTTGAGCCATAAGCAAAAATTACAAATGTAACCTTCCGATTAAAAGTATTTTAAGGATATATATATATATATACCGTAAAATTTATAACTATTTTTCAATCCTCACCCCTAAATGCAGCTATATATCCCATATACTGTATATATCCCAATTAGAGTTTACGGAAATCTACAATAATCTGCCCACAAATTTACTTTCAGATAACTGGTACTGTACTAGTAATAAAGCTAATATTTCTAGCATTTGGGAACAGTCAGTCAGGGTATCTTATTTTATAGGCACTTTCCTCAGAGCATCAAAGTAAAATTTTCAGCCCCAATTATATAATTACACTATTCTTAGACTTCACTAGACTTAATATCAATGACCCACAGTTACTTTCTTCAGGCTAACATTTGTTAAAGAATTCTTAGCCTTCCAGCCTATTAAACGACTTTTCAAAATGTATAGAGACCATTAATCCACTTTACTCAGCTTAGGAAGGATCTAAAGTTATAAATGGACAATTAAGGTTTGCTTCCATTCCCGTAGTATTTTTTAATTATTTCAGGTAATTTACTCTACACTATTAGGTCATTCTTTTACTTCCATTTAATTTATAATTTAAAAGTTCTATACCAACACTTCACTTAGGGATACTGCATTTGCAACTATAATATATAGTACTGTATATTCTTGGAGTACCGGATCAAATAAAAAAATGGACTGCAAACTTATCTCAGTTATTTGCCATTAGTCTCACAAACTAGAATTGAGTTTCACTTACGCCAAAATTGCTCTTGCTTTATACGATTTCAAACTTTATTGCTAATTGCTATTTTGACAAGTACTTAGTCTTTAGTCATTTGTGTTTTGGTTTCTTTTGCAAGTTTTTACTTTCAAATTTCTAACTAAGCTGCCAGCCTAATTAAAAACAACATTCAAGACTACAGTATATAAAACCAATCATTATCAGATCTTTTACCAAACTTATTCCTAGCATATTTTACTATTTATAACTAGTCACTACTACAACTAGGTACTTCTATTTTCAGCCTAACCCTATCCATTGAACAATACAGCATATCAAAATTTATAATGGGCTTAGATGGTATATATACAATTCACATCTCGGATTTTTCTTTATTTACCAATGGAGCAAAAACATTCAAAAACTTACAATAGTGCATTAAAATCAGAGTCGATAAAATAAATTTGGTTAAAGCTTGGATACTGCACATAAATTCCTTTCCTTAACTTAGGGAGTTAAAGAAAGCAACTCTAATCAGTAACCAAAGCTCTCCCATTCACTTTTACCTTGCCAAGTTCGGTTTGTATAAATTTACTCAGTTAGCAATGTTTACAGAACCCTTACAAACTTAAAATATTTCCAAAACACCAGGATGGAAATTCTTTTAAGTTAATAAACACCTTCAGGATTAGGAAGCGTTCAGTTTATTCGATCATTAGATGCTTTTATTCACCTTAGGAAGGATCTATGGATTCATATTTTTTCACCAACCAACTTTACTTCTAAACTCAATGAAAAATACAGGAGACACTCCAAGGACTCTAACCAAGGATATTACTAAAGTAAATTTAATTAAAAATACTGTACATGTGGCACTCCAAGGACTCGAACCTAGGAGAGACAGAAATTCTGCACATTTATGCATTACGCTATAAAGACCGTTAAAGAATTATGCACAAGGCATACATTTGAGTTGCCAAAGACCTTCCTAAAACACAGAAATTATATAAAGATCGAATAAACTTTATGCGCATCTTAATACCGAGGGAGCCAAGACTCTCCAAACATTGCTTCCGAAGGAATATAAATGATACCAGTGGAACAATTAATACCCCGAAGCTAAGCCTACATAAACAAACTCTCGCTCTCTCCGTTCATCCCTATATCCCGGGCACCTCGGGGGCAGGACCTGACTTTCGGAATCACTACTTATTGACAACCTTGTTGCGTACTAGCAGGAGACTGTTATGAATGACCGTACTAGTTTTCAGGCTGCAGTCGTGGGCCCGGAATATACTCAAAAAACAAATAAAATAAAAGTTCTACAGCTAAAAACATTAAATTTAAAGTTACCCTTCCTAGCATAATCCCACCCCCTATCTCTCAGAATATACTAACAAAACAATAAAAATAAAAGTAATAAATCTAATAAGTACCACCCCATTTAAATAAAAGTTATAAATCTAATAAGTAACACTCCATTCTTATCAATTACAAACTCAAATTTACTTTAATAAACTGATGAAACCATATGGTCCTCCGGGATTCGAACCCGGGACACCACAACCAGAATTTAATAAACTAATGGCATCATATGATCCTCCCGGGATTCGAACCCGGGACACCACACCCAGAACATAAGCACCTTAAGCCATTACACCAACAACTTTACTTCTAAACTCAATGAAATCAACAAATACATGTGGCACTCCAAGGACTCGAACCTAGAATAGTCACACCAAAATTATACTTTAATTTTGAAGTTAATCCACCCACCCAAAACTATTCTACCCCGCCCGAGAGATATGCTCCGCGGTTCCAAGATTCAAGATGTGAACTAACTTACTGCATTCAATCCCCATTTCAGGGTAGCAGTACTGTACAAGGGGCAGATCCCTTCTAGCACTCTTCCATTCACATTCTGGATTAGTAGATAGGTTACAGGATTCAATTTTTGGCAAGATTCGGATATCATCTAAAATCACTAATTTTACTTTCATCACAGCTACCCTTAGACAGTTTTATTAAGCTTAGGAAACATCAGTACGAATCAAATACGCTTTGATGCCATAGACCCTTCATAAACTGAATAAAATTGAAGGAATACTACAATAAAGCAGGAATTACAGTCTGGATTTATATTTACTTAACACCTTTTCTATAAATTTCTGATAACCATTCACTGAAGTCCCCGATCATTAGGGCACCCACCCTAACCCAGCTATACATCAGCAGGGAGTACATGGTGGTCAAAACTGCATCAAATATAATACTTAGCCATTTTGATTAGTGGTCTTGTCTTTTTACTGCGTTCCTTAAGTTGTTGGTTTATTTTGCAAGTTTTACATTATAATTCAAGTTAAAAAGATAGTTCAACTTTCTTACATTTGCCCCATTTGTGTGGAATTTTTATAACTTTTTATGTAATTTAGAAGAAATCTGCCTTTGGCCGAGCCATTCTTCTACCGAAAAAGGCACCAATTTATTTTATGTGTCTTTAGTATTTATTTAAACCTTTGAAGTCCAAGGAATTTAGTTTTAATTTATATTTTTTTCACCAAAACTTTACTTCTAAACTCAATAAAATTAACAAATGCAGGAGACTCTCCAAGGACTCGAACCAATATTCCGCACATTTATGCATAATGCTATCAAGACAATTAACATGAAAGGTCATAGTTTAAGTATTACGCTATCAAATCATGCCAAAATATTACAATCCTTCGTAACCGTACCTATTCTTCCATCACTATCACACCGTTAATAAATTATCCTAATTGTCCACTAGTATCATTTTTTAAAGTTTACCCTGTAAGCATATCATTTGGCTACATTCATGTTTATAGAGGATATATAAAGTTAGGCTGGATTTAGAAGTTGTAATAGAAATGGGGGGAGGGGGATTCAGGGTGCTACAGGACAGACCGTCACTTTCAACGTCAATACTAATATTCGCCGCGCTCCCTTCAAGGACCAGTACTAACGGCTCATACTTTCTCAAACATTTTACTGATGAATAGGCTGTCGGTATAGGCCAAAAATTAATTACAGTACGCTACGTCAATACTCATATCCGCCGCGGTCCCTTCAAGGTCCGGTACTAACGGTTGATACTTTCTCGAACATGTACAGACCGTCTTTGTAAGCACAGCATATACTAAAATATTATAGTACGGAAAATTTTCTATCAAAATATGTACGAAGGGTACTTTTTAAGCTTGATTGAAGTCTAAGAGCAAACCAAAATATTTCTATCGAAACATTTGTTTTTTTGTAAAGTTGGATTGAAAGTCTACAGAGAAAACTAAGAATTTTTCAGCAAACTTGACATTTTATCTATCTATTTTTTTTTTTTATTGAAAGTACAGTGCAAACAGACATTTTTCTATCGAAAAATGCACAAGGAGTGCTTTATTTTAAGCTTGATTGAGGTCTAGAGAGCAAACAAAGTAATAAAAAATAAATAAGCAATTAAATACGCCGCTCTATAGATAATATTTCTTCTATTTTATTTTAAGCCCTGCGAGTCTTTTTCTAGACTCGGTGGTCTGGTTAAACAAACTTAATTCATTTTAGCAACCGTTTCCTCCACAGCGATTTTGAAGTTTTTGACTTTATATTGATTGTCAACAAGTTTTAAATTTTAATAAGTAAATAAGCAAATAAATAAGCCGTTCTATAATATTAATAATAAATACAATGGGGAAGGTGAAAGAGTATATAGATAGTATATAGATAAAGATTCAGTACTGTGGGACCAGTTATTACTTTTAACTGTTCATTTGCTAATGCGATGGCGAAGATTTAGGGAACCGATTGTAAACTAAATATATTCTAATTCAGTGCACGCTCATTTTATTTAATTATTTTATAGCTTTGTAGTTTTAGGTTTAATTTCAGATAAATTTTAATGAGTTTTACCACATACAGTATATAAGGTGGGATTTCTATTATTTTATATTTTAAAGTTATATTAACCCTCTCCCGACATATGATGCGATTTTGAGCCTATTGGAGATACTTTAAAGCCTTTGCTACCATCAGGGGTATTAAGAAACCTTTATTTTAGTTACTTCAACCTCTGCAGTTGTCTTTGAGTTAGCTGTGGCCAGAACACTAATTTTAGAGGTAATTATAACCAAACTATTTCTTATTGCTAATCTGGTAACCTCCAAGTCATAAATGCGTGAAAGGGTCGAGTACTGTGGGACCATATATTACTTTAAACCGTTAATTTGCTAATGCAATAGCGAACATTTAGGTAACCGATTTTAAAAGTAATGCATTCTAATTCAGTGCACGCTAATTTTATTTAATTATTTTTTAGCTTTGTAGTTTTAAGTTAATTCCGATAAATTTAAAGGAGTTTTTCCACATATAAAAGGTGGGGTTTCTATTATTTTAAATTTATATTAATTTGAACAACTTCTAAAGTTTTATATATACAATTTACTTGCTAATGCAATACCGAAGATTTAAAAGTAACATTGTAATATTCAGTCCAGTCATTTTATTTCACTAGTTTGTGGTTTTCAAAGCTTAAATTCTGATAATTTTAAATTAATTTTTAAAATTTTTTGTTAGTGCTTGGATAATTTTAGATTTTAAAGTTACTTTTATTAATATGAACAGTACTGTACTTAGTTTCAAAGTTAGGCTATATATTTTAATTGCTGTACAAAGTATCCATACTTAAAAAGTTTGCTGGATTGCCCACTTTAGATAGATTAATTATATTGTCGAGTTTTACTTTGCCAGAAACAAGTCCAATTCTATACAAAACTATCCAGCAATTTTAATATTACTTTAGTGAACATTTACTCTTAATTTCATAATTAATTTATAGTTTTAATTTTCCATTTTATATTTAGCGTTATTTCTATAGCGATTTCTATTACTCATTTTGACTTTAATTTGAATTTGTCCCAGTTTGATTATTTTTCAAGTTTTAAAATTAATTAACTATATATTTATCTATACAGTATTATAACTTAGTTTATTAAGGGGGAGGAGGGGAGGGGGGAGCGGATCATTCTTAACCAACATAGTCTGACTAATTTCAACAAGGGACGTTAATTTACAACCAACAAATCCAACATAACATAAATTTATCCTATCGAACTTCACGAACCTTATTGAACAGAAGCGATGTGTGTGGAGAGTTGAAGTAGAAGATAGACTATTGGAGATCCTAGCGACGTTAATCTTCAGACGTTGAGCTTGAAATAGTCTTGAGACATTGGGAAGCTCTTGGTCGGCTGTACAATCCTTGTGCTGTAAAGCGTAGACAAAGGTTAGTGGATTCCATGCTATACAGATGTGGATATACATGCATCAAATTTTAAGACCGAATGCTCCACACATACGTGCAGTTTCAGGCTCTTGTCCTAATGGCGGCGTTCCAGTTAAGGGCTGCTCCACTTTTCAATTTTTTTGATTTGAGGTCGGCACGTAGTCTGATCACAAGTTTGTTTTAAAATAATAATTTCCGATCGATTTAAATGCATGTTTTTCACTTATTTTGTTTAGGGCGTTTCGATAATTATTAATTTTAACCCGGCGAGCCCCAGCTAGTTATTAATAAATGTACCACCAGAAACAAGCCGGTTTTGAAAATGGCTTTTTTTTTCCAGAAACCATAGCGAATGGGTTAGGAATGAAGGAAAAACCACTAAAAACCGATCAAAAAGCTCAAAAAATGGTCCTACAGAGCCCCCGAAAATGGATTTTACAACAGTAAAAAATTGAAGGCAATTTCCCCAAAAATACATGTTTTGTGCGCTCACGCGGTTGGACTTTTGAGAGTTTTCAACCATCGGCATGGGTGCGTGGGATACTTACACTTCCCATACAAATCGGAGCCCTCTAGGTAGAGCCACTCTGAGCCTTACGACCGAGTTAAAAGGGCGACTAGTCAGGCGAGTCCCTGGGGTTTGGCGTTACATACATAGGTGACTCGTCAGACGCGTCGCTGGGGCTGGCCAGGTTAAAGAGTCTTAAAATTAACAGATAGCTCAAAAGTGACCGTTCAAATTAACAGATAGCTCAAAAGTGACCGTTCAAATTAACAGATAGCTCAAAAGTGACCGTTCAAATTAACAGATAGCTCAAAAGTGACCGTTCAAATTAACAGATAGCTCAAAAGTGACCGTTCAAATTAACAGATAGCTCAAGTGACCGTTCAAATTAACAGATAGCTCAAAGACCGTTCAAATTAAAATAGCTCAAAAGTGACCGTTCAAATTAACAGATAGCTCAAAAGTGACCGTTCAAATTAACAGATAGCTCAAAAGTGACCGTTCAACTTAACAGATAGCTCAAAAGTGACCGTTCAAATTAAAGAAAAAAAATCCTACCCAAAGCTTTTACCTGTACTCTAAAATAATGATTTTCATTAAAAGTGACTAATTCTTTACCATCAACATATATAGCTCCAAAACAATAGTCAAATTATACCGGTAGCTATAATAACCTATGATCATGTTCTATCCACCAACCAACTCTACTCCTAAATTCTGTGATGGGCTGCTCTATCAGAGTGAGAACTGAGCGATCTCTGCCATACCCATAGCTTACTCTGACCGTTCCTTTTACTTATATATTTTCTAGATCTCAAGTGACCGAGTCTCTTCCGTGGATTGACCTCCCAATCTACCAAAATTGGAAGCCAAAGAGTCACATTTTTCCTTTGCCCCTCAACTTTCTCTTCATAATTGCCGAGGGGCACAGGGCCCTGGGTGGGGCTTTGGTTTCATGGCCGTTTACGCACCCTCCTCGGCTCCCAGCCATGGAGTGGCTTCGGTCACCCAGGCTTTATGGTGGTCGGCAGGGAGGGTTCTGTGGGGGCGCTCTGTTATGGCCTTGGCCTTGCTCGGGGCCGTTCGGCCAGGCAGCTTGGGGAACAACAACAACCTCCTAAAATCGATTAATGAAATTAACACACGCATACCGGATTCCAAACAACTATGCAGAACAGCTTTAACATCTATAATTATAGGCTACTATTTGGAAACTATCAGCCAGGGAATGGGTAGAGATTTTAAAATTCATTTGCTCTAGCCCTTTTTGAATTACAGACAATACAACTCTCAATAAAACTAAAATAATTATAGAAGATATAGAAGGGGAATGGTACAGTAACTAGATAGATAAAACAATATCTAGCATACAGTACCTATAATAAACAGGGTACCAGTATAGATTACTATTATTATAAGACTAAATACTATCTACTGAACTGGATGTCACCCCCAAAAAAATAAAAAATAAATTAAAATCCCAACTTTAGACTCTTTTCTCCCTCATGAATAGCCCCATTACTTTGGCAATTTTAAGAAGTTTTACCCCATAGTCAATATTACGACTCATTGTGCCAGCTTCCCTGTCGGCCAATAGAGACTTTTAGGGGGAACCGGCCATATATACAGTCGGTTCCCCGTATCCGCGCCTTACTGGTACCGACTGCGGTCCGCGGATACTTGAAAACGCGGAGTGTATTTAACATGGGTGTCAATGGGAAATAGGCTTAGCTCGTACCTGACCCGGCCATCTTGGACCCTCAAACCATTATTTTGACCAACATATTATTTGAGAATACTTATTACATATTATGAAGAGATAACTTAACACACAAACTTTATTTGAAATCAGTCATTAGGCCTAGGCTAGCCTTACGCATCGGCATAATTGGTCTGCTTTCGTCCGACAGCGTGGTACGCTTGCTCTGTTTTTATGGTCCCGGGCATTTATTTCCATCGTGATTACCATCAGGCCCACTGTCCCTATCACTGAATGCTATAAAGGCCCTAATAAATGCGGGAGATAAGAGGTTCGTGCAGAAAAAAAAGGTTGTAAACTAGTGGTTTTAAACTTTTCGAACACTGGTCTGTGAACTGCTGCCTCAGCTGGGACGCTGTGTCTACTTCACGCAAGAATGCAAGATGGCCGACCAAAGCAAGAATCGGGATGCGCACCTACCCGCCCGATTCAAATCCGTGAATAGCTGGTATTTTGCAGTTTTTTTGCGCGGATGACTAGTAATGGGATATTTAGGGGTGTCCGTGGATAAGCGGCATCGCGAATGTATGGAGCGCGGATACGGGGAACTGACTGTACATAGAAACAATTATTTTTTTTAGGAAGAGTCTAAGGTGTATTTTTAAGTTTCAAGGTCTAGGGAGCAAACTATATATATATTTTCTTAACCCTCTCCGACATGGGACGCAATTTTGAGCCTATTAGGGATACTTTAAAGCCTTTACCATCAGGGGTATTTAGAAACCTTTAGTCTAGTTATTTCAACCTCTGCAGTTGTCTTTGAGTTATCGGTAGGCAGAAAATTAATTTTGGAGAGGTAATTATAAGAGCGAGAGAACTGTATTTCTTATTGCTAATCTGGCAACCTCAGTCATATGAGTCTGAAGGGGTTAATCAACATTTAAAACTACGATTAAGCCAAATATTAACCCTCCAGCCCCGGCTATGCATTATATATATATTCCCCGAAACCCAGGGGTTTTGGCCGAAAAAAGTCTAGCCTAGGCTACCGTATCTTTGTTATTCTGACTGCTTCCGCATTCCCAAGTGTAGATGTGTTTCGTACCTGTAGAATGGCGTTAACTACAGCTCTCTAAGTCAACTGGTTCAGTTGTGATGATTATTTCATTGGAGATAACTTTATGGCAAAAACAGCCACTTTACACTACTTTTCGATACTTAACATACAGGCACACACGAACAAGCGACGCACTCCTTCTGGCCGGAGATGCGGGGCGTCGGTCCAGCCGGCTGTTTTTTACATGCGTCGGACCGACGCCTCTCACACCAAGCTCACAGGCTTTCAACCACTGGGCGTTCAAGAGCCCTTCCGGGTAGCTCGGGTATGATTTTTTATGGGCGTTCAAGAGCCCTTCCGGGCCAGATGGGTTAATCAAACTTTAATACTTTTACTTTCACTGAAACTTTCTATTTTACATTAAACGAACAACTCAATTTACAATACAGTTTGTACAATTGCCCAAATAACTTCTGGTCCTATGTGATCTTATACATTGAAATTTTATGTGCACATTAAGATTTCTTATGCAGTACAGTAGTTAACTCTAAGATTACTCAACTCTTTATTCATATTTTTTCACCAACCAACTTGTGGCATTCGAACCTAGGATATTCTCACCAAAATTCTGCGTATTTATGCTATAAAGATGAATAGTAAACTGATAATTTCTTTAATAATTCACTCCAACACCAAACACCTCTCAAAGAAATTAATGAAACCAAGCAGGTGATCCACCAGGATTCGAACCTAGGTTACCACAGATTTTAAACACTATCCATTACACCATCAAGACTCAAAAACATCACAAGGAATAACTTTGATGGACAACTGTACAAAGACTGCTAAACTTAAAATAAACAAAATACTAACCGTATAGTAGTATTGTAGGTAAGTAGTGGTAGTTTACTCCATTGAAGCTAATAGTAGTCCACTGCACAGAATATTAGTCCAGTCTTTTAGTAGTACCAGTCCATTGAAGAGAATAGTAGTCTTGTCTAGTAGTAGTAGTACCGGGTAGTCCATAGAATATCATCTTCAATCTATATACGATCCTAGGTCTTCTTGCGCTGTAATAAAAGTAGAAAAAATATATTAGTTATATGGATTCAGTGCCATTTCCTAGCCTAAGATTTTATGCTCATGTATAATGTACAGTCGCGCTAATAAGTCATGCCACAGCTGTCATTAAGTTTAGCTTGCTCTGTACTGTATTAATGGGTCAGATGTTAAATAGGGTGGGTAAGTGTAGGAACATTTGTATATTTCACTCTACATGACAAAATGAAGCTTGGATATTGCCGATACCACTTGTTGAGCAAAACATACCTGGTGCCGAGACATCACTTACTAGCGTGACTGTACTATGTGGTGGATTGTGTTTTTATTTATAAATTTTGCGCAAGCATCTTTCACTTCGCGATTTAGTGAAGTGCTTTTGTCTATCCAAATAGGGTGTAAATTACTACTCTATGCACTTATTTTACAATCGTATACAAGATCATAACGAGGAACATAACTTATGTGGGCAACTGTATAAGGATCACCTAAGTTAACCCTCTCAAACATAAGACTCAATTTTGAGCCTATTGGGGATACTTTAAAGCCTTTGTTACCATCAGGGGTATTTAGAAACCTTTAGTTACTTCAACCTCTGCAGTTGTCTTTGAGTTAGCTGTGGCCAGAAAACTAATTTTAGAGTTTATTATAAGAGCGAGAGAACTATTTCTTATTGCTAATCTGGCAACCTCAGTCATATATGCGTGAAAGGTTTAAAATACCAAACTCTTCAAAATACTAACCGATTAGTTTTCCTGTAGAACGGTACATCAGGGGGTCCACATAGTCCGTATACCATGCATGCCCTACGCTGTATCCAAAACAAAGAGGCTCCTTCCGTAACTCCCACCATTCCAGACGATCCATACAAAACATGTCAGGCCACAACACTCCTTCAGTCAGGCACCAACGCTCTGCCTCTTCTCAATTGAAGATACGATTGCCAAGGTCACCGTACTCTGCAAGAAGAGTAACAAAAATAATTAAGTTACTTCAAAGGATTATGGCATTTGGATTTATATTTTAAAATTTAAAACTTTCAAAATAAACAAATCAAAACTTATACGAACACCGCAAAAAGACAAAACAACTAATCAAAATCGCTATGTGGAAACTACGCTTACAATATTTTATAAATATGAGGAAGAAGACTTATGCAGTTTTGCAGATACCTTCTTTATCAATTTGGTCTACTTTTAAAGTACTGTACTAGTCAACATTATGGAATTTCGTATGCCAAGCTTTTACGGTGTATTATATTTGCCTATTCAGGCATTTTGAGCCACATTTCTTTAAC
The DNA here is from genome assembly GCA_032716605.1 of Paralithodes platypus. Taxonomy (NCBI): domain Eukaryota; kingdom Metazoa; phylum Arthropoda; class Malacostraca; order Decapoda; family Lithodidae; genus Paralithodes; species Paralithodes platypus. Next base: position 2,549,185 of record CM064489.1, read on the forward strand.
ACAAACTTCCAAAACTCAAAAATTGGTTAAACTTAAAACAAACACTTCAACATACTAACCGAATATTAAGTCTTGTAGAGTGGTTCATCGGAAACTTTAGTCGCCATCACCGACGCTCATCAGGCCAGAACTGCGTCCACCACACACCAGGCCACAACTCTGCAGCCACCACATCACTGCATCCACCACACCACCATCGGGCCACAACTGCGTCCACCACACAACAGAGTCATCCACCACACACCAGGCCACAACTCTGCGTCCACCACAACACTGCATCCACCACACCATCAGGCCACAACTACGTCCACCACACAACACTGCATCTTCCACCACCAATGCATCCACCACACTACACCAGGCCACAACTCTGCGTCCACCACACCACAACATCCACCACCAGGGCAAAACTCTGCGTCCACCACCAGGCCACAACTCTGCGTCCACCACACCATCAGGCCACAACTGCGTCCACCACACAACACTGCATCGTCCACCACACAACACTGCATCGTCCACCACACAACACTGCATCGTCCACCACACTACACCAGGCCACAACTCTGCGTCCACCACACCATCAGGCCACAACTGCGTCCACCACACAACACCAAGCCACAACTCTGCGTCCACCACACAACACTGCATCATCCACCATACTACACCAGGCCACAACTCTGCATCCACCACACCATCAGGCCACAACTGCGTCCACCACACAATGCATCGTCCACCACCACACAACACCAGGCCACAACTCTGCGTCCACCACACAACACTGCATCCACCACCAGGCCAAAACTCAGCGTCCACCACATATTTTTTTTTTCTTTCTAGACTTCCTTATCCCTAATTAGAATTTAAAACTTTCAAAATAAAGAAACCAAAACTTTGACAAACTCAGTAAAATGACAAAACTTTATCAAAATAGATGCTGAAACTATAATATTTAGCTCCATTAGTTTACAGATTTAAAAGTATCTGCCCCAGAACTACGGCGACTTTGAGACCTTTTGTGCAATAGCGACTGCAATTTAGGAGGAACCTGCCCTAAGATGGGCCATTTTTCTAATGAAAATTTCACAAGTTCACCTCTAAGTGTCTTTGGAGAATTTTTAAAGCTTTATGGAGAGTTAGCAAAGAAAAATAAAGAACATTTATATACACAGAAATATCAAAGTTTTTTCAACGGAATGTGGAAAATTACAAATTGACAACTTAAAACTTGAGGGTGCACCACTTGAGGGCAGATTCAGTCACAGGGGCAGAGTCCATCAACACAAAGTCTCTGCCAACACACCACCGGAGAAGAGCCAACCGACAGGATCGGTACATCGAGGCAATTCATTCGTGGCCACCACCTCAGGGAATCTGGCAATAGATAGAAGTGGCGCACTTAAGCGGTTCCCCACACATACACTTTTCAATAAAAATAGAAACAAATTGTATAAAATATGTGGAATGGGCCGGAGTAAATAGAACAAGACATAATATTATTCAAGCAGACTTAAAAAATAATACGATACTCTTATATGTCCGGGTTTTAAGCGACCAGAATAGGTTAGTTGCATTGTATACCACCTGTACCTTCCATTAAGTTTTATGCGGCAGATGCGTAATAAGCAATATATACATAAAAAAGGTTGGTTAAGATTTAGTTTTATCCTACATACCGGTACTACAGATACATGGTAAGCGATACTACATGTTAAGCCAAGGTTAGTCTTTTCACACATGTACTGGATGCTAAAGATAACGTACCAGCTAATTAGTATCCCATGTACGGTACGGGTACATGGGATACATACTAGCTGGTAGGTACGGGTTAGTTTTGTATCCAAGGTACTATACTAAAGTTCATTCCAGCCGACTAAATTGTTTTCAAAGTTTAATTTCCGATAAATTTAAATGCATTTTTCCAAATTTTGTTTAGGCTGTTTTAGTTTCAATATGCTTTTAATCTTTAGTTATGGATTTGAACAGCAACTTGAGTTTGTTTTAAAGTTTCATATTTTAATTACAATCTTAAATACTTTGCTATTATGAAGATTTGTTCAATTAAATCATGAAAACTATGCAAGATCATATTTATCCATTAATTAAGTACTGTACAGTATCAAAATTATCTACTAAAGGATTATATTTGCCGTCAGCTGAAAAGAAACTATAGGTCTAAGTTTGTTAGGTTAATGCCTTACATATACATACTATACTACTAATCTTAATACGCATCTACATTCTCAAACTTTAACGGGTAGTAAACAATGCAACTAATCGATTAAGATAGATAAAACACTGCTCAAAATTCAGACCTAAAAAATATATTTACCAATGAAAAAAGTAAAAATCATACATACAAATAAAATAAAAAATTATAATGGGAAAAAATGGGGAATGGGGTAAATACCAATAATAATTAAAGTTTCTAGGCTCTTATACTGTACACAAACTAGCATTAAAAAAAAAAAAAAAAAAATCTATATAGGCCTATACAAAAAATAGGAAAAGTGGGGATTGGGCCTCAGCATAGATAGATAGCATAAATATTTTTACCAATGACAAAAAAAAATGAAAAATACAGTTTGTAGGCTTTTTCTTTACATACACAAACTAGCATAAATATATTACTGTACCAATGACAAAAATAAAATATAAATAAAAATGAATACAAATAAAGTTTGTAGGCTTTTTCATTATATACACAATTAAACTAGCATTAAATATAACTCACCCGGTGGAAGTGTGAAGATTGTCCACTTTCATCAGCTTCTGAAGGATCTCTCACAAGATTGTACCGGTACCGGGTTGTCAGACACATCCATGGTGTAGCATAGTCTCTCCTTCACTGCTGGGAGTAGGTAGTGGTAAAATTATGACCAATCTATAATAAATTTTGTAATAATTTCACTACACCACCAAATTAATGAGAGCATATGTGAAATAATAAATAATTAATCGAACAGTAATAAACTACTAGCAATTTCAGACTATAAAGTAATAGAGAAGTTGGAGCTGTTAAGACACCAAAGTTTAGTAAACAAAATTGTCAAAATACGGTTGTGGTGGAAAAATATATAAGTAACACCATTCTTAACTTATCAATTACAAACCCCAATGTACTTTTAACTAATGAAAGCATATGGTCCTCCCCGGATTAGAACCCGGGACACCACACCCAGAACAAAATCACTAAACCATTACACCACTAACCCAGATCAAAATAAGTAAATTTAGCCATAATCTCTGACTTAATTTCAATCTAGTCTCAATTACTTAATCATACTTTATAAGCAATGACAAATACAAAATATATGGAGATTAACTCCCCCAGACATACTATGTTCCAGTAAGTCTGAGGAGGCGGGAGCCCCAGGATCATTGCCACTGCCTCGCACTACACTCACAACACTGCGGCCGTTAGAATTATCTCGGGAGGCTGAGGTTGCCACCAACGGTTTTATCGTATGGTAACTTATCGGACTTACTGAGCTCATAGACGCAAAATTGCGTCATAAACTTATTGGAGAGGTATAGAGATAAGTCCATATGACGCGATCGCGTCTGAGTTTTTGGTGGACTTAATTCATATGACGCGATCGCGTCATATATGTCGCAAGGAGTTAATAATAAATGTTTAGGTTACATATGAAGTGCCATTGCTCGCTTTTCCCTATTCGGGCTCTGTCTAGTCTGCCGCCCCCAGAAAAATTTAAAAATGGGAAATGGGCCTCAGTAAATATATTAATTTTGTAATTTTATATAGCAAGGATCACTGCATTAGTGTTGCCATTGGATACAGGATGGGTTGAGGGGGGCAGCGCCCCCGCAACTTTTTGAATTTAGGTTTGGGGTACGGTCGCGCTAACAAGTCATGTCCCAGCTGTCATTAAGTCTGGCTTTCTGTGCTGTATTAATGTCAGTCAGTTGAATAGGGTGGTTAAGAGTTGGAAAAAGTTTGTATATTTCACTCTAGGCTATAGCCTATGAAGAAATTAAGCTTACATATTGCGGATACCAATTATTGATCAAAACATACTTTGTGCCGAGAAATTAGCGCGACTGTACACTAATGACTATAAAGACAGTGGCGCAGGCCTAGGCTAGACTGAATTTTAGTGCGAAACATCTCCCGAAATTTGACGGCCCCTAAGCTAGGCTAAATTGGGAAACTTGGCAATTTGTTTTTTCTAGCCTTATTTAGGCTAGAATATTTTGCGAAAGTATTTTTTTCACATAGCAATTTTGATATGGTAAGTAGGCCTACTTCTAGTTTGTTTATTATGCAAGTTTTATATAGGCCTACAATAGGCCAAGCCATTCGCGACGGTCTACGCATATCCAACACTGAAGTAGCCTATATTAACTTTGTATAACAAAACTTTTAAATATTGATGGCTCTGGAGGCCGGGTATCTTCTATCTATTGCCAGACGCCTTATTCCCCTTACGAGGGTGGCCATACACAGAATGCCCCCAAGCGGACCTATTCCCTGTGAGAGGGACAACCCGAGCCAGTTTAGTGAAGGACTTACAGGATTGACACTCAATTTAGGATCCGTCCGACTCAAGAGGCCCTCTGTGTATCTTGTTAGCACTATTTGTCTACAGTGGTGTTCGGCTATACACTTCGGCCGGGTAACACTAGACATAAAAATACATAGGCTAGGCTAGCCTAGGCTATAAAACAATGAAATGCAATAAATACAAAAATTATTAACTAGGCCTAGCCAATAACGATACCGGTTTGGCCAACAAATAAAGTTTAAAGAAAGAAAAAAAAAAAAAAAAAAAAAAAAAAAAAAAAAAACACACAGGCTAGGCTAGGCCTATTAAGGAGAAGCCGCTTATCGTCTGGCCTTTTTTATGTTAATTAACGGGCTCTATAATAGTCTACATAATTTAATTGCCACCAGTGAATATATAATATTATAGACTTAGCTGGTTAGTGAAGCATGTTGATGAATGACAGGTGTTGGGATGGTAACGGGTGAATGTGATCGATAGGTGTTCGGGGCGAAGGTAAACGTGCATCTTCTGTTAATTCACGGGTTCTTATAATAGTTCCTTATAAATGAATAGCCACCAGTGAATATAGATACACTTGGCTAGTTAATGGAGCATGTTGATGATGAAAGACAGGTGCTAGGATGGTAAAGATATGGCACAACAGGTGGAGGTGATGGCGGCAGCCATTGTTAGCCTATGGAGAAACTAATGTACCGTCTCGCCTTTTATGTAAATTCACAGGTACTCATAATTGCTACATCAAAATTAATGGCCACCAGTGAATATATATACACTTAGCTAGTTAATGGAGCATGTTGATTAATGACAGGTGCTAGTATGATCAAGATGGAGACTGATAAATGTGGAGGTACATACAGGTGGAGGTGATGGCGGCTGGGCTGGCGTTGGAACTTGGAAGAGTGAGGCCCTTTATAGGGAAGATTATTCGAACCTCGCCGCCTCGGTAAACAAATGAACCTTCGACATGCGCAATAATTTTTTATCCAGATTACATTAATTAAAATGTCAAATAGTACTTTATACCTATTCAAAAACTAATTACCTTCTAGAACTTCGGATAGTTACAGTAATTAAATTATATTAAATTACAATAAGACTTCAGGTGATCAAACAATTATTTAAGCCAGCACACCGTAAATCGAAACAGTCAGAAATAGCCGTTTTCCGAAACAAAATAAACTGTATAAATTAAACATGTAAAGAACGCGCACACAAGTTAAAATAGGCCTTCAGAAGCTATTATTTAGGATTATTAAGCCAGCACGCCGTAAGTAAAGAATAGTCAGAAATAGAGGCCCCTTTAAAGATTACAAATTCCCGAGTACAGGCCTAAAATAATTAAAGAACTATACAAATCTCACACATACGTTAAAATCGGATATTATTTTAAATTATTAAATCAAAATAGTTAAACATTGCAAGTTAATATAAAATATGACTTCAGAGTCGTCAAAACTTACGATCGTATAGTGGATATTGGTATATTTCTATAGATTTACCCAGGCACATTCCATTTTAGTTTTCTTAAGACGGTAGAGCGACTTCCATTATTAGCCTAGGCCCTAAGGAGACTCTTCGTATCGTCTGGCTTTTATGTTAATTCACAATCTCTTAGAAGATTCTACATGCATTTTAATGCCCACCCAGAATATAGAGAAGACTTCGCTGGATAATATAGAATATTGATTAATGACAGGTGCTGGGATGATAAAGACAGAGCGATAATATGGCCCAAGCACAACAGGTGGAAGGGATGTCGGCGGCCATTATTAGCCTATGGAGAAACTATGTATCGTCTCACCTTTATGTAAATTCACGGGTTCTTATAAGTTACATATTTTAATGGCCACCAGTGAATATATATGGACTTAGCTGGTTAGTGAAGCATGTTGATTAATGGCAGGTGCTAGGCTGATGAAGATACCTACCGATAATATGGACAGGTGGAGGTGATGGCGGCTGGGCTGGCGTTTAAAGCGAGTCTATTGCTGCGAGAGGCCCTTTATAGGTAGGCCGCTACGAACGTGAAGTCGGTAAACAAATTAAGCTTAGACATGCGCAATATTTCTTGATCCAGATTACATTAATTAAAATGTCAAATAGTACTTTATACCTATTCAAAAACTAATTACCTTCTAGAAATTCGGATAGTTACAGTAATCAAATTATATTAAATTACAATAAGACTTCAGGTGATCAAACAATTATTTAAGCCAGCACACCGTAAATCGAAACTGTCAGGAATAGCCGTTCTCCGAAAAAAAATAAACAGTATAAATTAACCATGTAAAGAACGCGCACATACGTTAAAATAGGCCTTCAGAAGCTATTATTATTTAGGATTATTAAGCCAGCACACCGTAAGTAAAGAATAGTCAGAAATAGAGGCCCCTTTAAAGCTTAAACATTCCCGAGTATAAAATAATTAAATAACTATAAAAATCGCACACATACGTTAAAATAGGATATTATTTTGAATTATTAAATAAAAATAGTTCAACATTGAAAGTTAATTTAAAATAGGGTGTCAAGACTTAAGATCGTATAGTGGATATTGGTATATTTCTATATATTTACCCAGGCACATTCCATGTTTGTTTTCTTAAGACAGTAAAGCGAGTTTCATTATTAGCCTAGGCCCTAAGGAGAAGCCTCATATCGTCTGGCCTTTGTTTATGTTAATTCACAAGCTGTATGATAGCCAAAATCTATTTTAAATGACGACCAGTGAATATAGATCGACTTAGCTGGTTAATTGAACACTTTGATGAAGGACAGGTGCTGGGATGGTGAACATATCGACCGATGCATATGGCACAAGCACACCAGGTGAAAATTATGTCCCTAGATTATAAAATAATTAAATAACCTAATCAAAATCGCGGACACATACGAGAAGACTTCACGGGCTATTATGATCCTGGATTAAGCCAGTACACCGTAAATACAGTCCGATAATAACAAGATAAGAAGTCCCTCGATTATAAACTCATAAAATATAACATTATCAAGAACGAAAACACTTACGTCACCTCGTTATGGAGTCCAGCTAGAAAAGAAATCCCTCACCTGGCCCGTCCTGGTAGATGGGTTGGTGAGCTGCTAATGGGCGATGACGTGGCGCTCTCTCATTGGTCGAGCTCCTCCCCACCTCCCGCCTCCACCCCCCTCCCCGCCCAACAGGATACGAGATTTAGCGTGCGCTTTTTATTTAAATCACCCCACCCCCACCTTCCCCCTTCCCCTCCCCTTTTAACTGCGACCCCCGATCATCCCCCACCCCCTGACCCCCTCCCCGACAGGATACTCTCTCTCTCTCTTTGATCAGTCGCCCCCCCTCTACCCTCCCCTCCCCTCCTAACTGCGACCCCCGATAATCCCCACCCCCTGACCTCCTCCCCTACGGGATACTCTCTCTCTTTGTTCAGTCCCCCCCCCCCCCCCCCTACCCTTCCCTTAATCCATCCTCTTTCTCTCTCCCGTTGCCTTATATGGGCATTCTTTCGTTGTTCCGTTCCGTTCCTCCCCCGCCTTCCTCCTTCCTCCCCCCCCCCCCCTAAGTACTCAGTCCCCCCTGTCCCTTTAATACTCGCTTGTCTGGACCCCCTTCTCCCTCATGTTTAGCATATAATATCACCACCCCACCAATTAACTTACAAATATAGGTTACCTAATTAAGACTCTGTACCAGTGACGTCTGCTATATTTTGGTCTAGCTATAATTAGACGATTATCTGCAGCTTAGGACTTATCTGTGGTAGTTAAAAGGGTCGACTGAGATAGTTCGAAGCCTTATAATTTCTAGAGATCCTTCCTAAACTGAGAAAAATTGACTAGTAGTCGCCAGCATAAAATTAAAAAGACGTCGCCGGTACAGTACGGGTTAATGCAAGCAATCACATTAATTAATACATGTGGTACTCCATGGATTCGAACCTACGACACTCACACCAAAATTCAGCGCACTAACCATTAACCCCTTCACTACCGATGACGGCTCTTTCACATTATCATGAACACTATTACACGATTATATTCAGTTTAAAAAGGTCCGCTAGCAATTAACAGGCTTTGAACTATCGCATTTAACCCTTCTTACTACCACAGATCCTTCTTAAACTGCACAAAATCTTCTAAATATGGCTAGAATTAATTGAGATACACGTCACCGGTACAGTCGCGCTAATTATGTCTCGGCACCAAGTAGGCTGTTTTGATCAATAATTGGTATCAACAATATCTAAGCTTCATTTCTTCATATGGAATGAGATATACAAACATGTTCCTACACTTACCCACCCTTTTCAACATCTGACAGACATTAATACAGCACAGAGCATGCCAAACGTAATGCCAGCTGAGACATGACTTATTAGCGCGATCGTACAGGAGTTAAGCTATCAACACAAGGTTATGTAATATTAGCCTATATATGGTTATATAAGATTATTAGGCCATGAATTAGCGAAATATTTAATTTCAGTAATGGTTAGATACTTTGATGCAGCTTAGGAAGGTTGTATGGGCGTCAGAAAGCTATAGTTGCGTTAGTTTATGTTAAGTTAACCCCTTCTGTACCGGCGACGTCTTTTTAACTGTATTTCTAGCTAGATTTAGACGATTTTGTGCAGTTTAAGAAGGATCTGTGGTAGTAAAAAGGGTTAAGTGAGATAGTTCGAAGCCTTTTAATTGCTGGAGGCCCTTTGTAAACTTAATAAAATCGTCTAATCTAGCTATATTTAGACGATTTTATGCAGCTTAAGAAAGATCTGTGGCAGTAAAAAGGGTTAAGTGAGATAGTTCGAAGCCTAAACATTGCTGGAGGCCCTTTGTAAACTGAATAAAATCGTCTAGTCTAGCTATATTTAGACGATTGTATGCGGTTTAAGAAGGATCTGTGGTAGTAGAAAGGGTTAAGTGTGATAATTCGAAGCCTAAACATTGCTGGAGGCCCTTTGTAAACTGAATAAAATCGTCTAGTCTAGCTATATTTAGACGATTGTATGCGGTTTAAGAAGGATCTGTGGTAGTAGAAAGGGTTAAGTGTGATAATTCGAAGCCTAAACATTGCTGGAGGCCCTTTGTAAACTGAATAAAATCGTCTAGTCTAGCTATATTTAGACGATTGTATGCGGTTTAAGAAGGATCTGTGGTAGTAGAAAGGGTTAAGTGTGATAGTTCGAAGCCTAAACATTGCTGGAGGCCCTTTGTAAACTGAAAAAAATCGTCAAATAGTAACCTGAATAAAGCTTAAAATACGTCCTTTTAATTTTATGCTGGCTATCAGACGATTTTATTCAGTTTAAAAAGGGCCTCCAGCAATTAACAGGCTTCGAACTATCTCACTGAACCCTTTCTACTACTACAGATCCTTCTTAAACTGCACAAAATCGTCTAAATATAGCTAGATTAGACGATTTTATTCAGTTTACAAAGATCCTCTAGCAATGAACAGACTTTGAACTATCTCACTTAACCCCTTTTACTACTACCACAGACCCTTCCTAAGCTGCAAAAAAATGTCTAAATATAGCTAGATTAGACGATTTTATTTAGTTTACAAAGGGACTCCAGCAATGAACAGGCTGCGAACTATCTCACTTTTAACCGTCTTGGTGGTGTAATGGTTAATGTGCCTAAAAATCTGTGTGTGATAACCCGGGTTCGAATCCTGTTGGATCACATTATATGCTTTCATTAATTTCATTGGAGGTGTTTGGTGTTGTGGTGAAATTAATAAAAAATAGATTAACCTGTTTTACCACATGGGGGGATAGCACCAAAACGCTCAAAGAGGCCAAGCTTAGGCAAAACCGCTATACTGGGACCGAGGGCTAAGTTAATTGCAATCATCCCAAATCTGTGCGTAATGGAGGGCAGCCGGACAGAAACCAGGAAACCCCCCCCCCCCCAAAAAAAAAGGAAAAGTGTGGATTGGGCCCGAGTATATAGAATAGAATAGGAAACAGTAGTGGTGAATGAAGATTTAGGCATGGAAGGAACTATTGTCCTAGCTTTAGTCGGTTATATTTCAGCAGAGGGTAAAATGTGAATCCCTTAGCAACTGATTTCTCAGTACCTCATCGACAAATATGAAACTACTACAGGATATCTCTGTATCATATTAGTGCCAAGTTATCATTATAATGTAAAACTTGCAAAATAAACAAACCAAAACTTAACCGAACACAGTAAAAAGACAAAATAACTAATCAAAATCGCTATGTGGAAACAACGCTTAAGTAAAATAATAATTTATAAATAATAGAACACAATCCACCACATAGGCCCATAGGGTGTGCATTATGTACATTACTACATGAGCAAGTTAATCTGGTTCCAAAAATTAACAACATATTTCGCTACAAAATATTCGTAATAGCCAAGTAATGAAGATGAAGACATACCAAATTACCCTCAGTTGGAAAAAGTAGAGTATAGCCTTCTATAGTTATTCGCTGTAAGTAGGCGAGAAATCATGACCTCTATCCTCTGTAACTCAAAAACGACTAGAGTAATCGAGCTAATATATCTACCATTTGGGAAGAGTCAGTCAAGGAATAGATGTGGAAATTTACAGCCAATTTTCTCTAGCCCTTTTTGAGTTACAGAAGACAGAGATCATGATTTCTCGCCTACTTACAGCGAGTAGAGAATAGTGCTCCAGCTACTGGTACAAAGGATCAGCTGACTGTAAATTTTGCATTTTATTTTCTCTGTCAAATGCCCTCTGAAGTTGAGCATTGAGCCTATATACCAGTCTTTAACGAATGGCAGCAACACATACCTATATGCGAATGATTCAATAATATTTAGAAGGATGGCAATTTTGAAGAATATAAAAAGTTGCAGGTGAATTTAACCGAGATGAGAAGGTGGTGTGAAGGATGACAGCTGGCTTGGTAAATCACAGACGGAAGACTTCAAATATGAAATGCATGGAAAAATTGGATATACAGTATTTGAGGAGGTAGGAGTAGTAAAAGACGCAGAACTTATTTCAGAAGTCAGCTGGCAGGCACATAGTGGAGGTGCGTGAAAAGTGTTGCAAATGTAGCGGCGTTAGTTTCTGCATTTTTATCTAGATATTTGCTTACATCTAGCGGTCATGTTCAGGTGCGCAGAAATGCCTTGTGACCCTTGTCTGCATCTACTTGCGAAGGTATTACACATTTTACTATCCATATTTGTTGTTAATTATGACAACTTGGAGTTAATAGGACAGATACTTTGAAGTTTCTTTGTATTGCATTAAATATCGAAAAATAAATGGAATATATGAGCTTATTAGGATAAATGGTTGTATTAATGATATTTAGACCACCTATAGTTACAATTTTGGATGCTTTCAAAGAGTATATCAGTATAATTATGATGTTTGTCATTATACTTGCGATAAAATGCTGGTTATAAGATCTAGCGATATTCGTGAGAGTTGGGATTGGCAACGCTTGTACGAGGTTGCCGACAACTTGGCCAATTTAGCTGCTTTACTGAGCGGTCACATTTTACATCTAGCAACACGAATTACGAAGATACCCATTACTACTAAAGATTGGTCATTGGTCAACCTCCGCCATCTTGGTCTTACTGGCGATAATTTCTTCTCTTTCCTCTCAAATAACTCCAATGTCGCAATACCGGTAACCATTTGGCAATACTGATATACTGGTACCTAAACTGAAAGGACTAGATTGTAGCAACTTTTTTACTAGATACAGAGTTATCTCCACCGTAATTCACCACTTGCGAGTTTCAGGCTATAAGGAAGTTGGAGCCGTAAACATCGACATAGAACAGAAATACAATAATAATGTAGGTTTCTGATGGATATACAGTGTGTCTAATTTAGTGTTATGTATATATAAATGTACTAGGACCGTATTTCAGTTGTCAATTCTTCTAAATATCGATGCCTGCAGCTCTAACTTCCTTATAGCCTGAAACTCGAAAGTCGGCAATTGTTATCAGGTTTATGTATTGACAACTGTACACATCCCCCCCCCCCTTCTCTCTCTCTCTCTCTCTCTCTCTCTCTCTCTCTCTCTCTCTCTCTCTCTCTCTCTCTCTCTCTCTCCTCTCTCTCTCTCAATGACACATACACATTCTTTATCCCACAACATACACATACTGTCTCTCTCTCTCACAAACGCACTTATATTAATTCCCACAGTTTATCCCACTCTATCACTCTCTCACATATACACACATACCCGCTCTCTCGCCCATACACACGCACACACACACTCACTCTCTCTCCCAGTTGAAAATCCGGGTAGCAATAAGTAGGAAAATTATATTAGTGCAGGACCTCTCTCTCTCTCTCTCTCTCTCTCTATATATATATATATATATATGTATATATATATATATATATATATATATATATATATATATTATCTTGAAGTGGGAGGAATATATCAATAACATAAATATTTATCTTTTTATTTTATTTTTTCTTGGTGATTTTCAGTCATGACACTCTTGAGTATGCATTTATCTATCTATCGCTATTTAGTTATGCCTTTATATATATATAATTTGCGCTCACTATCCTAACGGCAGGACACACACTCATACCCACAGACGCACATGATCAGACACTCAGCAGCACACATAGCCTACACAACCATACACACACTCAGACCCCCCCCCCCCCCCTTACATATACATACGTGCCCGTCTACCCACCCACACACACACACACAAACACACACACATATGACCAATACCAGTACAGGTTCAAATGGTCTCATATGGGGCTTCTCGCTCACAACAGTAACGACTTTATTGTTCTATTTCACAACTACGGTCGGTTTATTATAGATTGGCGTGAAGTTAACCGCTTCTGTACCGGTGCCGTCCTTTTAGCTATATTCTGGCTACCATTAGACGATTATATTAAGTTAAAAAGGGGCCTCCAGCAATTAACAGGCTTCAAACTATCTCACTGTCCTGGTGGTGTAATGGTTAGTGTTTACAAATCTGTGTGATAACCCAGGTTCGAATCCCGGTGGATCACATACAGTATATGCTTTCATTAATTTCATTGGAGGTGTTTGGTGTTGTGGTGAAATTAATACAATATAGATTACCCTTTTTACTACCACATATCCTCCTTAAATTTCATAAAATTGTTTAAATATAGTTAAATATAGTTAAATATAGCTAAAGTCGCCGGTACAGAAGGGGTTAATACTAAAATATGGGGTACAACTTACGCGCGTGTCCTTGACATAATCGTGATCTCTCAGCGACCTTCAAAATATATTTTCCTAGAGTGAAGGTACACCTGGCAAATGTTCGTGAGCTTTTGCGATTTTCTTTATGTGAATATATCCACTTTGCTTGATGTTCAGATCAAATCAGCTATATAGTAATAAATACATATGAATTTATTAACATCTGAGGTGAAGCCATTAATTTCGGGAGCTGATGAGTGATTGGTATGTCTGAATGCTTGTGTGCTTGCTTTTTGTGGGAGAAAACTGTTATATGTGTTCTTCTCCTGTCACCTCTTTTTCCTTTCTCGTGTCTCTTGCTGATCCTCCCTACCCCTTGTGGGAGTAAGGGCTGGCTACTGACTGACTGACTGACTGACTTATTATATAGCCGATTTGATATGAACATAAATCTTAAATGGATAAATTTACATAATGAAAATCGCAAAAGTTCACGAACATTTGTCAGCAGCTGTACAGTCATAAGCCATAATCTATATTTGTCAGCAGCTGTACAGTCATGAGCCATAATCTATATTTGTCAGCAGCTGTACAGTCATGAGCCATAATCTATATTTGTCAGCAGCTGTACAGTCATGAGCCATAATCTATATTTGTCAGCAGCTGTACAGTCATGAGCCATAATCTATATTTGTCTTAATTTCACCACAACACCAAACACCTCTAACGAAATTAATGAAAGCATATATGTGATCCACCGGGATTCCAACCTGGGTTATCACACACAGATTTTTAAACACTCTAACTATTACACCACCAGAACGGTTAAAGATTTATGCACACGCCTACGACTTATTATCCATTTTCGAATACTGGACATTAATCTAATCATGTTCATATTCCCAACCGCGCCATAATACCTGCACACCCATTATAATCTGTACCGAACCCAAGCCAGACAATCCCATGTTCTGTTATATCCCAGAGGCTTCACAACTTGGCTTTAACCCTTTCAGTACCGGTCACGTCTTTATTTTGTATCGAATTTAACCTACATTTAGACGATTTAATATAACTAAGGAAAGGTATATGGTAGTTAAAAGGATAAATTGAGATACTCTGTAACCTTTTAGATGGGGTAGACGTGCTTCCTAACTTGAATGAAATCGTCTAATAGTTGGCAGAATATAATGAAAAGGATATGACCGGTACGATTAGGAGCTCTAACATACAAAATAGTCAAAATGAAAGAGAACAATTGTCAGATAGTAGACTCGATTTGAGCTAGTTGACAGCCACAATGAAAGAGAACAATTGTCAGATAGTAGACTCGATTTGAGCTAGTTGACAGCCACAATGAAAGAGAACAATTGTCAGATAGTAGACTCGATTTGAGCTAGTTGACAGCCACAATGAAAGAGAATATTGTCAGATAGTAGACTCGATTTCAGCTACTTGTTGACTCGGATACTGTGACTCCGATACATCCCCCAGTAAAGTGTTCATGTGACATCGGTTTGACTCTATAATGCTACAAAAACACACATACACACACAAGCATGCACCACACCAAAATGACACCCACATCCATAAGGTTATATAAGTTAGAGTTAAGCTACAAATTGTTCCTCTGTACATTTTCAGCCAACGGCTGCAATTATCAACAAATAGTTTATTATTATAATTTACACACACACATACACACACACACACACACCTAAACACACACACACAAAACAAACCACCCCCCTAATAGCCTATACGTCCCTGAACTGACTATTTTCCAAGAATGAGTGGCGACTGGAAAGTTGGAAACCACTGAAATATTTTCCCAGTAACCAGGCTCTCCTTTTATTGTATTTATGGTTTATTCTGTGTAGTGTTATGTTTTATTTGATTCCTTTTTTGAATACTCATTTTCACTCACTCTCATCACACTGATGAGTGATTGGTGCTTTTGAATGCTTGTGTGCTTGCTTTTTGTGGGCGAACTGTTATACTGTATGTGTTACTTTCCTGTCACCTCTTTTTCCTTTCTCGTGTATCTTGCTAATCCTCCCTACCCCTTGTGGGAGTAAGGGCTGGCTACTGACTGACTGACTGAATCATCACACTCACCCT
>CM064489.1:2567513-2574641 GCA_032716605.1 Paralithodes platypus
CAGTGACCTAAAGTTTTCCAAGCAGTGCATTGAAGTAGAGAAGAAAACTCAGAAATATTGGGCTATAATTTAAGAGGAAATTTAAGTATAGAAATAAGGAAATAGGCCTCACACTTTACAACGCTCTGATACGGCCTCTCCTGGAGTATGCTATCCAATTCTGGTCTCCAGCACTCAGGAAAGCTATAGAGCAACTGGAAAGAGTACAAGCTAGAGCTACAAAGCTTATTCCATCGCTTAGAAGAATGAGCTACGAGGGCCGGTTGAGAGCTCTTGATCTCTTCCCATTGGAGACACGCCGACTACGAGGTCAGCTCATTGAAGTTTTTAAAATATTTAATGGGTTTGACAATGTGGATTATAGCAAAATGTTTAGCCTCAATATGAATACAACACGCAACCATGGCTGGACATTAGGGAATTGAAAAGATGCAGCACTAGTATTTGTGAAAACTTTTTCACATATAACATCTGTTCTACCTGGAACAAACTTCCCTCCGAAGTTGTAAATAGTTCTTCAGTAGAGCAGTTAAAAACGAGAGTAGATAGTATTTTGCACACTCTGAGTGTACTGTACTAAACAGTCTCTCTCCTTCCACTTCGAGTATCTCCTCGGAATGGACCGCAAGGTCTCCGAGATACTAACTATTCCTTGTAACTCCTTGTAAGTCTCTCTCTCTCTCTCTCTCTGTCTGTGTGTCAGTCTTATATTTTGCTTTATTGTCTATCGTTATATTTTCTGTCATGCTTTCCTTGTATACTCACTTTAACTCACACACACACACACACACACACACACACACATACATCTCAAACCAAACCAAACCCCTTCTCTTCCACCCTCCATTCCTTCTTCCCTCCTCTCCTCTAGTCTCTTCCTCTCAACCTGTCCTCTAGCCCCCCCCCCCCCCCCTCCTCGTCTTCTCTCCCATCGTCACTATCTTCATCCCTCCTCCCTCCCCCTGCTCTCCTCACCTTCCCCTCCTGTTCTCTACCCCCCCCCCCCCCATGTTACATTCCTATCGTCTCTCCCTTTCCACCTGTCCTCACCCACCACCCCCCATTCTCATCACCTCCACCTCCATCCCTCCACTTTCTCTCCCCTCTCCCCAACACCCCTCCAAGCAACCAACCTATATATACCCCCAGAAACCAAGGACCATCAGCACTCACAACCCACCAGCCAGCCTACAACCAGATACTCCTCCTATACACAACACTCACTAGCTCCGGGTCATCATGAAGTGCGGGGGTCTCTTAGTGTTAATGGTGGTGGCGTTGGTGGCTTGGTCTGAAGCTGCCCCCGCGGTAAGTTGCAATTTTTTGGTTGATCTGTTTTACTTTGTCTCTATTTAAGGTGTGTCTGTTAAAAGTGTATTAATAACTTCAAACTGGTTATCTATGTGTTTTGCTAAGTTCATATACAGACTTGGAGTCCCACCCCCTCAGGGGTCCAGGATCACGCCCTGCTCAAGGCGAGACTGGGTGTTCACATCACTGAAAGGTGGCACCGAACTGTCTCCCTTGAACAAGGGAACGTCAAACTATTGGTCTTACTACTGACACAGTCATAGCCTCAAAAAGGGTTAAAGAAAAAGGGCTGTCAATTTCCACACCTATTCCGTGGCTAACTCTTTCCAAACGTTACAAAAAAATAAGCTCGATTACTTTATTCGTTTTTGAGTTATAGAGGTTGATGTTCACGCGTTTTAGCCTAGGTATTGGGAACAGGGTATAGTACATCATTACTTATCTCCGCGATGAATTATAGTTAGTCGATGGGCAAGTTCCCGAAACCACAAGAATCGGCCCTTAAACAGGAGTCCAAATTTTAGCACAATAATAAATCTATTATGTGATCTTGATAACCAAGGTAACTATATCAAAGTAACACCTCCACAACAATAACAAACACGTCTCGTGGTACATAATTGTAGCTTAAACCCCTATCTGGTGGTACCATGATCCATCTCAAAAACTATCTCCTGTAACCTACAGACTATCATGAATCCTTTTCAAAATGACATGAATATTTAGCTAATGTAACTCAAACCCTAACCAACAGAAATCATAAGACCTTGTCAGATATTTAAACCAACCTATGGCCTCACGTAAACAAGAATACGGATTTGAACTCTACTTACAATGGTGCCAACATTGTAAAATGCTAACTGAATAAATATTATTATTATTATTATTATTATTATTATTATTATTATTATTATTATGATTATTCGTGTCTGAATAGCGAGTGGAAAGATTGGTTCAGAATTACTGTAACTTATTGTAAATATTTTTATAAACAAACTCTTCTTTTCTATGTCAAAATCAGAGCTTGCCAGAGAAACCCCTCACCTTATAACCTTAGATATTGACCACTAACAAACCAGATCTTATTTATTATGAGGTAGAGCTAATAGAATTTACCTAACTATACTCTGTTTCAGCGACTCTGGCAAAATAACCCCCCCCCCCCTATATGTCAATAATTCCAGCTGATTGGCTCTTGCAACCGTCTCCAATGTCTCTTCTTGTAGTAATTATTCCTTCTAAACAAAGGTTTTAATAATAACAGTCGCACAAGCCAATCAGCTGGAACTATTGCCATATAAGTGGACCATAATTTTGCCAGAGTCGCTGACACAGAGAATAGATAGCTAGTCACCTAAATTTACCTAACAAGAAGCAGGATCAGCCTCTTCTCGTTCATGTCAGAGTCGCAGAAAGTGAGGTCAGCAGAACCCAACTATAGCATAGTAAATACTGGTACATCTTATAAATAAATTTATATTTGTTTTCACCAACTCACCAATTAATTTACAAATAAACGAAACTAATGAAATCAATGAAAGTAATGAATACATGTGGTACTCCAAGGACTCGAACCTAGGATATTCACACTGAAATTCCACACACTAAGCATTACGCTGTCAAGACTTAGAACCCTACCTATTTAACCTTATAGCCATGGTGTCAAACGAAAGCCAAGTCCATTCTTGTTAGTCTTTATAATTGTATGTGTATTTGTATAGCTAAAAATAGGATTTATAGGTCAAATTATGTCTGTGGAAGTGATAAAATGGCCAAAACAATGCTCTTTCATGTTAATTTTCCTGTAGTCCTTCTCATATACATTCAAGTCTTCAAACAAACTTGCTCTGGCTTGACACCCTGATTATAGCTAATGTAAAACTTCACATGACCCATCAGAAAATCGGGATCAACCTCTTCTCATCCATGTCCTAGTCACAGGAAGGGAGGTCGGCAGAACCCAACTATTGCATATTACATAATTTATATCTTATAGATAATTATTTTCAACATCGTTCTTAACACCAATAACACCCTACATGAAATTAATGAAAGCATGTGATTCTCCCAGGATTCGAACCTAGGATATCACATACAGAACGTACACTCTCTAACCATTACACTATCAAGACAGATATATCTACAGCACATGACCACAATTACTATCCATTAACCTTATATATCCAGAAACCTACCTATTTAACCTTACAGCTAATGTCAAACTTCACATGATCCATCAGGAAAGCGGGATCGACCTCTTCTCGTCCATGTCCGAGTCGCAGGAAGAGAGGTCGGCAGAACCCAACCATTGCATATTGCATATATCTTATATATAACCCAGAACCCTATCTATCTAACTTTATAGCTAATGTAAAATTTCACCCATCAGGAAAGCGGGATCGACCTCTTCTCGTCCATGTCCGAGTCGCGGGTGGAGAGGTCGGCTGAGCCTTCTCGCCGCTGTTGTCCCTGCCGCCCTAAGATCATCATTGAAACCACCATAATTAAAACCACCATCTTCCACCACGGCGGTTCTGGGACCAGAGGTAATTTTGGAGCTTGCTGCCCCTGCCATTACCCCTGGGGTTAAAATGGCTGATAATTCCCTAAGGACCTAACCCAACCTAAAGAAACCTGACCTAACGTGACCTCTCCCATTTTAACTTGACTTAAACAATCCTACCTTAAACCCTTGGGGATCACGAGGCATTTTGACAGTGTATTCTGGCAATCATTAGACGATTTTGCACAGCTTAGGAACGATCTGTGCGAATGAAAAGGGTAAAGAATGTTTCAATTAGCCCTCTGACTTCCAATACCCTTCCTGATCTAAATAAAATCCTCTAATGATAGCCGAGTAAAATTGCCAAATGTCAGCCACAATACTGATAGGTATAGGCTAACTATACTCTGTGCAACTCTCCAACCCAAGAGTGAAACGTTACTCCCAAACTTTCTTCTATCAAACAGCTGAGCTCTGGAACTCTCTCTCAGAATCAGTCTTGCCCTCTTCCTATGACTTAAACTGCTCTAAGCTCCGTGTGTCCAGGCATTTTGGCTCGAACGTCTCTTGATTTTGGCCCTGTCACTCTTTCAACTCTGCGGGAGGCACTCACTACAGGCAGCTCTGCCTTTTGCCTCCCTCACTCACATAGAAAAAAAATAAAATAAAATAAAATAAGCGATTATATATCATGTGAACATTGGTTACTTACTAATATACATTCCTATATTTTGTTTTGTAATAAATATAAATATATATATATATATATTTTGTAATATTTCAGTAATTGGTTTAATTCTGCCATGTTTTATAATCAAATGTCCAATAAAATGCTTTCTCACTGTATTTGTGTTTTTCTATCAAATAATGTATCCACACTGATAAATGTGTGTGTGTGTGTGTGTGTGTGTGTGTGTGTGTGTGTGTGTGTGTGTGTGTGTGTGTGTGTGTGTGTGTGTGAATACAAAGGAAAGCAATCAACAATAGACCTATTATTCCTGACGAGGATGATTGTAATTAATGTATGTATAACCTATATGACAGATATACTGTATATATATATATATACAGTATATATAATTATATACACACTCACGTTTTCTTCCACACTAAAATTCTTTGTAATCTCTCTCTCTCTCACACTCACTCACTCACTCACTCACCCACTCTCTCTCACTCACTCACCCTCTCTCTCTCTCTCTCTCTCTCTCACTCACTCACTCACCCACTCTCTCTCACTCTCCAAGTTTTCCAATTATTCCACAGGGTAAAGTATTCCCTCAGAGCAGCACAGCACGACACACCCACCGCCTCCCTGTTGGTTTCAAAACATATCCCTGTGTTTGTCTTGGTCGTAATTAAGCTTTTTGACAACGGTATATCTCAATTGGCGACTTGCGAGTTTCATGCTATAAGGAAGTTGGAGCTGTAAACATGGATATAAAACTATTCTATATACTCAGGCCCAATCCCCACATTTCCTATTTTTTTTATTTTTTTATAAAACAGAGACAAAATAATGTAGGCTTGTCATACACAGAAAGGTTGGGAAATTTATTTATATGTATTTTAAAATATACTACGAACGTATCTTAGCGGATAATTCTGCTTAATATCGATGTCTACGGCTCCAACTTCATTATAGCCCAAAACTCGCAACTGGTCAATTGACAAACTTATATTTTTAAGGGGCAGGTAGTTGCTTTTTCTGGACCCTTTTCTACCTTATGTTTAGCGCCATTAATTTTCAGATTTTAAAACGTTTGTACCGTTTAGTTTGACGATTTTGAGACCTTTCACCCCATTTCTTTGTTAATAGTAAGACCTTTCGTGTCGTTTATTTTTATTTTTTTCTATGTGATTGAGGGAGGCAAATGGCAGAACTGCCTATAGCGAGTGCCTCCCCCATAGTTGAAAGAGTGACAGGGCCAAAATCAAGGGACGTTCGAGCCAAAATGTTTCCTGGCGAGCGAGAGCGAGCCTGTAATTTTAGGAGAAATCCGAGAGAGAGAGAGAGAGAGAGAGAGAGAGAGAGAGAGAGAGAGAGAGAGAGAGAGAGAAGGGGTGGTGGGTGGTGATGAAGGAGATGATACACTATAAGGGCGACCTGATAAGGAGGAGGAGGTGTAAGATTAATGATGTTACTTTGAGGCCTAATGTGACTATTGGACCACTAATTTATGGTAGGGAGAGAGAGAGAGAGAGAGAGAGAGAGAGAGAGAGAGAGAGAGAGAGAGAGAGAGAGAGAGAGAGAGAGAGAGAGAGAGAGAGAGAGAGAGAGAGAGAGAGAGAGAGAGAGAGAGAGAGAGAGAGAGAGAGAGAGAGAGAGAGAGAGAGAGAGAGAGAGAGAGAGAGAGAGAGAGAGAGAGAGAGGAATGATGAAGATAATACACTATAAGGCCGACATGATAAAGAGGAGGAATCAATTAATCAATGGGGGCATAATAAAGTGACAGCGCGTAGCCGCACTCATCCTCCAACTCCACCTCAGGGGATCCTCCCGAGCAAGGTTCCAGGCATCTTCCCGGCTCACATAAAATATGCCATAACTGTGTTGATAGCGTAATGCATAGTGCGCGGAATTTCGATGTGAATATCCTGGGTTCGAGTCCTCGGAGTGCCACATGTATTTGTTGATTTCATTAATTGAGTTTAGATGTGAAGTTGGTTGGTGTAAAAAACATAATAATACTATGGCAAGATTGGTAGACTTGCCTCTGTGCCTCAGTCATTAGTTCCATGGTGTAGGTGCTAGAACACACCCCTGCCTCACACCTGAATTCACAGGGGAAAGGAAGATGCTCCCCCACCACACCTGACAGCACTCTCTGTTCCTGTAGAGATCAATGATTATACTTTGAGGCCTAATGTTACTACCCAGCCACTGATTTATGGTGGAGAGAGAGAGAGAGAGAGAGAGAGAGAGAGAGAGAGAGAGAGAGAGAGAGAGAGAGAGAGCGCGTGTGTGTGAGAGTGAGAGAGTGAGCAAGAGTGTGTGTGTGTGTGTGTGTGTGTGTGTGTGTGTGTGTGTGTGTGTGTGAGAGAGAGTGAGCGAGTGTGTGTCTGAGAGAGTGACCGATTGAGTGAGAGAATGAGAGTGAGTGAGTGAGAGAGTGAGAGTGAGAGAGAAAGTGGTCGTGTGACACTGGCTTAAATATTTATAATCCCTCTTAATAGGATACGATTGTTCTTAATACCATTGTACTTGTTAATCCATAGTTAATTACATTCATATTTTTCCATGACTTACTTTAATCCATCACTATCATAATAATTATACAAAATATTAACTATAATATTCTAATTTGATATTG
>CM064489.1:2574741-2649905 GCA_032716605.1 Paralithodes platypus
TTATTTTATCATACTACAAACAAAACTATGCCAGCTGTAGAATACAATTATCATACTTTAAAGTCTTCGTGGTTATTTGTTATATATTTGTGTTTATTTTGTTTTTATTTATTCTTATTAGTTTTATTATTATATTAGTTTTGTTTTTTTGGTCCCTCCATCAAGCTTAATACCCACACAACTCCCTTTCATGATCAATTTGTAGGCTAAATT
This sequence comes from Paralithodes platypus, assembly GCA_032716605.1. Classification (NCBI taxonomy): domain Eukaryota; kingdom Metazoa; phylum Arthropoda; class Malacostraca; order Decapoda; family Lithodidae; genus Paralithodes; species Paralithodes platypus. Next base: position 2,574,955 of record CM064489.1, read on the forward strand.
TTTAGCAGAAAAACTGTCACGGCCGAAGGCCGTGACAGTTTCTTTTTTTACCAAGAAATGCAAATTTACCTCTAAGGAGGATCTCTGCGGTATTTTTTAAGCTCCCCTTAACAGGGAATCGGATGTCCCTTGGCGAGTATTTTGTAGGATCATAATGCCCTGTTTATTAGTCGGAAAAACAACTGACATTAGCATCCCATTTTACCTATTACAGTAAGTTATTGTTTTCCATTGGAAGATCAATTTTCAAAATATTTTCCATTATTTCAAAGTTAAAGTTTGCTATCTGGGGTTACATTAATTTTGTTTTGTATAAAGTTATACCAATATTAATCTTATTGAAAGTTTTACTATGATTCTGTTTTGCTACAGTGGCGTTGATAGTTTGTCTCGGTGGAGTTAACTTAGATATATTTATTTATGTTTCACAAGCAAAGCAATGCAGTTGTACATTACATCGAAATCAAGTAATAATATGTCTTCTTAAGACTCCAGTGTTTTGCACATCTACTATAAACTTGTTGAATTTACTTTAAATTATTACAGGGAATAGGTCCGCTTGGGGGCATTCTGTGTATGGCCACCCTCATTAGGAAGAGTAAGGCATCCGGCAATAGATAGCTAGAATTATTCATTAGTATACCGTATATATTGCATATCCAACTTAGAAGGGGAAATTCGTACATTTGGCAACACTGATATCACAATAAAATTACAACAATGATATTACAACATTTAAAGAATGTATGAAAAGGCAATTAAAGTAATATATAGCCTTTGGAGGCATAATGGTAATGACAAACCCATATAAGGATATAATGGTATATCTCATAACCAAGTTAGATCAATTCATATACAATAGCCTAATAATTATATCTAAAATGACTAGAGTAAACAAGCTACGATTTTTACCAATTGGGAAGAGTCCGCCAGGAAATAGAAGTGGCACTTTACAACCCATTCGCTCTAACAATTTTTGAGTTACAGAAGTTAAGGTCAAGATTTCTGACCTAAATATAGTGAATGACATTTACCTATTTTATTCCACTGATTTTTGAAGTGCAATCAACCCTAACTTACTTCTGGGAAACTCACTAAGGGATGGCCAAGGCAAATATTTCTCAAGGTTACTTTATTCTGACAAAACTTCTCAGGATCTTTGAAAAGTTACGTAATGCGAGCGCTAGTGAATTATGTGTGGTATTTCATTATTATGTTTAGTATTTGGATTATTATTATTATTATTATTATTATTAATTATTTATTATTATTATTTTACCCTATTTCGTGATCTTTATTTTATGTTAACACCCTATCCCTTAACCCTTGTATTCAAATGACAAATTTCTGACTCACCATAGCTACTTTCAGACGAATTTATTCAACTTAGGAAGGACCGTCGAGTTAGAGGGTTTGTGGAGATTATCTTAACTAGGATTCCCAGTTTAGTTAGATCCGGCAGTATCAATGTTGTAGTGAAGCATTCTAATCATTTTGATTAGTTATTTTTCCTTTATATTGTCTTTGTCCCAGTTTTGGTTTGTTTAGTTTGCAATTTTTAAATTTTAAACTATACGATTACAAATTATATTCTGGCCAACAGTTGACAATTTTATTCAGATTAGGAGAGACTTGTTGGATTTTAAGGGTAGATAAAACATGCAGCCTACCCCATGGATTCCTGGTGGTACTTAACTGATCCACATGCAGCCTACCCCATGGATTCCTGGTGGTACTTAACTGATCCACATCGTCTTGTGGTAGCCAGAATAACAGGCATTTGTTGACCTTATTATATTTTATCTGTTTAATTCTTCACAATATATTACGACAAATTAAGTTATATTTTTGTTACCTCGAGACTATATTCTTCAACTTAGGAAAGGCCTGTCAGTTATAGGATTAATTTACATATTCTTTACCCCTTTCATAACCAGTGTCCTCCCAAAGCGTAGTAAAATTAGCTGGTTGTAATATATATGACAAAATCGTCCAATGATTTAAGATTCACAAATATTCTTAATCACAATTGACAAATATTTATCCTAAATTTACTTTCCCCCTTTTTTTTTTCTTTTTTTTTGGCAATCGCGTTATTTTTAATATTTGTTAATTATAAAACTAGAGTTTCCCATAGACATAAGCGATAGTTTTCCACACCAGAGGATTCGATAGCCCTCACGTTATGTACTTGTTCAAGACTAAGTTTGGTATCCATTCACGGTATGTTTTACTGTATCAAAAGCTCTTCATCCAGTGCCTCGACTTAATTTGACATCTTCAATATGAATACTGACTATAGCTTAATGATTTTCAAGTACTAATTTACACGAAACTATATTGAATGTAGTTAAAATAAGACTTCAGAGGCTATCAACCCTATTGGATTATTAAGCCAGCACACTAAGTCAAGAATATGCCTCTGCGAGAATTCTAATCCCTTGTTTGGTGAAAGTAGTTAAAAAAAACATTAAATATAAACAAATGACTGCAAGCTAAATGTTTTGCCTACCTATAGTGAGCCGAGTATAGTTAATTTAGCCTGTTTTCACCATTCACCCATTTCCACAGATCTCAATTTGTTAAGAATCTGTTATACAATGCCTTAATAATTATAATAAGTGTTGCCATATGTACGAAATGCTTTAAATTGGTTAGATAAAGCTGCTACTTATACTACTGTGCCTGTCCACCACTTATGATAGTCTATGGAATAATTTGAAGTTTCTTGGGCATTATTATACTGCTCTATGTCAGCCGATTTGTTAAGATTTTAAGACTAGTGTACAGTACAGTACAGTACAGTACAGTACAGTAGGTTAAGTATAATATTTATGTTAAATAGTTTAGCCATACCAGAGTTTTGACAAATTTAAGTTTACAAACTAGTTTCGAAATTATAATTTTGACATTTCAAAATAGCTTCTATGCCATAACTTAACTGAATGTCACCAAATCCCATCTTGAGAATTATGATAACATTTTAACTAAATTTTAGGATAATGGGTTATCGTCGACCACTCAACGAGATTAATATTTTAAGTAGTAACCATCAATATCAATAATAGCTTGATGGTTTATGATAAAGCAACTAGTTTAGTATTTGTCATAAATGACAGTCCGCCCAATGTGGCAAAAGGGCAACCAAGATTAATTTAGTATCCATAGCGATCTTATAACTCAAATTAAAGTTTTAAATATTTAACAGACTTTATAGAACAAACTTCAAAATATTCCACTGCATAGACTTTCACAATAGGCATAAATACACATGTAAGTGACCCACTGTTACTATTGTAGAGGTGAGATGGAGGCGTTTGGTCACAAGTCTTCATCCATCTCTTGTCTCCCCCCCCCTCCCCCATGGCTGGACATCTACCATACATCTGAAACAATAGGTCAGTATTACCAACATTGATCTCTATAAAGTCATTAAGTTAAGTCATCACTGCATTAAGGGGAGGGTATATTTCTGGAAGTCTTCTCTCTCATGTGTAGCCCCATTTGTTTTGAAATGTCAAGACTTTCGACCCATTTACCTTTCGGTCAATTTCATAATCAATTCGAAGACTTTTCGTGCCATTTAGGTGTATTCTTTCCTAGCGAGCGACAGCAAGTCTGTAGTTTACGAAAAACTGGCCTTTGGCCGGCCATTTTTCTACCGAACAGTGTAAAACTTGTTCTCGAGTCTTGGGGGTATTAGTATACAGTATGCTTGGAGATCTAGGGAGCAAACTAAGGAAAATAATAACTCTCCTTAACCCCTTCAGCACAATGACTTCTTTTTACCTTTGATTCTGGCTAAAACTAGACTATTTTATGCAGTTTATGAAGGACCTGTGTTATTACGAGGGTTTACTAGGATTCTATGTACCCCTTTTAGTCTTATAGATAGATTATAAGCTGAAAAAGAATCTTCTAATGGTAGCCAGAATAAGATGAAAATTAAGTCATGGTGCTGAAGGGGTTAACGTTATCAATGGAAGAGTGTTACCATAGAGTTTCCTAGGCTAAATTATTCACCAAAAGTACGTACCTACCTAGCGACATATATCTATTATACTTTTCTCATACATTTTTGAAAATATATAACAATCTGTTGTCTGATCTTTTCATATTAAGGGGAGGTTTTTAGTTGATTCCCTAGACTTCCATCAAGCTTAAAATTACTCCCCCTTGACCCCCTTTCAAGATAAATTTGTAAATTTTTCAGTAGAAAAATTTCCCGGCCGAAGGCCGGTTCCCTTAAATTACAGGCTCGCTATCGCTCACCAGGGAAAAATAGACACCTAAATGGCACGAATGGTCTTAAAATTGACAGAAATGGGGCGAGGGTTCTTAAAATCTCCAAACTAATGGGGCAAGCGTCTTTAAATCTCACAAGCAATGGGGCTAAACATGAGGGAAAGAGAGGTTCAGAAAAAAATCCTCCAGGTGGAAATCTCCCCTTAACTCCATATGATCAGAAGTCTTGTGGATTATGATTTAGTTTAATTATGATTGAGGCTTAAGGGGAGGGGGATTTAAGTCTTTTTCTGGTCCCCATTCCCTCTAATGTTTAGCCCCTTTAGTTTGGCGATTTTAAGACCTTAAGCCCCATTTGCCAATTTCACTACTAGATTTATAACCGCTTAAATGTTTTGATTATTCACAAATAACCTTTTAATAATTTGTGTTTTCTTACCCTAGTTTGCTGGTGAGTGTGTTGAGGCTCCAAGGGTGTGGTCTAAGGTGTTGGTCTTGCGTTTCTCTCTTCTATCGTCTCTCCTCTCTCGTCTCTTCTCTCTTCCCTCTTCTCTTCTATCCTCTTCTCTCTTCAATCTCTTCTCTTCTTTCTTCGCTCCTCTTCGCTCCTCGGAACGTCTGCCCCTCGCCTCTCCTCTGCTGCAAACAATAAGGAAGGTTAGTGGTGCAAAATCCGGTACTTCCAAATTATTATAGAATTTAAACTAAAGTAATTATATTCATGTGTATCACCCCTAATTGTGCCTACCTTTAAAGAGACTGTTTTTCGTATTCATTAAGAACTCGGTAATTAAAGTTAAGTCTTTATATAGCAAAATTATCAGTTACACTTTCAAACAACGGGGGAAAGGTATAGTCAAAATATATAGGTTTCAGACTATTTTGATTAGAAGATAAATCATAAAGGAGAGGTTTTCATTGATAAGTATTAGTTTCACGTCGTATAAGCGTCTGCTTAAGGGGAGATTTCCACTAGTGGTTTTTTTTTGGACCCTTTCTCCCTCATGTTTAGCCCCAATGCTTTTAAGATAAGTTAGACTATCTGAAGAACTTACGCCCAATTTCTGTAAATTTTAAGACCGTTCGTGCAACTTAGGTGTCGATTTTTTCCTAGCGAGCGAAAGCGAGCCTGTAATTTACAGGAACCGGCCTTCGGCCGGGACATTTTTCTACCGAAAAATTTATCTTGAAAGGGGGTCTAGGGGGTGCAGTTTTTAGCTAGATAGAGGTCTAGGGAACAACCTAAAAACCTACCCTTAAGTCGCCATAAAAAAATTACATTTTGATAGTGTGAAATCTAGCGAGGGCTATTAACTGAACATCTGTAGGAAATCAAACTCATTTCACTAGTCACAGGCTGTTAGAAACCCATTAAGTCTGTCAAGGGAAATATGTATGTATGTATGTAGGCTACGGTATATACTGTACAGGGCGGCCGACTCAAGACAGGAAAGTGATCGTAAATAATACAGTTTGTGATAAAGGTTTGTGTGAACTATATAGTTTGACTGTACATATATTACAAGATACAATAATAGAGAACACTGACCTGTACACGGAGCAGTGATGGATGGTGTACAGTTCACCACGGAAAATTTGTACCAACTGTGACTTTATGTATGGAACTATAATTAGCGATGGACTTACTAGCATAATTTGATATGCAATCGACAATTTAACTTAACTACACAAATCCGATAACTTAAAATTACTAAAAAACAACAATTTAACATTACTGAAAACTGACAATCATGAATTTACTCCTTAAAACTGACAACTTAACATTAATTTATTACTTAAATCCGACAATTGAACAAACAATTATTACTTAAAACCGCCAATTTAACATTACTAAAACCGACAATTTATCATAACTTAAAACCGACAATTTAACATTAATTTACTACTTAAAACCCGACAATTTATTTAAAACTAACAATTTAACATTACTTTAAACCAAAAATTTAACATTACTAAAACCGACAATTTAAAATTACTTAACACCGACAATTAAGCATGAATTTACTAAAAACCAACAATTTAACATTTAAAACCGACACTTGAAAATAAGATTTAACTATAAGAAAATACGCATCTAATAAAAGTTTCCCTTCCATACATAAAATCACAGTGGATACAAAATTAATGTGGGCAACTGTACATGGCTTCTGCTGCTGCAGCTTGCTCCGAGGTGGGCGGGGTTCCTCTCATCCATAGCCAAGGTGGGCGGGATTCCTGGCGTTCCCATTTCTAACCTGTTGGAAAGAATGTATAGTTAGTTTAATAGTTAGATCATACCTTTAATTTCTCCGTTTCTCCGTCAGGCCTTCCATCTCATTCCTGTTGGTTAAAGACAAAGGATTAATCCACTTCAGGAGCGTCGGTCTGCCACCCACATCACTGCACAGGCCGCCACATAATCCACTTCAGGAGCGTCTGCCACCCACATCACTGCACAGGCCGCCACATTCTGAAACCTATCCAACCAACGACCAGACAACCAGGATTTCACCGGCCGGATTTCAACCAACAAGACCAAAACGACAAACCAAAACTAACCAAACTAACCCTTTACCTTAACTATCTAACTAAATCTAACTAACCTCCTACCCAAAATAACTAAGCCTCTAATAGACAGCAAACTATCTCAGCCAACCGAATAGAGCAACACCTAACCAATACTAACCTATAACAGACTCCTACCTATCCCCTACCCCTTGAACTAACTATCTACTCCCTCGAACGGGCCCCCCCCCCCCCCTCTCCCAGCATCCCTACCAAAAACCTCTTCTAAATGCTAAGCCAACGACGATAGGATAAACAAGATTAGTGCATGGATTATTTATAACACATGAATATATATTTCATAAAGAATAATATAATATATCATTTATTATAGCATTCACAAGTATATAACGTACACAGAATTTGAAGATTTAAATATCTTACCTTTATATTGACTCCTATCGAATGTTTAATTCAGATTTTAGTAGAAGGGAGGTGGTTTTAATGGTGACAAGGAAAAGGGAAGGTTAAGATACACTGCAAAAACACCGTGTTCAAATATAACAAAACTGATACACAAGGGTTACAAATCATTCGTGTTCAAAGTTGCACACAAACGATTCAAACACCCATTATGTGTATCATTTTCGCTATATTTGAACATACGTTTTACAGTGTAGAGAGGAAGATGGTGGAGGTGGTGGTGGTGGGAAAGGATGGTTAGGATTAAAGGTAGATGGTGGTTGACTGGTTGAGGTAGTGGTCTGGTTGTCTGGTCGGGGTTCGAGGCTTGATCACTCCATCTGCAAAGAAAGAAAAAAAATCACATTAATATTGTTTATGCATTCTTTTTAGTAATAATGGTTAGTGCACGGAATGTATGTGTGAGTATCCTAGGTTCGAATCCTTGGAGTACCACATTTATTCATTATAGTCATTGATTTCAGTAATTAGGCTTATTTGTAAGTTAATTGGTGGGTTGGTGATATGATTTCATGATGATTATTTCTTAGCACTTACAAACTATTACAATTATAATCATGATTATTATGATGGCTATCAGTAGACTAATTTAAGTAGTTTAGCAAGGGTCTCTAGGTATCAGGGGTAAAATCTCAAAAATTCCTTCCTAAGCTGAAGAAAATCTTCTAATGATAGCCAGAATAAACTTTAAATGCGTCAATATTGGAAGGGTTAAGGTGGTATCACAAGCGATTTTCAGTCAATATTTACAGGCAATTTGTACTGTGGCAGTTTCAAAATATACCATAAAATTTAAAGTAGCGAACATTATCCACCTTCGATTTAACCCTCTCCGACATATGACGCGATTTTGAGCTTATTAGGGATACTTTAAAGCCTTTGTTACCATCAGGGATATTTAGAAACCTTTCGTTTAGTTACTTCAACCCCTGCAGTTGTCTTTGAGTTAGCTGTGGGCAGAACACTAATTTTGGAGAGGTAATTATAAGAGAACTATTTCTTATTGCTAATCTGGAAACCTCTGAGTCATATGTGCGTGAAAAGGTTAATATCAGTTCATTGCGAGAGAGCCTCATTATATGAAGAACAAAATTATAATCGAAATTGCTTGGAAAAAACCCCGCTCGTGTGACACCTTAACCCCTTCTGTACCGGCGACGTTTTAACCGTTTTCTGCTGTTGGACGATTATATTGGACAGATCCTCTTTCTGGGGCCCCTTCATGTTTAGCCCCATTAGTTTTAAGAAGTTTAAGACTTTCACTCCATTAGTTTCTCGATTTTAAAACCTTTCGTCCCATTTTTACATCAATATCAAGACCTTTCGTGCCATTTAGGTGTCTATTCTCTACTGGCGAGCGATAGCGAGCCTAATTTAACAGAAACCGGCCTTTGGCCGGGCCATTTTTCTACCGAAAAATTTAAAATTCTATCTAGGGGGCTTACTTTTAAGCTTGATGAAGGTCTAGGGAACAAACTAAAAACCACCCCTTAAACAGCTATTACAAAGAATTGGTAGAGAAATATGTTAAATATATGAATGCGATGCATAGTACTTCCATACATGTCTATTAATACACTATTTTGAAACCTTGAAACCGTCAAAGCCATGCTAAACTAAATTGATGGATTAAAGAGCTAAATGCACCAGCAAGAAGTAATCCATAGTCTGTTTTAAGGGGAGATGGGCCGGTTTTCTGGATCACTTTCTCCCTCATGTTTAGCCCCATTAGTTTTCAGATGGTAAGATGTTTGCCCCATTAGTTAGTCGATTTTAAGACTTTTCGCCCCATTTATTAGTCAATATTTAGACCTTTCGAGCTATTTAAGAGTTTATTTGTTTTCCCTGGCGAACGATAGTGAGCCCAGGGTCCAGAGAATATATTCTGGACCCTGAGTGAGCCCAGGGTCCAGAGAATATATTCTCTGGACCCTGAGTGAGCCTATAATGTTGACAAAATCGGCCTTCGGCCGGGAAATTTTTCTACCGAAAAATGTACAAATTAATCTAGATCTAATGGATGTTTTTTTAAATTTGATGGAGGTCTAGGGAGGAAACTAGAAAAAAACAAATGAATACATGCAAAAATCGCCCAAAAGCGAACCAATCCCCCTTAACCCCTTCTGTACCGGCGACGTCCTGTTAACTAACTGCCCACCCAGACTCCCCTCAAAGCTAAATTTGTATATTTTTCGAGAGTAAAATATCCCGGCTGACAGGTGATTTCTTCCAAGTTACAAGCTTGGTATCGCTCGCGCAGAGTAAAATAGACACCTGAATGGAGTGAAGGGTCTTATTATCGCCATACTAATGGGGTGAAACTCCTTATCTTACCAATCGGGTTAAATTGATGCATAAGAATAGTAGGCCTACCTTCAGATTTATGTGTCGAAAATAAACTTTAAAGCCTAAAAATAATCTATCTTTCAAAATATACTAATCAGGTTGATCGAGAGAGCTAAATGCACCGACAAGAAGTAATCCATAACCATGTCTGTATCGGCGACGTCTTTATAAACATTCTGGCTTCCATTAGACGATTGTATGCCGTTTTAAAAGGGCCTCCAGCAACCAACAGGTGTCGAACTATCCTCACGTAACCCTTTTTCCGGTAAACCTGACTTTTAGCACCAACAGCGATTTTAGTCAGTAATTTTGGTTGTGTGAAATTAGATTAGATTAACCTAACCTAATATAATATTACATTACCTGGGAAAGAGAGGGCAGGGACCCTGGGTAACCCATAGCGCATTTTAAGACTTATTTCCGCACTTCAATTAAACATCCTACAAGTTCTAACCAGTCCCCTGAACAGTTTTTGATAGGTTACTTGAGGATATTTTAACGGGACCATAGGTAAATATTTATCTTGTTTTCTTATATATCTCCCTTATAATAAATTTCTGCTCTTAATGGCATATATATTAATGATGTATATGCTCTACCGGATCTAATGGGCATACAAAGATATGAGGTAACTGTTGGTGCTAAAAATCAGTATTACCCTATTTTTCACTGGCGAACGATAGTGAGCCTGTAATGTTGGAAGAACCGGCCTTTGGCAGGGAAATTTTTCTACCGAAAAATGTAAAAAATAATTTAGAAGGGGGATCTAATGGACGTTTTTTTGTTTAATTTGATGGGGGTCTAGGGAGGAAACTAGAAAAATAATGAATACATGCAAAAATTGCCCAAAAAGTGAACCATCAGAAGGATATGTGGTAGTAAAAAGCGTTAAACGAGATAATTAGAAGCCTGTTAATTGCTGGAGGCCCTTTTTAAACTGAATAAAATCGTCAAACAGTAGCCAGAATAAAAGTTAAAATAACTAAGCTTTATAAAATGGTCTAATGATAGCCAGGTGATAAAATGAGTCATAATGTTCAAAGGGTTAAGGGGACGGTGGCCATTTTGTTGGTCTATTTATTTATAATTATCTTCATTGAAGTTTTATTTTCCTCGCTAGACCTCCAAGCTTAAAAGTACACCCCCTACACCCCCTTCCAAGATATATTTGTACATTTTTCGGTATAAAAATGTCCAGGCCGAAGGCCGATTCCTCCTAAATTGCAGGCTCGCTCTAGCTCGCCAGGAAAAAAATTGACACCTAAATGGCACGAAAGGTCTTAATGTTGAAAAAAAACGGAAGTTCTTCAAATTTCCAAACTAATGGGGCGAACGTATCTCAAAAGCAATGGGGCTAAACATGAGGAAGAAGGAGTTCCATAAAAACTACCCTCTTCCCTTAATGATAAATAACCACGAGGCGTCCAGTCAGCCGGCTTCGATTCGCTAGTTAGCCTAGTTTTCAAAATCCAATTCAAATATTCTAACCAAATCCTCCATGTTATCATTAAGGCATCTATTACTCGTGGGTTAATAGGTAATTGATCAATATATAAATTATATTCAGGTTAAAAAATACTTAGCCCAATTCCGTTTAGAAAAGTCACATGGGAATATAGCCTAAGTTTATGCCATCAATTTATAATCTGGATCTCAATTTCTTCCTTAATGAATCAAATCTACTAGTGATCGCCATACTATTGAGACAATGGTTTTATTGAAAGGGTTAAGGAGGTATAACTGAGCGAACAATCTAAGCGCCGGCTTCCAGAAAGTTCGTCAAACCTGCCGGCTTTTTCCATCACATTTCTGGCCTTATTTAATGCAAACTTATGAAGTATTCTGGGAAAATCAATGAGCTCTTGTCCACAAATTCGGGTCTCGTGGTAAATAAGTCACGTTATTTAGCTATTACACCTTAATTTCTTCTATTTTCAGGATAAACAATGGGGGAAAATGGGAGCACACGAGACTTACCTCCTTAAAGCTGGACGACCGGGAACAAAATGATCGATTCAGGCGAAAATTGCGAGTTTATATAACCTCGGTGGTTGATGGCAACTATTGGGTGACAGATGATCGAGAATTTCACTCACAAAATCGTCAATATCTCCCTAACTATACATTTCTGAATAAAATGTACTTAATATAAATTATGCGTATTTTTATCCTCTATCTTTTGGTATAAGTTTGACAATTCTAACATACATATTTTGTGAATATTTAATGGTTGTCATATTTCCTTCACATGCGGCTAGAGAGAGAGAGAGAGAGAGAGAAAGAGAGAGAGAGTTTCTATGCCAAGTGGACTTCGGTACCCGAGATTTTTATCAATGCTCTCGTGTCCTAAAAAAAAAAACACGTATTTTTTTTTTTGCCACGCATTAGAGCCCTCGATCCCCCCATGAACGCCTAGATCCCCGAGGGGATGGCCACGAAGGAATCGCCCTATAATGTATGCTATTGTAGAGACGTTATACTTCAATAGAGGTGTGACTAGGAGTTTCTTATGGGCTATCTGTATACTACTATAGCTTAATGTGATGTATGCGATTATAGAGGGCCTTTTCATAATATTCTGGAAACTTAGACGATTCTATTCAGCTGAGGAAGGACGTCTATCTATTCAAAGGCTACGAAATATGTCACTTAATCCTTTTAGCTGCCACATAGCCTTCCTAAGCCTCATAAAATCGTCTAAATGAAGCTGATATCAAGTAAAAAAAAAAAAAATAGCGTAGAGAGTGGGAGAGCAGCGATCTAACCTGCCTCCCTTGGGCTCTAGAACCTGCCTCCACTCAGCCCTGGTCTCGAGTTACAAGGAGAGACATCCATTCCCCCCCCCCCATTCTCATGGCCCCCCCCCCCCCTCCCCCCCTTCGATAACGGGAGAAATCGGACAACTTCTCATCCGGTCGCCATTTTGGGGACACTAGCTTATTAATTTCTATGTATAGGTATACCATATTAAACAAACTGTTCTCAGTTTGAATGTACACTAACCATACATTAAATATATTGACAAAATTATACTTTTATTGTTTACATATCATTGTATTTTTTGTTCTTCTATGTGATTGAGGGAGACAAAAGGCAGAACTACCTATAGCGAGTGCCTCCCCCATAGTTGAAAGAGTATGTTATTCTTTACGTTTTTCGGTAGAGAAATGTAAGCTACCATCCGAAACCCTCATAAATTATAGACTAGCTATCGCTCGCCAAGAAAAATAGACACCTAAATGACACGAAAGGTCTTAATATTGGCAAATGAATGGGGCGAAAGGTCTTAAAATCGCCAAACTAATGGGGCGTACGTTTTGTAATCTCAAAATTAATGGGGCTAAACATGAGGAAGAAGGGATTTAAGAAAAACCCTTCTTGCCAAGCACTAGTTGCCTGTGTCTACACTACTGAATGGATAAAGGTTAGGGAAATAGGTTGTAATAAATTCATCTTTATTCATATGCACACATACATCATACACGAATGTAATAAAATATATGACAATTGTTTTTAATTAAGCTAAAATTAATAATGGATATATAGGCCTACAAAACTACATCAAATAAATTAACTAAATATATAAACAAAGCACCTAATTAGACGATTTTATTCAGTTTAGGAAGGACCTCAATTAAAACTCTACACATGATCTCAATTAACCCTTTTAACCACCCCAGATCCTTCCTAAGCTTCATAAAATCGTTTAACTGTAGCCGACATCAAATTTTTAAAAAAAGTCATCGGTACAGCAAGGGTTAACTCTCACAGGTCCTTCCTAAGCTTCATAAAATCCTCTAAATGTAACTATGATAACAAAAGACGTCGCCTAAACTAAAAAGGGTTAAGAATAGAAACCCCATTATTTTTATTACATTTTGGCTTTCATTGGGCAATATTATTCAGCTTAGGAAGGGCCTGTAGATCTTAAGCGGGTCTTTCCGAAGCCGAATAAAATCATCTAGTATATGCCCATAATAAAATAATAATAATAATAATCCATACTCTACTGTAAGTAAAAATAAATGATAACTTTTAGTAGTAATAGTAGTACGTGAAAATAGGAGTACCTTTTCCGTAGACTATTTCCATTTACTACAGGCAGACTACCCTCGCCATGTTCTTCATAGTTGCTATGTAGAAGAGTTGCCAATTATACAATAAAAACCAGTAATTATCAATCCCATTTCAAACTATTGCCTAATTGACCTACTTAGCAATATACTATTGTATATTAAAAGCATATTAGTGATGTTGTTAATGGCCTTATTAAACACTGTGCCTTGTATAATTAAATTACAGTTGCATAATTACCCTTTCGCCTTGCCCCGCCCACCAAAACTAGGGTAGCATATATTAACATAGTACACAACTTGACATTCGACCACCATCTTGACTCCAACTCACGCTGTAGAATATACCTCGCCATTATTTATAAGCTTCATTATTGAGCACATGATGTTAATTCTATTAACATTGATACTTATTTCTCTATTCCTATCCATCAATGTATCCTGACTGAAAAGAGTGCTTGGCAGGAAGTGAGTATGGAATCAAGATGGCGGCCGGAACTTCTACGACTACGTACTCTGTTAATCTAGAGACGTTATCCATGAACACAGGCTCGGCTTCAAAACACACGAATCTGAAACACAATTGATTCATTAGTTATATATTACTGAAATTACTAACACACTTTTTTCACACATATATATATATTTACATCACATAATATTTTTGCTTTACATAGGCCTACAATAATATATTATACAGTAAACATTAGGATTAATAAGATCATTCAATTTAGGTCTACTTTCAGATAACCCTTTCAAGATTCGATTACGCATTTCAGAATAAGAGGGTAGCCTAAAACAAAATTTGATTGTGTATACTGAATTGTGTGTGTGTATGTATGTGTGTATGTATGTATGTGTGTATGTATGTATGTATGTATGTACTCTGGCATTTACCCCATTTTTGTTTTTGTTTTTGTTTTTTTATGGGGGTGGCCGACCCGAGACAGAGCCCGAACATGGACATCACAACACCTCAGAAAAACAAAACAAAACACAAAATCACACACACTGAATTAATATTATAAATGTAATTAATTAATTAACATGTCTGTAAGGATAATTTAGCTCTACAGTATTTAGTAATTCATAACTTCTTGGACGTTTTTGTTATATTTCCAAACCTCGCCCTTAAAAATCGGCACGAAAGGTCTTAAAATGTACAAAGAATTAGAGCGAAAGGTCTTAATATCACCAAACTAATGGGGCGAACGTCTGAAAAACTCAAAACCAATGGGGCTAAAGATGGAGAAGAGGGTCCAGAAAAAACCCCCACTCCCTTAATATTGTCCCATCCTACTTAAAACAAATGACTATATAGATCACTAATAAGTATACTCTCATATCACTAACCCATTCAGTACCAGGGACGTCCTTTTCATCCTATTCTGGCACCTATCAGGCAATTTTATTCAGCTTAGGAAGTACCTCTAGCAATAATAAGGCTTCATATTATCTCAATCAACCCCATAAACTACCACAGATCCTTCCTAAGCTGCATAATATCGTCTAATTATAGCTAGACTAAAAGATAACACACGTCGCTGGTACTCAAAGGGTTAAGGGTATGGAAGGGCATTTAACGTGTCCATAATTAACTACCCAATTAACCCTTTCCGTACCGAGGACGTCTTTTTATTTTTGTTATTGCTACATTTAGACGATTTTGTGCAGTTTAAGAAGGATGTGTGGAAGTAAATGGGTTACTAATAATAATAATAATAATAATAATAATAATAATAACAAAATATATGGGTATTTAAAGGGTCGATAAAGTGCCCATGACAACCTACCCTTAACAAGATATATTGGCCGTAATAAACCCATCTTAGACCAGTTAGATAGTTAAATCACTCAAAATATATTATACCCAAAGATCTTAATAGCCCTTTTTCATAACCTTTTGATTCTTAGAGGCCCTTACGAAGCTGCGTAAAATCGTCTAATGTTAGCCAGAACAACCTAGGAATAAAGCGTCCAAAAAACAAAACAAAAATACTGAAAAGGTTTACAAGATGGCGGCGAGTTGGAAACAAGATGGCGTCCAAATTTATAAGGTGCATAGAATCATCGGCTATATTAACAGTGATTTACCTTTCTATCCGTATAATTAAAGGTTAATTACCACCAATATACATCCATAGGGCTATGTTATTACGAACACATTAGTTACCCCTTACGAACTAATATTCTCGACAAACTACCCAACCCGTGACCGACCCCCCAGAGAGCTGAGCAAGTTATGGCGCGAGTAGGATGAACCCAAACATCCACCCGAGAGGCCATAGCGTATGAATTCTAGACCCTGAAAAAGTTGCTGGCTTCTGATTGGCTGAAGATTGAAAGTTTTGTCTGACGTCATCGTACTGCCCGAGGCGATATGTGTCTGGTTGTGCAAGAAAGGTAGTGCTCTTCCCGTAGAATTATATGACTTTCCGAGCTCTTATTTTTCGACAAACTAGCCAACCCTTGACCGAACCCACAGAGAGCAGAGCAAATTATGGCGCGAGTAGGATGAACCCCACCTGTCTACCATAGGCCATAGCGTATGAATTTCAGACCCCCGAAAAAAGTTACTGGCTTCTGATTGGTTGAAGATTGAAAGTTTTGTCTGACGTCACAATATTGCCCGAGGCGATAATTGACTGGCTGGGCTGTGCGAGTAGGGCAGTGCTTCCCCCGTAGAGTTATATGAGATATACTGTATATTTTTTTAATCTTCAATATTTTTAGTATTATTTAGTATTATTAGGGGGTGAGGGGTGGGGGGGGGGGAGCTGCGCAGAGGGCTGTTCTAGGGCAACATGCTGTGTGATGGGTATATTGATGGGGGGGGGGCTACGCAGAGGGCTGTTCTTGGGCAACATGATGGGCGATGGGCTATATGGGCATATTGATAGGGGGGGGGGGTATGCAGAGGGCTGTTCTCGGGCAACATGATGTGCGATGGGTTATATGGGTATATTGATAGGGGGGGGGGGCTACGCAGAGGGCTGTTCTCGGGCAACATGATGTGCGATGGGTTATATGGGTATATTGATAGGGGGAGGGCTGCGCAAAGGGCTGTTCTCGGGCAACTTGTTGTGCGATGGGTATATTGATAGGGGGGGGGGGCTACGCAGAGGGCTGTTCTCGGACAACTTGCTGTGCAATGGGTAAATTGATAGGGGGGGGGCTACGCAGAGGGCTGTTCTTGGGCAACATGATGGACGATGGGTTATATGGGTATATTGATAGGGGGGGAGGCTGCGCAGAGGGCTGTTCTCGGGCAACTTGTTGTGCGATGGGTTTTGTGATAGGGGGGGGGGGGGCTGCGCAGAGGGCTGTTCTCGGGCAACTTGCTTTGCGATGGGTATATTGATAGGGGGGGGGCTGCGCAGAGGGCTGTTCTCGGGCAACTTGCTGTGCGATGGGTATATTGATAGGGGGGGGCGGCTGCGCAGGGGGCTGACCTTGGCCAACATGCTGTGCAATGGGTATATTGATAGGGGGGGCTGCGCAGAGGGCTGTTCTCAGGCAACTTGCTGTGCGATGGGTATATTGATAGGGGGGGGGCTACGCAGAGGGCTGTTCTCGGGCAACTTGCTGTGCAATGGGTATATTGATAAGGGGGGGGCTGCGCAGAGGGCTGTTCTTGGGCAACTTGCTGTGCGATGGGTATATTGATAGGGGGGGGGGGTGCTGCGCAGAGGGCTGTTCTCGGGCAACTTGCTGTGCGATGGGTATATTGATAGGGGGGGGGACTGCGCAGAGGGCTGTTCTTGGGCAACTTGCTGTGCGATGGGTTTATTGATAGAGGGGGGACTGCGCAGAGGGCTGTTCTCGAGCAACTTGCTGTGCGATGGGTTTATTGATAGAGGGGGGCTGCGCAGAGGGCTGTTCTCGGGCAACTTGCTGTGCGATGGGTATATTGATAGGGGGGGGACTGCGCAGAGGGCTGTTCTCGGGCAACTTGCTGTGCGATGGGTATATTGATAGGGGGGGACTGCGCAGAGGGCTGTTCTCGGGCAACTTGCTGTGCGATGAGTTTATTGATAGAGGGGGGACTGCGCAGAGGGCTGTTCTCGGGCAACTTGCTGTGCGATGGGTTTATTGATAGAGGGGGGACTACGCAGAGGGCTGTTCTCGGGCAACTTGTGCGATGAGTTTATTGATAGAGGGGGGCTACGCAGAGGGCTGTTCTCGGGCAACTTGCCGTGCGACGGGATTATTGATGGGGTGGGGGGGGGGGGCTACGCAGAGGGCTGTTCTCGGGCAACTTGCCGTGCGATGGGATTATTGATAGCCCTTGTTCTGACCAACACCAGACGATTTTGTCCAGTTGAGGAAAGACGTGTTGTAGTCCAAACGCCGATGTCATTCTTGTTACCGCCAAATACACCATCTGAAATTAATGATAAATAAATTAGCTCTTTCAGTGTTCGAGGACATACTTATTTATAATGTTCTGGCTATTATTAGACGATTTCATTAAGATTAGGAAGGATCTGAGGACGTTAAAGGGTTAATTGAGGTCATTTTTTGCCCCTCCGATTGCTCGAGATCCTTCCTAAGCTGCATATAATCGTCTAATGTTCGCCCAAATTATGATACAAATTATATGTACACTTTGACGTATAATAAATGTAAAGCAATAACACCACAAGCGAATTAACATGTACGTTATATTCTGGCTATTAATAGACGATTTTACCTAGTAAGGATTTCTGACAATTAATAAAGGGACAATTCTATCCCCTCAGGTCTTTCCTAAGCTGACTAAAGTCATTTACTAGATTCCCGAATAACGTAAATTACGTCACCGGTACTAAAGGTGCTAGCCTATTATTGTTAGTAGGCTAATATTATGGTCTATCTGGTCTACCAGATATCCTTGATTTTGATCGAATTTTGACTAGTCAATATTATTACACAAACCTTGGGTTTGCCCAGGCAAATCCTTGATTTTGGTCGAATTTTGACTAGTCAATATTATTACATATTTGGATTCGTCTCGCCGTTGCGGTTTCAACGGTATAATTATTTATTAATTTTTACAATTTTTAGCCCCAATAGGCCTATATTAAAATTTAAAAAATCCATAGACGAGTTATTTATGTACGGATTTTGTTTAAATTTATACCATAAGTACACTTTGGCAAGCTGAATCGAATGGCGCAAACAGAATTAAAATCGGACCATTAGTTTAGGATTTCGATTTTGAGTGGCCTTCCTGGAGGGCCCAGGGGACCGTTTTTTGGACTTTAAAAGTCCTCTGCAGCCCAAACTATAAGTCCTAGAGAATTCTAACTGGTGCCATTCGTTTTTTCTCGCCGATCTGCTTCTAGACATGGTCGTAGATTTCATTTTCGCCCAGCCATTCGCCCAGAATCGAAAATATTTTTTCCAAAAAACCTTGGGTTTTTGCCCAGGCAAATCCTTGATTTTGGCCGAATTTTGACTAGTCAATATTTTTACATATTTGGATTCGTCTCGCCGTTGCGGTTTCAATGGTATAATTATTTTTTAATTTTGACTAATTTTTAGGCCCACTAGGCCTATTTTAAAATTTAAAAAATCCACAGACGAGTTATTTATGTACGGATTTTGTTTAAATTTATACCATAAGTACACTTTGGCAAGCTGAATCGAATCGATTTGGTCTATAAAGGGGTGGGGTTTCTGTAGGCCTATTGCAACGCTGGGAGGGTGTGGGTGAAGTTTGGTGACACTGGAGACGCCCATTATGTCATTAAATTCCGCCCACTGTTAAGGAAGTGGGTGGAGTTTGGTTAGATGACAACCCTTATGTCACCAGTCTCCGCTCACTCTGAAGGAGTGTGGCGACACTGATAGGCCTGGTGTCTTCCCTTACGTCACCAAATTCCACCCACTCTGGAGGAAGTGCGTGGAGTTTGGTGACCCCTCTTACGTCACCAAACTCCGCCCACTCTGGAGGAAGTGGGTGGAGTTTGGTGACACCTCTTACGTCACCAAACTCCGCCCACTCTGCAGGAAATGGGCGGATTCTTTGTGGGCTAATTTTGGTGAACAACATTAAATACTCCCTGTTTTATCACTAAGCTCCACCCACAACTGCATTAAATTCAGCAATTGCCATAAAATCTGTTTTATTTCTATTCGCGACATTAATATATTAGTTTATGATTATTAATTAGTTATAATTATCTATTATTAGTATTCATTAGTTTCCTCCTCTTGGTGTCATCATAGGCATGTCTCCTGTTATATTAGGGTGGTAGAGTTGGTTAGGGCATTTTTTGAGGGGCGATTTTAACTTGAGGGGTATTTTTCTGGGGCCCCTTCTCCCTCATGCTTAGCCCCATCAGTTATGACATTTTAAGATGTTTGCTCCATTAGTTTTCCGATGTTAAGACCTTTCGTGCCATTTAGGTATAAGTTGCCCTCACTTATCATCTGTTTATGTTGTGCTATATACAGGTATATAATGGCATAATCTTTTAAGTCTAGTTTAGGTATTTTTGTTATTATTTCTATAAAAATAAATAAATTTAAACAAAGATAGATATAATTATCCTACTTAACGAGACAGAGAATGGGGCGAGGGAACGCGAAAGTGGTCCCGGACCCTAACGATTGATACTTTACAGGTTTCTGTTCGGGCTCTGTATCGAGTCGGCCACCCCGAGCAATTGAGTATGTGCCTGAGTATAATACATAAGTACATACATTTCTACAAAGATACGTATAGTTAAAGTAATATTAAAAGTGGACAACTGTATAGGTATGTCTCCAAAATGGCGTCAGGCTGAAGAATGATCTGCGCATGCGTTAGTCTTTATTATCCCAGTAGAGTTGTTAAGGCTTATTTTAGAGGTTATATAAGCCCACCATCAATATCACTGTTGTCTATGATGATCTAAGGTTATACTATACCCTTGGGTGGTCTGAGGTGGTCCAATGGTTGAGTAAATTGGTGTTACTTACTTGTTCTGGGTTCGTCGTCTGCTGCAGTGTTGATAAGTAGGGGCTTCTATCGGGGGAATGCCAGGCTATTCCTCTAGACTCCATTTTGTAGACCTTACTGTAAACATCTTGTATATCTTATTTTGACCTTCATAGAAGGCTAGTCCTAGGTCTCTGAGTCTTCTCCTGGGCGTCCTAGACATGTGATTTATTTATATATTGTTATTTGTTATTATTATTACAGTAGTAGTATTTTTATTTTTATTTTTATTTTTTATGTTGTTATTTTGTCCCTATTCGGGCTCTGTCTCGAGTCGGCCATCCTTAGCTATGGGTTATGTGCCTGAGTATATAGGCTACTGTACATACATTTATTTATATAAGTATGTATGTATGCTTCAGATTACGAGAGTTAGTGAAAGGCTGATTGTTTTGAAGTTGAAAGTTGGTGAAAGAATTCTGAATGTGATATCTGCATATGCCCCACAGGCTGGTTTACAGAAAGAGATAAAAGAGGACTTCTGGAATGACACCGTCAGTGTCATTTCAGGCCTCTCGGAGAATGAAATAACTATCGTGGGGGGGGGGGACCTCAATGGTCACGTGGGAGCATCTGCAGATGGATACGAGGGGGTACATGGAGGAATTGGTTACGGAAGGAGAAATCTAGAAGGCGAATATATATTGGAGTCCTGCGTTGCACTCAACATGGTTGTGTGTAACACAAAGTTCAAGAAAAGACAGAGCCACCTCTGGGGTCTCCAGTAGCCAGATAGATTACTTCTTGGTTAACAGGAAAGACTGGAAACTAGTTCGAGATGTAAAGGTCATCCCGAGCGAAGAATGTATCCCCCAGCATAAGCTACTTGTGTGCGACATGAGCTTATACAGAGATCCTAAGCGCAAGAAGGTTTACATACCCAAAAGGAAAGTGTGGCTGCTGAAGGACAAGGAAGTTAGGGATAGGTTTCATAATGAACTGGAGGAAATGAATAGAAATAAGGAAGCTAGGCCTAACGATGTAAATAGCCAATGGAACTTTCTTAAGCATAGCCTTATCGCTGCCACTGACAAAGTCTGTGGGAAAACAAAGGGTCACCCCCGGAATAAGACCTCTTGGTGGTGGAACGATGAGGTAGAACATGCTGTGAAAGAGAAAAGGAGATGCTTCAAAGCATGGAAGAAAGGGAGGCAGCAGGGAGGAATACCAGGCAGCTAAACGAACTGCCAAAAGAGTTATTTACAATGCTAAAAATCGCATTAAGGACCTGGTCCTCGAACAAGTGTGTAACACTGACAATCCCAATGGGATCTTCAACCTAGCTAGGCGAGTTAAAAATGACAGTAGGGATATTATAGGTGAACAGTGTGTTAGAGATGATAATGGAAAGATTGTGTATGCAGAAAATGAAATCAGAGAAGCATGGAAGGTACACTATGAACGATTGCTAAATGTAGAGTTTGAATGGGATAAGGAACAGCTTAGTATCGAAAAACCAATATCTGGGCCCCCTCCTTTGATAGCACCAGCTGTAGTGAGCGACGCAATCAATAAAATGAAGGACGGTAAAGCTCCAGGTTGCTCCGACATTGTCGCTGAGATGATAAAAGCCTTAGGGGAGATTGGTGTAAACTTAGTCACCGAGTTGATAAACACCATTATTAAAGATGAGAAAATCCCAGAGGATTGGCTCAAAAGTGTAATAGTAAATATATACAAAGGAAAAGGGGATGCGCTAGATAGAGGAAATTATAGGGGCCTGAAAATGCTTGACCAAATCATGAAGGTCTGTGAGAGAGTCCTTGAGGGTTTGATCAGGCAAAGCATCTCTATTGATGATATGCAGTTTGGTTTTATGCCAGGACGTGGTACAACCGATGCTATCTTCGTAGTCAGGCAGATACAGGAAAGATACTTACTAAAAGGCAGGGATCTTTACTTTGTGTTTGTGGACCTGGAGAAGGCCTTTGATAGGGTACCTAGAGATGTTGTACAGTGGGCTATGAGCAAACTTGGTGTGGAAGAGTGGCTGGTGCGTGTGATAATGAAGATGTATGAGGATTCGCAAAGTTCGGTGAGGGTGAAGGGTGTACTGAGTGATGAGTTCGCAGTCCGTGTTGGAGTCCATCAGGGTTCAGTGTTAAGCCCCCTCCTCTTTATTATGGTCTTGGAGGCGCTGTCTAGAGTTTTTAGAGGCGGACTCCCGTTGGAACTGTTTTATGCAGACGATTTAGTCCTAATAGCTGACAGTATGCAGGATGCTGAGGCCAAATTCAGAGAGTGGAGAGAGGGCATGGCGAGCAAGGGTTTAAGAGTCAATATTAACAAAACCAAGGTTATGCATTGTAGTTTGAGACGAGGCAATGTGGAAAAGAGCGGTGCATACCCATGTGCAGTGTGTGGAAAGGGAGTGGGCGTTAACTCAATTCAATGTAGCATCTGTCGATGTTGGGTACACCATGGGAGTAAGCGCTGTAGTACAATAAAGGGGCCCCTGCCGAAGGATAAGTCAGAAATAGAGAAATTTGAGTGCGTCGTGTGCAAAGGCGAGCTTGTGTTAAGTGATGATCCTGTGGCTGTGAATTTTGGAAATGAGTCTTTGGAGCTGGTGAACAAGTTTTGTTACCTAGGAGATACCATCTCTGCCGGTGGTGGGGCCGAGGCTGCCACTGTTGCTAGAATTAGGTGTGGCTGGGGGAAGTTCAGAGAATTGATGCCAATCCTGACCATGAAAAGAATGCCTCTCCCCCTGAAGGGAAAGGTGTATGCCTCATGTGTTAGAAGTGCAATGACGTATGCCTCAGAAACATGGGCCGTTAAAGTAGAGGATGTCAACAGAATGGAGCGTAATGAGATGAGAATGGTGAGATGGATGTGTGGGGCCAGGCTACAGGATAGAATAACAAATGTTGAGCTGAGGAGACGTTTAGGTATAAAGAGTTTTAGCGAGGTGATGCGTACAAGTAGACTGGGATGGTATGGACATGTGGAGAGAATGGATGAACAAAATTGGGTGCAAAAATGCAGGTCTGTGATTGTGGAGGGAGCTGCACCAAGAGGTGGACCGAGGAAGACCTGGGATCGGACTATACGCGCCGATCTCAAATCCAAGAACTTGACAAGTGAAGCAGCCCTTAACAGGGTTGCCTGGAACGCCGCCATTAGGACAAGAGACTGAAACTGCACTTATGTGTGGAACACTCAGTCTTAAAATTTTATGTATGTATGTATGTATGTATGTACTCTAGCACCTTCCCCAGTTTTCCTTTTTTTCGGGGGGGGGGGGGGGGGGGGGACTCGAGACAGAGCCCGAACAGTGACATCACAACAAATCAGAATAACAAAACAAAACACAAAATCACACTCATCTTTTCTTTTTGGCTGGCGGGCATGGTTTCTTTCCCTTTTTTATTGTATGTATGTACTGTATATACTGACACATACCCCATAGCTGGGGGTGGCCGACTGGAGACAGAGCCCGAACAAAAACAACATTTAAAGTTCCAATTCTTAGGATCTGGGACCACTTTCACATTCCCTCGCCCCTTACTCTGTCTAGTCTATTACTTGGCAATAAACCCCTTGAGGATTATGACGCCTTTTACTCTGGCTATCATTAGTCGATTTTATTCAGCTTAGGAAGGATCTGTGGGAGTCAGAAGTATAATTGAGTTGCTTTTGACCCCTCACATTCCGAGAAGTACTGTACTTCACAATCTTAATATAATCGTCTAATTATAGACAGAATAAGTTTAATTAATTAATGCTTCCATGTCTGCTGATAAGGTTAAGATTTTGTAGCGAAATCAAATGTTATAATTTTTTTCTTCTTGGACTCCCTTCTCCCTCATGTTTAGCCCCATTAATTTTGATATTTCAAGACGATCGCCCATTAATTTGGCTATCTTAAGACATTTTGCCCCATTTCTTAGTCAATTTTAAGACTTCGTGCCATTTAGGTGTTAAGATTTCTGATACTTGATTGTTTTGCCATGAAACTATTTAGCCAGTTTAGCCATTTGTTGATTAGTATGACGAGATGGATTGGGCGTAAGAGGGATCTGCCTTGTGTGGGTCAATCGGCTTTCTGCAGACGCCCATTATCATATGTTCTTATGTTATAAATATTAATCTATCTATCTATCTATTGCCGGACGCCTTACTCCCCTTAATGATACACAGAAGGACCCCAAGTAAAGTTGATAAAAAAACTCTTCAAAATAGATAACAATGTGTTTATGTATTATTATAGCTACTGTGCTATCAAACATTTCTAAATATACTAAGACAAAAGTCAAGGGAATAAAGAATACTCAATATTGCATCTAATAAAATATATTGTTTTATATCAAATTTCAATATACATAATAACATTCAAGCTATGTTATAAATATATAACGATTTCCTATAAAATGCAGCTAAAAATCTTCACAATTATGTACTACTTTATCAGAATACTGTAGAGCAAGCTGTGACCATTGCACAAGTATTAATTGCACTTGGAAATGATAAAATGTAGAATAATTAAATGATCACAGAAATTACTACAGTATTTATACTATTATCACAGAGTTAATGCCATACAACCATATTGTGAAATTAATACATTATGGTAGTTTTGAGTTTTATATATTGCATAGAATTATTTTGCTAAATCTTCAATGCGTTACTTCCACATAGTAAGTAAATATCGACAATTGTCAGTTATGTCTTTCCGATCAACGCATGTTATCGTTCGTATCAGATTAGACCTACTGTATATTCATCATCAATACTGTTTCCTGTTAATATTCGAGCTCTTTTTACTTTCTTACACCTGTTTTGATTACATCTAAGCTGCCAAGGCAACTGAGATGAGAAATTGCATATAATCTATCACTTCCAAATACTGTAGTTATTTTGGTAGTTTCTTTTCTTTATATTGTGCACTTCCTGTTTTGATTTGTTTATTTTGCAAGTTTTACCTTTCAATTTAATCCCTAGTTTAAGTAAATGACATTATTGAGGTCGTTAGGATGGAAGGCTCGATCTCTAAGTCAGTCCTGGTACCATGTTGGTTTGTATGTTTCAAAGTTTAATAATTGTGTATTTTGGTCTGTGTGTTTTGCAAGTTTTACCTTTCAATTTCAATCCTAGTGTAAATAAATTACATTATTGAGGTCGTTAGGATGGAAGGCTCGATCTCTGAGTCCATCCTGGTTCCTCTGAACCTGTGTGGTGTATGTGTCAGTGAGACATAACCGTTAGTGAAGCCTCCAGTTCACTCTTGGTGGCTTCCTTGTCGGCGTAGAAGAGGACCTCCGTTGAAGCCTGGGTCATGATGAAGCCATTGTCGGAGAAGATGCCCGCCACGTCAGTCTGGAGCCACACAAAGAGTGCCACGGCATCGCTGGTAATGCTCACAGTAAAGGTCCAGTTGCTGCCGCTGGATACTACCGGCTCCGATACAACACCCACCTGGGGGTAGATAAGGGTTGACACTTAGAAAATATAGTCAAAACTTTAGCTTATTAATTAACCCTTCCAAGATCCGATTATGCATTTATTTTCTGTGTTTTTTTGGGGCAATTATTAGACAATTTTATTCAGATTAGGAAGGGAATTAAGTAATATCATTCTTAACACCAAAATTAAATTAATGAAAGCATGTGATCCTCTCAGAATACGAACCCAGGACACCACATACAGAACTTATACGCTCTAACCATTAGGCTACACCCTCAAGACAGTTAAGGTTCAGCACATGACTATGTTTAATATCCATACTGTATATCGAATACTGGATATCGATCTAATCATGTACTGGACCCAACTGCACTATGAATAGTGTACTGCTTATGCGAGAGGAAAGAAGAATTTATGGGGCACAGATCTCAAAGCACTGACCTCGTAGAGCAAGGTCAAGCACTTAGAAAGTACTGTATGGTCAAAACTTTAGCATTAAACACAAATGCATAAGGCAACACCTGCCTGAGACTAGATGAATGGAATAATAAAAAAATATATATATAAAACTTGAAAACAAACTCAAAGTTACGGTTCAAATTAACATAACGAACTCATTAAAATTAAAAACTATCGAAACGACAACACACTAACGATCTTATAGCCTATTACTGTATAATGTAAAACTTGCAAAATAAACAAACCAAAACGTATACGAACACAGTAAAAAGACAAAACAATGAATCAAAATCGCTATGTGGAAACAACGCTTAAGTAAAATAATTATTTATAAATAAAAGAACACACTCCACCACATAGGGTGTACATCACTACATGAGCAAGTCAATCTGGTTCCCAAGCAAACTAATCGCACACATACCAACGCACTGTAGACACGTTAAAGGAATTAGTCAATTTGGGAAGTCGGGGATGTTCTGGTAAATTTTTACTAAACTCTGCATGAATAAAGAAACTACATTAAATGTCAAATGTTATATTAAAATCAAATTTGCAACTTGACAAGATAATAACAATAGTACAAAATACAAATATAACTCACTAACGATAGTGCTATCAGGTAGGTACTGAACCTGTAAGCATAGCATGCTTCAAGTGACCCCTAACAATTACTACCCTACATCCATACTCATATCACTCGCCGTTCCATCCACTCACTCATAGACAACACGCAGCTGCAAGCACGACCTCCCGAAATCCATCCTTCTGAATCCTCCCTTCCTCGCGAGGACAGAGTCCACCTGGCCAGGCTGAGATGTGGACACCATCCAGCTCTTCTGAGCTATCAGAAGAGACTGGATGACTCCGTTGTCGACGCCTGCCCGGGTTGTAACACAGCACCCCATACCATAAAACACATCATAGAAGACTGCAATTCACACAACCACTTATGCCAACAACACAATTTACACTATTTGAGAGCTCTGTGGGAAAGCCCGACCGTGGCCATGGCCTTCCTTAAGGACTCGGGGCTGTTCGGCCAGGCAGCTTAGGGAACAACAACAACAACAACAACAACAACAACAACTACCCTACAAATAACCTACATTTATTGTACAAATAAACTAAGGAAATCGCAAAAGCAGCAATTAATCCTATCGACAATGATTATATATACAGTAATATAATAAATATAAATATTTTAAAATTTGAAGAAGGCACAATAGATTTAAACAAAAGAGTACTCTTTTAACAATTACAATCAATTATAAAAAATAATAATAATAGAAAATTATAAACAATTAATATATACAGACAAAAAGTAAGCAGAGGCTTTAAAGTCAATGCACCAAAACCCTTATCTTATACCAAGAAAATAACCTTTCGTAAATATTGTAATTTGGATCAAGAAAATATAAGTTGTGATATTGAACTTTCACTTAACACGGTCGATATTACATCATCAACAGCTAATCAGTTAGTTCACACTTATAACACCTTCTTCCATTATATTCAAGACAGTGATTGCCCTGAGATTGACAAGGAGATAAGGATAAAGGATGACGCTCCATGGTATGATTCAAGTGTAGTGGCTTTGCGCAAGAGGAGGAGACGGGCAGAGCGTCTGTGGCGCCGGCACAGAACTGAATCCTCTCGGTTAGATTATGTCGCTGCTCGTAGACCTATCACCGTCAAAATTACACAAAGCAAGATCTTTCTTTGAGAATACAGTACTATCAAGTTCTCCAATCACATTTCTCCCTTGCATTTTTCTCTCTTTTATCTCACTCTCCATTTTACCATATTTGCATAGTACAGCTCCCAAATACTTGAAACTTTCAACCTCTTCCAGTACTTCATTGTTCATTTTTATTTTACAACTTTTCTCATGTTCTTTCTTGATTCTATATTTTTCCTTAAAATCTATGGTTTCATGCATTCTTCTCTCAAACACCATTACCTTACATTTCCCTACATTGACCTTTAACTTTCTCTTTTCACATAGGCCTACCCTGTCAAAGTCAGTGACCACTCTCTGAAGTTCTTCCGCATTTTCCGCCAACAGGACTGCATCGTCCGCATAAAGGCATGTTAAAATCTTCCATGTTCTTCCCTCTGATTCCAGTCTAGCTCCTACACCCATTGATCCCGCCCTACATTCTCTAATCACTCCATCCATGTATATATTGAACAACCAAGCTGACATGACACATCCCTGTCTTACTCCTACATTGACCTCAAAACTTTCACTTAATTTATCTCCTAACTTCACATTTGCCATTGCATTCCTATAAAAAGATTTTACTGCCATTAGCAACTTTCCTCCCACACCATATACTGTTAACACATCCCACAGACCCTCCCAGTCCACTATGTCGTAGGCATTTTCCAAATCCATGAATGCTGCATAGTTTTCTGTTCTTGGCCAGATACTTCTCTACCAACAAACGCATTGAGGCTATCTGGTCAACGCAGCCCCTGCCTTTTCTGAAACCTCCCTGCTCCTCGCCTATTTTGTCATCCGTTATCTTCTGTAGTCTCTCTGTTACTACTCTTGTGTGTACCTTTCCAGGTATGCTAAGCAAACTAATTCCCCTCTAAATCTTACACTCCTCTTTACTACCCTTCCCTTTGTACAAGGGTACTATCACTGTTTTCCTCCAGTCCTCTGGTACACTTTCCCTTTCCCATGCTAATTTACATAACCTATGCATTATGTCAACAGCTTCTTCTCCTCCATATCTCAGCATTTCACCTGGGATGTTATCTACTCCAGCAGCTTTGCCCATTTTAAGTCTATTGACTGCTTCTTTTACTTCTTCTCTGCTTATCTGGCTTTCATTTACCCTGTTTATTCTACATCTCTCCATTCCTATGGATGAGATCTTTGCCTTCCCCCTACTCTTTACAGCTAAGCTACTAAAATGATCTTTCCATACTTTCACCACATCATCACCCTCTACCACTTCCCCATTCATGTCCCTCATCCTACCACCTGAGACACTCTCAGTCTTCTTCCCTCTGGCTTCTTTCACAGCTCTGTAGTATGCTTTCTTGTCATTCAGAAACTGTTCACTAATCTTTTTCCCATATTCCTCATCTGCCTTCCTTTTAGCATCTTGTATCGTCCTCTTCACTCTGTTTCAAGTTTTTATATTCTTCTTTCCTCACATCTCTAGTTTCTCTAGGTATATTCTTTTGCAGCATACTCTTTTTCAACTCTTTCTTCTTTTTCACTATTTCTTCTATCTCTTTGCTAAACCATGCATTACCTTTCTTCTTCCACATTTTAAATGTTTTCTTCCCACATACTTTCTCAGCTGCTTTAATCATGAAGTCTCTTGTACCTATCCATACTTTGTCTACAGTATTTCCTAGGTCTATCATATCGTCCATGCTCTTTATAGTCTCTTTCAGCATATCCCTGTATTATGTTGCATTACATTCTTCACTTAGTTTTCCCACATTTATTCTCTCTTTCCTCTCATATTTCCACTCCTTCCTTATCCTCACTTTTGTCAGCACTGTATACTGTAGTGGTCTGATCCCGTCAGCATACCTATCGTACAGGTTTCGAATCTAAAATTCTTCCTTTTAGCCCAGAGTCAATCATGGAATAGTCAATTAAAGATTTCTGTTCTTGCTCACCTTCACCTCTGTGCCATGTATACCTATGAATGTGACGATGTTGAAAATACGTGTTGGCCAGAAACATTTCTCTCCGCACATACTTCTACAAGAAAGTCACCATTCATGTTCCTACCCTCCACACCCCATTTACCCACTATACCTTCTATCTCCTCATTTCCAACTCTACCGTTCATGTCACCCAGTAAAATTACCTGTGTGCACTCTTGCCTTTCTCTTATACATTTATTGACTTTAAACCAAAACTTTCTATTTTCTTCCACACCTTTCCCAGTTTCTTGGTTAACCGGTGCATACACGCACATAAATGTATACAGTACCTGTCTATCCCGATCTTGCACTCACACCAAACGATTCTTGAGTCCACGCATCCATAATTTTTCACACACTTCTTCAACCTATCAGACAAAATCACTGCTACCCCTTCTTTTTTCTTATTTAATTATTTTAGCTACCACACATCCTTCCCAAGCTGAATAAAATCTTCAATAGTAGCCAGAATATGATGAAAAGGATGTCAATGCTATTGAAGGGGATACAGGAAGAACCCTAATGTGCTACCAACTTCAACAAATAATACAAACCTTGGTAAATTCCCAGCAGCGGCTAAGGAAGTTCCTCGTTCAGTTGGCTGTTGAAAAATAGCTCATTCTCTCTCTCCTCGTTCAGTTGACAGGGTACAGTTACGGATACTCTCCACACACTGGACATTATCCTTATACTGTAGTCACCCAAACACACTGGAAAATATCCTTATACTGTAGTCACCCAATCTGTGGAAGAAGTAAACTGCTGTGGTGAGGATAATTATTCAGAAATATCCACCCCTACCTTCAATTGACCACTTGCGAGTTTTGGTCTATAAGGAAGTTGGAGCTGTAGACATCAATATTTAGCAGAATTATCAGCTAAAATACGGTCATTATACATATATAAATACATAAATTCAAATTGATCATACTTTTTATCCATCAGAAATCCACATTATTATTGCATCTCTTTAATATCGATGTTCACGACTCCAACTTCCTTATAGCCTGAAACTCGCAAGTGGTCAATTCTAGCAGCTGATAATCTATAGGCAACAATATAAAATACAGTATGAAGCAATAATTCTGGGGAGAAAATAAACTACGGTACCGAAGTGTAGATAATTATTCCAAAATGTCCACCGCCACTTACAATTCTAGAAGCTAATAATCTGTAGGTGGCAAATTAAACTATGGTATGAAGCAATAATTTTTGTATTTTGTTTTGTGTGTTCATTGTTTTCTGTTGTGTTGTCCCTATTCTGGCTCTGTCTTGAGTCGGCCACCCCCCAAAAAAAGAAAAAAAAAGGGAAAAGAGGAAAAAAATATAAAAGGAAAAAGAAATAGGAAAAGTGGGGATTGGGCCTGAGTATATAGAACAGAATACTGTAGATAGAATGAAGCAATAATTCTGGTGAAAAAAATAAACTGCAGTACAGTATAGTGAATATAATCATTTAGAAATTTCCATTTCCAAACTACCATTCTAGTAGCTGATAATATATAGGTGACATATTTACCTCCTTCCCCTATGATCCCCTTCGGGGATCACGGCGTCAGGCAATAGATAGATAGATAGACAAATTTAACTACAGACAGGGGCCTATATTTGAACTTCACAAAAGAGCAAAGGCTAGGACCAAATATGCCATTAGATTTATTAAGCAAAATGAAAACCAATTAAGGAAGGAAGCCCTTGCAAAGAGTCTGGCAGAAAAGGATACTAACTGTTTTTGGAAGGACATCAGATCCATTCAAAATTGTAACACACCATTACCTGTCAGTGTTGAGGGGGTTACGGGTGAAGAGAACATTGCTGACTTATGGAAAACTCATTTTAAGGAACTACAGTACTTAACAGTGTAAACCAAAGGTCTACTAATGGTGCAATTCAATATGTGAAAGATAGTAATTATGAAGACATTAAAGTGACTGAAAGTGATCTTGAGAATGCCATAAGAAAACTTAACCTAATAAAAGCTTGTGGGCTGGATGGTATATATGCAGAACATCTTAAATATGCAGATAAGTTGTTAATAGATAAACTTAGTTCTTGCATCACCAGTCTATTTACGCATGGTGTCCTGCCGGAGTCTATGATATCCGTAATACTTGTTCCTGTCATTAAAGATAAATCAGGTAAAATTACAGCTAAAGACAACTACCGCCCAGTAGCACTTGCTAGTGTGGTGAGTAAGGTAGTTGAAATGATAATGCTAGAAAGAATGTCTGCATATATTGTCACCAGCAGCAATCAGTTTGGCTTTAAGAAAAATCACGGCACAGACCAATGCATATATGTGCTGAAAGAAGTGATTGATACATACAACAAACTAAATAGCTCAATGTTCTCTTGTTTTCTTGATAGGGTGTGTCACAAAACCTTATTTGAAAAATTAGTTAACAGGGGAGTGCCTAGCTATATTGTTAGGATACTTATTTTCTGGTATGCTAATCAAAAAATGTGTGTAAGATGGGGCAACATCCTGTCAGGCTCTTTTGCCGTAACCAATGGTGTTAGGCAGGGGGGGATATTGTCTCGGTATCTTTTCAACGTCTACATGGATGATCTTAGTCTGGAGCTGAACAAGACTTGCACTGGGTGCTGCATTGGCAGCACCATTGTAAATCATCTCATGTATGCTGATGACCTAGCCTTAATCGCGCCCTCTGGAGCAGGACTGGATAAATTATTAAGAGTATGTGAAAAATTTAGAATCGAACATTCAGTCAAATTTAATCCTGTAAAGAGCAATATCATAATATTTAAATCTAACCTTCTATTGAAATCAAAGCTACCTAAATTCCATTTGTATGAAGAAATTATAGAAGAAGTAAGTAAAGTAAAGTATCTAGGACACTATATTTCAAGTGATCGCTCAGATGATGATGATATGGGTCGTCAGCGAAGGCAACTTTACATGCAGGGAAATTCAATATTAAGAAAATTTCATATGTGCACATGGGATACAAAAATAACATTGTTCAACTCCTACTGCTCACCAATGTATACAGCACAACTATGGTGGAACTATAAGAAAATGACAGTGAATAGACTAAGTATCTCATATCACAATATCATGAAAATGTTTCTGGGGCTCTCAAAATATGAGAGTACAAGTACGCTATGTGCCTATATGAACTTACACTGTTACCAATCACTCATTAGAAAGCTAACATATAAATTCATTCAGCGCCTTAACACTTCTGAGAACAGTATCATTAAAATGCTACAAACTCCAAGCATAGTGTACACCTCTAGGATCCAGGCACACTGGAGGAAGTTGCTCTATATTTAACCTTAAGTAATGATTTCAGGTCTGCTACTCTACAGAATTAGCATACCGGTACTGAACCTCATAGTGCAGTACAGTAACGATATTCCTATACTGTACTGTAGCAACATACTGTACCGGAAGCTAAATGATGTGAGGCATGGTACTGTACACAATTAGGACAGTGGTTTTGGTAACACAGTAGTTTGATGATCACTGTTTTTAGTTGAGGCAGTGCTGTGAACTACATGATAGCAAGCTGGGTATTATTTAATTTATTTTTATTTTATGTAGCCTATGTACAGTAGCTTATATATATTTATGTTACTGTAAGGTATATATGGACCCCAGAGTATGGTCCCCTCTGTACTGTGTGAGTCTGAAATAAAGTATTATTATTATTATTATTATTATTATGAAGACAAAAAATCTAGCTAAACAAAAAATAGTATGGTCAAGATAATAAAAATATCCTCCACCACCATGATCCACCTTCAATTCTAATAGCTGATAATCTATAATAGATAAATTCAACTAGAGTATTAGAAAAATATAATATAATTTGCGAAATAGTGAAGAATACTCATAGTGACTTACAGACTCATTTTACTAGAGCTTTAAGTTAGGATTTTGCTCTGGTTGCCATTAGGGTGTCAAGTAAGAGACTATTCAAAGCCATGACCTAAAATGTAGTCTGTTCCTCTGAAGGAAGCTTGAACATGCACACTTCTGTGATGTTGGCTTCCAGTCACACACTTCATCAATGTTGCCACCCAGCAGTCACAAGTGACGGATATATCGGAGTCAAATAACTGTCTTGGTAGTGTAATGGTTAGTGCGCTGAATTTTTGAATTTTTGGTGTGAGTATCCTAGGTTAGAATTCTTGGAGTACTACATGTATTTATTGGATTCATTGATTTCATTAATTAGGTTTATTTATAAATTATTTTGTGGGTTGGTGATAATATGAATACACTAACATAAACGTCTGTTATCTGGCCATTTTTTTACCTCAAGTATAATAGTAGCCTACAGTACTTTTAATCCTCTTGCAAATAATATTAAAGAGTCAATATATCTGTACCAGCTGTCACCAGCTGTACGGACAATCCACCACACACCGGCCACCCTCCGCACAGTCACCCAATCTGAGGAAATATAAACTACTGTATACTGTAATGAAGATAGTAATACAGGTAATAATAATAATAATAATAATAATAATAATAATAATAATAATAATAATAATAATAATCATCATCACAATCTGACACCCCGCTTCCAGAGGAAGCACCCCAAAAGGGAAGGCCATGTCAAACTGCCTCCAGGCTCTTTCTTATACATATCCCCACTGACCCACTCCACAGTACCATTTCCACTAAGTGGATTATAACCCTTAGCACTGAAGGAGCAGACCTGGAGCAGTCCCTCACCCGGATGGCAGTTCCACCACTGTTTTGCTATTCTATTTACCCCAGTGGGGCCCTGGTTGGAAGCATATCAAGCATAATAATAATAATAAACAATGATGTATGTATGCACCATATATATGTATATACTCAGGCACATACCCCATATCTGGGGGTGGCAGAGCACGAACAGGGACAACACAAAAAAGAAAAAAAAAAAAAAAAAAAAAAAAAAAAAAAAATCACACACATCTAGGTTGCCCAGAAGACCCAGAGACCAGGGATCACTAAGGGCACTCTAGCACTCCCCCGGCCCCCGACCTCCCGGAGAAGTTCCGGTCTCAGCATAATAATAATGATAATACAATACAGTACAGTAATAATAATAATAATAAAATAATAATACTGTAATAATATAAATAATATATACTGTACTGGTATATATGTGAGGGAGGTGAAAATGAGAACTATGGGTAGAGGATTGGGTTTAGTAGGAAAGAATGGTAGAAATTGGGAGTTGAATCAGTTCCTGTTTGCTGATGTCACAGCATTGGTGGCGGATTCTGAGGAGAAACTGCAGCGAGGAGTCAAAGAGTTTGGTGTGGTTTGTGGGAGGAGGAAGCCGAGGGTGAACGTCAATAAAGGTAAAGTAATGGTGTGTAATAGAGGAGCTCGTAGGGTGAATCTAGATGTCACGTAGATGTGAGGCTGGATGGGGAAATAATGGAACAAGTGGAGCGTTTTAAATATCAAGGAGGAATGATAAGCAGGAATGGAGGTATGGAAATGGAGGTAAAACAGAGAGTGTGTGAAGGAAGGAAAGTTTACGGAGCAATGGGAAGTATGTGAGAAGGTGAGAAATTTCAGAATGAAAGTTAAAAGTGCAATGTATCAAGGGATTGTTGTACTAACAGTGATGTATGGAACTGAGACATGGGCTCTGAAGGAAAAGGAGAGAAGAAAGCTGGATGTGATGGAGATGAGCTGCTTTAGGAGTATGTGTGGAGTGACTCATAGAGACAGATTGAGGAATGAGGAGATACATAGGAGAGTGGGGCAGCAGGAACATTTGTCGGCCAGAGTGGTCAGAAGGGTGCTGAGCTGTTATGCAAATGTTGAGCGAATGGAAGATGAAAGGCTTACGAAGAGAATATGGGAGTCAGATACAAGGGGAGGTAGAGGGGTAGGAAGACCTCTATTGAGATGGAGAAACTGTGTAGGACAAGCATTGGAAAATAGAGGAATGACTATAGATCAGGCAAGAGAAGTAGTAATAAATAGGAATGCATGGAGAATGCTAGTGAATAGATGAGTGTAAACGCGGTTCAACTTCGGTTGTTTGGGAGAGGGGATCAGGCGCCAGCTGGACTAGATAATAGTCCGTCAGCCGCCTGGCCCAGGAAGCCGGTATATGAAGGGTACGCCTGGATCGAACTACAAAAAGTGCCAGACGAGCCCATCTTCACAAGGGTGTGCTCCACCGCTTCGAATAGTCTGCTGCACCAATTCTCAAACAACAACGAAGGGCGGTGCGCCGACTTCGGTGCCACTAGCAAGAGTGGCGAACTCCACATAGGTGAACTCCACATAGGTAGGAAGAGAAGAGAGATGCGGAGAAAAGAGAGGAAAGAGGTTGGTGGTGAGCATGAAGGTATTAGTGGTGGGGGTTAGGAAAGGGGAGGGAGAGGCAGAGGGGGGGGGGGGGACAAGAGAGGAAGGGGGGGGGGGGGGGGGGGGGTGGGGACGTAGAGAAAATTGAGGAAACGGGCGGTGGACTGTGGCACGGCTTCTACATACCGTACTGTAGAAGGCCGTGGCTGTGGTGGGGGTCGGGGAGAGGGAGATGGGGGGGGGGGGATGGCAGAGAAGAGAGAAAGGAAGTGGTTGAGGTAATTTTTTGGTATAGCCTAGGCTATTTATTTTCTAATAAACTCGACTAACTCGAGAGACCTCCAACAAGCTGAAAAAACACCAACTAGGCCTAGACCCACCTTGAAGATAAATTTGTATATTTTTTCAATAGAAAATTTGGGGATGGATGTAGAGTTTGGGCGTACAGTCGTCATTGTTTACATAGGGCGATCGCCGCGGTCGCACTTACGTTCCCGTCTACTTCGACGCTATATTTTCTGCTATTTGCCCCCTGTCATTATGCTACTAGGTTAGGTTAGGTTAAAATAGATGGGAACATGATGGGAAAGGTCCGACGCCACTACGCGTAATGTAAACAAAGATGGAGGTACGCCCGCTCACTACATCCTACCCAAAATTTGTCCCGGCCAAAGGCCGACTCCTAGAATTAGAAGCTCGCTTTCGCTCACCAGGAAAAAATCGACAACTAGCCTAAATGGCACGAAAGGTCTTTATATTGACAAAGAAATGGGACTAAAGTTCTTAAAATCGCCAAACTAATGGAACGAAAGTCTTAAAATCACAGGTGTCAAAGCTAATGGGACTAAAAATGAGTGAGAAAACGCAACTACCTCCCCCTTAATTAGGAAAGGGGAGGAGAGAGGTAAGGGCATGGTGGGGGGGGGGGGGTAACCCTTTCAGTACCGGTGCTGTCCTATTAACTAAACTCTGGTTACTGTCAATGTTATTCAGCTTAATAAGGGTCTCCAGTAATTAATAGGCTTCGAACTATCTCACCTAACCATTTTTACTGCCACAGATCCTTCCTAAACTTCCCAAAATCGTCTAAATATAGCTAGGTTAAAATTAAAAAGACGTCGCCGGTACAGAAGGGGTTAAGAAAACGGGAAGAGGGAGGGAGAAAACGTAGGAGGGGGAGGGGGGATACTAGGGAAGAATGGAGGCTGTTGGGGAGAGGCTACGGTAATAGATCTTCACCTCGTTCGCTAGCGGCTAGATTACAGCGGAAATAATGAATATATGGTTCCCTGTACGTCCGCCGACACTCAACCACACCTTGCCAACATCAGACATATTCTAACTCCACCTGTAAGCAAAATTCCCGTAAATAATAGATACACGATATTATGATGGGATAAGCAAACAGAAAACGGGACTACGGGGCTTACATCCATCGTTTCCTTGCACTACGACCAATATAATACACTTTTGACGACCTTAAGATTAGTAGAAGTTCACTACCCATCGATAATTCCAATATATACACGAAAATGTCACTATTCGAACCTTCTATGCGGTAAAATGCGAAGAGTTAACGCCGATACAACCACCCACTTCGATTAAAATGTCAACACTGATTAATGACGTCACTTAAATCCTCCCCCTTCTTTCTACTTCTTCTTCTTCTTCTTTAGAACCCGCCCGCAGACCGTGCAGATCCACAGGGCTGACCTTTGTATCGGTACTGGCTCAGAAACGTTAGTAGGAGGAAAAGTTTAGAGTAGAAGGATAGTTTAAGAGACAGGTTTTTTTTTGTATAACCCCCCCCCCATTTCTCTTCCTCCACATTTTCTCCAACATCCTCTTCACCATCTCCATGTCTTGTGTTTCCATCTCCTGTGTTAACCCCAATAGCGCCCCTACCCCTCTATCTTCTCTCTGCTTAATCTTCTCCCACCTCCTCTCCCCAACTCTATTCCTCATGTACCTCTCCAACTCGTCTCTCTCCTCATTATATCTTGTACATTCCGTTACTATGTGTTCTACATCCTCCACTATTGGGTCTCCTCCCATTTCACATTGACTGCAGTGCGGTCCCACACCATTCCATCTCCTTGTTCTCTCATTCGTTTCTAGCGATCCTGTTCTTGCTTTAAATAGAAGTTTCGATCCCCATCCTCCATCATAGTATATAGTTCTCTAGCTGGTTTTTCCTTCTCTATAATATGCCAGCGTGGCTTTATTTTCTACCTCCTCCCTCCACTTTCTTCTCCCCTCCTCCTTTATCCCTTTCTCTATCTCTCTGACACATCCCCTCCCATTTTCTAGTATGACCCACTTCTCTCTCTCATTTCGTTTTCTAAATTCCCCTCCCACCCATTCCTGTTTTATATTTATCCTCCCCAATCTTTTTTTTGCACTCTGTTCCATTTACTTTGCTCGTTCGCCCATCTGTATACCTTCCCCGGCCACCTATCTTCCTCCATCCCCTCTAGCCTCACTTTGTACTTCCCTTTCGCTTTCCCAATCCTTTCCTCAAACGTACTCCACCCCATCTCCCCTCGGATTGCTTCTTGTGCTACGTATTTATTTGCCCCCAATCCTGTCCTCCCGATTTTATTCTGTACCGTTTCTAATTTCTTCGTTTCCGCCTCTGTTGTTTCTACCGCCTCTAAGCCGTACATTATTGCAGGTACTCCTAATCCTTTCCACAGCCCTCGCACTATTTCATAGCTATTCGCTCTTAGCCTTGTCGTGCTCCATAGTCTCCCATTCCATTGTTGCATTTGTCCAACCTTTTCACTTTTCGCCTTCTCAAACCCTTTCTCCGTGATCGTTACCCCCAGATATTTATACTCCCTTGTCTTCTTCATTCTGTTTCCTTCCAGTGTCCATTCCTCGTCCTCTTGAAGCTCTCCATTCATTTTCATCACCTGACTCTTTTCTTTACTAAATCTTACTTCAAGTTCCTCCCCGAATCTCGTTGCTTCCTCTAGTAGTCTCTGTAACCCTCCTCCCGTTTCTGCCATCAGAACTACGTCGTCAGCAAACAGCAGTACCCCTAGTCTTTCCTTGTTTATCTTAATCCCCTCCCCCACTCTTTTTATCCTCTGTGTCATTTCTTTCCCCCCCCCCACCCAATCCACGAGTCCAAGTCTTATTTTCCGCTCTGAGTTATAACGGTATATAGGGTCTAACAGGCCGTCCCTTATTAAAAAAAAGGGGGTTTATATTTTTATGTTTAACAGGCCTCAGCTATTATTATAAACCCCGTCCTTGTTTTTTATATATTCAACGCGCCATGTCAATTTTAAATATGGGACTTTCTAGCGCCATTAGGTGTACCAATATGGCCGCCTGTCAGCCATGTTTGACGCACAGGTGGAGTTTGTCTCCACCAACCAATCAGAGACCGACAGCCTGCCGCACCGGGAGTTATAGACGAAACAACATGGTAAACGTCAAATTAATTAGAAGTGTATTTACGATGAGACAATAATTACGCCACCATTGTCGTACTTCATAGCTCATAATCTTCTTTAAGAATAATTGTTACCCTATTACTATTGAAGACAGGTGATTTAAAGGGAATTTATACAAAACAAAAGAGCATCACAGATAAATTAAAAGGTATTTAATTCGACCTTATTTAAGGTCTTGCCATACGTGACCTTGTAATCTTTCATTTATATTGTGGATGTAAACAAGAGCAACATGATTGTAATTCGAGAGCTAATTCTCGTATTATTTGCATTTTCTGCATATTTTGTTGCAGTAAATTGCAAAAAAGAGGTAAGACATTTACTATGATAAACATGAATGTTGGTAAATGTGTGTGAGAGGTTTCAGACTAGGCTAATGTTTATATAGGTAGGCTAGCCTTAGCCTAGTCACATTCTGCAAACTTCCAATCCTATTTTGTAGGTCTATGATTTACCATTCCAACAACCAAGGCCCCTAAATATGCTGCACAATTAGTGTATACATTTTTGGGACATACTGGGGTAGCATTCAAGGAGACTACTGCAGGACTCTTCTTCTTTTTCTTATCTCTGACCGGGTATAGGCTAGGCTATCCTAGTGTTTACTACCCTATACCCCTTTGAAAGGACATTAGCCTAACCTAACAACCTTACCTAACCTAACCTAGTATTATAGGTGGGGGTTGCCGCCGGGGCAGCCGCCCCCACACCCCCGCTTTGACTTAGATTTTTGGTGTAGGCCTATTTGTCTGTGAAGTGGGTATTTTTCAATTTGTTGATAACGAAAATCCTCCATGCGGACTATATGGAGAAAAATATGGTAAATCTATTGGTGCCTATTTTCCCTAATAAATTGTTTCTCATAACGTCGCACTAGTGTCCTTGAATATTATCCATACTGGATTTTAGGTCACGTATGGGATATAATGTTCTAGGCTAAATGTATACCGGTACTATAGCTTTGTCATAGAGTAGGCTATTAGGCTAGGCCTAGTCACCACAATATATGTCTTTACCGCTGCATAGGCCTATTAAATTATTTGGTTCAATGTTATTTTAATACCACAAATTTTGTTGATATATTTGAAGATAAATATTGACTCTATATGCTCTAAAGATCATAAGAAAATTTGTGGGTTAACTGCACCACTACTACTCCTCGATTACGGGATTCCTGTCTCAGGTAATTATTTGTTGTTGATCTTACCTTACTCAAGGGACCCTACAGATGCGCGGATAAGTGCTGCTTTTCTTATTTTGTCAATTTGATTGTCACCCCCCTATAAATTTTTCGGTTCAATGTTATTTTAATACCACGAATTTTGTTGATATATTTGAAGATACATATTGAATCTATATGCTCTAAAGATCATAAGAAAATTTGTTTTAACCCTCGGCAAAACCTAATAAAAAAGTATGGTACTAAAATGTCTTTTTCATAACAAGGTTGTCAATACGGTACTTTCAGTCATCGATAGCTCTAAAGATCATATGAAAATGTGTTAAACCCTCGGAAAGACTTTATATAAAAGTATGGTACTAAAATTTAATTTTCGCAACAAGGTTGTCAATACGGTACTTTCCCGTTATCAATGTACAATCAAGCTGAACATTGCAGAGTAAACACCATAGACTTCATCGACTTTTCTTTCACCTTCGTATAATCGACAGCCTTTTTTTTTTTTTTTTTTTATTAAGGGAGCACTCAACCAGCGGGGGTGTGGGGGTGGCAGCCCCCACCCATAATACTAGGTTAGGTAAGGTTGTTAGGTTAGGCTAATGTCTTTTCAAATCACTATTGGGGGGGTGTGTCTCAACATCGATCGATAGGCCAAATGGGGAAAATAGGTTTTCCCGAGATTTCTAATTAATTACAAACACTATATATTGATGCAAATTACCTATTTTGTTTATAAAAAACACTCGGAAAATTTGTGGTATTAAAATAACATTTTTCCAAATTTTCAGATTAGGCCCTAGTTTTGTCCAGCCAGTTCACCGAGTCCATAACAACTTGTTTACATGCTAGGCTCCTCCCAGAAGTTCCCGGATGTTCATTAGCCAGTCAGAGTGGAGCTTCACCTAGTGGTTTATTTTCCCAACAAATTATTATTATCGTTTACAATTGTCTCTTCCAGTGTTTTACATACTGTCTGAATTTATTACTTTCTCATTTCTCTACAAATAGTTTTTGGGATATCGATTTGTAACAATACATTTTAACTTGTACCCACAATGCACTTTGCCTGTGAAGTGTGACGTCAGTTTCAAACACAACCTCCTGGAAGGCCTCATGCCAGGTTAGTTTTCCTCACATTTAGGGGTATTTTTGGCGGTATTTCTCGAGTATGGCTATCTTTCTTCAATTTATAACCGTAAATAGACCCCTAGGGCTTGCATTAGAGGGTCTTTTCCATGTCAAAAAGGCCAATTTCGCCCATTATATAGGGACATATCCTCAGCACCCCCCCCCCACCACCACCACCACCACCACCACCACACACACACACACACACACACACACACACACACACACACACACTGACTGGAGTATGCAGCAGTGGTGTGGTCTCCACACCTTATAAAACATAATAAAAAAATGGAAAGAGTTCAGAGAGTTGCCACTAAGATGATAGCTAGCCTTAGAGACCTACCTTATGAGGAGAGATTGGAGAGGCTAAAGCTGCCAACGCTGAGGGAGAGGAGAGAGAGAGGTGACATGATCATGATGTTTAAGTGTGTGAAAGGTTTTGAGAAGATCGACAAGGGAGATTTTGTGGTGAGGGATGAGGGAAGAACCAGGGGTCATGATTGTAAGTTGAGGAAAGTTATATGTAAGTCTGATGTAAGAAAGTTCAGCTTCCCGTATAGAAGCATTGAGTGTTGGAATAAGTTGGATGGGGAGGTGGTGGGAGCAAGAAATATCCAAACTTTTAAAGCAAAATTGGATAAATGTAGAGAGAGAGACAGGACAACACGAGCTTAGGCTCAAATCCTGTGTACTACAATTAGGTGAGTACAATTAGGTGAGTACACACACACGTATGTTAATGCTTTGTAAGTGTGTATTTTCTATTTAGAAAGTGAGGAAAGCCCTATTTATTAGCATTTGTATTAATAATTGTAATTCCGATACCTCAACAATCTAGGGGAGAGTTTGGGAATGCGGGGTTTCGGGTGGGGTAAAAATAGGGGTATTGTGGGAATAACTCTAAAAATGTAGCCTATTAAATACAATTGAAAAAAAAACAAAAATTTTGAAATCCGAGCCAAGTTTTGGCCAATTTTCAGAGTCCAAACAGGGCAAAACCCATAATACTAGGTTAGGCTAGGCTAGGCTAGGCTAGGCTAATGTTAACCCCATAATACTTGGTTAGGTTATTTGGTTAGGTTAATAACAAAACTTGGCTCGGATTTCATGGATTTAGCGTGGGTGTGGGGGCGGCAGCCCCCACCCATAATACTAGGTTAGGTTAGGTTAGGCTAATGTTAACCCCATAATACTAGGTTGGGTTAGGTTAGGTTATTTGGTTAGGTTAATGACAAAACTTGGCTCGGATTTCATGGATTTAGCGGGGTTGTGGGGGCGGCAGCCCCCACCCATAATACTAGGTTAGGTTAGGCTAATGTTAACCACATTCTTACTGAGTTTTTCAACAGTGAAAAACAAGAAAACCCCAGCCAACTTTCAAAATGAGGTTACTGTGATTTTGGACTCTGAAAATTCGACAAACACCAGCCAAGTTTGGTCAACACTTTGGGGTTTTCTTAAGCTGAAAAAGGGTGAAATCCGAGCCAAAAAAAAATTCATATTTTGCCATTTTTGGACTCTGAAAATTGGCCAAATCCGAGCCAACTTTTGCCAAAACTTGGCTCGGATTTCAACATTTTGGGTTTTTTTTCAATTGTATTTATTACATTTTTAGAGTTATTCCCATAATACCCCTATTTTTACCCCACCCAAAACCCCGCATTCCCAAACTCTCCCCTAGATTGTTGAGGTATCGGAATT
Organism: Paralithodes platypus; assembly: GCA_032716605.1. NCBI lineage: Eukaryota > Metazoa > Arthropoda > Malacostraca > Decapoda > Lithodidae > Paralithodes > Paralithodes platypus. Next base: position 2,618,888 of record CM064489.1, read on the forward strand.
ACAATTAATAATACAAATGCTAATAAATTGGGCTTTCCTCACTTTCTAAATAGAAAATACACACTTACAAAGCATTAACATACACAAATAAAATAAATTAAACATAAAATAGCAGGAGTAGTAGTTATGCAGAATTACCGCAATCATGTTCCCGTCTATTTTGAATGACATTGGATATAATAATATGTTGAGGGGGGGGGGCTTTATCCCCCCTCACCCCCCCATGACACATTGTCATTATCATATATATTGCCAGCAGGGGGCAAATAACCGAATTAATCGCCGTCAAAATAGACGCGAAGTTAACCACGGCGATCGTCCTTTGTAAACATGACGACCGTACGCCCGGAGTCTACATCCATCCCGAGAATAATTTTGATCACATTTATAAAAACCGATGTTAATAGAAAAAACGCCCATTCTAATCAATCTCGGAGCTCTTTCGGACATCCTCACTGTTTACAAGTTAAGTCCTTAGAATGTCTAGCTATGCATGGAAGTAAGTTATACTGTATATATATTTCCCCCCCCCCCCCTAGCTGAGTTTGTCGGAGCGCGTGCAGCACCTGTCAGATTCTGCGGTGAAGAAGCCTGTGCTGCGGTTTAACGGTGACAAGTTCCGGCAGTATGTGAAGGGAACACCACGCAACTACTCCACTATTGTTATGTTTACGGCCCTTGCACCATCCAGGCAGTGTGGCATCTGTAGGTAAGAATCTGTGGTGAATTGTGAGCGTAATCATAAACATACTGGTACAAATACTGTAGCCTACTGTATATAATGTTTGAATTTTTATGGCAAGCGTGTGTGTGTGTATGAGAGACTTGAGAGGATGTTTCATCATGTTTGCATGTATTCATATGTATTTATATTGTTATAGGTGAAGGATGTTCATAACGATTTTGATAAGTTGTTTTGTCTTTTTACTGTGTTCGTCCAAGTTTTGGTTTGTTTATTTTGCAAGTTTTACATTATAATAGAGCAGTAAACCTACCTGTATAATTGACTCCTCCCTCCCTGCTCAGACATGCCCACGATGAGTTCCAGTTGGTGGGTAACTCTTGGCGGTACTCCCAGGGCTACTCCAACAAACTCTTCTTTGTCCTGGTGGACTTTGATGAGGGACCAGATGTCTTCCAGTCAGTAAGTTGCAGGGAGAAAGATTTTTATATTTTTGGTAGGCAGCCATCAACCACTTTCTTTAATGTGTTGCTGTCCTTGTGCACTAGTGAATCCATGTACAAAGTGATAAAGCAAAATTATCGGTAAGAGTACAGTCTCCAGTACCGGTAAACTGGTGTAACTTTGGACAGGGAGATAATTTTTGACATTCTGGAAAAAATATAATGAACTGCAGTTATGGGATAAATACATGATACTGTACTATGAAAAAACAAGTACAGTAGAACCCCTCCCATCCGGTGCTCTCAGATCCGGACAGGCATTTCGATCCAGACTCATGTTTCAGCCAACCAGACTTGTCTGGATGGCTTGGGATAAATATAAGTCAATCCGGAAACAAACGAGACAAATACAAGTTTCAACACATATTATTTACATCCAGTGTTAGATATCCAGACTTGTATGTCAGTTATCCGGATTTATCTGGATGGCTGAAATCTAAGTTTGGTTGTTTAAGTTAGATATCTGGACTCATGTTTCAGCCATCCAGAGTTGTCTGGATGACTGAAACCCAAGTCTGGTAGTTTAAGTTAAATATCCGGACTCATGTTTCAGCCATCCGGATTTATTTGGATGGCTGAATATATGTCCGGACTTTTGGCAGATCCAGACAGGGTTCTCCCCCAATTAGTTTGGATGGGCGAGGTTTTCCTGTATGTCTGCAGTGTTCTTCCATAATGCAGTGCCATTTTTCCATAGCTGTAGCTTATATACTTTTATCCAGAAATGTCCGAAGTTAGGCCATTTTACGGTACCCCTGGTATTTGTTTTACTGCACTAGGAGGTAGTTGAGACTATCATCAAGCATATCCTGCAGCCCACCATATATTTGCATGTGGGTCTTCACATACAGGATATGAGCTGATGACAGGAATAGCATTGGATCATAAGGAGCATCAAACTTCTACCTCATAACAATTCTAGGTTACCAGTGTACTAACTCTGCCCTTCAGAGCAGTTACTCATCTGCCTGGGTAACTGTCAAGGGGTACACACAATTATGACTCATGTTCACAAGATACCGGTAGCTTTATTTTATTTCTGTAGGTAGGCTACATTGTTTATTTGTTATGTTTTGTTTTAAATCAATAATTACTTAGCTATTGAGTGCTGAATGTTGGGATACTGTACCTGGTAATGTACTATACTATATATACCCACTCATTTCAACATTTGTATGTATGTATTTTTAATCAGTCCAAATTTACTCTGAATATTAATTGATTGTTGTGTGTTACAGCTGCGTCTGAACTCAGCGCCAGTGTTCATGCACTTCCCGGCCAAGGGTAAGCCCAAGAAGGTGGACACTCTAGACATTCAGCGCGTTGGCTTTGCTGCAGAGAACATCGCTCGATGGGTGGCAGAACGCACAGACATTCAGGTGCGTAACGTAACACTATGGAAGAAAGAGATTTGGTAAGTTTTCCTATAACAGTGCATAACTTTAGGCTTAAATTACCAATGTACCGTAATGGGATATTGAGGAACACAATATGTACGGTAAACTGTACATCTTTCTAACACTCGGCCCTAGAATATATTTATCTGTACTTCATTACTTTGAGTTTCTGGGCCCAAGTAAATACATACCGGTACATACTACAAATTGTAAAGTTCTTCTACTCGTCGAGGCAAAGAAAGTGGCTAGGGAACGTGAAAATGGTTCCGGACCCTGAGAACTAGAACCCTTGAATATTGTTTCTATTTGGGCTCTGTCTCGAGTCGGCCACCCTCAGCAATGGGGTATGTGCCTGAGTATATACATACGTACAATACAATACATAAATTTTAAAGACTAGGGGGATTCATAGAAATTACGGTTTCAGTTTTATGTCCTAATAGTGAAATTGAGTAATAGTTGAGTACAGTACTGTAATTTATGATCCATTTGGTTCCAGATCCGAGTGTTCCGTCCCCCCAACTACTCCGGCCTTGTGGCTCTGGTGGTACTGCTGGCTCTGGTGGTGGGATTACTCTATCTCCGCAAGAACAACCTCGACTTCCTTTACAACAAGAACATCTGGGCCCTTGGAGCTCTTGTACGTTTATTATGTTTGTCAATATTAGGACCATTATTTCATTATGTTTGTCTCTTTATCTTTACCTTCGCAAGAACATCCTCGACTTCCTCTACAACAAGACCATCTGGGCCCTTGGAGCTCTCATACGTTTATAACCATTGTCATTATTAGGACCGTTATTTCATTATGTTCGTCTCATTATCCTCAACCCTTTCATCATCTTGGCATCAAAGTTAGTCAGTCAGTCAGTTAACATATTTAGTAAGCTAACCAGTCAGCCAGTTAATAAATTTTAGTCAGTGAACCAGTCAGTGTAGCTTACTACTGACTACTATACCCTGTTTTAAGTAAGTAGGCCAAAACTCTTGAACATAAACCTCTATAACTCACAAAGAACTAGAGTAATTGACCTAATATTTCTACCATTTGGGAAGGGCCACCCAGGGAATAGGTGTTGTTGTTGTTGTTATTGTTGTTGTTCCCCAGGCTGTCTGGCCGAACAGCCCCAAGGTCTCGAGCAAGGCCAAGGCCATAAACGAGCGCCCCCACAAAATCCTCCCTTACCACTAACAAAGCCCGGGTGACCGAAGCCACTCCAAGGCAGGGAGCTGAGGAGGGTGCGGAAACGCCCGGGAAACCAAAGTCCCACCCAAGGCCCTGTGCCCCTCAGCAGTTATGAAGGGAAAGTTGAGGGGTAAGGGAAAAATGTGACGCTTTGGCTCCCAATCTGCCAACTTCTAGGTTGGCATTAGGGAGGTCAATCCACAGAAAAGACGCCGCCACTTGAGATCTAGAAGATATATAAGTAAAAGGAACAGTCAGAGTAAGCTATGGGTATGGCAGAGATCGCTCAGTTCTCACTCGGATAGACCAGCCCATCACCACATGACTAGAACCCAATCCTCTCAGCATCAGCTAGGAAAGGCCCTAGAAAGCCGCCTTTGGCGGGGGGATAGCTCCCCTATTTCAACTCCTTTCGGGGTTGGGCACCCGCCCAAATTGTTGAAATTGACGGCTCACTTGCTGAAGCCCTTTTTTAGTTACAGAGGTTAGGGTTCACAATTTGTGGCCTACCTATTTGGAACAGGGTATAGCGGCTCTGGCGGTGGGATTACTCTACCTTTGGAAGAACAACTTGGTCTTGTTCTACAACAAGACCTTTTGTGCCTTTGGGGCTCTTGTATGTTTCTTCCCATTGACAGCTTACTCGGCTCCATATAGTTATTTATTTATGTAATACACAGTGACATATTTTACAAATATTAATGTCTTACCCAGAGGTCAATACAAAATATCAGTCACAATATATTAATCTTTCATATATTTTTCCAACCTTTACTAATAATTTGTGTTTTCTTTTTTTTAGGCCTTCACGTTTGCGATGACGTCCGGACAGATGTGGAATCATATCCGCGGTCCCCCCTTCCTACAGAAGACCCAACAGGGCAACATTGCTTACATCCATGGCTCATCACAGGGACAGTTCATTGTGGAGACTTACATTGTTGCTTTGCTGAGTAAGTCTGGTATTGTTTCTGTGTTTCTGGGTTCGAATCCACGGACTGCCACATGTGTTTGTAATATTTCATTAATCGATTTTAGGAGTAGAGTTGGTTGTTGGATAGAACATAATAATTTGTAACATCTCTTTAGACTTCGCTATCTCTACTCCTCTCTCTCACTCTCTCTTAGCAAGGCTCATCTCAGGGACAGTTCATTGTTGAGACTTACATTGTTGCTTTGCTGAGTAAGTCTGATTTAGTTTCTGTGTTTGTAAAATTTACTTACACTTTGCTATCTCTATCCTTCTCTCTCACTCTCTTATGCAAGGCTCATCGCAAGGACAGTTCATTGTTGAGACATAGTGTTGCTTTGCCAAGTAGCTTGGATTTGTGTGGAATAGAGAGTAGCTCAGTAACGAAAAGCTAATTCTTGGCGCCCCTCCTACCCCTTTTGATAGCACTAGGTGATATGAGCAGGGCAATAAGTGACATAAAAGACGGGGGGAAAGTTGCAGGGTGCTGTGGCATTGTCGTTGAGATGATAAAAGCCTCAAGTGATATAGGTGTGAATTTGGTCACTGAGCTAATAAACTCCATTAATATAGAGAGATAATATTAATATTATAATGTAAGGCTTGCAAAATAAACAAACCAAAACTTATACGAACACAGTAAAAAGACATGTTACTTATACATCTAAAGTGCCCATTGTTCAGAGCGAATTCACTAGCGCTTGGAAAGAAAAACCAACCTGGTTCTAAATACTACAGTTTATATAGGGGGGGATATTACTTAATAACAATAGCTTCAGGAACATTTCATTGCGAGGTCGATCCTTTGAGATCTGTACCCCATAAGCATTAGGCTATTGATAGTGTAGTTGCTTCCAGTACATGATTAGATTGATATCCAGTATTCGATAAATGGATAGTAATTATGGTCATGTGCTGTACCTTTAACTGTCTTGATGGTGTATTTACCTAATTGTAGTTTACAGGAGTTGAGCTAAGCTCGTGTTGTCCCGTCTCTCAGTCTACTTTTTATCCAATTTTTTCTTGAAAATATGGATGTTCCTTGCCCCTACCACCTCCTCCTCCAGCCCATTCCATTTGTCAATACATCTATAGGGGAAGCTAAACTTCCTGATATCGTTCTTGCAGGTAGGTCTTTTTACTTTGTAGCTGTGGCCTCTAGTTATTCCTGTATCCATAATTAATATATCCTCCCTATCCAGCCTCTCCAGCCCCCGGGTTAAAGCGTGTAAGTTCTGTATGTGGTATCATGGGTTCAAATCCTAGGAGGGTCGCATGTTTTCATTAATTTAATTTGGGGGTTATTGGTGCTAAGAACAATGTTAGTTAATATGTAAATGAAAGCAAAGATAAATAAGATAATGATTTTAAGTTAAATTGTAAAACTTGCAAAAGAAACAAACCAAAACTGGGACGAACACAGTATAAAGACAAAAGAACTTATCAAAATCGCTATGTGGAAACAACGCTTAAGCAAAATATAATTTGTAAATAAATTAACACAATCCACCACATAGGGTGTACATTACTACATGAGCAAGTTAATCTGGTTCCACAATGTATAATGTAAAACTTGCAAAATAAAGATAATGATTTTAAGTTGTGTAATTATGATTAAATTTGAGCATTATGTTATTCTCAGATGCTGCAGTGGTGTTGGGTATGATCCTTATGACAGAGGCGGCCAGTAAGAGAGACGACGTACGCAAGAGACGCATCTACGCCATCATCGGCCTGGGTCTGGTGGCATTCTTCTTCTCTCTCTCACTCTCCATCTTCCGCTCCAAGGCACACGGATATCCTTACAGGTGAGAGGCTAAATATCTCGTCACTCCTAGGCCAGTATCACACAAGGGATTATTCCCACAATTTATATCAAAATATTTAAGGAGTACAAGGCAAACTATTTAAATAATTCTGCCACCTATATTCATTTATCTTCAATCTACTGTAGTTTCTGATTTCAGTATAAAAGATCGTAGAAATGTTTTAGGGCTGGGTTTGAATACTCTCATGTTTCCCAGCCAGGTTACTGTACAGTACAGTAATTCCTCACTTAAAGTTGTAGCACTGTTCTTGAAAATAGACTTAATGAAATTACTAAGTGTTTTTTTTTCTCTTTTTTTTTCTGATCTATAACTTAATAATGAAGCATAAGTTTAATTGAATTTTGTTCCTTTTAAGTAAGTTTAATAATGAGGCAACTTTAATTGAGGAGTGCAGCCTCTTCTAATATCACTATCCCATTTCTTTCAGTTTCCTGTTGAAGTAGAGGAGGGGAGAATTGGGGAAGGTGACTTGACTTTCCCACTGTACTTCCCACAACCTTGTCAGTTCACAGTCTGCCATATTAGTCAGGTTTTGAATGTCATCAGTTTTTGTTTACTCTGCACCATAATAATGTCTGCCAGATGTTGAATAGGTTGTATAAATGTAGAAAGGATAATGGAAACCTCTTTGCACTTAGTTGAAATGTTGAATGTCATACTGCAGTAATTATATAAGTTAGGCTACTTGGCACAGATGCATTACTTATATGGCAGACTGTGCAGTTATTTAGTTATGAACATAATATTCACATTATTTATTGGGAGATGTCGATGTTCTATTAGGCCTATGTTGATTTTTTTGTATAAAGTATAATGGAAGTTCTCACATTAAAAATGATTCACTTTAACTTTCATTTTAATATCTTCAGGAATATGATACTTATTTACAATATATTGATACTATTATTATTATTATTATTATTATTATTATTATTATATATGAGATGCCAAAGTCTCCAACCAGGGTGCAGAAACACCATCAAGATCAATCCACACAAAACACCCGGAGGCACTGGAGAGACTACGGCAACTTAGGAAAAAATAAAAACATATACTGTATACTGTACTGTACATACTGTATACACATATTAAACACAGATAACATATTATGCAGTGGAGGATATCAAGTATAAATATAATACAATAAAATAGAATAAAATAAGTTTAAAAATTAGAATTAATGCTGCAAAAAAGCATTAACTCTAGACTTAAAAATGGAGATATTAGCTGAATTGACTAGCTCATTGGCAACTTATTCCACAAGTCGACCATGGCCGGCACAAAACACCGTAGAAAACTGCTTAGGAAATAGGAGTAAGGCCAAAAAGAAAATATATATAATAAGACCAAACACAGGATTGTTTTTTCTCTTCAATACACATAGCAACTTAAGCCGGTATCACACGAGAGCTTTTATAGTCAACATTTGATAATCAAAAAAATTCTGTCAACATTTCTGGAATATTTTGCACTGGTATCAGAAACTAGACTGATGATGTATGAATTTAGGTGACCGATATATAATAAATGTTGAGGGAAAAAGCGCTGGTGTGATACCGGCTTTAGTGCCACAGGCCGTAGCGCGGTTAGTAGAGCACTGGCCTGAAAACCGTGAGGGCGAGGGTTCGAGTCTCGGGCCAGCGAATGAGCAATTTGGCAGACACCTGTGCTGTGGTGGACGGCTCAGTCTAGCAACCTGTGGCAACTGTCCTTTCTCTTCATAATTGCTGAGGGGCACAGGGCCCTGGGTGGGGATTTAATTTCCCGGGCGTTTCCGCATCCTCCTCAGCTCCCCGCCATGGAGTGGCTTCGGTCACCCAGGCTTTATTGTGGTCGGCAGGGAGGGTTCTGTGGGTGCGCTCGGTTATGGCCTTACTCGGGGCCTTGGGGCTGTTCGGCCAGGCAGCTTGGGGAACAACAACAACAACTGTTCAATGAAGTTCCTGATACATCATGGCACCCATCCTAGCCCAGCTATTGAGCAGAGAGTGCATGGTTGTATAAAACCAATGATTATCAACTTAGTTCTATATTGCAAGATATTTAGACCGCTTCAGCAAGCAAAACAAAATTTAATCTTTTATATTTAGCTGTTAACCCCTTCAACACGATGACGCTGTACTGTTTTACCTTTTATTCTGGCTGATTTTAGATTATTTTGTGCAGTTTAAGAACGCCCCATGTTATTCAGAGGGTTTAATTGAGATCGTATTTACCCCTTTGAGTCCTAGAGATAGATTATAAGCTATATTAAGTTTTCTTATGGTAGTCAGAATGAGAATGAAAATTACGTCATCGTACCGAAAAGGTTAATTTAATAGTGCTATTGCCTTACTAAAAATAAATCTGGTACTTTATATAAGATTTTGAGAGTATTTAACCCTCTCACGCACAAGGACACAATTTGCACCCTTTCTGGGATCCTTAGAAGCCTTTGTGACCATCAGGGGTGTTTAGAAACCTTTAGTTTAGTTACTTCAATCTCTGAGCGAGGGCAGAAAACTAATTTTGGAGAGGTACAGTAATTATGAGATTAAGGGAATTCTGTTTCTGAATGGTAAACGGCAAACCCCGATGCATGAAAGGGTTAATATGAATCTTATTTTGTGATATTTAAGTTCATTCCTGAGTTTTGCTGGTGATATTGCTGTGAATCTTACATCGCTTTTTCTACAAAACTAAGATTGTGCTATAAATTCTTAAGTAAAACATTTTGAATTGTATAACTATTTTATTCTACATCTCAAAATTAAGGCACTGGGAAAGGAAATTATATGTCCTGTAGTTCATAAGGGGATTTATAAAGCATGTGTCGATCTTTAATGTTGATGCTATGTACAGTATAAGAAATGGCTAGATAACCTACTTATTGGAAATGGCACTGTGGAGTGAGTCATTTGGGGCATGTCTGGGAGCAGTTTCTGCCATGGCCATCCCTTTTGGGGCGCTTCCTCTGGAAGCGGGGAGTCAGATTTGATGATGGCACTGTGGCACAGTGCCTACTAACTTCCTAATCCTGCCACGGACATTAGTTCCTTTTCCAATGTTCCCTTACCCACTCTAAACCACTGTTTGGACACTTGATCCTTAGTGTTCTGGAGGACAAGCAGCCTCGAAGGGTCACTAGACCTGTTGTTGCTTGATTTCCTTTGATGATGATGATAACCCACTTTAGTGTTTTTGTACACCATTTTAAATTGTACAGATTATCAAAATATATCTGTAATCCCTCTCTGTTGGAGTGTGAGTAATATCAGAAACAAACATTATTTTCTTCAACTTTAATCAGTAACTTTGATCTGGATTTGTCATCTACAGTAAATTTGTCTTCAATTTAGTCAGATACTACTGCAGAAGATCTGTATAATATTGGTTATCAAAATTTTACCCCCCCCCCCTAAGATTTCTGAAAAACTTGCCAACAAAATGTATTTCAACTCTGACTGGAGTACTAATTAAACAGAACCAAACATTTTAAAGAGAAGGTTTAAGAAAATACAGTAAGTTATGAAAATCTTTCTTTCTGGGATATGCATTACAATCTGTTAGGAAATTACAATAATACAGACATTAACAGTTATGCTGGCACCACACGAGGACTTTTAGCCACGGATGTATTGAAGTCAAAGCTATTCAATAAAATGGTAAAAGTTGGACATTTTTCACATGATTTCATTTTTAATTTACATCTTATACATTTCTATTTATTACAGGACTGAACAACATACATCTTATCAAAATATGAAATTTTTTAGCATATTGCAGACTCCGATACAACACGGTTAAAACTGCTCATTTAACGTCAGCTTTACCCATACACACAGGTGAATTGGACCAACACTCGGTATCAGAATTCGGCCGAAGAGAACTCGACCTTTAGATCAAGTCAGCCGCTACTGGTATAAGCGGGAATGAGTCGGTTAGGTCAGGTTAGTTTTTCCTCTTGACCGATTTTGTGTTCAGAAGAGTTATGCTAGCGACCGACTTTGTGTTCAGCCGACTTCTCTTGTATTCACGCTTAACCCGGTATAACTCAGCTATCTTCAATTTTGAGATAGTGATAGAGGTTGGTTAACTTGAAAACCATCTTCGCTTTGTTCATAACACAGATATTTTGTTTTGTTTTAAGGTAGTGTAGTAATTAAAATAACTTTGAAAGCCACTATAGCTCGGTATATATAGCGCTTCATTTATTTCAATTATGTAATGGAGTCCAAGTAAATTTGAATATGTTATCATAGGACGAGTTCAGTCGCCCAGAGCACAAGGCCAACATGTACTCTTGGGAACTTAATTCTGAACGACCCGGTAATAATATAACAATCAATGCTAATAATAAGAAATATAAGCTTGTCTTCTCATTATTTTGTGTTACACAAATTGTACTTTTTAGCACATGGTGATTCTATTCAGTTATCTATTGTTGACCTCATGCAAAAACTTACATTTGCACAAAGACGTCATCCAGGATCAACAGGTAGAAACGGTGAGGATTTTAAATGACATTGATGGGCCCTGGAATAATTTATGGAGTGTCTGTTGAGGCCTTTATCTAGCCATTAATAAAACTAATCGAACAAAAAATTGCGGACGTGTACTGTACTCTGTTTGGGCACAGGAATAGAATTGGATGCATATGCTAGTTAATTTTTAATATATCTTGCCAGCCGCCTTGATCCCTAAGGGAGTGGCCATGAACGAATCACTTTTTGACGGTTTAGTGCATATATAAAAATTTACAATAGACTTAATTTCCGCTTCCACTAAGTAGATTTTTTTTTTTATTATTTCCAACACCAGCTAATAATTTTTGTTATGTAACTTGGCACAGTTACAACAATGTTATATTTTGTTCCTTCAAGAAATAACAGTAGACATAAATAATTGGTAACAAATCAGTAAAGCAAACATTCTATCACACAACTGACCACTTGCAAGTACTGGGCTATAAGGAAAAAAACAAATCAAAGAATAAGAATATCAAGCACAAGGGAAAAAATGCATATATTATTTGAACCATCTACCAACACCAGTAAGCACTTTATCAAACTTATAAAAATGGGGTATAAAAACAGTGAGGGCCTAGGTTATCATACAGGTTTCTCATTAATTAAATTGTCAATAGTATAATCGTCTTTATTAATTGTTGCCAGTTATACCTTCTCATAATATCACATGGATAGGTATAGTATATATTTACTTTATTTTTATAATAGCTACATATTTTTTATAGTAGTTCCCTCTTTTCATAAATATTATCTGGTAATATAAAGTAACATTTTGTACCTGATGTTCAGAATTCCTTTTGGAATTGGAAGTTATATAGTAAAAGAAAGGTAGTGATAGGAAAGTTGATTTGTCAGTACATAAGTCAGTGACTAGGAGAAAAACAAATAAGTTGGCAAATCACTTCACTGGTACACTATACACTGTATTATCACATCATTATTGGCACATTTTGGTATGATACTATTTAGAACAAAAGAACTAAAAATCTGTTAAAAATTTGTTTGGCAAACACAAGCAAACAACCCCTTGAAACTATGGTTCGACTAAATATACAGCGAACTGAACAAAACAAAAAAGTTTGTTCACTTTTTTGGGTGAGGCAAACAAGAGTGAACCATCCCTTGAAACTATTGTTTGACTGAATGAACAAAACTCAACTAAACATCCTATTCGCTCCTCAGTGACGTACCAAAATGCACCAAGTAAAATGTACGATGGTGGTAAGAGCTCCAAGTATGCAAGTGACCTGACATAGAACCTGATTAAACCACTTATTTTCAACTCATGAAGGTGATTTGTCACAAAAGCACTTTTTCCAATAACTTTCAATGGATAACTTTATTTTGGCTACATTTTGGGTGTTTTTAGCATTGCTATTGGCAAGTAGATTACTATAAGTGGCTGAATTTTTAAATAAGGTTATTTCAGAAGCTGACAGACTAAAGTTATTACTAAACGTTCCACTGTGAATCCTTCAAAATATTCCAACCCATGAATAGAGGCTACCAGTAAATGTCACAAGCACTTGTAGCAATATTTTTCAGATGGTGTATTTTTGCAGCGTAAATTTATAAGTTTTATCAGAACCCAGCCTGTCATCATGATCTACCTTCCTGGTTTCTGATATCAGCTGCATAAGAAATCCCTAAATGTTGCGAGTAAAAACTTCCCCATTAAAATTGCTAGTAGAAAGTACTCGTGCAACATGGCCTTAATGAGACGACTCCCCGCTACTGGACCGCTCCAGAACCTCAACCCAACCGATGACCCTGACCTCCGAAGAAACCCCCTCCACCTCCACCGCCCCCACCACCACCACCCCCCGCTCCAGCTCTGGGCCCCACAGGAGCCTGTCCAAACCCAGACATCACACCACGCTGGTTGGGGAAGTAGTCATACCTGGAGGAAGATGAAACAATAATTAAAATTGACTTCTCATTAGTTGTTGTCTTGTACAGGCCATTACCAACCCAACTATTCTATTCCACATAGCGATTTTGATAAGTTAATTTGACTTTATATTGTCTTTGTCCCAGTTTTGGTTTGTTTAGTTTGCACATTTTATATTTTAACTAATATTACTGGAGACAAGAAACCTGTTGCATAGTTTTGCCTCTGAAGGTATAGGGGATGATTTATAGAGCAAATGGTGACATAACCGTTTCGCACACAATGATGTAATGTGCGCCCTTTCTGGGATACTTCATACCCTTCGTGACCATTTGGAGTGTTTAGAAACCTTTAGTTTAGTTACTTTAATCTCTGCAGTTGTCTTTGAGCGAGCTGTGGGCAGAAAAATAATTTTGGAGAGGTGATTACCCCTTAAAAATCGGGGTCGGACTTAAGTCCGGTTCCAATTTGCAGCAAGTTAGGAGCATTATTAAGGCTTTTAAAGGGTTAAAATCGAGTGCAAATGGCCGGGAGCGCAGCGGGCCAGACAGCCGACTCCCAGGGCTTACCGCCGCCCATTAACTCATGTTCCCTGTGTTCTCGAGAGGCCGGCAGTGTAGCCAGTAGTGAGCATAGCTGGGAAAAATATGCCGCTATACGCTAAACTCCCATGTTACTGGTATCATGGAAAGGTGTATGCCTCATGTGTTAGAAGTGCAATGACGTATGCCTCAGAAACATGGGCCGTTAAAGTAGAGGATGTCAACAGAATGGAGCGTAATGAGATGAGAATGGTGAGATGGATGTGTGGGGCCAGGCTACAGGATAGAATAACAAATGTTGAGCTGAGGAGACGTTTAGGTATAAAGAGTATTAGCGAGGTGATGCGTACAAGTAGACTGGGATGGTATGGACATGTGGAGAGAATGGATGAACAAAATTGGGTGAAAAAATGCAGGTCTGTGATTGTGGAGGGAGCTGCACCAAGGGGTGGACCGAGGAAGACCTGGGATCGGACTATACGCGCCGATCTCAAATCCAAGAACTTGACAAGTGAAGCAGCCCTTAACAGGGTTGCCTGAAATGCCGCCATTAGGATAAGAGACTGAAACTGCACTTATGTGTGGAACACTCAGTCTTAAAATGGTATGTATGTATGTTACTGGTATCACTGTATGAGAACTAAGAGTGCTACGTAGCTCGTTCTGGTCTCATTTTGAAGCTTTTAGCGCCTAGATTTTTGCTAAATATTTTTTTTTTCATGCAGATACTTGATTTATCATGCAGGAGGGCCTGAATAAGCCCAAAAAAACCCGCTAGACAAGGGTTAAGATCGTTATATTTCTGAATACTAAACGGCAACCTCCGGTGCATGAAAGCGTTAATAACTGCTAACGTCATCAAGACATATTATACAGTACTGTATCCAAGTTATACTTACAAGATCTGTGGCACGGTGAGTAGCGAGGGTCCACCAAAGTCCTGTGGGTACTTGAACGTCAGGAAGAAGTACAAGTGACCGATGATGATGCCCATCAATTCCATTATACCCCTGGAATAATAGGAGGGTTGTGGGTTAGCTTGAGATTAAGGATGGCATGATAGCTAAACTTATGATTGATATTATTCTAGGGTGATGCAACACGACTCAGTTCTAGGAGAGCTACAAGATCAGGGAAGGTTATCAAATCTAATTCCCGATTAGAATTAGAGATTGGCTACAAGACAAGGTATGAACATAAGAAAGGGATGTTAATATCCTCCATACATGTGGGTACTTGAAGGTCAGGAAGATATAAAGGTTACCTATATGATGGCAGTCACTTCTATTATACCTTTGAAATAAATGTAACCGAAATTAGGGTTAGGTATGATGGCTTAACTCCTAATTGGTATTATTTTAGTTACATGAAATCATGTAAGGTTAGAATAGCTAACTCCAAATTATTGTAGCTACTGTAAGAGTACCAGTGACGCACATTATGCGTCGCCTATGTATGTAACCCTAAACCCCAGCATCGTAATGGTTGCGTTCTCCTTAATTACTCTTGTCCTATGGCACCTAGAGGGTTCAGATTTGTATGGGAACAATACCGATGGTTGGCAACCCCTCAAGTCCAGCCGCGTGCGTTATTTTCCTGTATTTTGCCTACCCATCACCCCATGTTAATTATGACTGTCCCCAGGACCCCCAAATGACCTAGGTGAGCAGTTTTATGTTGTTTTTCCTTCATTACTAACCCAACCCATGAGTTAAGAAAAAATTAATAAATTGACAAGTGGCTGGTCCCTCGTGCATTTATTATAAATCAGCCGGTGCTCTGTGGGTTAAGTATTTTTACTGTGTTCGTATACGTTTTGGTTTGTTTATTTTGCAAGTTTTACATTATAATATGATCAACTATAATAGGTAATGAATGATACCTTAAGTATTTTTCTAGATTAGAATAGATCAAGAACACACAAATTATACAGTGCAGTAATATCCAACCTAAGCCTGGTTTATCAGATACCAACTGACCGACTAACTAATTTACTTCCTAAATGATTAACTTGCTGACTACATAATGCAATAACCAACTGACTGACTGACCTAAATAACCAGAGACTCACCCTCCACCCATGACGAACTGGAAACAGAGTAGGACCCAGGGGAAGTACATGGCCTTGAATTGTAGGCCAAACCAGAAGGTGACTATGAGGTCCCTGTTGAGCTGACACCACATATACAGCACGGCCATCACCATAGTGTCCATCAGCAGCGGGAAACCAGTGATGAGCGCCACGATGACGCTACACAGCCAGCAAAACAGCAGCATGAAGAGGTGTTCCGCCGGCCGACCCACAAAGTGCTCTTATGGGGAGAGAGGAAGTACAGGTAGTTGTTATCCTCATTTTAAGTTTTAAGATTTTATATTTTATATATTTTATTATGTTTTTACCACCAACCAACTTCACATCTAAACTCAATTAATGAAATCAACAAATACATGTGGCACTCCAAGGACTCGAACCTAGGATACTCACATAAAAATTCCATGCACCTATGCATTACGCTATCATTTATTATTTAATTTTTGTAACACAAGATCAGGTAGCTTAGCCTTTTGTTTTCTACATACACATAGGATAAAAAGTAAAGTACCGTATATAATTACATTGCAATAATATTTCACTTATTTACGAGATATTTTGCATGATACTGTATTTAACGGACAATGCAACAAATACAGTATAGCGTGACTTTTTATAAGCAAAGCACCTACCTCGCTCGAGTCTACCGGAATAGTTGTAGAGGAAGTAGAGATTCATGAGGAGATGAAAGCCCATGGGGTAGAAGAAGAGTGCTGTCAACGGCCGCCATATCTGCAATAATAATAATTATAAATTCATATTATCACCAACCCACCAATTAACTTACAAATAAACCTAATTAACTCTTTCACGCACACATGACGCAGAGGTTGCCAGATTAGCAATAAGAAATAGAGTTCTCTCACTCTTATAATTACCTCTCCAAAATTAGTTTTCTGCCCACAGCTAACTCAAAGACAACTGCAGAGGTTGAAGTAACTAAACTAAATGTTTCTAAATACCCCTGATGGTAACATAGGCTTTAAAGTATCCCCAATACCCAATAGGCTCAAAATCGCATCATATGTCGAAGAGGGTTAATGAAATCAATGGAACTAATGAATACATGTGACACTCCAAAGATTTGAACCTAGGATACTCACACCGAAATTCCGCGCACAAACCATTAGACAGACAATTCTTCCTCTGACAATGCTGAACTCTTCGCTCAAACCTTTGCTAAAATCTCCACCTTGGATTTCATTACAATATCATCGTACAAAGGAATAATCAAAATGGGGATATGGCAATTTACCCTCTGCTAGAATTAAAGACTATACATACCAATATAGTACTTTTAACCCCTTCAGCGCGAGGACGTAATTTTCATCATATTCGGGTTACCATTAGACCCCTTTCTTTAGCTTATAGTCTACCTCTAGGAGTCAAAGGGATAAATACGACCTCGATAAACCCTCTGAATAACACAGGTCCCTATTCAAGTTCATAGAATCGTCTAATTTTAGCCAGAATCAAAGGTAAAAAGGCGTCATGGTGCTGAAGGGGTTGTTGTTGTTGTTGTTGTTCCCAAGCTGCCTGGCCGAACAGCCCCAAGGCCCCGTTGAAGGCCATAACCGAGCGCCCCCACAGAACCCTCCCTGCCGACCACAATAAAGCCTGGGTGACCGAAGCCACTCCATGGCTGGGAGCTAAGGAGGGTGCGGAAACACCCGGGAAACCAAAGACCCACCCAGGGCCCTGTGCCCCTCAGCAATTATGAAGAGAAAGTTGAGGGGCAAAGGAAAAATGTGACGCTTTGGCTTCCAATCTTGGTAGATTGGGAGGTCAATCCACGGAAGAGGCGCCGTCACTCGAGATCTAGAAAATATATAAGTAAAAGGAACAGTCAGAGTAAGTTATGGGTATTGGGTATGGCAGAGATCGCTCAGTTCTCACTCTGATAGACCAGCCCATCACCACTGCTGAAGGGGTTAATGTGGGATGGTTCACTCTTTGGGCGAATTTTGCATGTATTCATTATTTTTCTAGTTTCCTCCCTAGACCTCCATCAAATTTAAAAAAACATCCATTAGATCCCCCTTCTAGATTAATTTGTACATTTTTCGGTAGAAAAATGTCCCGGTTCCAACATTACTGGCTCACTATCGTTCGCCAGGGGAAAAATCGACACCTAAATAGCACAAAAGGCCTAAATATTGACGAAGAAATGGGTCGAAATGTGTTAAAATCGCCAACTAATGGGCCGAACGTCTTAAAATCTCAAAATTAATGGTGCTAAACATGAGGGATAAAAAGGACCAGAAAAACGGCCCATGTCCCCTTAACCAGTGCAGCAGTACGCCAATTCTAACTCACCTGGAACTTGTATATGAAAGGCTCAAACTGTAGCAAAAGCCATCCTTGACTGATGAGGTTGAATCTACCGAGGAGACAAAACAACACGGTGCACCCAAACCAGTACCGGGTGAAGAACGGTATCCCGTTAAACCACGTACTTAAGTCACTCATCTTGCTCACTCAACTCTCAAAACTGTTGGGCAGAGAAAAATTATCCAAATTAATTATAATACAGTAATAATATTAATAGGGTAAATCTACAATTATACTACCCCTCCCCTTCAAAACACGCCTCTTAGCGTGTTTTTGGATGGTTCAGCAGACGCGGAAACTGGAAAAAAACATATTTTGATACAAATTTATCACCAACCAGATACAAGTTTTTCAGGTAATTTGTTGTTTTTTATTTTTTATACAGTTTTGTTTAATACCGAGGACCGTCACATTTTAGTATTTTTAACATTAACCTAACCTAACCTAACTTAACTTAACTGCTTATGGGTGCGCGATGGTCTAAACTCAGCTCACGTTCCCTGTTTATGGGTTCGCGAAGGTTTGTAATACTTCAATGAATCTATTGAAAGTCAAAATATACATTTCCGCACATCATCAAACCATACTAAGTCTACTACTAATAATATTAACCCATTAGTACCAACAGAATAGCGACAAAATAGGGGTAGTATAACTGTAGATTTAGGCCTAGGCCTATCTTTTTTTGCATCAGGCTAGGCTAGGCCTACTGAAATAGGCCTAGGTTAGGCTAGGCTATATGTACAGTATTCTGATAATCTGGGCTGAAATTAGGCTAACCTAATAAGAACATAAGAAAATGGGAGTCTGCAGAAAGCCGATTGGCACACATAAGGCAGAGCCCTCTCAAACCCAAGTTCCCAACTCATCTCGTCGGTAGGCTAATAGGCTAACTCCGCGAGTGCCTTCTTGACAATTACCTCCCAGCCTCCCCCTCAACCTTTAACCCAATATATGGACACCACAATGAAGCCCCACTTACCTAACTACAAAAATACTACGAGTCACTCTCTCATGTTACTATGTTAGCTTGACGTGTCTTTCCTTGGATGGTGTCCGGCAGGGTGGCCAAAGGAGTGTAGCAAAATAACGCTAGATTTGTTTTCAAAAGTCGCTAGATAATGTAAAGATGTAGAATATGGCTCTGACAAAAACTAATCTTCAGAATATCACCTAGGAGTGGGTCAAATATGTGGAATAAAGATAAATTTCATGTCGCTGTATGTCAATAATTATCGCTAGATCGTAATGAATGGATCTAGATCTAGCAATAAAGTAGCTAACATGACAACAATGCTTTACGCACGTCTGATGTATATTATTTTCTAGTTTGTTTACTTCATACACTCACCTTTATTCTATGCCATATTTCATTATATAATAAAATGGGAAGAAATATATCCTTTAGAATAATTTCCATTCTTAAATATAAAATTAAAGTATCATGCAGATGTGATAAGATTGAGCGCCATTTTTGAAAGGGTGTGTTGACAGTTCACAGCTGATCATTTTGCTGCTCGCTTGCTGTATGGCTTTCTCTTATATATCGTGGTTTGTAAATTATGCTTTCCTGTAAATACATCTATGCTGTATGTCCCCTATTCATGCTTACTAACCACGTAGGGTAGGTCACACCCAGACTCCTTTATTACATACCAATTATCACTTCCTCACCACCAATACTTCTGTCACCATGCGTACTTCGATGCATTAGGGCTACCAAATTTATGATGGCTTGAATCTCTATTGTAAATGTACGTATGCATGTATGTATGTACAGTATGTATGTATGTATGTACAGTATGTATGTATGTATGTGGCTTGACAATCACATAATAAAATTTCCATCATATTATAGGATCTTCTATCTATCTATCTATTGCCTGACGCCGTGATCCCCGAAGGAGTGGCCACGAACGAACCGTCCCCATGCACCTCTGTCCCCGGTCAGTCGACGTCCCTCCCCCCAACCAGCACCGCCTTCGTTCATATACTTCCTCACTCCATCCTTCCACCTCTCTTTCGGTCTACCTCTCCCTCTCTGTCCCTCCACCTCGCTCTCGTAGGATCTTCCAGACTCTAAATAATAATTTCAATAACTAAACAAAACTGTCACTTGCTATTTTTTGCTTTAGTGGGACATTCATTCACAACAAATTTCAAAATTAGCCCGCCTCAGTCAGTCACCAGGTGGCCATAGGACATTATTTTTTATCAGAGGCGATAAGTTTATCTAGTGTCTTCACAAATAGTTCTGAAGTCCTCCATCAGGGAAGATATAAAGATTTGTTTTAGCAAGTTTGATCTGAAAATGCGTTTGAAGTATACTTATGTATTAATGTTGTCTCCTAGTATAATCTATCGTCAGTCTAATTAACCACTTGCGAGTTTCAGGCTATAAGGAAGTTGGAGCCACAATTACAGAAAGGCAACAATGTAGGTTTGTGATGGATAAAAAGTGTAATTAATTTGATTTGGTGTCATTACAAATGGAGTTCATCGTATTTAAGCTGGTAATTCTGGTGACTATCGATGTCAACAGCTCCAATTTCCTTATACCCTGAAACTCACAGGTGGTAATTTGCCAATACCAGTGCTAAATAGTCTCAAATGTTGCCAGAATAAACGTTGCGTCTCAAAAGTTGTAAGCAAATGCCCTTGTGTAAATCCATCTTAACTCAATCAGTACGGGTGATATAGGCTACATGCATACATAGTATTTTACATACAGTACAGTATGTAATGTATGTTTATAATTCAAATAAAACTCATGTCGCCAGTACTGAAAGGGTTAAACTACTTTTTTCTATCTCGTTCTGTACCATTTTGTATGTCCAGGCCTTTCTAATTTAAAAATAAAAAATGTATACCACCTTTCCATCTCCTCCTTGATCTACCCTAATTCCTTTGTATCATTTTCCCTTTGATAATTATATACACTCACGTTCAAAAGTTGTGTCCCACCAACACTACTTAAACTTCATTGGCTACATTTAACATTCTAATTGTATCTTCAATTTTCTCCTAAGTTTGCTTATTTCGAAATGTGTCTCAAGTCTTAATTGGCAAATATCAGCTGTCTTACTTCCCAATCCTCTAATATCCACCTTATATAGTTTAATTTTGCTTCTCTCCTCTCCAGTTCTTTAGCATTCACCTCTCACGTTATCCCATCCATAAACATAGTGAACAACCACGGGGACATCACCCAATCTTGCCTCAAGCCTACCTTCACATTTAATCATTTATTTCTATTCCTTTCCACTGTGCCAGTTGTAATAGTGTTGGTAGGAAGGGTCAAATACAGAATACATGGATTATTTTTATAACTTTATTTGTGAGTGTCTATCTTACAGTAATCTGCATCAGAAGTTCCTGTTGGCGTGAATCTCTGCGGGGAGCTGCTGCCGACTAACAATCCTTGGCGTCAACAGTGAGGGCCTGGTAAGCAATGGGGTGAGCACCAGCAGGGAATGCATAAGGGGTACCCTGAATAGCATACTGGCCAGTCTGAATAGCATAAGGGGAAGCCTGGAAAGAATACTGGGCAGCCACAGGAGCAGCCTGGTAAGCTACAGGAGCAGCCTGGTAAGCTACAGGAGCAGCCTGGTAAGCTACAGGAGCAGCCTGGTAAGCTACTGGTGCAGCAGCGTGAACATTGACGGTGTGGATGGGTGTGGGGACATGGAAGGGCTGGGCTACGGGAACAGGATGTGCCACGGGGATGGGCTGGGCATAAGGTGTGGGGACCTTGACCTCCTTCACTTCAGGCTCTCCGTAAGTGACGATGGTGCCGGCATGGTAGGGCTGATCCACGAAGTTGGGGGTGTGTCTCTCAACGGGCACCTCCTGCTTCTGCACGGTCACCTCGGGAGCGTGGTGGGTGATCTTGGACAGCAGGACGGATGGTGGTTGGATAGCGGGGGCAGAGAGGGCGGGCTTGTGGATGGCAGTCGTGGACCCGGCAACGTAGTTCTGGGTGCCATAGTGGACCTGCTCGTGGATGGGGACTTCAACGTGGGTATGGGTCACCGGTACCTTGACTTCCGCTGGGGGGAGGGCCACAGGGGTCGCAGCATATGCCAATGGAGCTACTGGGGCAACATGAGCCACCTGTGTATACTGAGCCACCGGGGCAGCATAGGAGATGGCACCATGAGCAAAGCCACCATGCAGCAGGCCAGTGTGGACCAGACCAGGGTGCACCAGATCACAGTCGTGAGGCAGGGGCACGGCACCAACCGCAGCAATCACGCTCACTAAGACCTAAGGAGAAATGTAGTTATTACCCCACTCCAAAAAGTGTTAATCTGGGATAATTTTGTTTTCAGACTGGATTGATAATGAGAAGGAGTACAAGGAAATCAACAGGAAATTGCATTGTATTGGCCAATGTGTCACTCCCAAAGATATAATATGAACCATGAAAGCATAAACTTCAACTTGGTATCTTTAAAAATAACGACTAAACAAAAAAAGCTAAAAAAAAGAAAAAAGAGAGAGACTATGTTAGGAATGGGTTAGTAGAGTGTCTCGTTTGTCAGTCTGTAGCACAAACTGTCATCTCGCTGCCACTCTGTTTGCCCAACGCTATGTTTATCTCGACGTTTTTCTGTAACCCCTTGAGGATTGTGACTCATTTTGACAAACAAAATTTGGCTATCGTTTAGACTTTAGACGATTTATGCAGTGTAGAAACGTCCTCAAGGAATGTAGGGGGATCAAATCCAACTCAAGTATGCCTCTGAATCCCACAGGCCCTTCCTAATCTGAATAAAATCGTATAATGATAGCCAAACTAAACTGCTAAAACGCTTTATAATCCTCAAGGGGTTAATGCTCAGAGGTGTGTACATTACTTCCATGCCAATTGGCATGACACCAGTAGAACATTTTAATTGATACCAGAATGTTCAGGGGTTCATGTCATGTCGGAATGTGTTGCCTTATATTTTGTCCGGATCGTGTGAGTGGTGGCTAGGAACGGGGCAACGGGGCTCTCCAAAAATTTCACCAGGGCCCATTTTGATCACTCAATATTTCTACCGATTATACCTGTTGATCTTGAGTAGCCTCGGCAGCAGTTGTAAGTTTTTGATTGGCCTCATTAAGCACCTGTAGCTCGTATTAAGCCATGCATCACACAGTTCGAACACGTGGACGGTTGGGATTAATTACTATCGAGTCCCTTCGTGCTTCGTTTACTGGTTCGTTTGTATTGTTCACTTGCTTCATAGGATAAACGACTCACTGCAAGCCTAAACATCCGAGGCCTGGTCGGTGTATCTCGGCTGGCATAAGTTAATAATCTCGTGTTATACTTCTCGTGCTCGTGATATTAGGTGTGGATATATATGTGTAAGATCGTGAACACTGGCAAGATCTACAAGAACACTTTGGGTCAACTTGGAGCAGTAAGTAAGCTGTGTTTACACTGTTTAGTACTATTATGAAATTGGTCAGAGTCCCTTGTGGGTTTAGGCTTAATGTCGTTTGGTAATTGTTTACATCGACTGTGGGAGACCTGCATGAATTCGCTATTTGGAAATATACATACATGTATACATATAAATACAGTAGATAGATAGATTTATTTTTCTTTTTTTATGGGTTGAAGGGCTGGAGGATCCGATGTCCCATTTTCACCCTGCCTTGTAACCTATTTTACTGTCAGGCGAAACAGAGGCAAGGGGTGTGAGGAGATTGCCCAAACATCTCCACCAGCCGAGAATCGAACTCGGTCCTCCCGGTTAGAAACCGGGCGCTCTACCAATGTCGCTACTGGCCACCCCATAGATGTCCTTGCAAGAATGGTGCTCGAAGGGTTAGAAGTTGGGAGAAAAATCTATTATTTGGGCTATAACGGTTGGTGACCCTAATGTATCAAGCGTGAGACTATAAACTAAATGAGATGGATAATTATTTCACTCTTGGATGGTGCAGGTGCAGGGGAAGATAAATTGCTTACATTTGGTGTTTTGGTGATCTGTGTAGTAATTTAGGATTTGGTTACTTAATCTTTCAAAATCTGCTTATTTGAGCATATTTTCTGGAAGCCTTTTTTTTCGACAACCTATAAATTCAAATCAGGAGCCACGAAAATATAGAATTTATCGTAATTAACAAACCCAATTAATTAATGTTAATGGATGCACAGTACATTTTTGTCCACTAAAAAGTACACACACATTGAAACAAAGGCACACATGAGTATATTACTATATATATATATATATATATATATATATATATATATATATACAGTATATATATAATCTGATTATATATATATATATATATATATATATATATATATATATATATATATATATACTTACTGTATATACAGTATATCACCGTACTGGGACAATATTTACGAGACGACCACGATTTTTTTCATTTTCGTTTTTAGGTAGTTTTTATCAACATACAGTGCTTTTAATTACTTAAAATCTCGGAAGATACGTTTTCACCATTATCCAACGACCTTAAAGCGCATGGATGTAGCCTACGTTATTTTTTCAGAGTAAAATATATAATGTTTTGCCTTGGGATACAGGATGGGTAACCCCCCCCCCCCCCCCCCCCCCCCCCTATGACTTATTGCAATCTGTATCTATTTTGCCAGTAAGGGGCCTATTTAGAGTTTTACTATCGTCGATGGGGAGAATTATAGTTAGAGTTTTTGTTTTTACAGTGCTTTATATAATGCCCATATAATGTATTTCCGATGGTCGAAACAAATTTAACTATTATCTTTACAACATTCTTATTCTATAATAGCCTTCAAAATTTGAGAGAAAATTAGTAGTGATCGAAGTTTCGTAAATAAGTAACCCGTACTGAAATGGTTGACTGTATGGATGGCTACAGTACTTACCAGGAACTTCATGATGAGAGGAGAGTTATAGCTTCACTGACTCTCCTTGCCTTGCAGCCCCCTTATATACTCTGAGGGAGGGGCAGGGAGGGCTACAAGGGGAGAGAGGGGAGGGACATAAGGGTTTGAAGGGGAGGGAGGGAGGTGTGGAATTGGGGAGGGGAGGGGAGGGAGGGAATGAAGGGTTAGCAGGGGAGGGAGGGAGGGAAGGGGAGAGAGGAGGAGGGAGGGACAGAAGGGGAGCTGGTAGGGGAAGGAGGGAGGTGTAAAATGGAAAGAGGGGAGGGAACGAAGGGTAGGGGGGCTGGTAGGGGAGGGGTCGGCAAGGGGAAGGGTGTGATAGGTACTAAGGAAGTTGAGAGATGAGAGGATGGGTCAGATGGGAGGAAAGGAATGGTTAAAAGGATGGGAGAGGTGAAAGGATAAGGAAGGGAAGGGAGGGAAGAGAAGGGGGAATTGTAATATATACGAAGGAGAGAGAGAGAGAGAGAGAGAGCAGTGGTAGGGGATAAGAAGAATGGAAAGGAGAGGAAAAATAGACCTGTAGATAGGAGGGGGAGAAATTTTAAGAGCACTCATGTGTCCTTATTCCATTTTTTCTTCCTCAACCTACGGCTCTCTACGAAGAAACGTATATCCGAAATCCTTTATAGGGATGCTGCAGTTCATAATTGCAACAGAGGTAATATGGAGAGGTATAATTGCAACAGAGGTAATATGGACAGGTATAATTTCAACAGAGATAATATGGACATGCATAATTGCAACAGAGGTAATATGGACAGGTATAATTCCAACAGGAAATATGGACAGGTATAATCGTTATAGAGGTAATATGGACAGGTATAATTGCAACAGAGGTAATAAGGACAGGTATAATTGCAACAGAGGTATTAAGGACAGGTATAATTGCAACAGAGGTAATATGGACAGGTATAATTGCAACAGAGGTAATAAGGACAGGTATAATTGCAACCGATAGGTATAATCGTGACAAAGTTAATATGGACAGGTATAATTGTGACTGAGGTAATATGGACAGGTATAATTGCGACAAAGGTATTTAGGACAGGTATAATTTCAGTTACAAAGTTACAATGATAAGGGAGGAATCCGAAGGTCACTCTCTACTCCCACCACCACCATCAGGCTAGGATGAGACCCCAAAAAAAGAAGACTCCATAAAAAACTACTAAAGACCTGGGGCTAGAAGACCACACCCAGTCCAGGGGAGCAGGTAGAGGGGGAGAGGGAAGGGTAGAGTCAGATATCCTGGCAAGGGTTCGATACCTGGCGATTGCTGTTTGAGTTTGTGAGGTGGAGTGTATGTTGTTAATGCTAGTCCCTAATATAAATGTTTGGAGATTTTAAGACACTCGCCCCGTTTGTTTGACGATTTTAAGACCTTTCGCCCCATTGCTTTGTCAATATTATTTCGTACCTTATAGGGACAGGTTTCTACCGATTTTTTTTTTTTTATATATTATCTCGAAGCTTTATAGAGTTCTGTGGGGTAAGATAACCCCCCCCCCTTAATGCTCTCTCTCTCTCTCTCTCTCTCTCTCTCTCTCTCTCTCTCTCTCTCTCTCTCTCTCTCTCTCTCTCTCTCTCTCTCTCTCTCTCTCTCTCTCTCTCTCTCTCTCTCTCTCCTCTCTCTCTCTCTCTCTCCCTTCCTCTCTCTCTATCTCTCTCGTCCTCTCCCTCTCTCTCTCTCTCTCTCTCTCTCTCCCTCTCTCTCTCTCTCTCTCTCTCTCTCCAGTTTAATAAAACAAAAACCGGGTTACTTTTACCCTGTTGCTGGGCTGTACAAAGAACTCGGACAATGCCTGTTATTACATTTCAAAAGAACCTAGATCTATTACAAGTATCACCCAATTTAATGTCTTTTGATTTATCGAGAGATAATCCCATTTTTTTCGATATATCAATTAAATGGACTTAGCCAGGTAATAACATCATAATTATATATATATATATATATATATACTGTATATATATATAATATATATATATAGCCGGTAATAACATCATAATTATATATATATATATATATATATACTGTATATATATATATATTGTATATTTATATTTAGCTTAATATACGAAATCCCTTGCATTGCCTACTGATGAGAGAGAGAGAGAGAGAGAGAGAGAGAGAGAGAGAGAGAGAGAGAGAGAGAGAGAGAGAGAGGATAATGAAGATGCAGAAGGGTGTGGATAAACAGTTACAGATTTGCATGTCACCTATCCTTTCTTTACTCTCTCTCTCTCTCTTTCTTTCTCATACACACATACAGTGCACATTCCCTGGCTGAATCTTCCCAAATGGTAAAACTATTAGCACAGTATCTCTAGTATTTTTTGAGTTCTAGGGTTAATGGTCAAGATTGTTGGCCTAAGTATAATGAATAGACTATATCATTCATCCTCCTCTTCTCTTTCGTCTTCTTCTTCCTCTTCCTCCTGCTCTTTATCCTCTGCATTACCTCCATCTCTCTTCTGCCAACTCCTCTCCCCTTCGTTTTCTTCCTCCTCCTCTCCCCCTTCTTCTTCCTCATCCTCCTCTTTCACCACATCTCCCCTTCTTCCTCTTCCTCCTCCTCTTTCACCTCCTTTCCCCTTCTTCTTCTTTGTCTTCCACCTCCTCTACCCTCCTTCTTCCTCTTCCACCTCATCTACCCTTCTTCCTCTTCCACATCTTATCTCCTTCTTTTTCCTCCTCCTCTTTCACCTCCTCTACCCTTCTTCATCCTCTTCCACCTCATCTCCTATTTTTCTTCCTCTCTCTCCAACTCCTATTCTTCCTCTCTCTCCATCTCCTCCTCTTCCCTCCACCTCCTCTCCTATTATTTCTCCTCCTCCTCTTCCAGCTTCCTCTCCCCCCCCCCCCAAATCAAGGTCGTGATGGCCCCAACACCCTAAGGGAAGGGTGGGGTAGAGGAGACCAAAGGAGATTCTTAATGAGGAGCCTTTTATTTTATTTTTATTACTTTAGTCTACTTTAATGTCTTTCACAATATTCAAGTCACTCATTTTATTACTACTATTACTACTACTACTGCTGCTGCTTTTTCTAAAACAACTACTTATTTTCTATGTGAGTGAGGGAGACAAAATGCAGAACTGCCTATAGCGAGTGCCTCCCCCATAGTTGAAAAAGTGACAGGGTCAATATCAAGGGACGTTCGAGCCAAAATGCCTGGACACACGGAGTTTGAAGCAATTTAAGTCATAGGAGGAGGGAAAGACTGATTCTGGAAGAAAGCTCCAGAGTTGAATAGAAGAAAGACATAGTAACGTTTCACTCTTGGGTTGGAGAGTTGCACAGAGTAGGGGTGGGATTGTGTTGCAAGACGAGTACCACGTACCCTACGTAGAGGAGGTGGTATGCACTGGGAGAGCTCTGAGGAACACTGATTATTATAGTAGCGATAGAATAGCGAGATATTTGTACTGCTACTATTATGTGGTCTTGATCCAGGAATTCCTCTATGGGTTTGGCTCCTTATATGGGTCCCTGTTCAGGTCTCTACAATTTAATAAGTATTATTTTACATGTCAACAATTTCTAGTTCTTGATCTTTATATTTCTTCAAGTTATCCTATCATATAATTGTTTCCATGGTCTCCAGTTACCGGTACATATGCAAGAAATATAATTGTCCATGTACTTCTCATATTTCTCTTCATGATCGAAATATTTAACCTTTAAACACACCAAAGGTTTCTTAATTCGAGTGCGTAACTACGTTATTGCATCAGGGGTAAAATGCGTGGAGGAAATGATAACATTAATTATACATTTTATGAATTTATCGATTAACTCAAATGCTAACACTTATATAATTGCTTAAATACAACTATATGAGTACCTAATTCTTTATGTGGCTGGTGGGCCTGTGTAATGAAAGGGAGAGGGAAGCAAGGACACACGCTGGAGGGGGAGGTGAAGCAGAGCAAGCAGATGAGCAGGACAGGTATTCTTGGAGTTTTTGTTATTCGGATCAGGAGTAGGGGGAAGGTGTAGGTTGGTCCGTTAACTGTTGTTTATGCTGTTGCTATTGTTGCTGTTGTTGTTCAAGGTCACCAGCCCCACCCAATATCCTCTAGTAAACAGGGGCTGGACACCTGCTGACATTGTTAACTAATAATAACAATAAATTGTTTGGTATATAATAAAATTTGACGAAATATATTTGGAAATCACGAATGACGATCCAGGGTCAAGCATGGTCATTTTGTGGCTATAGAATATGTCATACCGAGTGTCATGCTATGTGTTGGAGAGTCCATTATGTCGTTATGTGAAAGAGTTCACCGATCTCTGTATTATTTAGTAACTCCACCCCACCCCACCACGCCCAGCTCAACCCCCAGCCAACCCATATGGTCTTTGTTTTCGTAAGGGTCTTGTTGCATATACTGTACACTGTTGCAAATGAGTGTTGGATAATAGAACATTAGATTGTACCAACATTCTGAGAGAGAGAGAGAGAGAGATACTGTAGATAGATAGATATATAGCGAG
The DNA here is from genome assembly GCA_032716605.1 of Paralithodes platypus. NCBI lineage: Eukaryota > Metazoa > Arthropoda > Malacostraca > Decapoda > Lithodidae > Paralithodes > Paralithodes platypus. The sequence goes on from CM064489.1 coordinate 2,648,227, forward strand.
AGAGAAAATTATAAGCTAGAGGATATGACTGACAGTGTAATGGAAGGTCAAAACAAATGAAGAGGATATGGATAATGGTAGACATTGTAACAGCAGGAACGAATGGATAATGGTGAATATAACAGCTAATCCATATCACCGTCACTACTACTGTCTTCTGTTTCACCTCCTGTACATTGTCTCTGTCCAAACCCTGCGGCAGATCCCATTAGCCACCATCCCTTTCTCCTTTTCGAGGCTGAGACAAATGTATTTTATTGTATGTGCATGAAGGAGACAAACCGCAAGCTGCCTGTGACGAGTGTCCCCCCCCCCCCAAAAAAAAAAAAAAGCCAAAAGAGTGACAGAGAGACAAAGTGCCTGGACCCACGAATTTTAAAGCAGTCTAATTCATAGGATGAAGGACAAATTGATTGAAGGAGCTCTAGAGCCCTAGAGCTCTAGAGCTCTAGAGCCCAGAGTTCTAGAGCTCTAGAGCCCAGAGTTCTAGTCGAGTAGAAGAAAGACTGAGAAAATTAGCTAATTCTTAGGTTAGAGAACTGGACAGCATAGGAGTAGGATTGTGTTGAACGGCGCGTGCCTTACACTCGCCGCAAAGGAGGTGGTATGCACTGAGAGAGCTCTGAAGAACACCGATTGTTGTAATAGCGATATGAGATTGAAAGAAATACAACATTGAGGCATGTAGAAAGAGATTGTAGGGAGCTTGTAAGAGGAAGTGAGTTGATGAGGCGAAAAGCTTTTGACTCTACTGTTTCGAGAAGTGCGGTTTGGATGGAACCGCCCAACACATGCAAACAATACTCGATACATGGGTGCACTGTGCCCCTATACAGAGCAAGATGCTGTGTGGGGGTGAAGAACTCACAAAGACGGTTGAGTCCACCTAACTTCTGGGAAGCTGTTTTTAGCAAGAGTGATAATATGATCTTCCAAGAGAGGCTGGGTGAAAAAGATACACCAAGAATATTGAGAGAAGATGAAGGGTTGATTTATGGACACACGAATAAGAAGAGATAGATATAAGAAAATGAGGATGAATAGGCGAAGAAAATGGAGGAATGGAAGGGAGAACTGATATATTATACTACCGGGTCCATCCTTCCTTTATAACCCCAGGCGTTAAGTGTCCTTGTTTCTGTATCACCACCACACCCATCTTCACCACCACCACACCCATCTTCACCACCATCATCACCACCACACCTATCTGTATTACCATCTCACCATCACCACCACACCCATCTTCACCACCATCACCACCACACCCATCTTCACCACCACTCATATTCATTGCTAAACTCTCATAGTCCACCATCATCATCAAGATATTTAGGATAGTACTCCTCCTCAGTAACTTTAACATTACAATCGTATGCTAATATTACGTAATAGGGCTTCCATAATTATACAGTATGTGCGACTCCCCCCCCCCCCCCCCCCCCCCCACACACACACACAATCTCTCTCTCTCTCCCCCACACGTCCGCCCATGCCCCACCCACACTCTTGTACGACCTTTACCTTCAAGCCCTATAAGGTACCACACCCTAGAAAAGCACCGTTGGATTAAATGCCTCATTAAGGCTATCTTAAAACAGTGATCTGCAATTTCCCAATACTAAAGTATTTCCATTATGATTAGGTAAAAAAGGCTTCCCCACACTACTTCCATAATT
>CM064489.1:2650005-2731173 GCA_032716605.1 Paralithodes platypus
GTTGGAGAGTTTGCACAGAGTAGTGGGTGTTATTGTGTTGCAAGACGAGTACCACGGTACCCTACGTAGAGGAGGTGGTATGACACTGGGAGAGCTCTGAGGAACACTGATTATTAATAGTAGCGATAGAATAGCGAGATATTTGTACTGCTACTCATTATGTGGGTCTTGGAATCCAGGATATTCCGCTCTATGGTTTGGCTCCTTATATGGGTGTTCCCTTTTCAGGGTTCTCCTACAATTTAATAGAATTATATTTTACAATTGTCAACAATTTCTAGTTCTTTGATCTTTGATATTTCTTCAAGTTAATCCTATCAATAGATAATTGGTTTCCATTGGTCTCCAGTGTACCGGTACATCATGCAAGAAATATCATGTCCATGTACTTCTCATATTTCTCTTTCATGATCGACATATTTTAACCTTTACAACACTACCAAAGGTTTTCTTAACTTCGAGTGCTGTAACTACGTTGTATTGCATCAAGGGTACAATGCGATGTGCGGAAATGATAACATTAATTAATACATTTTATGAATTTATCGATTAACTCAAATGCTAATCACTTATATAATATGCTAAAAAATACCAACTCATATGAGTACCTAATTCTTTTAAACAAAAAAAACAAAAAACATAAAAAAAAAAAAAAAAAAAAAAAAAAATGGTGGCTGGTGGGCCTGTGTACATGAAAGGGAGAGGGAAGCAAGGCCCCACACTAGGAGGGGGAGGTGCAGCAGAGCAAGCAGATGGAGCAGGACAGGTATTCCTTGGTGTTTTTTGTTATTCGGCTCAGGAGTTAGGGGGAAGGTGTAGGTTTGGTCCGTTAACTGTTGTGTTATGCTGTTGCTGATTGTTGCTGGTTGTTGTTCAAGCGTCACCAGCCCCACCCCACATACTCCTCTAGTAAACCAGGGGGCTGGACACCTGCTGACAGTTGTTAACTAATAATAACAAAAAAGTTAGTTTGGTATAATAAGTAAATTTGACGAAATATATTTGGAAATCACGGAATGGACAGATCCAGGGGTCAAGCATGGGGTCATTTGTGGCTATATGAATATGTTCCATAATCCGAGTGGCCTTGCTATAATGTTTTGGAGAGTCCATTATGTCGTTATGGGGTGAAGATGTTCACCGATCTCTGTATTATTTAGTAACCCCACCCCCACCCCCACCCGACGCCCAGCTCCAACCCCCAGCCACCCATATGGTCTTTGGTAGTGTCGGGGGGGGGGGGTAAGGGTCTCCATTGGTTGCATATACTGTACACTGTTGCAAATGAGTGTTGGATATAGAACATTAGATTGTACCAACATTCTGAAAAAGAGAGAGATAGAAGATACTGATAGATAGATAGATATATAGCTAGAGAGAGAGAAAATTATAAGCTATAGGATATGACTGACAGTGTAATGGGAAAGGTACAAAACAAAATGACGAGGATATGGATAATGGTAGACATTGTAACAGCAGGCACGAATGGCATAATGGTGAATATAACAGCTAACATCCATATCACCTTGTCACTACTACTGTCTTCTGTGTTTTCAACGGCGTCCTGTACATTGTCTACTGTCCCAAACCCTGCGGCATATCCCATTTATCCACGCATCCCCTTTCTCCTTTTCGAGGCTGAGACAAATGTATTTTATTGTCATGTGCATGAAAGGAGGACAAACCGCAAGCTGACCTGTGACGATTGTCCCCCCCCCCCAAAAAAAAAAAAAAGCCAAAGAGTGACAGAGAGACAGACAGTTGCCTGGACCCACGAAAATTTTAAAGCAGTCTAAATTCCATAGGATGAAGGACAAAATTGATTGAAGGAGCCTCTAGAGCCCTAGAGCTCTAGAGCTCTAGACCCAGAGTTCTAGAGCTCTAGAGCCCAGAGTGCTAGTTCGAAGTAGAAGAAAGACTGAGGAAAATTGAGCTAATTCTTAGGTTAGAGCAACTCGGACCGGCAATAGGGGAGTAGGATTGTTTTGAGAGACGGCGCTGTTGCCTTACAGCATCGCCGCAAAGGAGGTGGTATTTCACTGAGACAGAGCATCTGAAGAACAACCGGATTGTTTGTAATAGCGATATGAGATTTTTGCGAAATAAATAACAACATTGAGGCATGTAGAAACGAGATATGTAGGGAGCTTGTAAGAGGAAGTGAGTTGATGGAGAGCCGAAAAGCTTTTGACTCTAACTGATTTTCGAGAATTGCGGAATTGGAATTGGAACCCGCCCCCAAACACATGCAAACAACATACATCTGATCCAACATGGGTGCAGTCTGTGCCCCTAATACAAAGCAAGATGCTGTGTGGGGGAGGTGAAGAACTCACAAAGACAGGTTGAGCTCCACCTAACTTTCTATGGGAAGCGGTGTTTTGTGTTAGCAAGAGTGATAATATGAATCTTCCAAGAGAGGCTGGGTGAAAAAGATACACCAATAATATTGAGAGAAGATGAAGGGTTGATTTATGGACACACGAATAAGAAGAGATAGATATAAGAAAATGAGGATGAATAGGCGAAGAAAATGGAGGGATGGAAGGGAGAACTGATATATTATACTACCGGGTCCATCCTTCCTTTATAACCCCAGGCGTCAAGTGTCCTTGTTTCTGTATCACCACCACACCCATCTTCACCACCACCACCACACCCCATCATCACCACAACACCATCATCACCACCACACCTATCTGTAGTCATTACCATCTCACCATCACCATCATCACCACACCCATCTTCTCCACCATCACCACCACACCCATCTTCACCACCACTCATATTCATTGCTAAACTCTCATAGTCCACCATCATCATCAAGATATTTAGGATAGTACTCCTCCTCAGTAACTTTAACATTACAATCGTATGCTAATATTACGTAATAGGGCTTCCATAATCATACAGTATGTGCGACTCCCCCCCCCCCCCCCCCACACACACACACACACAATCTCTCTCTCTCTCTCTCCCCCACACGTCCGCCCATGCCCCACCCACACTCTTGTACGACCTTTACCTTCAAGCCCTATAAGGTACCACACCCTAGAAAAGCACCGTGGATTAAATGCCTCATTAAGGCTATCTTAAAACAGTGATCTGCAATTTCCCAATACTAAAGTATTTCCATTATGATTAGGTAAAAAAGGCTTCACCACTAACTTCCATAATTTAACAAAGACTAGAGTTATAGAGTCAATATTTCTACCATTTGGGAAGAGTCAACCAGGGAACAGGTGTGGAAATTTACAGCCCATTTGCTCTAGCCCTGTTTGAGTTACAGAGGATAGTTAAAATCTTATAGCCTACTTATAATGAATAAACACGCAGTAGTGTCCCTTTGGTGTAGTCGTAATGGCCACACTCCGAGAAGGCCGCAACCAGAAAGGCTACAGACTCCTAACCTAGCATAGCTTGATTAAGCCCAGCTAAGCCTAATCTAACTTAATCATACCTACCCTAACCTAACTTAATCTTAACCTAAGCTAACTTACCTAAGCAAACCTAGCCTCATATAACTTAATTATCATACAGTAGCTAAAGCTGCTTAAGATTGTGGCCGTTTGGGTTGTAGCCGTTTAGTGGCATGGCCATTGTTTACTTTATTTGTTATTTTGTTATATGTATATACAGGAGACAAAATGCAGGCTGCCTGTAACGAGTGTCTCCCCCAAAGCCAAACTAGTGACAGAGAGCCAAACCCAAGGAACGTTGGGGTCAAAATGCCTGGACACACGAAGTTTAAGCTAGCATGCCAAGTCACAGGAAGAAAGAACAAATTTTACTTTGAGAAATCTAGTGTAGCATAAGCTGTGATCCCTGCAGCTTCATTTAGAGGGTACCACATACAATATATCCTGTTCTTGACCCTGGATAGTTCCAGAGATCACACCCTATCCCACACATACGGTCCTTCCTTGTCCTTATAGCTTATAGTCTAGGTTACGTTGCTACAGTATATAGTCGCTCTAGTTAGTATTTAGCTTTAGACTTGTTCATTTCATTCTCTTTCAATAAATGGCAACCCTTGCTATTTTTAGTCATTGGCTTACATAAGAACATAAGAAAATGGGAGTCTGCAGAAAGACGATTGGCACCCAACCCCAAGTACAAGGCATAATTATAGGCCCAACTCACTAATACCATGAGGACCAACCTCACCAAAACGGTCAGAAGCTACTGTATATGCGAAGCGTTGTCATTAAAGTGCTCTTCCTCTTAGGGTGTATACATTGAGTGTATGTAAGCCTCGTGTGTATACTGAGGGTAAGATGTATCCTGTTGCTGACCCTGAATAATACGTATAGTGACCACACCCTAAAGCCGGTATCACACGAGAGCTTTTATGGTCAACATTCGATGGTCAACATTTTTCTGGCAAAATTTCTGGAATATTTTGCCCTGGTATCGGAAACTAGACTGATGGTTTATGAATTTAGGTAACCGATATATTGTGAATGTTGACCTCTTAAGCTGCCAGACCAGTGTCGAGGATACATGTTGAGGGAAAAGTGCTCGTGTGATACCGGCATAACACAGACCTTCCAGCTTCCTTTTCCTCTCATAACCTTCGCCAACGAACTTGACGGAGGTTGTATTATTGCCTCCGTTTGTTTGTCTGTTTGTCTGTCTGTCTGTGAACAAGATCTCTCATAAAGTTATGAAATTTGGTGGGCAGGTAGGATATGCGCCAAAAAAGAAGTAATTCAATTTAAGGGAAGATGGGCTATTTTTCTGAACATCCTTCTCCCTCATGTTTAGCCCCTTTAGTGTTTAGATTCTAAGACGTTCGGCCCATTAGTTTGGCGGTTTTGAGATTTTACACCCCTTTTCTTTGTCAATATTAAGACCTTTCGTGCCATGTAGGTGTTTCCTGGCGAGTAATAGCGAGCCTGTAATTTTTAAGAGTAACCAGCCTTCGGCCAGGACATATTTCTATCGAAAAATTTACACATTTATCTTGAAGGGGGATCCTGTTATTTATATTTGTTGTTAAAGTTTGATGGAGGTCTAGGGAGGAAACTATAAAAATAATAAATAAATTAAAAAATCGACCAACAAGTGAACCATCCCCCCTTAAGAGGCTATCAGTAGAGCGTATGCCTCCGCCAACGTAGGTGGAGGTGTGTATTATACCAAGTGCCCCTTTATTTGATCTATGTTGCTCATTTACTCGCTCCAGTTATTTTATGTATTGAGTGAATGTTATGTATTGAGTGAATGTTATGTATTGAGTGAATGTTATGTATTGAGTGAATGTTATGTATTGAGTGAATTTTATGTATTGAGTGAATTTTATGTATTGAGTGAATTTTATGTATTGAGTGAATTTTATGTATTGAGTGAATTTTACTCTCGTTCATTATATTTTATGGTCTAACCGTAGCCGGACTATACAGGAATAATAGCGACCTAGTATACTGAAAGGGTTAACCCCCTCTGTACCGGCAACGTCATTTTAATTTTATTCTAGCCATATTTAGACGATTTTTTACAGCTTAATAAGGATCTGTGGTAGTAGTAATATGGGTCAAATGAGATAGTTCGACGCTTGCTAATTGCCGGAGGACCTTACCAAACTGAATAAAATCGTCTAATAGTAGCCAGAATAAAGTTGAAAGTACGGCAGCGGTAATGAAGGGGTTAACAACACTATCAATACAATCGTCTAACAGGAGCCGGACTATAAGGAATAATAACATCCTGGTATACTGAAGGGGTTAAGACCACTACCAAGGCTGTCCACTTACCTACCTACGTACCGGGATGAACTGGTCCCTCTGTCGTGTCTCATTAATAATAGTTATCCTTTTTTGTAGTCCAGATCAGTTGATAAGGGTGAATCTTCGTTACTTTTTGTTTCGCTAAGTAAGAGTGAATGTTGGTATAATGTGAATTTTCAAAAATAAAACATAAATATCGTAAGTTAACGCGCTCCAAGCTGGGTAGATGTTGTATACTGTAACTGAGTTACAAATATAATCATTAATTATCCAATGGCTAAGGTATATATATATATATATATATATATATATATATATATATATATATATATATATATATATATATATATAATGTATTTATGTAATGGCTATATTAATTTGTTATGTTATACTTATGATTATTTTATATTTGAAGACATAATTTCTACACATAACGTCTATATATCATATAACTTTCAAGCTTCGTTTTAAATATTATGTTTCTTCAGTGTGTTTCCAACCCTTTTTCATTTAGCAGTCCATTCTATTTAACGTCCCCTCCAACTCAAGGCCTCACCACAAGTTCAAGATCATCCGGTGCTCATCCTCGTTTACAGAAAAAAGTTAAATTCGACCCCTCGTCTAGTTTTTATGGTGTTGGGCGGGGTTGGGAAGGGTCGAGCGTGAGGTGGTGTGGGAAGGTGGTTTGAGGTGGAGTGGGAAGGTGGTTTGAGGTGGAGTGGGAAGGTGGTTTGAAAGCAATTGGTTCGTATACTTACACACATGGGAAGGGACTAACCAATACCTACCCATCTACTATATATCTCTGTCTTTTTATCTTGGGGCTAACCTCCTATCCCCATTTTCTATCTATAGTCTGTTCATTATCGCGAATCAAGAACTTGTGAGGACCTAGCGTCTTGAAATTGGATCTCTGACACTATTCCAATTTGAGGGGGGGGGGGGGCTACTCGTTACAGGCAACTTTGCCTTTTGTCTCTGTTTTACACACACACACACACACACACACCGGGAGGGTTGGAGCAAACGGACTGTAAATGTAAATGTTTTACTCATTGCAAAATTGTTATCATGTAGACTCGTATGTTGTGAGAGTTTGGAGATTGGGAATTCTATCCTCGCCATATTAAATAGACTATACTGTCAGGCAATTTTAGTCAGCTTAGTTATCCCTTGTCATTAAAGGTTAAGATTTATCCTCTCATTTAAAAGAACGTCCAACACTGAGTCACCCCTGGCTAGATCCGGATACAGAAACGGATGCTGCCGGGTAGTGTTGGCGGAGAGAGGAGGGGCGCCGGACCAGATGATGGAGATTGATTAAAGAAAGGATAGATAGAATAGACAGGTGAAGGAAAAGGAGATGGGAAATGTGGGATGAGATAGAAGGAGGGAGGTAGGACAAGTGGAGAAGAGAAACCGGTAGCTGAGAGGGAAGAGAACTGGTGTAAATAAATTCGTGTAAAATGCGAGGACAGACTGACCTAATTTGGACAGAGACAGTTTCGGAGGTTGACCTGTGTGTGTGTGTCTGTGTGTGTGTGTGTGTGTGTGTGTGTGTTTGTGTGTGTGTGTGTATCCGTAAGTGTATATGTGCGCGCCTTGGAAAATAATAGACAAATGTCCATGAAACAACATAATATGCAATAATGTGTCAGAAAAATCCACTAGCTATCCGTGGGATTCAAACCCTTGTCTTCAGATGAGGCCCCAGGGCGTTACCTCTGCTAATTAAATCTCATTTAACCCTTTGAAGATCATGACGCATTATGGCAGTTTGTTCTGACTATCATTATACAATTGTGTACAATTTAGGAAGGATCTGTGGGACTTATAAGGATAAATAATATCTCAATTAAACCTCTGACTTCCATATACCCTTCCTAATCTGAATAAATTCGTGTAATAATAGCCAGAAAACAAAACAAAACAATAAATGCGTAATCGGATCTTGAAAGGGTTAATACAATGCTAGCCATATTTCGTTACACAGGTACAGTCGTGCTAATAAGTTATGTCCCAGCTGTCATTACGTTTGGCTTGCTTCGTGCTGTATTAATGTCTGTCAGATGTTGAATAGACTGGGCAAGTGCAGGAACATATGTTTGTATATTTCACTCGATATGAAGAAATGAAGCTTAGTTATAGCTGATACCAATTAGGCTATTAATCAAAACATACTTGGTGCCGAGACATCACTTATTAGCGCGACTGTATTTGCAACACATGAAGACAATAAAACACGTCAACATTTTCTGGTCCACATTTTATTCTTGCTCAAACCAACATGTGTCTCGTCTAAAGCCTATTTTAGGTTACCAAGATATATATAGACAAACACCGCGTATATATCTTGTAGGGTAGAACACTCAATTTGTACGCAGTGCTCTGGTTAGTACGCAGAACATCGATAAACAATTCATACGCATGAATAATAATAGAGTTAATATACGGTAATTAAGTTACAGCGTTGAATATTAATAGCGACGCAGCCATTTGAATATGTATCGAAGGCAAACGAGACCTATCTACTTTGTTTACTTCCTTATATCTATACTTGAATATATCCCCTCTGCTTTAGTTCTTGGCTTTAAGGGATCCCTCCTCGTTTGTTTTCTCTTTCTCTACCTCTCTCTTTGGCTTGTATCCATTCGGCCCCATTCAGCCTACTGTTTTAAGACGTTTACCCCATCCAGGTGTCAATATTTTCCTGGCGAGCGGAAGCGAGCCAGCATACATATTTTTTTGGTTTGACAGCAAGCAAAATTTGTAAATTTTTCGATAGAAAAATGTCTCCGGCGAAGCCGGATTTCTCCATACAATGCTGGCTCGCTATCGCTCGCCAGGAAGAAATCGACACCTGGATAGGGATAAACGTCTTAAAACAGTTGGCTGAAGGGGCCGAATGGATACAATCCAGGGAAAAAGAGAAGAGAGAAAGGTAAAACAAAAGCCGATGACCCCCTTTAATGGTTCAAAGATTCCAATGGGTGTATCAGAATTATTGCTCACGACTGTACATGTTGACACTTAACCCCTTCAACACCGAGGACGTGCTTTTCATGATATTCTGGCAACAACTAGACGATTTTACTCGGCTGATGAAGGGAATTTGGCAGTTAAAAAGGCTTCCAACGCTCTCCATTTGCCCTTTTAGCTACGAGTTCTCCTGTCTAAGCTGCATAGAATCGTCCTAATGTAGCACAAAAATAAAACACTACCGGTAACGAAAGGGTTAAGTTTATTAATAGAACTCGATTCGCTATTTTTGTGGGTAGGAATTGTATAGATGGTGCGTACTAATTAGAGGCAGTGCGTGCAAATTGGTCAGTATACCCTCTGTTACAGTCATCGTGGTAGAAAACGGCACACGGAACAGTACTCAAGGGGGGACTCATCTGTCAACAAAATAGGGGGTTTATAAAGGGTAAAGAAAACGGGTCATTGATATAGATGTTGAGAATAATTTACCCTTTGAAAGAAATAAGTAAGGGGGTGTTTGTTTCTGTACCCCCTTCTCCCTCATGTTTAGCCCCATTAGTTTTGAGAGTATAGGACGTTGCCTCAATTACTTTGACTATTTAAAGACCTTTCGATCCATTTTTCTTAGTGCCATTTAGGTGTCGATTTTTTTTCTGGCGAGCGATAGCCAGCTTGCAATTTAGAAGAGATCTGCCTTTGGCCGGGACACTTAAAAACCGAAAAATGCATAAATTTATCTCGAAGGAGGGTCTTGGGAATATTTTTGTAAAGCTTGATGGAGGTTTAGGGATTAAATATAATAAATCAATACAATTATATTCTCCTCTTAACCCTTTGAGTTTCACAGATCTTTGCTTAAGTTAAATTAAATGGTCACATACGGATGAGGATTATGGTGCATCTTAGCAGTATATTATGGCTTATCATTAGACGAGTTTATTAAGTTTAGGAAGGAAGTGTGGGAATTAAAACGATACCAACTAATTCAATTTCAAGTAATTAAGTCATAGTTAAGATAGTTTTTAACCCTTTGATTGCTAGAGGCCCTTCCAAAACTGAATAAAATCGTCTAATGATAGCCAGAATAAACTTCCAAAATGCGTCATCATACTCAAGGAGTTAATTATATTACGTAATGGATGGCGTGAATAGTAAATATACAATCGTTATTAAATATTTAATGCTATTTAATTTACATAAGGGATTCATAATACGGAAATAATACAAATAACAAAATTCTAGTAAAATAACAATGGATAAATAATAATAATAATAATAATAATAATAATAATAATAAAACAAAACATTATGAAACTACATAAAAACCTAACTGTTTGTGATAATCTTACGGTACCTATTCCATATAATCATAATGAAAACCTTTTATTTGCCTTACTCTTCATAGCCCCATATGATTTTATTCAGCGGAGGAAAGTTCACTGCGTATCGATATGCTAAATACTCACGTCGATTACGCCTTCCTAAGCTGGATAAAATCGTCTGGAGGTCGCTAGAATAATACAACAGGCCCTGTTTAAGTATATTATGTTTCTTTTAAGGGGAGGTTTTTAGTTAGTTCGCTAGACTTCCATCAAGCTTAACATTACAACCCCTAGATCCCCTTTCAAGATAAATTGGTACATTTTTCGGTAGAAAAATTTCCCGGCCGAAGGCCGGTTCCTCTGAAATTACAGGCTCGCTGTCGCTCGCCTGGAAAAAATCGACACCTAAATGGCACGAAAAGTCTTAAAATTGACAGAAATGGGACGAAAGTTCTTAAAAACGCCAAACTAATGGGGCGAACGTCTTAAAATATCAAAAGCAATCGGGCTAAACATGAGGGAGAAAGGGGTCAAGAAAAAAATCCCTCAAGTGGAAATCTCCCCTTAACCCCTTGAGGATTTTGTCACGTTATGACAACGTTTTCTGGCTTTCATTAGACGATTTTACACAGCGGAAGGATCTGTGGACATCAACAGGGATAAGACTTGTTCATTTACCCCTCTGACTTCCATACACCCTTCCTAATCTGAATATAATCGTCTAATAATAACTAGAATAAACGGTCTTAAAATGCGTCTCATAAATAGCATTGAAGGTCTTAAAATGCGTCTCATAAATAGCATTGAAGGTCTTAAAATGCGTCTCATAAATAGCATTGAAGGTCTTAAAATGCGTCTCATAAATAGCATTGAAGGTCTTAAAATGCGTCTCATAAATAGCATTGAAGGTCTTAAAATGCGTCTCATAAATAGCATTGAAGGTCTTAAAATGCGTCTCATAAATAGCATTGAAGGTCTTAAAATGCGTCTCATAAATAGCATTGAAGGTCTTAAAATGCGTCTCATAAATAGCATTGAAGGTCTTAAAATGCGTCTCATAAATAGCATTGAAGGTCTTAAAATGCGTCTCATAAATAGCATTGAAGGTCTTAAAATGCGTCTCATAAATAGCATTGAAGGTCTTAAAATGCGTCTCATAAATAGCATTGAAGGTCTTAAAATGCGTCTCATAAATAGCATTGAAGGTCTTAAAATGCGTCTCATAAATAGCATTGAAGGTCTTAAAATTGACAATGGAAATGTGGCGATAGGTCTTAAAATCATCAAACTAATGAGGCCTTAAACAAAACAACTAATAGGGCTAAACATGAGGGAGAAGGTGGTCCATAGCCTATAAGAACACCCACTTAAAAGAATATTGATATTGAGAAACGCATCTATTTTATTTATTTATTAAACTATTTATTTACCCATTTTTACCCTTGATTCTTTACAGCGTTCCGACAGATACATTTTCAACATCTATTCCATAATATATTTTGGCACAGTTAATTCTGGCTATCATTAGGCGATTTCATACAGCTTAAAAAGGATCTGTGGGACTATAAAAGGATACAGACTCTCTGAATTAACCCTGTGACTTCAATATACACTTCCTAATCTGAATGAAATCATCTAACAATAGCTATATAATATAAATGAAATGCGTCTTTGTATCCTGAACAGGTTAACCCTCTCAGTACCGATGACGTCCTTTTCCATTATATTCTGGCAACTGTTGGGCGATTTTATTCAGATTAGGAAGGGTTTATGGACGTCAGAAAGTTACTCGAGACAGTATTTACCCTTATAATTCCCACAGACCCTTCCTAAACTGTATATAATCGTCTATTGGTAGCCAGAGTAAACTGTCGAAATCCTTCATAATCTTCAAACGGTTTAACACATTTTAAAAGTATATTATTATTACTTCCATAGCCTGTTGTTTCCAGCTGATGGTAAATTGTCATGGCTCCATCTTGTTTACTCGGATATTACGAAGATTTTGTAGCGAACTATGTCGTTAACCCTTACAGTACCGGCGAAGTCCTTTTATTATTACTTTAGCTACATCTTGACGATTTTCTGCAGATTAGGAATAATCTATGGTAGTTACAAGGATTAATGTTTATAGCCTGCAGCACTGTAATGGCGAGACGTCCCTCCTAAGCTGAGTAAAATCGTCTAAAAGTTGCCAGAGTATAATTAAAAGGGCGTCACTGGTAATGAAAAGGGCGTCACTGGTAATGAATGGGTTAATTATACAAAATTGGCAATAATAGGATGTAGATATATTAGGTAGCGCCAACGAACTTGACCCCTTAACTTCTTATAACTCAAAATGAATGAAAGCAATCGGGTTGAAATTCCTCTCATTTGGGAAGAGTCCACCAGGTAATAGGTGTGGATATTTACAGCCAGTTTGCTCTAGTCCGCTTTGAGATACGAAGAGGTCAGGGATCGTTGGCGCCACCTACATAGTATAGTTTCATATTTGTCTATTAATAATTATCGATAACTCAGCTGGTAAAGGATTGTATTACCATCAGTTGGAAAAGAACATAATATGTTACGCATTATTTGGCACGTATATTTGGCACATTATGAACTTATGTCAATTATTTTTCACATTTACATATCAATAGGGATTTTTGGCACATTTATGGTCTTGACCTTGATTCCTCTTTCATGTGTTGATTACCTTTATACATAATATCATAATTAAAGTATAGATCAGAGTTCTGGAGTATATTATTGTTAATATTATGATACAAATATAACTTATATTATAAATCTTAATATATAACTTCCTTGGCGGCTATCATGTGTTTGAAGGTTACCACAAGTTAACTTTCACAAAACCTTACCTAATAATGTCACAACGAATAATTTAGGTATACTTATAACGAGCTTGGACAGTCATGTAGGACAGGATCACATAATGAATAATGAATAATGGCATTCATGAATATATTTATACCGATGACGTGAGTAGAGGTTTTATTTATTATCATTATCATTATTATTATACATATATTTTTTCTTGGACGAATTGCGCACCAGGTGTCTCTTTATGGGAGGGCTTCAAGATTATGGATGAAGGAAAATCGGCGAGCGAGAGCGAGAGAGAGAGAGAGAGAGAGAGAGAGAGAGAGAGAGAGAGAGAGAGAGAGAGAGAGAGAGAGAGAGAGAGAGAGAGAGAGAGAGAGAGAGAGAGAGAGAGAGATAGAGAGAGAGAGAGAGAGAGAGAGAGAGAGAGAGAGAGAGAGAGAGAGAGAGAGAGAGAGAGAGAGAGAGAGAGAGAGAGAGAGAGAGAGAGAGAGAGAGAGAGATGCAATAATCGGGAAATTAAAGGCCACGAAGTCTAACAATAACAAGTAAATGTAACAAAGGCCAAAACAAACAAAGCAAGCCACGAGAAAACCTCAAATAAATATAAATATTACTGAACGCATTCAAGACATAGAAATAAGTGAAGGTTTGACGATAAGCCAATACATTCGTGGTCAATTTAAGGGGATAATGTTTAAATACGTCCATATAAATTAATTAGAGCGACAGTGCTTAGAGGTAAATTAATATTGATAACTAATATTAATCCTAATCCGAGTTGGTGTGAGTGTTGGATGGACCGTGGCAGTGTAGTAGCTTACCCCAGATTCACAATATCTCTTACAATGATCTAGTTGCCATTATACTATTTTACTGATGTTATATTTGGTTTAAAAAGAAAACAAATAAGTGGGGATTGGGCCTGAGTATATAGATTGATAGATAGATAGATATTTGGTAGTATATCGTCTTTTTAAAGATATATAAATAACTAGATAAATAGATAAGTAGTATCTATGTTAAGAGTACATTATCCTTTTCAGACATTTGTGTTTTTGAGAGTTTGTTTTGTACAGAATATTATTAATTTTGACTATTTTTTTGTATATAGATAAGCGTTTCAGGCAACAGTTTACAGAATTATCTGAGTTGCGTATGTCATCATGCCTATTTATGTTTTTCTTATATTCTTGCAATCACCAAGTTATAATTATGTTGTATGAACTGGAATCAGCATAGGTTTTCTTCTTAATAATATCGTTTCTGTAAGTTTAGTGCAAAATATAAATTAATGGTTTCATAGATTTGAGTACAATCCCAATTAAATATTACATATAGACAATTTTTGTTCACGTTGAAAATATCCCATATCATTATCAAGTCAATTCTGGATCTATGATATTTGATTTCTAAGCTGGAAAGGTAATTCGGTTCGCAAAAGTATGATAAGAATAGGACTGTTAAAAAATATGGTCTTAATAGATTACATCAAATTAAGTCATTGTTAAATCAGTAAAAGTTAACCCCTTCAGTACCTATGACGCAATTTCACATTTTGTTCGAGTTATAATTTGGTGACTTTATACAGCTTAGAGAGGATGTATAGGAATCAAAGGGGTATACACACTCTTAATTAACCCTCAAACTCCCACAAATTCCTCCTGAGTTGAATATAATCCTCTAATAATAATATACCGTATATATATATATATATATATATATATATATATATATATATAGTGAAGAATGGCGCCATAATTTACTGAAAGGGCTTATTTCAGATCAGCACTTTCAGCATACATCTCTCTGGACCATCTTGTAACTTTTATAATTATCTGTTTGAGTGCTAAAATGGGCCACTGGTGAGGAATGCTAATGTTGACTTTGAACCAATAAAACCTGTCTAAAGATATATGGTTTTGTTTTAATGACAGGACCTTTATATCATTCAAATTATGACAGTCTACATAACTTGTTTTCATTTGATACATATGTGAGTTATTCTAGCTGTATCGTTTGTGTACCACTTTTTGTATATATATATATATATATATACTGTATAATTATAATATATAAAGTCTTGTATTTTTCTATCACTAGTTTATACAAGGGCCAATCACCTCTTCAATTAATAGTATCAATATAATTAATTAAAAAAGGCCTATGTATCTTTAGTCATAGTTTGATGAGTTAAACTCAATATTGGCATTTGTTAACATTGGCCCTTTTAGCACCATCCAGATAATTATATCCCTTGAAGATCTCAGTCTACGGTAAGAAAAACCACATTACGGGGGCCCACCTTGCTTGTGTTTTCTCTTTCTCTTTCTCTCTCTTTGGCATGTATGCAGTCGGCCCCATTCAGCCTACTGTTTTAAGACGTTTACCCCCATCCAAGTGTCAATATTTTCCTGGCGAGCGATAGCAAGCCAGCATATATATATTTTTATTTTGACAGCAAGCTAAATTTATACATTTTTCGATAGAAAAATGTCTGCCGAATGGATACAAGCCAGGGAAAGAGAGAAAAGGAGAGACAGATAAAAAAAAAAAGCCGGTGACCCCCCACATTAAGAAGATCCAGACACCAAGAAATATAGACACGAACTTCTAGTGTTAAGAGACGTAGAATGAACTAGCTAGTGTCATGATGAACTAACTCTTATACTCGGTGCCAATAGATATAATTTTGTGTGAATATACTGATTGTAGTGCATACAGCCAGGGTCTATTTTTAGCTAATGTACAGTTAGCCTCAGGAATTTGTATCCACTCTATGATATGATGTATAACTGCCCTGATGGTGTAATGGTTAGTGTTTAAACTGTGTATGTGGTAACCCAGGTTCGAATCCCGGTGGATCACATGCTTGCTTTCATTCATTTCTTTGGGAGGTGTGTATGGTGTAGTAAAAATAATAAAAATGGATAATCTAATTTTATTTATTTCACTCCCAACACCAAACACCTCCCAATGAAATGAATGAAAACATGTGATCCTGGGTTACCATATACATATCTTAAATAATCTAACCATTACACCATCAATACAGTTAAAGGTTAAGTACATGCCTACGACTATATATCCATTTATCGAATACTGTATATCAATGTAATCATGTACTCGGTATGTTCTTAGGGAGCTGTAAGGTACAGTAGATGAGGTGTAGAGGATATAGGTTGTAGTGGGAGAGGTTTTAGTGCAGGTAAAATAGGGATGTGCAGGTTAAGTAGGGATGTGTGTACAAATTCGTGTGATTAACTGTACATTTACACCCAAAATTTTGTGGTATGTTTTTGTATATTCTTTTTATAGCTGCAACTACATTTTTCCATGGTTTTCCAAATACACTAACCTAAACTACCCACATTCTAACCTAACAGAGTACCTAGTCCAATTTCCCTTACGGAAACATTAAACATTTTCTACTGCATAATCGAACTGGTCCCTGATGTACTGCACTTTCCAAACAAACTGAACATTATGTGTTTAGCTTCACCCTTAACAGATTGTGTTATTGAGTTTGATCTGAGCCTAAATTCTGCCAAACCTGTCACACAAAACAGTTATTTGCTTTTAGAATAATAGTGTTCATCTTGCCGCATTGGTATTTTGATATTCCAGTGTGACAAGTTAACCCTTTCAAGATACATTTACACATTTATTTTCTGTGTTATGGCTATTATTAGATGATTTCATTCACATTAGGAAGGTTATATGGAAGTCAGAGGATTAATTGAGATAGTCTTTACCCTTTTCATTCCGACAGATCCTACCTAGGCTGTGTATTATTGTCTAATGATAGCCAGAATAAACTTTAAAAATGCATCATAATCTTCAAAGGGTTCAAAAAAAAATCTAGGAGCAAATGAGTTGTTAACAGTTTGTTTTGAAGGTTTGTGGTACAGATCAAATTACGTAATATGATAATTTTGGGGTCTCTTAAGGATAATTCTGTCCCTATCACGAACAATAGCACATGACTAAGGTGAAACATTGGAAAGGACTACCAGTGATTTTGATCAAACAATGATTGTATGATGAAAAACACGATGATGTCAATACGTATAGGTGCAAGAGAGAGACAAAGTTTAACCACAGTTGGGTCCGAGGTATCACAGCAGTTGGCTACTATTGACATGTACACTCGGTCAAGGAAGTATCTGCACCCCTACGCTGATCATCTGGTGTGTACAGCTTGATAGGGTTGGCACCCCTGCATGCAACTATATCCATGTGCCAGAGAGGATCTGACACATGGATATAGTTGCAGGCAGAGGTGCCAACCCTATCGAGCTGTACACACCAGATGATCAGCATAGGGGTGCAGATACTTCTTTGACCGAGTGTACATAGAAATATATTATTATTATTTTTATCTGATGTTTACCTATTAGTATTATTTCTACTGTCATCCTATTATTGTTGATATTTGATATACTTCATCAACGTTTATAAAGTGATATTTTTAAACCTTACCATGGCTATCATGAACGCATTGGTGAGTTGCTGCAATATGTCATAGTCAAGGAGTTGTATACCTGCATGGATTTTAACTTATTCGTTTTCAATGTTCTACTGTTATTAATAGTTTACAGAAATTAGTATCATCTCAAATGCTTAGTGTCTAGTTAGATTTGATGTTTGTGTCATAGTATCAGCTGTATCTGTTTAAAGTTAATATTTGATGTTTGTGTCATAGTATCAGCTGTGTCTGTTTAAAGTTAATATTTATTAGTATAGTACCTGCTGCTGTAACACCTGTGGACGCCACACATCACCTGTACTCACACGGGCCAGTTAGTTTTGTGCGCAGTCACCTCGAGGGCAGAGGAGGGCAGTACAAGGAGTAGCTTTGCCAATAGTCTAAATAATTTATATATTTTACAGGGGGCGTGTATGTACAGTCGGCCAAAAGAAAAAATATATATAATTAAATGAATGTTCTTTAAAAGATTTCGAAGTTAAAATATACTTTTTTGTATATTTTTAAACATATACCACCTTTATTTCTACAGCAAATTTCGCAGGGCGTCTGGGGGTTGTAACCCACTTATGAGTGATATGAAAGTACTTGATTTAGATCACCTTGTTTAGATTGAGAGGGGCCTATTACCTGACCTTATTTCCCGATTTTTTTTTCTCCCGTGGTTCAGCTTCACAAAGAGCCATTCTAGCTTGTTCTTAACCCCTTCAGACTCATATGACGCAGAGGTTGCCAGATTAGCAATAAGAAATAGAGTTCTCTCTCTTATAATTACCTCTCCAAAATTTGTTTTCTGCCCACAGCTAACTCAAAGACAACTGCAGAGGTTGAAGTAACTAAACTAATGGTTTCTAAATACCCCTGATGGTAACACAGCCTTCAAAAGTAACCCTAATCGGCTCAAAATCGCGTCAAATGTCGGAGAGGGTTAAGATACACATGCTCTTGCTTTCTTACATATAAATATGGCACTACATTCCCTACACAAATTTAATTAATTCCAAGTTTAGGCGTAGGCATGTGGCTACCCCATCGCCAGTCACCCTCAGTGGATAAATGGTCCTCCAATTCAGAACACTCCTGTGCTCAGTGTGCTGCCGGTCAGGGCCACCACGGAGGGGAAGAAAATAGCAAAACAGTGGCGGAAGTGCCATCCAGGTGAAGGACTGCTCTGGGTCTGCTACCTCAGTGGTAATGGTCTTAATCCACATAGTGAAAATGGCAGGGTGAAGTGAGCAACGGGGGCAAGTCTTGGCAAGAGATCATAGAGGCAGTTTCTGCCATAGCCATCCCTTTTTGGGGAGACTCCTGTTGAAGAAAGACATCAGATTTGTGATGCTGATGATTATGGGGTTGGGTTGGTTTGGTTGGAACTGTTAGAGATCAGGGACACCCTATTCTTAACATTAATCATCCATTACAAACCTCAATGTACTTGAATAAACAAATTAAAGCATATGGTCCTCCTGGGATTCGAACTCGGGACACCACACCCAGAACCTAAGCATCTAAACCATTACACCACCAATACATCAGTGACTATGAGGGGATCACCTCCCCAGATCCCTCCGTTAGCTGTTCTACATTATAAAGGTGGTAGTCTTGCTATACATGTGAACAAACATCATAACATATATTTTTAGCTTCAAAATCTTGTATAATTTTATCGAAAATGTTTTCAAAAACATAAAGTGTGTTATTCAAGGATTTGGTATAGTGATATTCCCTGAGTGACGACTCTCATTCAGGTCAACACTAAAACACCGGCAAATTAATCACCAACACATCACTAACAAAATGTATTAAACAGACAAAGTATTAACGTTGCTTAGTTACTCAAGGGGGGGTGACCTGCTTTTGTTCTCTCCTTTTCACTCTTTATCTGGCTTGTATCCAATCGGCCCCATTCAGCCTACTGTTTTAAGATGGATACAACCCAGAGAGAGAGAGAGAAAAACAAAATAGGAGGTGGGCCCCCTTAACGTTGCTTAGTTCCTTAGGAGTTTTTTGAGTGGGACAATTGGGTATTTCAGTGACCCTTAGATTGGTTCTTGTGGTGAGTTTCGAGCTTAACCTTTTCAACAACATGACACATTTTCTTTCCCTTTCATTCTCGCTTACATTAGACGCTTTTATACAGGTTAGAAAGTACCTCTAGCTGTCAAATGGGTAAAATGTTCCTCTTTTATCCCTTTTGACTTCCACAGACCGTTTCGAAAGACAATAAACTAGTCTAATATTAGGCAAAATAAAACGAGGGAATGTGTCTTGGATGTACTGAAAAGGTTAAACTGTCTCGATATTTCTTTGGCTGGTTGTACATTGTTCTAGGGCAGTCTTGGGCTCGGCAGTGGGAGAATGCCAAGCCAACAATAATAATGATAATAATAATAATAATAATAATAATCATCATTATCATCATATTCATAATCATTAAAACTATTATAATTGAAATTATTATTATTATTATTATTATTATTATTATTATTATTATTATAAAAACTTGTCAGCATTGAATTCTATAGCGTTCACATTATCTTAGTATTCAAAGATCATAATGTTATAGTTTTCATAGTAAGCTCACAGTGCATTATAAAGTGATATGAAGGATTGCTTTGAATTAGTGCAAGATTGTCTTGGAATTCATTGTGCGTATAGGGATTATCTTCGGTAAAATGTATAGTGTATAATTATGATGAATATATATTACTGAATAGATGTAGATTGTCAGGATGCAGTAATTATTCATTTTCGAATCCTAGACAGGCTCTCAGAGAAGATCCCAGTCAGTCCGTGAAAAGAGAACACTGTATTCCTTCAGACGTAGCCTGAAGGAACACCTGAACCGGACAGCTGCGAGAAGGGAGCACCAAGCTTATGTCTACTACTAAATACGACGTAAGAGATAGACAAACCAAACTGAAATGATTACTGATTACGGATTACTGATATTTACTATAGGATGTAAGGTATCTTAAAATATCCCCCTAGAAATACTTTCTCTAAAGTATCTATTTATTTATCCTCACCATTTCCCCAGCTAACCTAATCCCACAAGGACCCCAATGGAAATACGCCTAACGGCCTTATTGGGCTATCCTTAGTTGGAATTATGCAAGGCTGGTACATGTCATATTTGTAACATCCTATGTGGTACCAACTCTGTAAATTGCTAACTGAATAAATATTATTATTATTATTATTATTATTATCATTATCCTGATCCTGAAGTTCTAATATATTTATTTGAAGTTCTCCCACTACCGAGCCCCATCACTGCCTTGTTAATATTAATGTCTAAAGTATAATTATGTGCATAGTAACAACGGTACACCTGCTCTTCTCTCTCTCTTTAAAAATATGAGAGTCGGCAAGTTCACAAGTAGAAAAGAGTTCCACGTAACTTTAGGGATAGGAAAAAGTAGTCGGGGTAAAAATAACATAAAACATCCCAAGACTTTATGGGGCGATTTCCACTAGAGGGATTTTTTTTTTTTTTTTTTTTTGGACCCATTTCTCCCTCATGTTTAGCCCAATTGCTTTTGAAGTTTTAAGACGTTCACCCCATCAGTTTAGCGATTTTAAGAACTTTCGACCCATTTCTGTCAATTTTAAGACTTTTCGGGCCATTTAGGTGTCGTTTTTTTCTTCTTAGCGAGCGATAGCGAGCCTCAGATTTAGGAGCTTTGGCCGGGAATTTTTTCTACCAAAAAAGGTGAATATTTATTTCGCAGGAGGGTATTTGGAGTATTTTTAAGCTTGACAGAGGTCTAGGATGGCCTTGGGGTGTGTTTTAAGCTTGATAGAGGTCTAGGGAGTAAACTAAAAAACCCTCCTTAAGGACAACGCTAAAGAAAGAAAACAAAAGGCGTTATTTGGAAAAATGTGAAATAGCCAGATAGTAAGTTACATTACATAATAATACTAATAGGTTACAGAAGGAGAATAGTGGTGTTGGTTGAATCATACGGAGCCTCTACCTCTCAACCTCTAGGCCCTATAGGTAGCGCCAACGAACTTGACAATAATCTTGATCCTTGACCTCTCTGTAACTCAAAAGGGCCTAGAGCAAACTAGCTGTAAATATCCACACCTATTACCTGGTGGACTCTTCCGAAGCCAAGATCATTGTAAATTTCGCTGGCGCTACCTATGCCAACTCGTGCCTCTCAACCAGTGGGAGAGGTCAACTAGGGTCAACAACACAAGCCTAACCTGGCCTTTTACGTGACCTGACTTAGAGTTGTATTCTTAAACATTTCTTTCCCTTCGAAGCGCCGTTAATGGACGAAATAACTTGAGAAATGACGTTACCTTGAGAAATGGGAGTGCTAATTCGTGTAATCTCTGTAAACAACACTCATTCCAACAATATTTTCTCGATATTAGGCACGGCACTGCGAAAGGAAATACATTTTTAAGAATACCACCCTTAGCCTCTTGGGGATTAGGGCGCATTTTTGACTTGGCACTGGTTGAGACACATTGGTTGAAAATATGGTCTAGAGATTGAGTGGTCCAGGAACCGAAATATACACATTAATTGCATATGGTAAAGCAGGAACTAAAGTCACCCTCACATAGCATCTCCCATTGTAAAACCTAACATACATCCTTTCTAATCCTCAAAAATTGATCTAGCCTATTACAACTTATAATTCATAAACAAGAATATCAAACGCCAATAAAACTCGGATCCTTCTATTAAGGCGGTGTCACACGAGCGTCTTTTCGTCAATTTATACGGGCAATTTTTAGTCTGGCAGTTTCGTCAAATAAGTTGTATCAGAATTCAGCCACTTACCATAATCGGGGTCAGATGAGTAATTGGTGCTTCTGAATGCTTGTGTGCTTGTTTTTTTTGGGGGCTAACTGTGTTCTTCTCCTGTCACCTCGTTTTCCTTTCTGGTGTCTCTTGCTGATCCTCCCTACTCCTTTGTGGGAGTAAGAGCTGGCTACTGACTGACTGAACATAATCTACCATGAGTCGAGTTTCCTATTCCAATGCGAAAGAGCCTCGAAATAAATTACGAGAAAAAAACTAATTGCTCGTCGAAAATTGACGGAAAATTCGCTCGTGTATCACTGTCTTTATTTTGGCACCAGACATGTGAATACTCCCGCGCTAACCTATGGCAGTACAGAACCTCCTAGGATGATCAACTAACCATCTATTGGGTACAGTCGACTTATGTTCCAAAGCACACAACACCCCTAGTAACTAACCGGGCGATAGAGAATTATAATCACGTGACGAAAAAAGAAGAGAAACAAACGTTCTTTTGTTTTCTTATTGTTTTAATTGACACGGCAAGTTTCGACTCTCTCTCTTCCCGTTATATGGCAGTACGTTTAACCCATTCAGTACCGGTGACGTCCTTTTAACTATATCATGGCTACTATTAGACGATTTCCTTAAGTTAAAAAGGGCCTCCAGCAATTAACAGGCTTTGAACTATCTCAAGTAACCCGTTTAGCTATCACAGATCCTTCCTAAGCTGCATAAGATCATCTAAATAGAGCAAGAATAAATATAAAAGACGTCGCTGATACAAAAAGGGCTAATCATCATCACACAACTGAAGTTAGCGGCGAATGTGTATCCGAGTCTATGCCCTGTTCCAAGTAGGTAGGCCAAAACTCTTGAACATTTACCTCTATAACTCACAAACGACTCCAGTAATCGAGCTATTATTTCTACCATTTGGGAAGGGTCGGCCAGGGAATAGATGTGGAAATTTACAGTTCATTATTTTGTTCTAGCCCTTTTTGAGTTACAGAGGTTAGGGTTCACGATTTCTGGACTACCTATTTGGAACATGGTATCAATCGAAACTCTATTAACATTGGTTGATATGGCATTGGTTTACTGCGCCTCTGATGTCCGCCATTACAGTGAGGGCATGGACGGCCACATTAATCCAGTGGGGCTCGAATCCAATTACATACATATCATTACAGTATAACCATGTAATATTACCAGGGTTGAGTCATTGAAACCTTAGCCAACTGTACCATCCTATAACATCATTAACATACTGACTAGAACGGATTACCACGTAGCGAGACAGCTTCCATAAATATAATAATCTCAGTTGTGAAAAAATACACCAAGCGTATTCATTTATATCGAAAATTCTATACTTAGGTTGCACATGACTAGTTGATATTTGTAAAGGAGGAGACTCGGAGCAAGATACCCTCAATACCATCAATAAATAAGTAACAAGTAACACATTAATCATCAATTACAAACCCCAATGTACTTGAATAAACTAATGAAAGCATATGGTCCTCCCGGAATTCGAAGTCGGGACACCACACCCAGAACATAAGCACCTAAACCACCAACACAGTTAAAGGTTGAGTACACGATCACGATTAATATCCATTTTCGAATTTTGGATATCATAAATAATATATATAATAATAAGTAAATACCGTAAAGTTTGATGATAGTAAGGGAGCAAGAATGTATTTAATATTATGCCACAGTTTATGTTTGTGAAGGAATTTTTTTTGGCTGATGTTCCTCCAGTCTTTCATCATCTTAAAATCATTAAATCATCATTAAAATCATATATTTTTCACTCCCCTTATCCTTGAAAAACTCTACGTGGTACTTAGGATATCTCGTCGCGATTCTCCTCAACTATATTCTTCAGTATTGCTTATAATCCGACCAAGCGAGAGAAAGAGAGAGAGAGAGGGGGGGGGGGGGGGGGGGGGGAGAAAAAGATTGGGGAGGGGGGAGGAAGTAATGTAACCGTTTCCAAAAAAGACTGAAAAAAAAAAAAAAAAACGTTAACTCCTTCAGCACCATGACGCCTATTTACCTTGGATTCTGGCTACCAATTGATGATATTATGCAGTTCAAGAAGGACCAATGTTGCTAAGAGGGTTGATTGAGATCGTATTTACCCATCTCAGTCGCATAGGTAGATTACAAACTAAAGAAAATCGCCTAATGGTAACCAGGATATGGTGAACATGACGTAATGGTGGTAAAGGGGTTAACTTTGATTCTGGCTAAAATTTAGAGGATTTATGCAATTTAAGAAGGACCTGTTTCACTATGAGGATTTATTGAGATCAAAATTTCCCATTTGAGTCGTATAGGTAGATTGCAAATTAAAGAAAATCGACTAATGGTAACCAGAATATGAATGACGTAATGGAGGTGATGGGGTTAAAAGCCGCTAATTAGACCTACCTGCGGCTGAATTTCTGTATTTCTGTATTTCACCGCAAGGAGTACAAAAAAGATGTGATAACAGTATGGATTGTTGGGGGTAAAACTTTGATTGCCTGTTCTTAGTGGGTGTGGGTGTGTGTGTGTGTGTGTGACAAATTGTTCGAGAAATGCTTGTGTGTGTGTCAAATTGTTCGAAAAATGTTTTTTTAAGTAGGCTTACATAATGTATCAATATTTGTGCATATATGAATTTATAAAAGTTACTGTTAAGGGCGTGCAATTGTGTACAATTGTTCGATAATAGCTAATTTAAGTACATGATATTATTCAATTAGCAATAATGAAAGTTTGTTGCATGTGCTTTATGTGTTTGTGTATCTGTATAACATATTTAAGTAGAGCTATGCAAGAACATTACAATAATTACATTTAATGTATTTAAGTAGAGCTATGCAAGAACGTTACAATAATTACATTTAATGTATTTAAGTAGAGCTATGCAAGAACGTTACAATAATTACATTTAATGTATTTAAGTAGAGCTATGCAAGAACGTTACAATAATTACATTTAATGTATTTAAGTAGAGCTATGCAAGAACATTACAATAATTACATTTAATGTATTTAAGTATAGCTATGCAAGAACGTTACAATAATTACATTTAATGTATTTAAGTAGAGCTATGCAAGAACATTACAATAATTACATTTAATGTATTTAAGTAGAGCTATGCAAGAACGTTACAATAATTACATTTAATGTTGTCATGTGAATAAAATTATTAGAGTAAAGCTACTATCTGTATTGTAAGTAAACATGGGATGTTATTCAAGTATGTTGGTATGTGTAATTGTGTTTAATAGTATTCAATGTGTAATATATATTAAAAAGATGTCTATGAACAATTTATATGTATATGTATATGAACAATGTATGTGTATCATAGTATTCAATGTTTAATAAAAGGTGTCTATGAACAATGCATGTATTTACGAGTCATACCATTTGAAATCATCAATATAAAAATACCTGAACTTTAAACCCCATTCTCACACACAAGTAGAAACCTCAGATGCATATATTAAGGGGTCTCCTATCAGCACAAAAATCATGAGGTCATAGTTTTTTCTCCACTTAGGGGAGGTTTGTTTTTTTGCTTCTAGACCCCCTTCTCCCTCATGTTTAGCCCCATTCATTTTGAGATTTTAAAAATGTTCGCCCCATTACTTTGGTGGTTTTAAGATTTTTTGACCCATTTTTTTGGTCAATTTTAAGACTTTTCGTGTCATTTAGGTGTCGATATTTTTTTTGACCCATTTGTATTGTCAATTTTAAGACTTTTCGTGTCATTTAGGTGTCGATATTTTTCCAGGCAAGCGATAGCGAGCCTGCAATTTAGGAGGAATCGAAACCGAAAAATTTAAACAATTATCTCGATGGGGGTTCTTGGGGGGGATTTGCATTTAAGCTTGATGGAGGTCTAGGGAGAAACATCCAAACCTCTCCTTAAAGAAACCTCGATAACCTATTAAAAACCCTTTCCTATATCACCAGCGACACCGGTAAGCAGTAGAAACCCCAATTAGGTTTTTATTTGGTCTCGGGTTAATTGGTTATGTTTTCTACTACACAAAAAATCTCCTTAAGTTTGCCCTCTTACTTGTAGAATAGAAACCGTATTTTTTTTTTTTTTTTGCACTGTTTTATCTTTGCATCCCAAAATGACCCAAGCTTCATTTGTGCATCTGTACAGTAAGTTAGGGTCAGCGTAGATTATCTTGAAAAACAAAAACACAGCTTCATTTATTCTATTTTCATGTTTTGGCACATTGACCTCCCTTATCGTCTTCTGCTTATAAACAGCACAGAACTTTCAGTCCCTCCAGTTCGTCTTACAAATATATTACAATCAAGTTTAACAAACCTTCTAAATCTTTTTGGCCCTGAAACTTTAGAGACAAGTTCCAAGTTTTCCTGAATCTTGACGATGGGCTTCATTGTCTCGCTTGTGCTCGGTACAGTTTCGGAGTACAGGAGTTACCGCAATAGACCGTATTTCTGATGGCTTGAGTATTCGCAGTATTTTAGGACAACAAAAGTATGAACAAGTATTAGCACCACTATGGGTACTTAAGATTCTATAATGGGGGTGACCTGATTTTTTTCTCTCTCTCTGCGTTGTATCCATTCGGCCCCATTCAGCCAACTGTTTTAAGACGTTTATCCCCATCCAGGTGTCGATATATACCTAGCGAGCTATAGCGAGCCACCATATTTTTTATGAGTTAGACAGCTGGCTAAATTTGTACATTTTTCAATAGAAAAATGTCCCCGGCGAAGCCGGATTTCTCCATAAAATGCTGGCTTGCTATCGCTCGCCAGGAAAAAATCGACACCTGGATGGGGATAAATGTCTTAAACCAGTTGGCTGAATGGGGCTAAATAGATACAACTATGAAAGAGAAAAAAACAGGTCACCCCCCTTAACACAAATTGGCTGAAGTCAAAGTTCAGCAAGCTCTCTACTTTTCAACTTTGCGGTATATCGCCTGAAGCACTTCCCTCTTGTGGCCTATACTCAAGCAGCCCTGAAAGACAATCTAATGCAATAACTCCAAAACTCAGCCTTTCAGAGACACCCGTGATCCCCGCTCAGCCCAAAAATATTGCTCGGCGGTCTGCGTTGCTTGCCAAACTTCTTGTCACGTTTCCTGCTGGGGCGCGACGTAGAGGGACGCTTGAATTTGGTTCGTGGGGAGGGGCGGTATCAGACCACCTTGATCCACCGGTCTATAGAGTACTCCAGGGCAGCCAACCATCTGTAGGGCAATGGATATGTGTTAATGTTGTCCAGGTTTATCCCTTGAATACACAGGAAAAAGATGGAAAAGTCCACTACGTCTCTTATAAGTTAACCCCTACACCCCTCACTGCGAGGAAAAAAACTAAGCGCCTTCAATACCAGATCTCATTCTGAAGATAAATGTATATGTCAACTACTAGCCCAAATATATGAAAACATGTCATTACTGTACTAGATAAATATTATGTACTCGTACCTCATTATTTTCTATGTGGCATCTTTCTTTAACACTTACACTGCGGGCATATTTCCACCATTTTAGGGCTCATTCAGGCATTCCTGATTAATTAGGCAAGTGTCTGAATTATATTAAATTTATTCAGTCAAAACTAGAAGAAAATAGCTTCAAAATTACACCAAAACAAGCATCGTAGCACGTGGGCTTCACTCGCAGCGCTACCATAGACATTCGCTAATATTGAGCAATTATCGCTAATGTCGCGCTACATTTGCCTTTGGCAGAGCTGTATGTCTAGCGAGATTATGGCTCATACTCTTCAGTGCCCTGGCCGGCTGGCTGGAGAGAGGATGGCTGTCCTGCCATGCTCCCGCTCACTCGCACTCGATTCTACAGGCTTTAAGAGGCTTTAAAAACCTGTAAATTGCTGTAAATTGCCATTGCGTTCCGGAACGTCACCCGCAGTCAATGGGTTGACATGGAATGTTATTTGATGTTATGCTCGTCTTGTTAAGGTATGTTATGTATAGAAGGAAAATGCCTAACCCACTCTTGTCACTGTCAGACTTGGAATAAGGTTAAGTTACATTAAGTTAAGTTAAGGGGAGGTGTGGTGGAGTGGTCTTGCCACTGGCCTGGTAATCCAAAGGTCCCGGGTTCAAATCCCGATGTATCAATGGGAAGATATTATTGGGATAGAATTTGTGCTGTACCTAGTATCAGTGCATTACCACAAGCCCACCGAAACGTCAATAAAATACCCTCATTGTTCCCTGATTAAATAGCACTGTATGAATATTCCCATATTCAAAATATGCTATAGGGGTGCAATGCCTGGTGAGTTATTCTGCTCAACAGGTGGCGTTGTGTGTGTGTGTAAGTGTGAGAGTCCGAGTGTAGGGGTGAGACAGTGAAGCACGGGAACGAGGTGGCTTCAGAGATGGGGTCGTTTCGGGCCATGAGTGAGCACCGTGCCTCATGTGAAGGCAAGCTGGCAGGTGCTCGTTGTACTCTACGTGCTTCACATGGCTCACTCCCTAGACTGGAACAAGACCTCACGGGCTTCACTGCTCATTGTAAAGCGGTGAATGTTAAGGCTCTCAGCCTATGCCCGAGAGGAAGTAAGTTGGAATATAGAAAAAAAAAAAAAAAAAAAAAAAAAAAAAAAGCTGAACACAGGAAGACAATGTTGCTGGTGAAACTAAGTCTGACCTCTTCTTATCACTGTCGGAGTCTGTGTAGAAGTAGAAGTGTCTGAAGCGCGGCTCGGGTGGCATCAGATCGAAGGCGTGTTTCTTGCCGCCTATACTGGTGCTCTGGACGCGGTACCCCTGAAGCTGCACCACGCCTGGGGAAGGAAGATTGTTGATTAATATATACGACTGAGAGTAAGAAAATAAATATAGGAAACTGTGTAACCATCCAGTATTTTCACATCCCTACTCTTTTGATGCAATTGTTGAGGCTTTCAAGCTTTCAAAGCATTTAATATTGACGTACCACAGAGCAAACGCAAGAAGGAACTTTGGATTTTGACTACACAAACACTAAATATAGTTATGTTACCCCTCCACAATTATTCTGCTACGTAGATATAAGAATAAATACCTTTGGCTCAGTTGAACAAATGGTAAATAGTCATGAACAGGCAGTGAAACAAGATCGACAGATTTTCTAAGAGAGAAGAAGAAACTTTAACTATGGACTGTAGCTATAGCCAGTGCAGAGATTTTAGTAATGGCAAAGATAGAGCCCTAAAACAGGAAGAAACTTTAGCTTTGGATCGTACCTATAACAAGCTCAGGATTTTTGTCATGGTAAAGTTAAGAGCACAAAGGCAGGAAGAACTTTAACTTTGGACTGTACCTATGGCCTGCGCAGCGTCCGTGTCGTGGTAGAGGTAGAGTGAGGCATCCTTGAGGACACAGTATCGTCGCTTCCACTGGTGCCACCGAGCCCCCAGTTTGTGCAGGAACCCAAAACAATCCGGGGCGCTGATGGTGGTCGGACCGTGTTGGACCCGTCGGCCGCATGCTTCAACAACATCATCACGCTGTAGAAGAAGTAATGCTTTGACAGATTCAAGAATAGGATCATGTGAAGAATGATAAGGAAGGAGCTTTGTTAAAATCTGACCAAGATGACATGTACTAACTTAGATAATGCAAATAATCACTTGCCTATGTTTAAAGAACAGCAGTTATCTCACTCACCATAGGCCCGGGCCCATAGAGCTAAACCATAGAGTTGTTGTTGTTGTTCCCCAGGCTGCCTGGCCGAACAGCCCCAAGGTCCCGAGCAAGGCCAAGGCCATAGAGCGCCCCCACAAAACCCTCCCTGCTTACCACTAACAAAACCCAGGTGACCGAAGCCACTCTAAGGCAGGGAGCTGAGGAGGGCGCGGAAACGCCCGGGAAACCAAAGCCCCACCCAAGGCCCTGTGCCCCTCAGCAATTATGAAGAGAAAGTTGAGGGGCAAGGGAAAACTGTGACGCTCTGGCTCCCAATCTGCCAACTTTTAGGTTGGCAGTAGGGAGGTCGATCCACGGAAAAGATGCCGTCACTTGAGATCTAGAAGATATATAAGTAAAAGGAACAGTCAGAGTAAGCTATGGGTATGGCAGAGATCGCTCAGCTCTCACTCTGATAGACCAGCCCATCACCACATGATTAGAACCCAATCCTCTCAGCATCAGCTAGGAAAGGCCCTAGAAAGCCGCCTTTGGCGGGGGGATAGCTCCCCTACTTCAACTCCTTTCGGAGTTGGGCACCCGCCGTAACCATAGAGTTGAGAGATGAAGCAGAATGGAGCCTAATGTATGCCCCGTACCCGAGTCGTGTAAGTATGTTTCCCCTGTACTTACCTGTGCCGCATGAGCTGCTGCCTGTGTGAGGACCTGACTCCATCGGTGTCGGGCCAGGGGAGAGTGTGCGGCCAAGGTGAGAGTGGCTACACCACCTCGGCCAAGGCTGAAGGGGTACTGCCCACCAACACACTCCAGGTCGTCCCCCAGCTGGTGTACACTGTGCCCCCCTACCTGCACTGCTCCCAGGGGGTGTTGCTCCTGTGGACAGTGGAAGATATTTATCACCTTATACATCTTTGGATCATTGTAGTTTTCCAAATAGTTCTCAAATATTTGAAGTTGTCAACCATACATAAATTAAATAGTACTGCTAGCCAGTTATGTGTACAGAGAAGATAGTGATGACACCAGATTCCTGTCGTTCGACATAAACGAGACAATAGCCTGATGACTTGTATCTATCTCCGAACATGATTGCCCCGAATAATGAGCTGACAAACACACAAAGTAGCTAATTGTTCAACCCCTCATACTTATTGACATCGTCGTGGATCAATATATGTTACACATTAAACAAATATCTATTGATCTGCTGGACAGAAAGTATGTGTGAGTATATGTATGTTATAAATGTAATATTTCATGCATATACTACTTGCCATTTCCGATTTGTAGTAGTAGAGGCAGTGATCTTTTTTGAGAGCGAACCACCTCCGCCTCCACTGTCGGACCACTTGTGATGACGACGATGATGATGAGGGGGCGACGGTGGAGTTGGGGGCAGGTGTGGTAGGGTGGTGTGCGCCCCCCAATTTATACAGGTACCCGGCACAGATGGGGGCAGGATCGTGGGGGACCAGGGGCGTTAGGACATCACAGGTTCGGGCCACCTCAAGGCATAGAGTGTCACAGCCTGTAGAAAAAGGAATAATGATTAGCAACGTGTTACCCAGAAGACGAAACTAGAATGAACCAGGGCTGCAGGAAAGGGAATACTGAGGCTATTTAACCCATTCAGTACCGATGACGCTCTTTTCATTATATCCTGCCAATTATTAGACGATTATATTCAGCTTAGAAAGGACATCTACCTATTAAAATGCTACAGGCTATCTCAATTAATCCCTTTAGCTACCATATATCCTTCCCAAGCTTGATAAAATCGTCTAAATGTTGCTGAAATCAAATATAAATTACGTCGTCGGTACAGAAGGGGTTAATTATTACATCCATGGCCCGTACCTTACACACCTTACCTACTGTTAATTAGCTAAATGAAATATTGCTCATCATTAGTATATTTTACGTACTTTACCTGATTTCATAGCTTGTTGTTATACCTTACCTGATCTTGTAGCTAACCCAGAATATTTCCATGAATTATTCCTTGCTATACCTTACCTGACCATATAGCTAACCTACACCCCTTGAGGATTTTGACGCCTTTCCTTTTGGCTATCAAAAGACGATTTTATTCAGCTTAGGAAAGATTTGTGGGAGCCATAGCCACAATTGAGTTGGTTTTTACCCCT
Organism: Paralithodes platypus; assembly: GCA_032716605.1. Classification (NCBI taxonomy): domain Eukaryota; kingdom Metazoa; phylum Arthropoda; class Malacostraca; order Decapoda; family Lithodidae; genus Paralithodes; species Paralithodes platypus. The sequence goes on from CM064489.1 coordinate 2,681,935, forward strand.
AAGATTCCTAGAGATCTTTCCTGAATCCTAAGCTGCATAAATCGACCAATGATAGCCAATATAACTGCTAAACCGCGTCATAATCTTCAAGGGGTTATTTCATGCCTTACCAGACTTGGCATCAGTTTGGTTACCGTGGTGCATAACCCAAAAATATCCGACTGAGAAATTGGCTGACAGTTATCACATTTGGCATCGAACTCATGTTTTTATTTGGTGTATGGGTATACCTGTCTGTTTACTTTGTATGTTTGTCTGTCACTTTTTATGTTTTTAGCAATCTGTCTGTCTGTGTGTGTCTGTAATGCTTGTCCAACTCTGTATTTGTGTTTCTCGTTTCAGTGTCTCCTGTCAATATGTACTTCGAAACATCAATCATTAATTCACCATCCTAAACTCATCAACAACCATAATTTATAACTTTCATCAAGATTTTACACCATCCAGAAATCGTGCTTTAAAGGGTTAACAACTCACCAGCATGCGCCAATCTGACCACCTCCGAATGTGACGCGTCCAGGACATTCATGTTGTTGATGCTCATGATGATGTCCCCGACCTCCAGACCCGACTCCTCCGCCGGGGTTCGGGTTTCGATCGCCGACACCACCACGGGTCGGGAACCGTGGATGCGGAAACCGAACTCGCCCGACTCCCGACTGACTGTTACCGTCTTGTCAGATTCTGTTAGGGTTTAATAGAAGAGTTAAAATGGGAACTAGAGAGTTTTTGATAGTTCAAATGAGAAGTTCACAGTAAAATTTATGCATAATATATATATACTTTGTAACAAATTTGGGTATTTTGTAGAGGTAAAATGGGAAGTGTAGTTTGAAAAAAAGAGTGAAAATGACAAGTGCACTGTAAAATGTATGCACTTAATAATAAAATAGTCTGTAACAAACCTGGTAAACATATAGAGAGTATAATATATTTCAATGCATTTTTGAAAACTTCACTAATACTAATAATATAGTTTTGGTACAAGATACTTCAAATATCATAAATAGTAGGTCTAGTTGTAAAATCAAGCTAACATCGATTACATATGCAAATAAAAGACTCAAGTGTATACAATATGCTCTATGTATTTCTTTAACTATATTCAAGTTTCATGCATAACTCATGCCACACCTAAACATAAAATCATGCGAACGTGCAAACAAATACACAAATATAACAAGTTGGATAATAAATAATGTCTTGTCATACTGTAGCCTATATTTATTGTTATCCAACTGTCTAACACAATTTATATTTCTCCATTCATGCGTTCAGCTATATTTTATTGTATCTTCCAAATGGCATAGTAGACGCTTCTCTCTTTCCTATTCAATTAGGTTAATAGGATATCAAAACAGACAGTAAGAACAAATTATATTATACAATGCCATCCTGTCATTAGGAAACACTCCAAGACACAGTAAACAAAACGATTGCATACTAACATCACATAGGTATGACACCACAAATACAGCTAAACATATATACTAATAATTTGTATCCTGATTTTCTATCGATAGCAATCTCCGATGACGGTAAATAACACCGACAAGTAGCCTACACCACCGTAGCACCAAAGTGGTAACACAAAAAACTAACTTTAAAGACTTGTATTTGCTCACTCTGGCTAGGCTGAATAGTAGGCTACACTGCATAAAAATCCGTTGCATATTGTGATAAATAATATATTTCGTAGCATTAGTATAGTCTAGGCTAGGGGGTGGACGATCCTGATAGCTCTGTAATGTCTGAATGCACTAAACCATCAACATGCCTCGCCATGAGCTCTCCCAGAAGTTATCCAAGGCTATATTGTGCTATAATATGTTACATTACATTGCGTTTATGTAGCCTACTATATAGGTTACTTTATGTAATTACCTGAGTTGTAATGTCCGCTCCTAGCATACACCACCACAAAGTCTAAACAAAAATGTGTATGGTATGTCATCCTGCGTTGTCTTGTTAGTTTGTGTTTATGTTCTATTATTATCGTGTGATTATGTTTTATCAAGTTATTACCCGAGTCGTGGGGATGAACACTCCTGATGGCTCTGTTCTGGACACACCAAACCACCAGCATCCCCCGCCATAAGCTCTCCAGAAGCTCACTCAGGCTGCCTGGAGCTTGGAGGGAGGGGGAGGAAAAGGAGGAAGAAGAAGACGAAGAAGGAGAAGCAAAAGAAGAAGAAGAAGTTGATGCGATGAGTTCTGGGGCAAATCCTTCCAAGCGGACCGAAGGGGAGAGAGTGAGAGAGAGAGAGACGAAGCAGTCATATCGATAGCAGTAATGCATAAAAAGTAAAAATATAAAATTTCATGTATTCAAATGTAAGCGCCAACCTCCACATGTCAACAAAAAATGTATATGTATGTGCAAACAAAACAAATTACTGCATTTGTGACAGGAACCGCTATTCAACCAATCAAAACGCAAAAAACCCATCCCACCCATCACCAGGTCCAATCAGAATCCAAACACCACACCCACCTCGAGAGCCAATCAAAATAATGCGGTCCAATATTTGTAAAAGATGCTATGCTTTGAATAATAAATATCGATGTTTTGCAAATCAGTTAGAATATTTATAGATTAGAATGTTATGTTTAGAATGATTAAATACACAGTAATAATATATAATATAGAGGATAGTGGTATATTTGTAAATTGAATTTATTAATCTTGCAAAGATGTAACCCCATCGGCAGGCAAAACAGGCGCGGGTTTGGACTTCATTGTCACAAAGACCTCGGAAGAGTGGATGTGTTGCTTTTCTTTAGTGCGTATTCGTTTCGCTCTACTCGCGTATATCAACATTATACCAGGATATATCATTGATAGAACAATTGAACATGTAGATAAAGTGTATATATCAAGAAATATTACTTTCATAATAGCCAAATTGAAAGTATAATTACCAGTTTCTGCCGGAGCTACCATGGTGAGTGCTGGGGATGTTGCCGTCTTTTGTATCAGGCACTCTGCCATTCCTCTCGTCTTATTGTTTACTTATTTAGACATTCCTTAGCCGGTCTGGTTCACGTTAGCTCGAACTGTCTTCTTCTCTTGCGTGATTTCAATATAGAGTTCATGGTTTTTAACTTCGCAAGGCTAGGTAGGGTTCGTGATAATTAGTACCGGCAGGGGATTGTAATTTCACATGTAGGCATCTTCACTGGATACTTGCTCTTGTTGGTGAATGTCCGTAGCGTAGCAAGGATTTCACATAGGCCTATTTCACAAGCTTAATAGTTAGGCCTATATTGTAAAATGTACATGTATTACGATAAGTAAGGTAGCCTACATTTTGACACTTATAATTTATCATGCCCCATCAGCAATCTAACTAGGCCTAGGCTACCCTGTTTCTTTTCAACTGGCGGTACATTGCAAAGTTCCTGTTAAGACTTCATTTATTTTGAAGATTTTATAGTGAAATTTTGTTTTAATTGTATAGCCTAGGCCTAAGCTTGGGTCTTGATATGATGCCGAGATATAGCCTAGAGGTTTAATATTTTTCCATTAAGTATCGATACATTAGCTGCTAAGGGATTCAATTTACCGCCAGATGAAATGAAACAGAGTATAGGCCTAGGCTATTCATATGCAGATTATGGTTTTGCGCATACTGTAGGTAGCCTAATATATACCGGTACTAATGAAAACACCGCGTACAAATTGGCTATTCAACCTTATATCTCATGCAATTTATCTCAAATTATGTCACCAATTTGCCGACTTGCGAGTTTCGTTCTTCAAGGAAGTTGGAGCTGTAGACACCAATATTTAACATAATTTACAGGTAAAAACGGTCTTAGTACAATATATAAATACATAGAATCCAATTCAACATACCATTTATCCATCAAAAACCGTACATTATTTTTGCATTTCTGTTTATTATCGATGTTCACGGCTCCAACTTCATTATAGGCCTAGCTTGAAAATCGCAAGTGGTTAATTCATCCTTTCTTCCCTCCCCTGTCTTTGATTAATTTTCAGTAGGCCTAGACCTAGCCACACACCAAGTAATGAAATAAATTATGAGCCGGGTCTCATAGGCTGAACAGCCTCCTACCCGGGTATCTTCTGTGAGTATCTGTGAGTATCTGTCTTTGATTAATTTTCAGTAGGCCTAGGCCTAATCACTTTTCCCTGGACTTTAGACTATCCTCTAAAAGTATAGTAATATATATTATTTTCTAGTCTCTCTCTCTAAATATCTATCTATCTGTGTATTTTGATACATAGGGCGTAGTTGGTTTCAGCAGTGTCTAAACTTGATTTATTAATTTCGAGTGGGCTATACAAGCCTGTTCCTACAATTACCCACCCTACTCAGCATCTGGCAGACATTGTTACAGCGCAGAGCGAGCCAAGCGTAAGGGCAGCTGAAACATGATTTATTAGCGTTACCGTATGTGATATAATCCTTTATTCAGATTAATTAAGCCTAGCAATAGATTTTCACAGAAAACGGAGCCTTGGCGGGAAACTCGCGACATCCGGGACACCCGGAGAGATATAATATCAAAATCACCTTCCATATTTAACTCTAGTGATTGATAAAATTATTTTCACTTCCCATAGCCAATATACTAAGATTGAGTTCTTGGTTTAATAGTTTAGTTCATTTTTAAGCCGCATATTTCTATTATTGTGTGTAAGTGCCCAAGTAGAGGACTATAGACTCTCGCTTGATTCCCAGAGACGGTGACGCTCGTTAAAAACGCGTCGATCTTCTTGTAGTTATTTTTGCTTTTTGTGCGCGATATTCGGGTGCCGGAAGTGCGGAAAGAGACTAGAGGTGGCGTTTGACGAATAGCGGACGGGCTGAGAGGAGAATGGGAAGGAAATAGGCTGAAATAAGGTGAGCATATGGGTGATATAAGAACGATAAGGAGCTTTAAGATAAAATTAGATAGGCATATGGACGAGATGGGTTGGGTATGAGGGGGATCTGTCAGGTGTGGGCCAATCGGCGCTCTGTAGACCCCCGTTTTCTGACCTCTTACCTTTCCGTGAGGTCAGTCCTAATGGTGTGAGTGAGCTGAACTTTATAAGCCCAGCTTGTAAGGCCTTATAATTAGGGTTAAGTGTGAGAGGGATCTGCCTTGTTTGGGCCAATCGGCTTTCTGCAGACTCCCATTTTCTTATGTTCTTATCTATCTACCTACCTACCGGTATGTATCTATCCAATTCTATATATGCTATACTAAAATATATAAAATAACCTATTACTATCCTAGATCCCATTTAACCATGTTCTTTATCCTCCCAGGTGAAAGATGAATGGCCCGAGCAGTGATAAAAGTGATACCCCGCCCATAGTGAAGGATCAACCATCTAAGCAGCCGTATTAACCCAGCTAATCTGGGCTGGGGCAAGTCTACACGTCGATAAAAGGTCAGTTTTATTCACTTTTTGCAAATTGTAATGAATAACAAAGTGACATTAGTAACTGCATTCTTTGGGCCAAATGTGCATTATTGCGGTCATTAATTCTCATATATTTTGAAGGCACCTCCGAAATACAAATATTAAGTAGCCTAAAGAACAGCTTAACAAATTATTGTATTGGCATTAATGACAGCGACTGTACACATTTTGATTCATGTGTTTAGCATTTTCTATGTATTGTAGGCTACATTACTGATACTCCTGTGTTTTATTTGTCTATTCAATTTTTTTTCGAGAATTATAAGCATATTGGTATCGTAGGCCTGTCCTATATTTTTATGCTAGGCCTATTTCATGTTTATTTTAATTACCATTTATTGACACCCTGCAAAGGAGCCTAATCATGTCACATGCTCTATTGTCTTAGCTCGGCAGCGTTCGTAATGCGCAGGCTATGCATCTTTCTCTTAAAAGCAAGCTGTGAGGTGGATGGGTGGGGGTGGGGTAGGGAATGCTGCACGTGTTTAGATTTGTTTTCATTGTATATATTTTTTTATTATTTCGTCCTAACTTCCTTCTTTTATAACCTGTTTTAGCTTTTCGTTCATCTTGTCTTTGTCTCTCAGCTTCCCTTTTATTATTTTTAGCTTCCCTTTCTCTTACACAGTCTCTCTCTCTCTCTCTCTCTCTCTCTCTCTCTCTCTCTCTCTCTCTCTCTCTCTCTCTCTCTCTCTCTCTCTCTCTCTCTCTCTCTCTCTCTCTCTCTCTCTCTCTCTCATATTAAAACTATTCACTTCCATCTTCTCTTCTTCATCTTTTCTTGTATTATCGTCTCCTTTCTCTTCCCTTTTCACCTCTTCTCTTCTTTATCTTCCCCATTTCTCCACCTCCCGTTCTGACATAACCTACTGCCCTACTATCCATCAAGCGACCTCGTAACTGCAGTAGGGGCTAGACAATGAAGCTAAGCATCTAATTCGGATGATCAATGCCACTAATTATCTTGGGACAAATCTCATAGTATATACATTTTAATTGCGATGGTGATGGTTACATGTTTTTTTCTACAAGTATTTGTTATATATATATATATATATATATATATATCTCTCTTTAAATAAGATTTTTTTTTGTAAATATAGCCTATACCTATGATGTTTTAGTAAATATAGTCTGTTTATGATGTGTTTTTGTAAATATAGCCTATGTTTATGATGTTTTGTAAATATGCCTATGTTTAAGATGTTTTTGTAAATATGCCTATGTTTAAGATGTTTTGTAAATATAGCCTATGTTTATGATGTTTTTGTAAATATAGCCTATGTTTATGATGTGTTTGTAAATATAGCCTATGTTTATGCTGTTTTTGTAAATATAGCCTATGTTTATGATGTTTTTGTAAATATAGCCTATGTTTATGATGTTTTTGTAAATATAGCCTATGTTTAAGATGTTTTTGTAAATATAGCCTATGTTTATGATGTTTTTGTAAATATGCCTATGTTTAAGATGTTTTTGTAAATATAGCCTATGTTTATGATGTTTTTGTAAATATAGCCTATGTTTAAGATGGTTTTCGTAAGTATATGTTTAAGATGTTTTTTTTACTTCAAGTCTCATGGATATTTAGCATGTAAAGTACGGTAAGTGATTGTTTAAGTTGTTTTTGTCTTAACTTGTATATTTAAAGGCATAGCCTATGTTTACATTTCTATATTTCATGGACGCAAGTTGATTGCAAAATTGTTCTGTAGCAACATCTATATGGTAGAAGAGCCTATATTATGTATAGCGTAATGTAAGCTAGTTTCCCTGTTATAGGAAAGTTTAGCATATTTGTTCGTTGATTACTGATGTTTATCTGTATATGTATATAATAACCGAGTCGTTTGTTCTTCGGCGTAAGGTAAGAAAGTGGTGGAAAAGCACGTTGATGAAAGGAAAAAACAATGCAACCAAACCCTGTAAGGGACATAACACTCACATGCACACACCATGACCCAAAAAGAGCAACAGATCTCCTTCAACCCTATCTCAACACACTACATGGTTGGTGCACTACAAACAGACTTAATCTAGCCCCAGCCAAATCCACCGCAACCCTGCTCACAAGTTGGACAGGAGAACACGAATACATCCCTCAACTCACCATAAACAACACACCCCTAACACATACACACACACCCAAAATCCTAGGAGTAACATATGATACTCATATGACATTCAAACAGCACACCACAAACATTAAAAAGAAACTGACACCCAGACTTAACGCCCTCAGGTCACTTGCTCACACAAAATTTGGACACAACAAAGAAACTACCACCACAGTATATAAACAATACATAAGATCAGTGATGGAATACGCAAGCCCAGCCTGGGCTTCTAACCTAGCTGAAACACATCATAAGACCTTACAGACTATTCAAAACAAAGCCCTGAAGATCATTACAGGCTGCACAGCTACTTCACCCACAGATCACCTACATCAAGAAACCAAAATTCTCAAAGTCAAAGACCATCTGGACATGAGAGGCACTCAATTCCTGGCAGCAGCCTCCACGAACCAAGACCACCCACTAAACTACATGGCAACACACCCACAGACACCAAGAAATATCAAAACAACACCCAGCACACGGTATCACACACAATTATTGTCCTCTCTCCCTCCCTGCCCACCCCGAACCAACTTCCAGAAGCACATCCATACTCATATCTCTCACCGATCCATCCACTCACTCACAGACAACACGCAGCTGCATGCACGACCTCCCGAAATCCATCCTTCCGAATCCTCCCTTCCTCGCGAGGACAGAGTCCACCTGGCCAGGCTGAGATGCGGACACCATCCAGCTCTCCTGAGCTATCAGAAGAGACTGGATGACTCCGTTGTCGACGCCTGCCCGGGATGTAACACAGCACCCCATACCATTAAACACATCATAGAAGACTGCATTTCACACAACCACTTACGCCAACAACACAATCTACACTCAATGAGAGCTCTGTGGGAAAGCCCGATCGTGGCCATGGCCTTTCTCAGGGACTCGGGGCTGTTCGGCCAGGCAGCTTAGGGAACAACAACAACAACAACAACAACCCTGTAAGGTTGTTGCATAGTGTAAAGCTCCCCAGCTGGGCCATGGTTTAGAGGTCAGAGGGGCAGTTGAAATATTTAGTCTGTCGTCCAAGTGTCACCCCCTCCCCTCGACCTCATCCCCTGCCAAGTGCCCAATACCCTCAGTAGGCTACCCCTTGTCAACTGCGTAATGTTTTCTTCACAGTAATATGTACCGGTAATCATATTTAGATGCAAATATTAATATGATGGGGAATAACATTGTAAAGGATTTTGTGTAATGTCTATTGTGTATAGGGCATGTATATTTTGTAAGCTGACCATACACCGTGTTATACGTTAAATCCGTAATCAAGAGGCTTTAGGGGAAAACTTTTGATCGGTAATCTCATTCTTGCAGCTTGTTTCAGACAATATTGCACTGGTATTGGCAACTAAAGTATGTGAGGGGTGGGTGCAAGAAGAAGTAGGTTATGGTGGTTTGGTAATGTTTGACGGGGGGTATTTTAGGACGAGCCTATACTGTATGCGAGGTGTGGGTGCAGTAGATTATGGTGGGTGGTAATGCTTGGTGGCAGGTATTATAGGATAAGATCCTATAAGTTACATGAGGTGTGGGTGCTATAGATTATGGTTGTTTGGTGGCTTGTGTTATAGGATATCAGCCTATTATGTAGATGAGATGTGAGTCCTATAGAGTATGGTTGTTTGGTGATATTTGGTGGCAGGTATTTTAGGATAGCAGCATATAAGTTAGATGAGGTGCGAGTCCTATAGATTAAGGTTGTTTGGTAAGGTTTAGTAGCAGGTATTTTATGATAGCAGCCTATAACTTAGATTATGAGTGTGTGCTATAGCTTATGGTTGTTTGGTGGCAGGTATTAAAGGATAGCAGCCTTTAAGTTAGCTGAGGTGTGGGTGCTATAGATTATAATTTGGTAATGTTTGGTGGCAAGTATTTTAGGATAAGAGCCTATATTGTATGCGAGGCGTGGGTGCAGTGGGCTATGGTTGTTTGGTTAGAGACAAAATAAGGTTGGACCATTCTCGTCTTAGTTATATTTATCATTATATGTAAACACATACAAATAAAATAAAAAAGTTAGGGTAAGAATAAGGTTGTTCGGCCATTCTCTTCCCTCCCTTCCCCTCTTTGCCACTTGCTATTGGAAAACACTGGGCTACGGTCAGCTAAGTGTGTCTTGAACAAGGTCGTGTGTGTGTGTGTGTGGCTGGGTGTGTGTGTGTGTGGGGGGGGGTAGAATATTTTGTATTTTTGTTTTTTATGTGTGTATGAGAGAGAGAGAGAATGTGTTTTATAGTAGGGCCATATAATTTTCATTGTACAACATGTCCTTCGTAATAGGTAGACTTTGTTAGAGGGTGTAAATCTATTGCTATATCCTAAAATAAACGTATTACCCTAGTTGCCTAACCTGTTACCGTATACCTTTGCCTATTACCGTATAGCGATCCGTATGTAATGAACAGGTAAAGTAGGCTACGGTTTCATAGGTGCATGATACTAGGTATGCTTGTAGTAAAACACTATATAATTCGGTAAGGTAATTTAGGGAGTTAAATGACATTGAATAACCTTCAGTTTAACCCGTGTCTACTAGATGGTATCTGTATAAATATATATATATATATATATATATATATATATATATATATATATATATATATACCGGTATATATATATATATATTGTGTATAATTATGTAACGAATTATATTAGCCAAAATAATCATAATATCAGTTCTGCTATCTGTAGGCCCTATGTAAGAACGAGGATGGATATTTAAGGATGAGCGTGGGGGGGTGATATAGGTTATGTGCAGCAGATATTGATTATGAGATAATGAACTGTCTGGCTAGCGCTTCACTGCCACTACCCTCACATTGGAAAGTTGTTTACCACAGAACTTCTATATCTATATATATTCTCTCTCTCTCTCTCTCTCTCTCTCTCTCTCTCTCTCTCTCTCTCTCTCTCTCTCTCTCTCTCTCTTTTATTTGCTATCCTTCTCTCTCTCTCTCTTTTATTTGCTATCCTTTCCTTCCACTGTCCCTTACTCTCGGGTAAGCTATCTCTACTAGAATTTAAGTCTTGACCACCTCGCTGGGATCGTAAGGTCTGTGTGGTCAGTGTATATATGTAAATCCATGTAAATCTCTCTCTCTCTCTCTCTCTCTCTCTCTCTCTCTCTCTCTCTCTCTCTCTCTCTCTCTCTCTCTCTCTCTCTCTCTCTCTCTCTCTCTCTCTCTCTCTCTCTCTCTCTCTCTCTCTCTCTCTCTCACCGTTATCACCGTTACAGAGAGAGAAGTATTGAACTGTTTAGATAAACTCAAGGTAAATAAAACGCCAGGACCTGATACAATCTCGCCTAGAGTTCTAAAGGAAGCTAAGAATGAGCTCTCCAAACCACTGACATTACTATTCAATAAATCCTTGCAGTCTGGAACTATGCCTGATCAGTGGAAGCTAGCCAACGTAACACCGATATTCAAATAAAGGCAGCAAATCCCTACCCAGTAACTATCGTCCAATTAGCTTAACCTCAGTTGTATGTAAAATGCTAGAAACGGTCATACGAGACAGACTCGTAAATCACTTAGAGGAAAATAACATACTTAAAGATACTCAACACGGCTTTCGTAAAAAAAACGTTTCCTGTTTAACCAACCTCTTAGACTTCTTCCACGATATCCTCAACCTCTACGATGAGAGTAAAGCTGTAGATATTATATACCTTGATTTTCAAAAGGCCTTTGACAAAGTTCCCCACAAACGTTTACTGCTAAAACTAAAAGCGCATGGAATACAAGACGGTGTGTTGAAATGGATAGAAAATTGGCTCAGCAACAGAAAGCAAAGGGTAGTCATAAACGGTAAGGCATCTAAATGGACCAATGTAAGTAGCGGGGTACCCCAGGGATCGGTACTAGGACCAATTCTCTTTCTAATTTACATCAACGACATAGATGAGGGTCTCACCTGCACAATCTCAAAATTTGCTGACGATACAAAAATTGCAAATAGCGTACTCTCAAAAGAACAAGTTGACGATATGCAACACAATCTAGATAAATTGTCATGTTGGGCCCAAATTTGGCAAATGAGTTTCAATGCGGATAAATGTAAAGTACTACATGTCGGATACCTAAATGAGAAAGCAAACTATTCGATGAATGGCACTCAGCTTAAGAATGTAAACAGAGAAACTGATCTGGGAGTAACAATATCGAGTAACCTAAAACCGAGTCAACAATGTTCAGAAGTTGTTAAGAAGGCAAACAAAATAATTGGCTTTATAGGCAGGTCATTTGAGCATAAATCCAAAGAAGTTATCCTAACCCTTTACAATTCCTTAGTCCGCCCTCTTCTGGAATACTGCGTTCAATCCTGGTGCCCTTATTACCAAAAAGATATAAACAAGCTAGAACGAGTTCAACGTAGAGTTACCAAAATGATACCTAGCCTAAAGAACAAACCATACGAAGAGCGTCTTAGAGAATTAAATCTATTTCCTTTAACCCAGCGCAGATTAAGAGGCGACTTAATTCAAGTGTTCAAAATCATCAAAGGCATCGACAATATGAACTGTAGTAAGTACTTCACTATCGACCAATCTAATTACACGCGGGGAAACGGTTGCAAAATTATTGGTAAATCTTTTAACTCGCACGAATCTAAGAATTTCTTCTTCAATCGAGTTGTCAACTTGTGGAATGGGCTTCCCCGAGACGTTATAGACTGCAGCACCGTTGATTCATTTAAATTCCGCCTAGACAAATATCTCGCATCAAACCCGCGACTGACTGCGTTTGTAAATGAATAACTTTATCCTCCCCTCAGTTACTAACCCATATGTCCCTACTAACTTCCTAGTCCTGCCACGTTAGTGGCAGGGCAGTAGTTCCCTTTCCAATGTTCCCTTACCCACTCTAAACCACTGTTTGGACACTTGATCCTCAGTGTTTTGGAGGACAAGCAACCTAGAAGGGTCACTAGACCTGTTGTTGCTTGATTTCCTTTGTACTCCTTTGTACTCTCTCTCTCTCTCTCTCTCTCTTTGTGGGCGTGGGTGTGTTATTTAGTTGGTTACTTTTGGATGTGGTCTTGTCAAACCAATTCTGGACCTGAACAACGTAGCTATTAACATTACATTAATCTGAAATACCCCCTAAACCTGCAGTGGGCTACTTCAATATAGTTTGATAAAGGACTATAATTTACCTACTCACAGCACTGTTACCTGTACTAATTGACCATTCAGGTTATAAGTAAGTTGGAGCCGCAAACATCGATATTTTACAGGAATAGAATAATAATGTAAGTTTCTGATGGATAGAAAGTATGTTGAAATTGAGTTTACGTATTTATAAGTACCGGTATACTACAACCGTATTATAGTTGTTAATTCTACTAAATATCCATGTCTACAGCTCCAACTTCCTTATAGAATGACACTCGCAATTCGTCAATTTGACTCTACAAATTATCCAAAACAATCAAATAACCGATGTATTATACTAAAACGAAATAATATACAGTATAGTTTCAGACTCAAATCTCATTGGAAATTTGTTTTTATTATTACTAAAACGTAAAAATATATACAAAAAATAGCTGGACCTAAATTTTCAGGCTCAAACCTCATTTGAAATTTGCTTTTGTTTTTAACTGTCTTGATAGCGTAATGCATAAATGCGCGGAATTTCGGTGTGAGTATCCTAGGTTCGAGTCCTTGGAGTGCCTCATGTATTTGTTGATTTCACTGATTGAGTTTAGAAGTAAAGTTGGTTGGTGAAATAATATGAATGACTAAAACGGAAAATATATAACAAAATAGCTGGACCAATATGAATACAAATCTGAAGGAAAGAAATGGCTGCAGGAGCAACAGACCAACAGGTTATTTACCTCGGTGGGAATTAAAGATTTATGACCCCAAACGTCGGCCACGGGTAGTGTATAAAAAGCCGAGAGAGTGAGAGAGTTTATTCTAAATATTCACCGTTATTCTTCCACATTCACTATACAGTATTATTCCATCGTTGTTATTGTAATAGGGTTAAGTATGGTCAGTACAGAATCCTCCCCGAGTTTTGCATGTCTCTCAAGCTGATGAGGTGTGGCCCCCTTACACATGTGGTATCCTGGGTTATCGTGGGCATCCTAGGCTTGGTCAGTCTTATTCTGGTGGTAGAGTGGTAGGTAGGTAGGTTGGTTGGTTGGTAGGTAGGTAGGTTGGTTGGTTGGTAGGTAGAGTGGTAGTGGTAGGTAGGTAGGTAGAGTGGTAGTGGTAGGTAGGTAGGTAGAGTGGTAGTGGTAGTGGTAGGTAGGTAGGTAGAGTGGTAGTGGTAGGTAGGTGGTGGTAGTGGTAGGTAGGTGGTGGTAGTGGTAGGTAGGTGGTGGTAGTGGTAGGTAGGTGGGTAGGTAGAGTGGTATACTTCGGGTTCAGTTCGTATTCCGGGGCAGTTCATCCTGTTCCTTCTCTTAAGCAGCCTCGTGAGAAGTAATATATCTTAGGACTTGTGTTATCTTCTGGTCGTTCATTTATTTATATGTTTATTTCACTTATAACCACAGTTCACCTTCACTATTACCATGATAGCCATCACCTTTACCATAACGTCCACTACAGCCAACACCATTACTCTGGATATTTTATTAATAAGTCAGTAATTATCTTGCCCAGTGTACTGTACAGTACCTCCGTGTGTACCACCACCCTCACATTACACCACCATTATTGAAACCCCATCACAAAACTCCAAAACCACTAATCTTGTACCATCGCCACATTACTCCAACACCAACACAGACAGACTGCGCCACTATCACCATTACTCCATCACCCTAGCAGCCCAGCACCAACACAGAGAGACTGGCATCAACACGTGAGCAGGAAGACGTAGGCACACCTCCACCACCACCACTGTGATGTTGGCACCGTGCCGGCCAGGGGGGGTGCCAACCATTACAGGTCCACCCCTTGATGCCGTGGACCACCCATCACCTATGACACCACCACTACCCTCTGACACCACCACCACTACCCCGTGACACCACCCCCACCCTCTAACACCTCCACCACCTACAGTCACAGGCATCATTACAACCCCCTAATGCCCCCCCCCCCCGCATTCAGACATTAAATTAATGCATTTCATAGGGTGACTGGACAACTCAACAGTAGACCATTTCAACCAGTACGGTTAGGTTAGGTTAGTACTATATTTTGGCACTGGTTTAGTTGATCTTGGTTGATATGGCAAGGTTGAGAGCTACTGGTTGAAATAGTCTATTGGTTGAGATGTCCGGGAACCATTACATAGTCTTCACCATTCAAACATACATAAATACATATCTTTGCATAAATACTGACCAATACATGCATACATAACCTATATAAGTAACAACCACAGTGTTCCGGTACGTCATAGACTATGGAACCGGTACATAAAGTTACCATACGATGCCTTTAATTAAGTAAAACGGCTTATTTGGTGTATTATATAAGTATCATAGTTTCCGTCTTATATAATACCATCCTAGTATGTTCATCATAAACATATACAATAGCTACTAATAGATTTGTACCTGTATTCATAAACACACACACACACACACACACACCCAAGCGGTGGTGTGTTTATCGGTACACACGTTATGTTTGCATGCTTACGAGTACATTTTTCGATTTTAAACCTAAATAAAACTATTTAGATAAAACCTAACCTAACCTAACCTAACTTACCTAACCTAACCGAAAACACTCCATTTCAACGTATTTTAAAGAGGTGTGTACACTTAAATATGTGTGTGTGTGTCAATTACTTTTTGGTTCCGTATATACAGTATGTTCCCTTTAACCCGCCCCGTCAAGTTTTTGCGCTCTCTCTCTCTCTCTCTCTATATATATATATATATATATATATATATATATTATATATATATATAGATATATATAAATTATATATATATATTCTTCGCTCACCCTCTCTTCCTGTCTTCTGTTGCTTCCCTCTTCACACACACACACACACTACTTTCTTTTCCTGATCCCTTTCCTCCTGTTTTTCCTTTCTCGTTTTTTCTCTTCTTCCTTCCTTCCTCTTCCTCTTCTTTTCCTTTCCATCTTTCTCTCCTCCTCCTCCTTTTCCATCTTCTTCCTTCTTCTCCTTCATTCTTCCTTCCTCCTCTCTCCCCTTCTTCCTCTTCTTCTTCCTTCCTCCTCCTTCTTCCCACCTCCTCTCCTTCATCTTCTCCTCCATCCTCCCTCCTTCCTTCCATCTTCTCCTCCTCCTCTTCCTCCTATTCCTCCTCCTCCTCCTCCTCCTCCTCCTCCTCCTCTTCTTCTTTATTGTTTACAGTATATCCCAGAATCCGGACTGAATGCAAGGCTTTCTCACAAACGTCCTCGGATTCAGACCGGATTCACAGCCGAACGTGCAGGACAAGGGTTTTTAACTTATATTATTTTATTTGTGCTCTCTCTCTCTCTGTCTCTCTGTCTCTGTCTCTCTGTCTCTCTCTCTCTCTCTCTCTCTCTCTCTCTCTTCTCCTCTCTCTCTCTCTCTCTCTCTCTCTCTCTCTCTCTCTCTCTCTCTCTCTCTCTCTCTCTCTCTCTCTCTCTCTCTCTCTCTCTCTCTCGTAACAACAACATTACCTCCAATAATTCCTAACCGATTCTGAACTAATTAAGGAAAACCCCGTTCTTAGCATGAATCCTCCATTACAAACTCTAATGTACTTGAATAAATTAATCAAAGCATATGGTCCTCCTGGGATTCGAACTCGGGACACCACACCCAGAACATAATCATCTAATGTTATAGTAAAATTTTCTCGAGGGTAACACGACACTACAGTAAGAACAAATATCAGAATAACAAGGCTGGCTAAAACAGCTGTTCTTTGTTCACTAATCGTCTTGTTCTTCAATGCTTTATGCTGATGGTGGTGTTCTTTAGTTGTTATGTATATGTGAATGAGATGGATACATATATAAAGATAGATAGTAAGAACATAGAACAATAAGAAAGCTAGTTATAACAGTTGGTCACCCTTGTTCTATATTTGTTCTCTGGCTCGCAGGATGGGCTATGTACCCCCAACAGACCCTGTTCTTGTTATATGTTCTTCATTTGTTTGTTGTAGTAGTGGTAAGGGTTATTGTTGTTATTGTTAGTATTGTTGTTGCTTTTGTCTGTGTTGTTGTATTAGTAGTAGTAGTAGTATTAAGTGTTATTGTTAATATTGTTTTGTTGCTGTTGTCTCTGTTGTAGTTGTTGTGTTTAGCCTATGTTAGGTTTTCGTACTGGAAGAGCTTTTTTAACTTGTATAATATCCTACATGTATAGAACGTACCATATTATCATTCTATTACAATTATGTCTGAACAGGTAGGCTAGAACCAATGTGTACCTGGAGCTGCTCGCTTCGATGCAACTCAAAATAACCACGACATAAGAAAAATAACAACACCAACAATGAAACAAAAACACAGAAGAAAAGTAAAATGACAACACCAATACTAGCACAATCATAATAAACTCAAGTCTAGTAAGCTAAATAGAACTCCGACCTGTTTGAACCTCAGTATATTATATTTAGAAAAACTTTAATGCTCTACTGCTTAGGTTAGTTTAGCATAGCTGGAAACAATGCATGCAATTTAAATTATTTAAACATACACGGGTATTATATATAGTTGCTGGTTTTATTACAACACAAAATGATTCATATTTGTTTGTAGCATAACTAAAGGCTGTTATTTTTTCCAGCTGACGGTTAATCGAAATTCCGCCATCTGTATTCCTCAGATATTACGAAGATTATGTAACAAAGTATATTTATGAAAGTTTGGTATTATTATCACACAGAGACGCAACAGTTTCATATTTTACCATGCAGTACCGAAATATCAGTTGCAAAGGGAATCAGGCATCAGCTGAAATAAAACCGACCGTAGCTGGAATATGCACCGGCACTTCTGTTTTGGATGCAACACACACACACACACACACACACACACACACATACATACATACATACATAGATACACACACACACACACACACACATACACACACACTCACTTACACACACACACACACACACACACACACACACACACACACACACACACACACACACATCGGTTACTGTTGAGTCATGCAAGGAAGATGCAATAACGGGAACAGTATCTTTACTACACCCTGTTCCATATAAGTAGTCCAACACGTTTAAACATTAACCTCTATAACTCACAAACGACTAGAGTAATCAAACCAATATATCCACCATTTAGGAAGAGCCAGCCAGGGAATATATGTGGACAATTACAGCCTTTTTTGAGTTACAGAGGTTAGGGGTCACGATAACTGGCCTAATTATAAGGAACATACTATACTGTACAAGCTCCTACTGAATTTTAGAGGGTGCATTTGTTGGACGATAGGGTACAGTAAGGTGTAACTCACGGAAGGTAGCTTGCACCAGTCGACGGTACATTTCCACAGAGGCCTTGCGGTGTACCATACGGTGCGTGATGGCCTGGTACCGTCGGCGGAAGTCTCGCTCGCTTACCGTAGATTCTGATGACCCACGCCGCTCTGGGATGGGAGAAAATTAGGTTTTGGTGAAAGATAAATTTGTGGTGTGTTATTATGGGAGAGAAAATACTGTAGAGAGAGAAAAATAGGTAAATAGAGCAATAGAATGATAGATGTATTGAGAAAAATATTTGGAGTGAGAGTTACATAGATACACAGACTTCACAGACCTTGCGGTCCCTACTAGATAGCCCGGACTTATTTTTAACGTGGGATTTGCTACAAACTGGAAGGTAAAGACGGCAAAGCAGAATGCTCTCTCCCCACCCACAGATTGATAGATAGCGAGAGAGAGAGAGAGACCAAGAGCTTCCTCCCTAGACCTCCATCAAACTTAAAACACATCCATTACTGTCGATCCCCCTTCGAGATAAATTTGTACATTTTTTGGTAGAAAAATGTCATGGCCGAAGGCCTGTTCCTCCTAAATTACAGGCTAGCTATGGCTCGCCTGGCAAAAATCGACACCTAAAGGGCACGAAAGGTCTTAATATTGACAAAGAAAAGGGGCGAAAGGTCTTAAAATCGCCAAACTAATGGGCCGAACGTCTTAAAATCTGAAAACTAAAGGGGCTAGGCATGAGGGAGAAAGGGGACCAGAAAAACGGCCCATCACCCCTTAATATAATTGTTTCAGGGTAAATAATGACTTCTCTGGAGTTGGCAATATCAGGAAAAGTTTGTGAAATTGTGAGAGGGAAATGTAAAGTTTGGCAGTGTTGTTGTTGTTCTTTTGTTGGTGTTGTTATGGTTGTTGTTATTGTTGTCGCTGTTGTTGTCTTGGTTGTTATTGTTTGTTGTGGTTGTTGTTATTATTGTTGTGGTTATTTTGTTGTTATTGTTGTTGTGGTTATTTTGTTGTTATGGTTGTTGTTGTTGTCTGTCTGTCTGTATCCTTTCTTCAAACCACCTTCCCGGTCATACGTCTTTTTACTTAAGGGGGTAGTGCTTGTTTTTTTGGTTTTTCGTCTATATTTTCAGTTATTAATTAATGTTTGACTTTCCTCGCTAGACCTACATCAAGCTTAATAAAACACCCCCTAGACCCCCTTTCAAGATTAATTTGTAAATTTTTCGGTAAATTTTTTTACCGGCCCAAGGCCGGTTTCTTCTAAAACCACTAGCTCGCTAGGAAAAAATCGACACTAAGTGGCACGAAAGGTCTTAACATTGACAAAGTAATGAGGCGAAAGGTATACAAATTGCTAAACTAATGGGCCGAACGTCTTAAAATCTCAAAATTAATATGCTAAACACGAAGGAGAAAGGGGTCCAGAAAAAGCGACTACCTCCCTTTTAACTTACTAATTTTGTGTCTATCTCTCTTAGTAACTGCCTTCTCTGAACTCCCTTGCTTAAGCCAGGCATTCTGAAGTTTAAATATACCTGAATGTGTGTGTGTGTCAGTTTGTTATTGTGTTTCTCCATCCTACTTATCCTCGTGTATAATTTTTCATTCACCATAATTAACTTGATCGTTCATTGTTCTAATTTTTTTTTGCATAATGTGCTTGATTTTTGTCCTTATTATTTATATCCAAGGGGGGTCTTGGGGATATTTTTTTAAAGCTGGATGGGGGTCTAGGATACAAACTAAAAATCTCTCCTTCAATATAATGAACTCTAAAGCTACTTACTCTTCTCTTCCTCATCCTCAACAACGATTCGCTCCCCGCCGTTCCTTCTTCCTATTTCATCGTCAGCGTCTCTGTCATCGTCGTCCAGCTTTTCGTCGTCGTCCCCCTCAGTGTCGTCCTCGGGGGGGTGTAGGTCGGAGTCCTGATCGAAGCCGGGTATCCTCACGTGGTCCGGGATGGGGCTAGGTGATCCCTCGTCCCTCCGCCATACCTGAGCGGAGATGAGTAAGGGATCAAGGTTTTACGTCAACTTTAAGATTAAGTTAAATATCCTAACTCCAATGCGTAGTATATAAATGCCATATGAGGAGGAGTACTTCAAGCTTTGTTTAGTGTATCTCTTATATTTCAAGTCAATATTAGGTTGAAGTTGTTGAGGTCCAATACTAATATGGGTGTACCCACCTTTGCTTCATCGCTGGGGTCAACATACAGCCATGGCGAAGCGTGGTAAGGGTCCAGGTATACTCCCTTCTCGTCGTCATCACTGTCGTGCCGCGGGTGGTCCCCTTGCTCCAGGCTAATGGTCGTGGTGCTGGGGAAGATAATAGGGGTTAGAGGACAACAGTACATGGAAGAAATACTCTGTTGTTATAATGAAGGGACTAATATCATACATTTCAAAAAATATATTTGTAGGTGATAGTTAGCGAAGGAATACAGTCTGTCATACTCACCACCAGTCTTTGGAGAGGTGCCTCTCCTCAGACTTGGCTCTGTATGCTGGACGAGTTCTTGTAGCATCGCGGTCAGACAGACAGCGCTCTATTGGTA
This sequence comes from Paralithodes platypus, assembly GCA_032716605.1. Lineage (NCBI taxonomy): Eukaryota > Metazoa > Arthropoda > Malacostraca > Decapoda > Lithodidae > Paralithodes > Paralithodes platypus. Next base: position 2,702,462 of record CM064489.1, read on the forward strand.
CTTGTGGTGCGGTGGGTCTGAGCAGTCCCTCGCGTGAGGCCGGCCGCTCTCCACACTGTGCACACAGGCTCGGTCGATCGTCTGATAATTCCTCCCGGCTGCCACCCAGGAACACATTGTCTGATCCTGGACTCATGCTACGTAAGGACTCTGCACTACGACGAGAGTCCTTCAGCGGTGCAATGGCTAACAGTTTGCTCTCCGGTAGTTGTAATGGCCGTCCCCGAGATGTTGGGCTGTTGCTGCCAGCCCGTAAGTATCCCGTTACTGGACCTGATGGGCGCAGTCGTTCCTCACCTCCCTCTCCTCCATTAACGACATGTTTCCCAGGTGGGGACTCACATGACACACTCACATGTTGGGGCACTATCCGTTGGGGACTGTGTCTCACCTGCTGCTCCGGAGTTTCCCTTACTAACATAGTCCTCTGTGGACTCTCTCTCCTATCAATTGTTCGGCCTGGACTATGTCTCTCACCTACTTGTCTCACAGGACTATCGGCCATTCTACCCGGACTTCCACTTTTCTTTCCTGGACTTTCTCTAGTCCGTCTGCCTGGACTACGGCCCTTGGGGGGATGACGAGGAGTGTCAGAAAAAGATTCGTCAGAAGAGTCAAGAAGATCAAGGGTTCTCTCAGGGGTGCCAGGGGTTCTAACAGGTGTCCAATCTTCAAGTCTGAAGCCTTCATGCATAGCAGGGCTTCTCACCATGCCAGGTGTTGTTACAATCTCCTCAGATTTTCTCTTGGTCTTGTCATATTTTGCTGCTTTAGTAGGTTGTCGACCATCTTGTGAATCAATTTTAACAGACTTCTTAGGTTTGTCAAAGGCTCGAGATTTGCGTTCAACCTCCCCAGTCAGTAGCTGTTCTGGGTCTGGCCAACCTGGAGCTTCCCCAAACATAGTTACACCAGGTGGGAAGTCCAGCTTCAATGCTTGTTTTGTCTTTTCTCGTTCCTCCTCAGACCATCCCAGGCCATCACCATGATTCTCACCTTCAATATCACCTTCATGGCCAACCTCTCCCTCATCCTCACCCTCGCCGTCACCTGTTAGTTCAGCCAAATCACTCTTTTCATCATCTTCAAAGTACCTAGAGTAGCGGCGATTGTCATCTTTGGGCACTTTACCCGCAGAATAACGTTTCTTTATGGCTCCTGTCCTGGTGTCCTCACTTCCTCCTACCCGCCGCCTCATTATCACTTCCTCCCGTACTGGTGATTTTCTCTCTGGCTTATGTTGCATGTCAGGCTTCGGTGGAAGTTCAGGTCGAGGCAGAAAGGCTGGCTTGGGCGGCACTTCAGGCTTTGATTTACAATCTAGAGCGGCATCGGACTCCTCGGCTATAGAGTGATCAATGTAATAGCTAGCAGAGGTGGTTGTTGTATCACCATCAGGGGAAGTTAGGTCTTGAGCAGTTTCAAAGTCACTAGCAACACTAAAGCCTTCTGTAACATCACTCAGTTCGTGGTGCTCGGCGGATAAGCCTCCTGCCACCTCACTCGTCTCAGGACTGAGGATCTTGGGTGTGAGTGCCTCGTCCTCATAGATGTCGGCCATGCTGGGAGGGGAAGATACATGCCGCTCTTCACAGTAGTAGGAGCGACGCAGATCTTGTTCATAGGGTACTGTACTGTTCTCAGTGGCGGTGACATAATCTTCCGAGGTTTCGGATTGATCAGTTTGGTGTGAGTCCGTACGTGAAAGATCAGATTTGGAGGTCATAGTGTTAGTAGTACCTGAGGCTGGGCTGCGAGAAGTTTCCTGCTCTGTGAATAAACTACTAGAGGAATCTGATTCGGGTGAAGCAAGTTTTCGTCCTTCTTGAGAACGATTTGGTGTGGCCACCATCTCTCCACCCTTTAACTTTTTCACTAGCTTTGCCATGATATTTTCTTCTATTATCACATCTCCTTCAAACACTACTTCTTCCTCTTCTACGTCTTCCAGTACATCAGACTTTACAGTGTTAGACTCACCACTTCTTATGGAACTGTAATCATCAGTAGAACAAGCAATGGCTCGGTCAACCTCACTGGAGGTCGTGCTGTTAGTGATGGCATTTTCACTAGCATCAGTGGGCTCATCCTCAATGGATGACAGAGTGGTGGTGCTGTGGACTAACGTGGACTTTCTCATACGAGGTAGTAGATCATCCTCCAAATCATCCTCTTCAAAGCTGCCAGCAGTGGCGAGGGATTTGTGACGAGTGGAAGGTGTGGTTGCTGCTGACGAATGGTCAGTCAGATGGAAACTACCATTTTCAGAGTCGGATGGGATGCCCTGAGAAGCTGCCAGAGCCCGTGCAACTACCGTCACCTGACTTTCGCTTACAGACTCTTCAAAATGTTCACCAAATTCACCTCCAGTTGGAATTTCACTAGAGGGTGTTCCTAGATACATGATGGGTGATCCAGTCATAAGTCCCACCCCAACATCCACAGGCAAGCTAACATCTGGTAGTGGTGGCGGCACTTCACCTAGAGAGTCCAGAGAGAGAGCAGCAAGCTGAGCCTGCAATTGCTCCTCTGTTCTGAATTCACTTGGGTCAAACGTCTTCAACTCCGAGTCGGTGGATTCATGGGATAACCTGCGCTCACCTGCATCGTGGGAAAACCTGCGTTCACCTGTTTCTTGGGAAAACCTGCGCTCTCCTGCTTCATGGGATAACCTACGCTCTCCTGCATGCTGTAGAAACTCGTGTGATAATTTTCGCTCCATTGTACTATGCAAAAGATCCTGCGAGTGTCTGCGCTCCCCAGTACTTCTGAGAATATCATGAGATAATCTACGTTCTCCCAGAGCATACAGTATCTCTTGAGATATTCTTCGCTCCATGTTTTCCTGAAGTTGTTCATATGAGAACTTACGATCCCTGGGTGCCAGTACTATGTCCTGTGAAAGCCGTCTATCTCCAGGCCCTGGTAAGATGGCCTTGTGCAGCATATTCTCATGAAACTCTTCCTCCTCTTCAATGAAAGAATCGGGTGTGAAGATCTTGCTTCGGGACAGATCACGCGCCACCTCGTCTACACACTGGGGTTCGATAACGTCCTCTTCAGTGTCGCTGTACCCGTTAATGTCCACCTCTAAGTAGCCCGATGCTAGGCTCAATGCTCGCCTTCTCTCGGACAGGATCTCTCCCTCTGATAGTGTTTTTTGCAGGAGGCCTCGACGGGGCTTAGAGGCAGGGGAATCACCCATCGACAGTTTGTCGTAATCCTGTCTGAATTTGAGGGGGGGCGGGGGCGGTGGGCCCTCATCTATGGGGATGTCGTATGCCGAAAAACGCAGAGGACAGGGTGGGGGGCCCTCGGACGTGGCACGGGAAGGCATCAGCGGGTCAGTGAGGTCGTCCAGGTCGTATATAGCGTACTGGAGTCCCTCATAGCGTGCCACCTCAGACAAACTCTTGACCAGCCGCCGCCGCCCCCCCTCACCGTTGGTCTGGGCCCCTTGGGAGATCATCTCAGCCTGTATGGCAAAGAAACACAGATATAGTACTTTCTTTCTACCTTGAAATGATCATATACATATTGAAAATACTGTACTGTCAAAATATTAATGTACAATCAATTTTATACCCACGAATATTTCTTCAGCTGATAAAAAGGATCGAACTCTAAGACATTAAATTAGTCTTCATGGGATTACAGAGATTCAAAATATTTGCTGGGATTGAGTAAAACTTTTGTGATTTTTTCGCAGCTGATTTTCTTTTCAAGTTCGGTTGAAGGTACAGTAGTACTTCAGTTGAAATTTCCCTGCAGAAAATCCAAGATTTATCATGATTTACGGAAGCGAAGCATGGACGTTGGTTGAGAGACTCAGACCAAGAGTGAGAGCAGTGGAAATGAATTACTTAAGGAGTGCGTGCGGAGTTACATGGAGGGATAGACAGACTAATGAGGAAGTAAGAAGAGGGTGTGGTGTGGAGGTAGATGTGCTGGAAAGTGTGAAAAGGAACAACTTGAGATGGTTCGGCCATATGGAACGTATGGAAAGCGAGAGAATGACTAAGAGGGTGTATGAGAGCGAGGTGGAGGGACAGAGGGGGAGAGGTAGACCGAATATGAGGTGGAAGGATGGAGTGAGGAAGTACATGAACGAAGGTGGTGCTGGTTGGGGGGAGGGGCGTCGACTGACTGGGGACAGAGGTGCATGGGGGCGGTTCGTTCGTGGCCACCCCTTCGGGGATCACGGCGTCAGGCAATAGATAGATAGATAGATCATGATTTTGTGACAACCATATCGACATTTATTATAATAATAAAGAACTTAGAATAAGTATAACGAATGAAGATCTTTACATTATCAGCTGCGTTAGCAAAAAGTACGTCATTATGTAACTATGAACAAAATTAAACTAGTCATATAGTTGTTGTTGTTGTTGTTCCCTAAGCTGCCTGACCGAACAGCCTCGAGTCCCTGAGGAAGGCCACGGCCACGATCGGGCTTTCCCACAGAGCTCTCATTGAGTGTAGATTGTGTTGTTGGCGCAAGTGGCTGTGTGAAATGCAGTCATATAGTAATATCACTTAGCTTGACCTAAAAAGTTAACTTTAGGGCTCATGCAGTGTAACGGGGTAATATTATTGTTTTATGTGCGTACAGTATAACATATATATTGTAATTTAATGACTTAATTGTCTTAGTCTTGCAATCTAACGGGGATCGCTAATCATGAAATGATGAAACAATGTATGGACGTATCTGTAAGAGAAGCGAGGGAATTATAACACACACACACACACACACACACACACACACACACACACACACACACACACACACACACACACACACACACACACACACACACACACACACACACACACACACACACACACACACAACCCCCCCCCCCCAATAATAAGTTACCCATTGTACTAGGACCTGTATTGAAGGGAGAATGTAGAACATTTAATTATTTACACTTTCATTAACGTATTCATTAGAAAATATCTCCTTTACTAATTAAGTAGCCTAAGAATAACCTGTATTGATATTTGTGAACTTATTTGTGTATATTTGGCTATCGTGTTCAGTGTCAACAATCAGTGATGTCCTTGATGGCAATAATAACGCTTTTGATGTTATTTATTATCAAAGTGGCTGTGATTTTACCCTTTGTTTTTATTTTTTGTAAGTGTAATGGTTGTTTATTGCAATTGAAAGCGTCGGAGCGAAGGCATAAAACTTGATTATAGGGACAAATTGACTTTCCTCTCTCTCTCTCTCTCTCTCTCTCTCTCTCTCTCTCTCTCTCTCTCTCTCTCTCTCTCTCTCTCTCTCTCTCTCTCTCTCTCTCTCTCTCTCTCTCTCCTAGCTCTCTCTCTCTCCTAGCTCTCTCTCTCTCTCCTCTCTCTCATCTCTCCTCTCGCTCGTCTCTCTCTCTCTCTCCTCTCTCCTCTCTCTCGCTCTCTCTCTCTCTCTCTCTCTCTCCGCTCTCCTCTCTCTCTCCTCTCTCTCTCTCTCTCTCTCTCTCTCTCTCTCTCTCTCTCTCTCTCTCTCTCTCTCTCTCTCTCCCTCCCTCCATACCTTCTCTCCCTGCGGACTTGTGTGAGCGCAGGGTAGGGTTGGGAGGGACTTGCGGACTTGGCCTACGTCCGTCTGAGTGGCCTGGGTCCGCATACAAGACCGCTTCAGCCGCTCTGTTGGAAAGGACGGACATTAGGGGTGCTGTAGACCTATATGATGATTTTTTTACGGCTTAGGAGGGGATAAAAACTCGTGATTCCCTACATGGTGATTTATATATATTATGGCCTAGGAAAAGACAACATTAGGGACAAAAACACTTGATTCCCTATCTGATGATTATATATTGCCTAGGGAAAGCTTATATTGGGGATAAAAGGACGTGATTCCCTATAATATACCGTAATTATATATGGGCTAGGAAATTATGTATTGAATCCTGATACTGTAAGGCAACTTAGGCAGGACAGGGGTCGTTTTTTTAGAGTTTGGTGCAATTTTTATAGTTGGATGCAAATTTAGTAAGATCATATTGGGGGAAGTGAGGGAAGAGGCTTAATAAGGAAAGGTAACTGATATAAATTAGAGGTATAGCTAAGGGGTACAGTAATTAACAGATTAACAATGTGAATAATGTGAGCACAACAATAACATGTGTACTCCTGTGGACAAAATAAATACATAAATTATATATAAATCTAGAGTAAGGTAGCTATTTTTATAATTAAAAAAAAATGGGAGGAAGGACAAATATTTAATGAAAACAAAGTCCATGTGCCTATAATGGCATCCTCCTTTCATAACTAGTGTAATCATTGGATTTACTCTGTTGTGGGCTGAAGATTAGTGGAACTTCACTCTGAGGAAGTGAGTTCCACAGAAAGATGGTATGGGGCAACCAAATTATATAGTTTATCAAAATTATATAGTTTATCAAAATCCTTGTGATACATTGAGTAAATTAATACAAAAAATAATGAACAAATAATTACTTGGTTCTTATGTTTTTATGTTTTGATGTTTTTGGCCCAGTCAAAAATGGACCGAATAAACTATACCCTGTTCCAAGTGGGTAAGCCAGAAATCGTGAACCCTAACCTCTGTAACTCAAAAAGGGCTAGAACAAATGGGCTGTAACTCTCCACACCTATTCCCTGGCTGAGCCTTCCCAAATGGTGGAAATATTAGCTCGAGTACTCTATTCGTTTGTGAGTTATAATCTTATAGAGGATAATGTTCAAGAGTTTTGGCCTACTTATTTGGAACAGGGTATAGTCCAAAATAGTCACAACAAACATAGTCAATAATAATGGTTCCTTAACTATTAAAGGTTGTTTAATTAAGGGCTCGTATCCGGCGAGTCTCCTAATGGCTAAGGGTTTTTAAGGGTGTTAGCTATTAGAAAGAGAAATAAAGGGCAGATTTAAAGGAGCAAGAAAAATATCCTCCCCAGAAATTATGGGAAGTTTGATATACTTTTTTAGAGGGTTAGTTTGTTAGAAGGGAAAGTAAAATGTGTTGTATTACGCCTACTAATCAAAATACTTCGTTCTACTAAAACTTCAAAATATTTTGTTATGTTCTTCACTTATGTTCGTTCACTTCAGTCTAGTTGTTTATGTCGTTATTCATAGTGTATTGTGTTCTAGTGTTCTTCAACCATTCTATTCGTACTGTTCTACTGGTCTACTAGATCTAAATTTGTGTCTCAATGTGCTTTGTTCTACAGTTTCGTGTTCTTTAATTGTTCTAATGTTCTCAGGCGTGCAAGTCTTCAATATAATGGAACTGTTATTTTGGATCTATTCATGCAGAGTATAAGAGTTGTTTTCAAAGGGCCTTATTTATATACCTTAAAAATACATGAGTATCTCCCAAACCCCCCCTACTAGCCTATATTAATCTGGTGCACCCTTTTTTCTGTTGCGTAGAAAATGGATTGCGGAGGCACTAAAATACACGCTGCTAAAACCCACACACACCCATCACAGGTTCTTGTTGCTGTTGTTGTGGTTGGTTGGTTGGTTGTTAGTGGTACGGGGTTAAACCACGGCACTCAAGAGGGGTTTAGGTCAGGTCAGGTCAGGTGAAGGGGTCAAGTGCTAAACTGACCTTCGAAATGGCCTGCCGTCTGCCCCCTCCTCTCTCGGGTCATCATCTTCATCGTCTTTCCCACCATCTTTCCTCCTCTTGTCCCTCTTCACTATTGACCCTGTACTCGGCTCAGAGGTCATTGGCTGGCGAGGCGGATGACCTTTGACCTTGGTTGTCGTTGCTGAGGCTGCTGGTGGGTCATCTCTCCTCTTCGTGCTTTCGAAAGTCACTTGGGCTTGGTCTTCGTCGCGATTGTGAGTCTTTGTTCGCGGTGACTTGGTTGATCTTTGGCTGGTGTTTGGCTCTCCAGCACTGGGTCCTCCCTTTCTAGGTGTTTCTGTTATTCCCCCTTTCTCTTCTCTCCCTCCCTCTGCCCCTCTTTCGCTTTCCTTCGCCGCTTTCTCTGGTTTTCCTTGGCTGTCTTTCTTACTCTCTCCCGTCCCCCTCTCTGCCATTCCTATACTATCGGTACCTTTCTTAGCTTCTCCAGACATGTATTTAGTTTCAGTTTTCTCCGGTTTTCGTTCTTCTGGCCTCCCTCTAGTCCCAGGAATTTCTAATTTCACACTTCCCTTCCCTTTTATTTCTACCCCTACATTTATCCCTCCCTTTGATTTCCCCTCATCCCTTTCGTGTACCTTTGCTATGCTTGTCTCTCCCTTTGCCCTTGTTGCTGTTTCCTTACTGCCCTCTGCTTCAATTCTAGGGGGCTCCACTCCCTTTCCTAAAATTTGTCCTACATCAGTTTCTTCTATAATGATCTCTCGTCTCTTTACTTTCTCTACCTTATCTCCCCCCTTTATTAGGTCTTCCTTCGTATCCCCTCTACCATTCGCCTCTTTTCCTTCGCTTTGTGCTCTGATCTTCCCTACTTCCTTCCTTCCTAACGTAATTTCTCGTTGGTTTTTGGTTTCCTCTCCCTTTCTCTCTGCTGTTTTCTCCTGCTTTTCTTTTAGCTCCTCTTTTGTCTCGACCATTTCCTTGTCCCTTTTTACCATTTCTTTCCTCTTTCCTGTCGTCTCCATTTCCATTCCTGTTATTTTTTTTCTTTCCCCTGCATTTGTGTTATCTTCTGTTGTGTCTATGCTTTCTCTCGTCTCATCTCCCTCTTTGACCATCTCCTCCCTCCCGCCTTCCAGCTCACTATCACTGAGGAGGTCACTGTCGCTGTATCCCTGGAAGACCTGACTGAAGATGAGGTCCACCGCTTGTATCTCCCCCTCCTTCAGTAGCTCGAGGGCGTCTTGTTCCCCCCATCCCTCCCCTGGCGATCCGATTCTCTCCCCGGCCCCTCCTCTCCCCAAGTCCAGGCTCTCCCCCCTTGCTAGAAAATCTCTGTTGGTTGATTCTGGGCTCTTAACTTTAGCTCCTTTATCGATTATTTCCTTTTTTGGTGTTCCTTTATCCATTATTTCCTTTTTTGGTGTTCCTTTATCGATTATTTCCTTTTTTGGTGTTCCTTTATTATCCATTATTTCCTTTTTTGGTGTTCCTTTATCCATTATTTCCTTTTTTGGTGTTCCTTTATCCATTATTTCCTTTTTTGGTGTTCCTTTATCCATTATTTCCTTTTTTGGTGTTCCTTTATCCACTATTTCCTTTTTTGTTGCTCCTTTATCCAATATTTCCTTGTTTGGTGTTCCTTTGGCTTCAGTATTAGTTCCTCTCTCGATTTCTTTTATGCCTTCAATGTCCGCCCCACCCTTCACAATTTCTCTTTTCGTAGCTTCCGTTTTCTCTAGATTAGTTTCTCTCTGTGTTGTCTCTGTTTTTTCAAGGCTATCTCCTCTCTGTATTCCTTCTGTTTCTTCAGTGTTAGGTACTCTCTCTGGCGTGTCTCTAATACTTGCTTCCGTCTCTTCTCTGTCTCCTCTACCGTCCGCCAATCTTCTTTCTGTCTCTCCTCCCAATCCATCTCGCGCTTTACCGTCATCAGTTCTCTTTAGCTCATTATTCTCTAACTCTTCTTCTTCCATGTTATCCTCTTCCTCCTTTACTTCCTCTATACTTTCCATTATTTCCACCGTATCACGTGTGTCAATCTCTCCTTCAGGGTCCTCCTCCACATCGTCGTCCAAGCTCAGTCCACTCTCGACTTCTTCACTTCTCATCACTACCTCGTCACTCCAACCCACTTCCTCTCTCAATCCCACTTCTCTCCTCCTGCCTATATTGCTTCTTTCTAATCCTCTCCTTTCCCCTCCTCCTTCTCCTTCTCCTTGTCCTTCTCTTCCTACTTCTCTTTCTCCTTCTCTTCCTACTCCTCTATCTCCTCCTTTTTCTTCTTCTCTTTTCCCTCCTCCTCCCTCTACAGCACCTAGAAGCTCTTGTTTACCTTCCTCTCTCCACATTCCCAGATTATCTCGTCCTATCCCTAGTATTTCTCCTCCTCCCACGGCCCCAAGCAGCTCCTCAATCTCCTCAACTATTTCCTCCACCCCCTCTTCTTCCTCCTCCTCCTCCTCCATGTAAGAAGTTTCATCCTCGGTGGTTGTTTCAAGTTCCGTTATGTCCTCTGTATCGCTTCCCCCCTCTTCTATAACGTCCAACTCTCGCCATTCTTCTTCGATTGCGCGGGCTTTTTCGGTCGGGTCTTTTATTTGGAATCGGGGGTCTTTGAGAATACTGTAAGGTTCAGAATTGGTGCGAGGGTCGTCATTGTTTGCTGTTCTGTTTTGTTCTTGTTCTCTCTTTGGCCTTTTCTCATCCCATTCTTGCATTTCCTCTTCTTCCATCTCCTCTACCCATAGCTTTTTGCGTGTTGAGTCCTCTTCTTTATTTGGTTTCTGTGTTTCATCTCTCTTCCACTTCTCATCTGGTAGTTTCATAGATGCTTCGGTACTCTGCAGTTGCTCTTTAACTTTATCTCGGTGTATCTTCATTACTTCTACTTTATCTAGTCTTTCTTCCGTTCCCCTTTCCTTACTCTCTTCTCTTCCTCTCTCTCCTTCTTGGTCGCCTTTCGGTTTCGCCTTTCTCGGTCGTCGCTTTTTCTTCTTAATTCCATTTTCGTCCCCTTCTGCAGGAGTTGGGGGGCTACTTAGCGTTTTCTGTTCTCCTTCCCCTTCATTTTCCTTTCTCTCTACCACTTCTTTCTTCTTTCTACTTCTCGGCTTTCTTGGCCTCTTCCTCTTCTTCTCTTTGCCTTCCTCCTTTTCGTCCGCTTCTTCCATCTCCCTTTCTTCTTCCTTTGCTTCTACTTCTCTTTCGTGTTGACGTTGTTGTTGGTGCGTTTGATTACATTCTTGCACGTGAATGTCGTTCCTTTCTTTCGTTTCTTCCTTGTATGTTCTATCTCTTCTCTTATCACCCACTATTCCCTGTTCTTCATTCTTTCTTGCCTGTTCTTCATGGGTTTCATTTCCCCTTTGGTCTCGTTTCTTCTCCGTTTCTTGTTGCTCTTTACCCTTCCTTGTCTGTTTTTCATGTCCTTCGTTATCCTCTTTCTCTTTGTTTTTCTCTTCCTCTCTACTCCCACCTTTTTCGTCTTGTCTTGCATCTTCTTCCTTTCCTCTACCCTGATTATCATCCCTCTTTTCTTCCCCCTTAATTTCCGTGTCTCTCTGTTTCATCTTTTTCACCTCTTGTTCACCTTGTTTATCTTTCTTTTCTGTTGGTGTCTTTTCTCCGTTGCTTTGTGTCTCTCTTCCTTTTATTTGTTTCTCCTTCGTTTCTCTTTGCTCTGCTGCTTTACCTTGTGTCCTTTCTCTTTCTCTCTGTTTCTCCCTCACTTTTCTTTGCTCTTCTTCTGTAATTTCCCTTCTTCCCTCTTCTCCTTTTCTTCCCCTTCTCCCTGGTTTCTTATACGTTATGACCTTCACCTCGTCGTCCTCTTCACTGAACGTCGAACCCATATCGAGTTTCTTTCTCCATTCCTCGTCCCATTCCTCCACTTCCATGTCTCCGTAGCTCCCCTCCCAGTCATCTGTTTCTCCTAGGCTCTCCTCTGTCTCGAAAAGCTCCTCCGTGTCTCCGCCGCTCTCTCCAGTCTCTCTTAAATCGTCCGTTTCTCTCTCATCGACCCCCTCTGACGCAGGGCCTTTTGTAGTTTTTCCGTAGTTACCCATAATTGATTCATTTTTCTTTAATGGTTGACTAGGTCCCGTTTTCTCTGTTACTTTTCCTTCGTTCCCCTCTCTCTGGTCCGTTTTCTCTTTCAGACCATGGGGCTGTTTCACCGTTTCTTCGTGTCTCCCTACCCCATCTTTATCATCTTTTGTTTCTTCGTCTGTTTCTTTCCTTTTTGCTTCGTTTTCCTTCTCTTCACTTCTTTCCTCTTTTATGTGTTCGTATCCCCTTTCCTTATGTTTATTTCCTTTATCACTTGCTTCGTGTTTATGCTTGCTAATCTCTTCTGCTTTCGTTGCCCTATTATTGGTGTCTCTTTCTTTCCTCTCTGCATTCTCTTTGCTCTCGTCTTTTTCATTTCTCTCTTCCTTCTTCGCTCCTTTGCCTCCATTCTCTGTTTCTTCTATGTCCACACTTAGATCTTCTACGGTTGCCAGAGGGACTAGTCTTGTTTGTCTTCTAAACTTCCACACCTCTTCCTTTCTATCGTTTGTTGATGATCCTTCCTTTGCTGTTCCTCTATTCTCATCTTTACCGCCATTTTCCCCTCTCCCTTCTTTATCGTTGTGTTCGTCTTGTTTCCCCTCTTTGCTAATTTCCTCTGCCTCTTTTTCTTTATCGATGTGTTCACCTTGTTTCTTCTCTTTGCTCATTATCTGGTTCCCATTTTCTTCGGGTATTTTGTCATTATCCGCCTCTGCCGTGTTGTCGCCGCTTTTCGCAGTTTCTGGTTCGTGTGTCTTATCGATCCTACGAGCTCTGTTTACTTCCGCGTCATCAAGCCTTCTGCCTTCTGAAGCCTCTGTTGGTCTTGTCTGTTCTCGTGCATGAATCTTTGATGGGGGGTTGGTCTTGTCTTTGGGAGCTTGTCTCACTACTTTGGGCCTTTCATCGTTTTTTGGGGGTTCCTTCTTTTTGCTGTCCTCTTCATTTATTGTTGGTCTTTCATCGTCGCTTGGGTCTTTTTCCTTTTTACTGTCCCTTTCTTTTCTTTTTGGTCTGTCATCGTCTTTTGGGTCTTTTTCCTTTATGTTGTCTTTTGCTTTCTCTTTTGGTCTTTCATCGTCTGTTTGGGCTTTCTCCTTTTTGCTGTCCTGTTCTTTCCCTTCTGGCCTTCCATTGTCTTTTGGGGGTTTCTCCTTTTTGTTGTTATTTTCTTTCCCTTCTGGTCTTTCATCTTCTTTTGGGGCTTTCTCCTTTTTGCTGTCCTCTTCTTTTCTTTTTGGTCTTTCATCGTCTTTTGGAGTTTTCTTGTTTTTTTCTTTCCCTTCTGACTTTTCATCGTCTTTTTGGTCTTTCTCCTTTTTGCTGTCCTTTTCTTTCCCTTCTGGTCTTTCATCGTCTTTTGGGTCTTTTTCTTTTTTGCTTTCCTTTACTTTTCCTTCTGGTCTTTCATCGTCTTTTTGGGCTTTCTCCTTTTTGCTGTCCTTTTCTTTTCTTTTGATCTCGTCGTTTCTTTCTCTGGCTATGTCTCCTTTCTTTTCTGCTTTCTTGTCTTCGTTTGTCCTCCCCTCTTCACCGTCTTCCATCTTTTCTTTTCTTTTCTCTTCTTCCCTCTTTTCGTTGCTCATATCTTCTTTTCTCTCTCCTTCCCTTGCTTTCTCTTCAAGTTCTCTTCTTTGCTCTTCTATGTCTCCTTTGTCTTCTCTTGTTTTCTCTTCAAGTTCTCTTCTTCCCTCTCTTTCCGTTTGTTCGTCTCTGTCTCCTTCCTCTTCGTTAATGACACCTATTTCTTCTTCTCTTTCGTTACTCTCCTCTCCTTGGTCTTCGTCTTCTCTTATTATTGCACTTTCTCTTCTCAGTCTTCTTCCACTGCCTTCTCTACTACTGTTTTCTCTAATCATCCCGTGTCTTTTCCTTCTTTCATCATCCTTTCTCTCTTCTCTTTCTCTATTTTCTTCCAATGCACTTTCTGTTTCGTTGGTTCCTTCTTCATTGACGTTTTTTTTTTCTTCACTATCGTCATCCGTTTCCACTTGTTCTTCACTGTTTTCATGCTCTCTTTCTTCGTCTGCTGTACTTTCCATTCTGTTCGACAAGCTTTCGCATCCACTTTCCTGCTGTTCATCATTATTTCCTATGATTTCTTCTTCTAAATTCGGCATTTTTTTCGTACTTGATTCATCATCACTTTCTTCTGGCTCATCTTCACTTCTAAGCCTGTCGTCAAACTCTATATGCGTCATTCTGTTAGCCCAGCTCTCGTCGTCACTGTCGCTTCGCCGAGGATCATGATAGTGAACCACGTATATGTGTCCCTCAGCTTCCATTGCCTCGCTTACATCACTTTCCTCATCTTCTTCACCATCTCCCGGGCCGGATGAATATGAAGGAGGCTGATCGTGAGTATCGCAGCAGGTGTCCCTCGTGCTAACGTCATTTTCAGACTCGGTATCAATTTGTCTCCTACTCGCGGCGTGTTCCTCTTCAAATTCGTCGCTCTCATTCCCTGTTTCTTCTGTAACTTGGCTGTCATCCTCCTCTTCTTGTATTCTACTGTGCTCCTGATCCGTGTAGTCCTCGCTTTCGTAAACTACTGGTAAATCATGTTCTTCGCTTTCTTCGTATTCGCTGCCAGGAATGAGGCCCTCGATGTCGCTTTCTCCGGTCTCAACTAAAATCTGGTGTGGTGCTCCTTCATTTTCGCTATCAGAAGGGTCAATATTTCTCCCTTCATGATCACTTTCTCCTTCTAAGACTCCTCTGGCGGCATAAACATCACCAGGTATTGTCTGGAGTGTGATAAAGTCGTCATGATCACTTTCACCATCTGGAATGCGAGTGTGAGGTCTAAATTCAATGTTGCCTATGGTTCGTTCACACTCAGCTCTTTGGTTGGCAATGTTGAATTCTTCATAATCTTCGTCATGTTCAGGTGGGTATCTTTCACCAACAGCTCCACTTACATCATAAATCCTCTCACTCTCACTTATGGCATCATCATAAGCCCTTTCACTTTCACTTATTATATCAATCTGCTTTGCAAACTCGTAATTTATGCTTAGTAATGAAATACTTAATCCGCTACTCATTGGCAACCCCTCAGGGTTACCGGCGAATCCTATGGCTCCTTCCCTTTCATCTTCGTTCCTAATTTCCTTTTTTTCTTCTCTTGTTGATTTTGCAGCTTTGGTTCTGATTCTCTCAAGACTCTTACTGATTTCTCTCTCAGGTACAGCAACACACGTCACTAGCCTGCGTTCTCCATCTTCTTGTCTTTGTCTTCTTTGTCTTGCTTCTTCCTCTGTCTCTCCTTCACTCACATCTGCATCATTTCCAGACTCTGCCACTTCCAATAGAGCTGCGGGAATGTTGACGTAGATCAGTGAGTCTGCATGTGAGGGTACTTGCTGCCCCTCTGGTGAAGTGCGTGTAAAATCTGATAGAGGTACATCAAGATTACGCATGTAAACGGGTATGGCTTCATCTGTCTGCACAGATATTGTTCGCTTCTCTGTCTTTCTAATTCGTCTGAGGGAACTAGTCCGAATAGAAATAGTATCAATTGGAACTTCCGAGATAGAAGAATGTTTGTACGGCCTGGGTAAGTCGAGATCTTCGGTTTGCGTGTTTACTTCTGCTTTCCGCACCTTTTTCATACGCCTTAAGGAGCTTGTGTTGGTGTTTATAGATACGTTGTCTTGCTTGGGATCATCTTCTGGCAGTCTGCTTCGCGATCTTGGTCTTTGATCATCTGAGAGTTCTTGAAATCTTGTCGGTCTTCGATCCTCTTCATCATCTGTTATTGCAGATGAAAAGGTAACAGAAGCTTTACTTTTCTGATCAGAAAGTTCATTCGCACTCCCGTTATTGTCACTTTTTGTGCCCTCAGGTTTTTGCTTCTTGCTTTTCTTTGAGAACAGTGAAGTAAATGCTGCAAACTTGGGTTCTTTGGTTGGATTATTATCTTTGTCAACTTGGGATGGAGTTGCTTTATTTTTTGGAAAATCTTTACGCATCTCCTCTCTCCTAGGGGTCGTTGGCTCATATGTGTCTTCTCTCTGTTCCGGGATCACGGTGCCTTCCTCTGCCTGTATAAACAATGGTTTCTTTTTAACTCTTCTTACTCTTCTACCTACAGATTCTGCATTAGTTAGTGTTGAGCTTGTATCAGTTGTGTCTAAAGGAACTGTTGTAGGTAACCGCAACTTTTCTCCTTTACTAATGGCACCTTCTGGAAGTTTATTAACTTTTGGGACAGAGTTAGAATCGGAGATATCCCTTTGGCTGGTCTTCTTGCGCCTCTGATAACTCTTGCTACCGTCGGCGCGGGTTGAAGGCTTTCTTGATAGTGAGGTCGCGGGTTTATAATCATTGTCACTTCTTGGGTATTCATCTGAGATCTCGGCTTGTGGTTGCTTTTTGTTTTTTCGCTCAGGGATGGTAGATCCAACAGCTATTTGGACCTTTCTTTCCCCTTTTGTATGATACTTATCTCTAGCTTCTACAGGAACATTTTTCATAGTACCTGGTACCTTGTGTTGGACAGGTTCTTTAACTTTTCCCTTGGTTCGTGTTGGTTGTGTCGGTTTAAAATTTGGCAAGGTTGTACTAACATTCTGAATGCTTGTTGGATCAGCTTTGTACACAAGATTGATTTCTATGTGACTTGTTTTATGTTGCTGTTTGATTGCACCATTGTCACCAAGCGGTCTAGTGCGCCCATATCCAACATGCTCTCTCATGGCATCAAGCTTTCTCAAATCTATATCATCTGATCTCTTGTCTGTATCTGTGGAACCTCTGGGCCAAGTTCCTCCACTAGAAGCCTCAATGGGACCTGTTTGGTTAGGTTCCGTTCTTATAAAATGAGAACTGGCAAATCTATGTCTAGCTTCACTATCACTTCTGGGGAATGTAGAGGGGAACTCCATGTCGGTATTGTAGATGTTTACGTCCTGAGCTCTTGGGGTCAATACTATGTTGGTGCTGCTTGAGTGTATGCTTGGGGGGCCTGGAGTAAAATTAATTGGAAATCCAGCATCATCATAGGGCTGTACTTTGGAGGAATTTGTGTTGCCTTTTAAGTTTCTTTGTGATGTGGATTTTGGGGAATGAATGGGGGAAATTTGAGATTCGATTTCCTTCATGTCCATTGGTTTCTTTGATGATTTGAGAGGTGGTGGTAATTTGTTTTTATCTGCTTGGGTATTTTGGTGTAAGAAGTCCTCGGCCATTTGTCTACGGAACCGCAGACGACGAGCCATAGCATCCGAGTCGCAGCTTCCTGTCGACCACTGGCTTGTTCTGTCCTTATCATCGTTTGTCTTGTTCTTAACTAATCTCCCCTCTCTATTTTCTCTCTTGATTGGATCCTTGCTAGGTTGGATGTTGGTTGAATGTTTGTCTTTTGAACGATGAGGCTTTATAGATGCGAGGTCTTTGTCACTATAAGTAATTGGAATTTTCTTTCTTGCCCCTTTTCCTTCACTCATATTCCCATCCCCTTCATTTCTTCTTTCTCTTCCACCCTTTCCTCCACCATCCCAAGTAACGTTTTCTAATACTAACCGTGGTGGTGATTGTCGTTGCCTCTGCTCTCCGACCGTATCAATATCAATGTTTAATAGATTTAAGTCTCTATTGGCATCAAGATCAGTAAGGCTCTCTGGTGGAAAAGAGATGTCTCCCAATCTGGTCAAGGAACCCGCTTCATCGGTCTGCCATGCAAAGGAACTTATATCGGTCTGCCATTCCATTGATGTTTCCATTATTCCTTCATCCTCCTCATCCCGACAGTCAGTGCTGGTATCGAGTTCCCCATCTTCATATTCTGGTGGGAACATCATGAGATCATCACCCTGTTTTGGGAATATGGAAGACATATTGTATACAAAGGGTGGATCGGTTTGCATTCCCATCGAAATTTTACTCGCTGCTGAAGTGGACTTTTTGACATTTCCCAGCATCACATCTGGGAGCTCCCCCTTTTCTCTGTCTTTGTTCTTGCTTGTACTTCTCTTTTTGCCTGATTTGAGAGTATACGTATCCTTTACTGTGTCATGACTGCTACTTGCTGGAGGACTTTCTTGGGTAGCCACTTGTTTTGTTTTAACTTGTCCTCCCCTTCTCGTTGCCTCCGGACTGTCCACTTCTTTATCTGAGTCGGGCCCCTTGCTCGACTTCCGCAAGCTACTTTTAATACTGTCACCTGATTTGTGTCTTTCTCTACTTCTCTCTGGCTGCTCTGAATCGTAATTTTGAATCTCATCATTTGTTTCCTGCAGACAGTCCGGAACCAGACCTGGCTGGATGAGTTGCTCGCAGAAGTGGACGCCCTCTTTTGG
Organism: Paralithodes platypus; assembly: GCA_032716605.1. Lineage (NCBI taxonomy): Eukaryota > Metazoa > Arthropoda > Malacostraca > Decapoda > Lithodidae > Paralithodes > Paralithodes platypus. The sequence continues at coordinate 2,720,393 of CM064489.1, forward strand.
TGCCTTCTCGAGCTCAGGAATCTCTATTATCTTTTTGGGTTTCTTTTGTCTTTTGGTTGCTGTGGTTTCTCCAGTGTCCTGTTTGGCACCCTCAGACCTTCCCTCTGCACCCCCTGGTCTCGCTTCTAACACCCTTTCTCTACCTCTAAGCTTCTCTCTATCTTCCTCTACGCCCACACCAGTCTCCAGTTTAGTGGTGCCTGCACTCCTGTCCTTTGTCTTTTTGGTTTTCTTTTTCCCCTTGTCCTTCCCGTCTTCTCCACGTAACCTCGCATCCTCGTCCCTATGGCCTAAGTGCTCCGTATCCCGCCCTCCCACGGCCCCTAAACTGTCCGTCCCTATCCCTACATCTACCACGGTCTGGATCGCTATTGTCTTCTTCACCGACTTCTTCCGCTTTAGTGACGGTGTGCTTGACCCCGCTTGACCTGCCACCTCGCGACCCCTTGACCTCGGCTGCCTGGGCTCTGATAGGGGGAACCAGGGCACATCAGAGACACTATAGTAAATAGGAACTTGACAACTTCACACAGCTTGGCGTTTCCCTCTTTAGTGTCTGTCCTTCTACAAATCTAATAATAATAATAATAATAATAATAATAATAATAATGTTCAGGTTACTTATATAGCGCCATTTCTCTCTAGCCCTCGCAGTTTTGTTTCGCTTATCTTTAAAATCATTCCTGGTTTATGAAATTAAGACTGAAGTTGTCTAGTTTCTTGTTACTACAGTGTATCTTTACCACATAATTTCCTATCCACCTATTTTCACTTATCATCCTAGTCTAATTCTTCGAGTGTGTAGGATGAAGGAATATGTGCCGGTTGGATGATAGTCGATAGAAGCAAAGGTGTATATTTAAAGCTGGTGGTTTTCAATATCTAGCACTTGCTGTGCCTAATTCCCAATGACCATAATATTGATTCCTGTTTTCCTTAGAACATATATTAATTTAATTTGTTTCAATTATTCCCAAATATTTAAAGCAGACTTGTTGACATATCGGTGTAGTTTATGATTGTTGTTTTGGCAAGGAGTGACAAATGATAATAGTGTATTATAAACTGAAAGGAGGGGAAGAGTAGAAGAAATTGACCACTTGCGAGTTTCAGGCTATAAGGAAGTTGGAGCCATGAACATTGATATGAAATAGAAATACAATAATAATGCAGGTTTTTGATGGATAAAAGGTATGTTGAATTAGGTGTTATATATTGAAGAATGTACTATGACCATATTTTAGCTGGTAATTCTGCTAAATATCGATGTTTACAGCTCCAACTTCCTTATAGAACGAAACTTGCAAGCGGCCAATTACACTGACAATGAAAGTATAAAAACATAGAAGGCAAAATGGCGAAGGATATTATGATACATGACAAACAATAAATCCATCATCAGGTGACAATAATATAAATCATTAGAAGGATCTTTTCAAATTGGATGACTTAATGAATAAGTTCATATCCAGTCACTCAGCTTTCAATACTATGTATGTATGTATATAACCCTCAGGCACATACCCCAGTGCTGGGGGTGGCCGACTCGGGACAGAGCCCAAACAGACCCAACATTCAAGGGTTCTTATTCTCAGGGTCCGGGACCGCTTTCACGTTCCCTCGCCTCTTTCTCTGTCTCGATGAGAAGGATAATTTTACAAGGGGAGGGAAATTCCTAGCCCACTGCCCTGCAGGATAAATTTTTAATTTTTTCGATAGAAAAATTTCTCCGGCGAAGCCGGATTTCTCCATACAATGCTGGCTCGCTATCGGTCGCCAGGAAGATATCGACACCTGGATGGGGATAAGCGTCTTGAAACAGTAGGCTGAATGGGGCCGAATGGATACAAGCCAGAGAAAGAGAGAAAAGGAGAGAAAACAAGCAGGTCACCCCCCTTAAGCCTATAAAGATATGGGGACAATTGTTAAGGGGAGATAGGTAGCTTTTCTGGCTCCCTGTCTCCCTCATCTTTAGCCCCATATGTTTTGAGATTATATGACGTTCACCCTAATAGTTTGGCGATACTAAGACCTTTCACCCCATTTTGTTGTCAAATTTAGGATCCTTCGTGCCATTCAGGTCTCGATTTTTTCCTGGCAAGCGATAGCGAGCTTGTAATTTTAGGAGGAACCGGCCTTCGACCGTGACATTTTTCTACCGAAAAATGTACACATTTATCTTGAAGGGGGGTCTAGGGGGTGATTTTTTAAGCTTGCTGGAGGTCTAGAGAAGAAACTAAAAACAAATAATATATACGGTACTATATATATAAAACTCGGTCAAAATATAGACCCTATCCCCTTAAGCCTATTATATTATGGAGCCACCCACCCTGCAGCAGCGCCTTAGTCAGTACCGGTGCCAGGAGTTGGTCTAGGGCCCTCTGTTCCATGTAGTCCGGGGAGCGGCGGGCGGCTAGTAGTCTCTCTTGGCTCCTTGATCCTCCACCACCTCCCCCTCGGTTTCCGTTGGGGTCCTGGCCGCCTCCTTCAGGGTCCTCCAGTCCTCCCGTGGTGGCTGACCGGCTGGGAGATAGGGGAGATAGTTAGATAGATGTAGGAGTACGTACGAAAGACACCAATAATAAGGCTCGTAGATAAGCGAGATAGTTAGACAGATGTAGGAATGCGAAAGAAAGTTACCAATAATAATTCAAATGAGGCTGCTGATGTACTGAAGGGCTCTGGGGATACTGAGATGAGCTAACGCAAAGGGAAGTAAGCATTACCAAGACATTCGAGGCCAATTTCAACTGCTATACCAGTTGGGAGATAAAAAAAAAACTTGGATAGAGGAATATAAATGAGAGTAGGCAGAAAGCTCTCCAGTGATCATCAAAATAACGACAAGTATAAACAAAAGTGAGCTATAACACTAGCATCTGGTATCCAGGAAACACTAGTATCTTGAACACTTGAGGTTCACACATGAGTAATCTGTTGTGCAATGTTTGCTGAGAGGTCCCCTTAGTAGTCTGCCCCTTAAATATGTGGGAAATTTATATAAATCTATTTATCTATTCGTCTATTTCCCCTTTCCCTTACTTACCTCATTGGCTTGTGGAAGCTGACGTGTTTCTGCGGCCGATCATCTAGGTAACCCTCAGGTGTGACCGCTACCTGCCTGTAGCGACTTAGATCAGGGGTGTTGGGTTGTGTGTAGGCCGTCCTGCGAACCGTGAAGCCTGCGCGGAGGGGGGAAGGTCGTGGATTAACGTGGTGGTGGTTGAAGATTTGTATGATCTACGTCAGGTATTAGCTTGGAGTATGTTTGAAATTAACTTGCCACAACAGAAGTATGATAACTATGATTTAGATTGGCACAGGTCTAGGATTAGATAGGTGTAGGTTGGGGATTGGTGTGGTGTATAGGTCAAGATAGGCCAGTTACGGTTTAGGGGGCAAGATGCCAGAACATATGAATAGCTACTAACTATTGAAAGTTATAGAAACAACAATAATGTACTAAAGTCAACTAAATATGTGGAATGGATATATAATGGTAAGGTATATTAAAAGTAATGATAAATCACTTTAAGTTCTGGAAGAATTGGTAGTTAATGGCAAGCCAATACAAGTGGTATCATATGCATACATACTGTCCCTGTTGGCATTATCCTCAGTGAAGATTTCTGCGGAGTGGTAGCCTCCCGAGGAGATGGTGAGTTGCGTGGGTCTTCTGCTAGGGTCGTCTTGTGCGTGGTCAACCTGGCGGGAGTCGTAGGGGGCTGTGTCTGACCGGGGGCGAGGGGCACGACCAGTCTGAAGGGGGGCAGGAGTCACTGAGTTATTTGATGCATGGTACAGTCGCAGTCAGGTATTCTTTTGGAACACTGCTAAATGATGAACATGGGGCAATGAGCATTACTGTACATAAATTCTACCTATGATATCAAACACTACCTGCAGTATCAAAATCTATCTATGCAACATCACTACAATGAGTCCTAAGCCCACCTGGTTTAGCGAGTCATCCAACGAAGCTAATCTCTTGGGGTCCGTGTAACAAATGGTCTTGGGGCGGCGCTTGAAGTAGGTCTCGTCCTCATAGTCGATGGTGGCGCCATCCTGGTGGTTCTTGGGGGAAGTGTGGGCGGATTGACTCTTCACGTAGATGTTCTCGTCCGAAGGCACCCGGCCGCGGAGACAGGCGGGTAGTAGGCTCTTCTTCTTGCACGGTGACGCCTGAGGGAGGGAAGAAGAAGCTAGGTATGAATTGGGTTTAAGACGGTGATGCCTGGCGAAGAACCATATAAAGCTGTATGAGTATTGTGTTTTTGAAAATAATTTAGTAATGCATTAAATATGATGGGTGCTTAAATTGCCTGAAATTGTCTAATTTTAGCAAGAATAAAAGGTAGAAAGGTGTCATAGGGTTGAAGGGGTTAAAATCGTGAGAAAAGACAAATACTGTAGAGCAATACAAATTACGAAAAGAAAAATAGGAAATAAGACAAAGAAATGTAAAGAAATCGTGGAAACGGATAATTGAGGAAAAGTGAAGTTATTAAATGATTACTGGATAAGTTGTCATTACCGTTAACGAGAGAGAGAGAGAGAGAGAGAGAGAGAGAGAGAGAGAGAGAGAGAGAAAGAGTTAGTTAGTCAGAGAGGTACTGCACACACACACAGATTTACATATATCCAAACCACCTATGTGAATCTGTTGTAGTGTTTTATAGAGATACACACACACACACACACACACTGTAGTAGTATTTTACAGAGATACACCATAAACATATCAATGGGCCTTTGTGGACTTGACAGGTTGTGTGTGTGTGTGTGTGGGGAGAGAGAGAGAGTGTGTGTGTGGTTGTGCGAGAGAGAGCGATTACGAAGCTAGGCAAGAAGAAAATTAACGCTGAAATTATCTATAATCTTGGAAAAGGCTGCTTACTGAGAGAGAGAAAAAAAAAATACGAAGCCATGTAGGACGGAAATGAAAACTGAAAATGTGCAATATTCTGGAAAAAGGCTTCGTAATGAGAGTGAGAGAGATACTGTAGAGTGAGTGAGAGAGAGAGAGAGAATACGAAGCCATGCAGAAAGAAAATGAAAACTAAAAATGTGCAATATTCTGGAAGAAGGCTGCATGATGAGAGAGAGAGAAAACGAGATTTACATAGATTTACATGTATTTACATACTGTATATACACTGAACACACAGACCTTACGATCCCAGCGAGGTGGTCAGGACTTAATTCTAGTAGATATAACTAACCCGAGAGTAAGGTACAGTGGAAGGAAAGGATCGCAAAGAAGAAGGCTCAGAGAGGTAGAGGTAGAGATAGAGATAATATAGGTAACGCAGGCTTGATAAACGTACTCCCAGGATGAACTACGAGACATTTACGAGCTAGGATGAACGAGACTCAGACAGACGAGGAGGCCCGTGGAGGTGATTGAGAACTAACTTTGTTGAGAGAGAGAGTAAGAGTGAGAGAGAGAGTGAGTAGCGAGCCTGGGTTTTGGGATGAATCAGCTTTCGGCCGGTAGATCATTCTACCGCCGAAAAATATAAAAATGTATCTCTAAGGGGGGTCTTAGGGGTGTTCTATTGTTGTATTATATTATAAGTTTTACTAATATACAGTATATACAGTATATATATTAGTTTCTATTTATATATTGATTTATTTGTTTGTTCATATATTTCTTGATTTATTTTATTTTTAAAGATTGACAAAGATCTAGGGGGCAAAGAAACCCCCCCCCCCCACCCCTTCCTTAACCCTTTGAGTACCAGCGACGTGTGTTATATTTTAATTCTAACTATTTAGACGATATTATCTAGCTTGGGAAGGATCGGTGGTAGTTAAAATGGTTGGTTGAGATCATTTAAAGCCTTATTATTGCTAGAGGTCCTTCCTAAGCTGAACAAAATGGTCAAATAGTTGCCAGAATATGATGAAAAGGACGTCCCCGGTACTGAACGGGTTAATATTTGTAACATCATGCTTAGCACCAATAACACCCCAAATGAAATGTATGAAAACATGTGGTTCTCCCAGGATTCGAACCTAGGATATCACATACAGAACTTACACGCTCTAACCATTACACCATCAAGACAGAGTATAGCATGATAACCGGTTGAGTATATTGTGAGGAAGAAGTTTTCAGCTCGGGGGAAAGTTAGGACATAAAATGGTGCGAGTTGTCTCCGAATTTTTGTTGGCGGCTGATGAGGAGGATACATTTTCTTGTGTTTCGTCATTAGAGTGTGTGTGTGTGTGTGTGTGAGTGAAAGTGAGTGATTGAGAGAAAGTGTGTGTGTGTGTGTGTGTGTTAGAGAGAGAGAGAGAGAGATAGTGTGTGTGTGTCTTTGTGTGAGGGAGGTGAAGTAAAGAGAAAATCAGATATGAACATATTTTAGAAGTAGAGCCATACACAATCATATTTAGAAGTAGAGCCATACACAATCATATTTCAGAAGTAGAGCCATACACAATCATATTTAGAAGTAGAGCCATACACAATCATATTTTAGAAGTAGAGCCATACACAATCATATTTCAGAAGTAGAGCCATACACAATCATATTTAGAAGTAGAGCCATACACAATCATATTTTAGAAGTAGAGCCATACACAATCATATTTCAGAAGTAGAGCCATACACAATCATATTTTAGAAGTAGAGCCATACACAATCATTTCAGAAGTAGAGCCATACACAATCATATTTAGAAGTAGAGCCATACACAATCATATTTTAGAAGTAGAGCCATACACAATCATATTTCAATGAGAGAGAGAGAGAGAGAGAGAGAGAGAGAGTGAGTGAGTGAAGAGAGACAGCCGTGGTGGTGGTACCGTGTTCAAATATTTATACTGTAGAAAGGGTTGTGAGAGAGAGAGAGAGAGAGAGAGAGAGAGAGAGAGTAGCGACAGTAAAGGAAGCCAGAGAGACACGAGAGGTCGCAGGTGTGTGTGTGAGAGAGAGAGCATGAGAGTGTACGTGAGAGAGTAGCGACATTAAAGAGAGCCAGAGAGAGAGAGAGAGACACGAGAGGTAGTGGTGGTACGGTGTTGAAATATTTAGCTAGGTGTGCTAAAGATAGCACTCGTGGAAACACAAGTCGCCCGTCTGGTTCACTTCACTTGCTGGCTGTGTCTTTCAATCCTATTTGGGGCGTGGTGGGTCGTTGTGGACTAACCCGTGTTTGGTCACATTCGTTTAGCGATTACGAAGCATTGCACCCTATTTTTGTTCTATATAAATGAAGAAGAAAAATTACATTTGTTTTGGCAATATTGCATTATTTTGCAATTACATCGGAAAATTGACCGGCAATAGATTGTATTTTAGGTGGCTGGGTTCTTTCAAAGCTGTCATTCTGAAGTTGGCAGATTATAATTGCCAGACATTTTTGCCATAAAAAATACTAGTGTGACGTCAATTTTGTTACCTGAGATCTCACTGCTGCTATATAATGCTATATAATGTATATACACGGTTAGGGGAGGTGTGGTGGAGTGGTCATGCCACTGGATTGGTAATCCAATGGACCCGGGTTCAAATCCCGATATGTCAATGGGAAGATATTATTGGGATTGAATTTGTGCTGTACCTAGTATCAGTGCATTACCACAAAGCCCACCGAATTGCCAAAAAAATACCCTCGTTGTTCCCTGATTAAATAACACTGTATGAATATTCCCATATTCAAAATATGTTACAGGGGGACAATGCCTAGTGAGTTCACTGCTCAATAGGTGGCGTTCTGAGAGTGAGGGTCTGAGTCTGGAGGGTGAGACGGTGAAGCACTTGAGCGAAGCAACCGGCCGCTTCAGAGATGGAGCTGCTTCGAGCCATGATGGATGCTTCGCATGTCTCACTCCCCAGACTGGAACAAGACCTCACGGGCTTCACCGTGTTGGGCGGTGGAATGTACAGGCTCTCAGCCTATGCCCGAGAGGGAGTAGTTGGAATATAGAAAAAAAAAAAAAAAAAAAAAAAAAAAAAAAAAGGACTACCTGCAGTTAGGATACTCTCTCTCTCTCTCTCTCTCTCTCTCTCTCTCTCTCTCTCTCTCTCTCTCTCTCTCTCTCTCTCTCTCTCATCAGTTCCCCTTATCTCCGGTGTTTATCATGCGCCCTTCTCTCTCTCTCTGTTCCTTCCTTTATCACAATATCTCTCCCCTGCATCATATTTTACACAGATATTCCATTCGCTTTAACATTTATTCCGATTTAGTTATTATATATTTTGTACCGGTATATTTTATTATGTATTTTTATATTTATCTGTATTTATAGTTACGTATTTACGTATTTAATTGTTTATTTGCATATTTATTGTTTTATTAGTTAAGTTAATGTTTTAATTGTTTATTTGGTATTTAAAAAATAATTGAGATATATATATATATATATATATATATATATATATATATATATATATATATATATATACAGGTATATATATATATATATATATATATATATATATATATATATATATACTGTATATATATATATATATATATAAATATATAAATAAAATTATATACGGTATATATATATTCTTTAATAATTTGTTTTTATTCCATCTGATTTAATTCGATACCGTTATGTTTTTATAGGATTTTTTTAGTTTTTCTATATTTATTATATATTTGTTCTATATTTATTATATAGGTATATATTTGTTTTGTTTATTTTTTTTTATAGGTATGTTTTATGCACCTAAACTCTCTTGATCTTGGGTACACCATTACTGTATATATATATTTGTCGTATAATATTGTTTTTATATGTTATATTTTATTCTCTATACAGTATATAACTTTTGGTATTCGCTGTCCATATTTTGTTATAGCTGTGTGTATTTAAGGGGAGTTTTTTAATGTGTTGCCTAGACCTCCAGGAAGCTGAAACTACCCAAGACCACCTTGCCAGCTAAATGTGTACATTTTTGGATGGCCGATTCCTCATAAATTACGAAAGCTCTTAAAATGACAGAAAGGTCATAAAATCGCCAAAACTAATGAGGCGAATGACTTAACATATCAAAACCAATTGGGCTAAACATGAGGGCGAAGGGAGTCCAGAAGAAAATCCTTAAATGAAAATCACCCCTTGATGTGTCCTTCCTCGCATTTTTTGCTACCGGGGTATTTTAAAACTTCCTAGCTATCTTCCGAGTAATGATTAGTCATGTGTTTTCCCGTAGATTTTATTTCGTGTTTACTTACTTTGATTTTATTTATTTTATTGTAATTTGTCTGCTCTTCCTTTTTCTCATTATAAATTCTCTCATTCTCTCTCTCTCTCTCACTTCCTTCCTTTATCACAATCTCTCTCCTCTTATCTTAGTTTGCATATCTCTCCCGTTTTCTTTCCCCCTTTGCTTTGTTTCATACGTCTGATTTAATGCGATACTGTTATATATTGTCTTTATAGGTTATACCAGTACTGAAATAACGGTGTATATTTATTATCGTAAATATATTAATTTTACTTCATATTTAGGATAATGCTGAATATATGTTTACAGTTTGAATGATTTTATTTTTATTTTGCATATGCATTTTATCTCTTCTATATACAGTACCTCTCTTGGATTTCTATTATAAACTGTAATTTGTAATGCTTTTTCTCTCTGATTAATTCATGATTGATCACTGTTTTATTCACTATCTGTTTTATCACACACACACACACACACATGCTAAAAGTTTCACAGTAAGAGTCTCATTTCCCGAGTGCTCATTCTAGAGAGAGAGAGAGAGAGAGCGTGCGAGAGAAAACAACATTAAAGTTAGTTAGAAAGAAAACGAAAAACAGCCTAGAAATGGTGCACTGTTTTAAAATGTACACTCCCTTGTATTAGCATACCACAAGGCTTATAAACACCGGCCGATGTATGCACTAGACATTGCTGCAGGGAGACGCATTTCTCTGGTCTTAGTATCGTTTTTTTGTTCTCTGGTTTTCGTCCTAATTGTTGCTCTGTGAAAGTTCAAAGAGGAAGTGAAGGTAACTACAAGGAATATAACTTTTCTTTCGAGGTGGAGGTTCAGAGAATACGATTGTGTTTTCACCAAGATAAGATTATTTAAGTTTGAGAATTTGAGTTTGGCTATTTTAACACCTTTTGTCCTATTCCGTTGTCAATTTTAAGACATTTCGTGCCATTTAGGTGTTGATCTGTTCCTGGCGAGCGGTAGCTAGCCTGTATTTTTAGGAGTAATCGGCCTTCGGCCGGAAAAATATTTTACTGAAAAATGCACAAATTCACCATCAATACCACTACCACCATCAGCCACACAACACACTACCATCCCCACAACTACTACTACCACCAGCAATACCACAACCACCACTATATCTAAAAACCACCACCACACCCAGGGCCGGAGGGTTCTGTGGGGGCGCTCGGTTATGGCCTTGGCCTTGCTCGGGGCCTTGGGGCTGTTCGGCCAGGCAGCTTGGGGAACAGCAACAACAACAACAACCACCACCACACAACACACTACTATTACTGTACCACAATTACTACTACCACCATCAATATCACTACCATCACCACTACCACCATATACCTCAACCCTAATCATCACTACCACTACCACCACTTCCACCATAACCACCATTATCACCTCTTCCACCACCACCAACCACACTACATCAACACCGTTAGCTTAGCATAATGTTTTGTGATTAACATTTGCCATTACAAACATTACCTCTATTAGGCTATATCCACCCACTCTATCACACCCAGTTAACCAGTGCTACCAAAATACCACTATCACTACCAACTACAACTA
>CM064489.1:2731273-2750987 GCA_032716605.1 Paralithodes platypus
CTCGCTATTCTATCGCTACTATAATAATCAGTGTTCCTCAGAGCTATCCCAGTGCATACCACCTCCTTTACATAGGGCACGTGGTACCCGTCTTGCAACTCAATCCCACCCCTACTCTGTGCAACTCTCCAACCCAAGAGTGAAACGTTACTCTCAAACTTTCTTCTACTCAACAGCTGAGCTCTGGAACTCTCTCCCAGAATCAGTCTTTCCCTCTTCCTATGACTTAAATTGCTTCAAACTCCGTGTGTCCAGGCATTTTGGCTCGAACGTCCCTTGATTTTGGCCCTGTCACTCTTTCAACTATGGGGGAGGCACTCGCTATAGGCAGTAATGCCTTTTGCCTCCCTCAATCACATAGAAAAAAAAAAAAAAAAAGTGGGGATGATGGTGATAATAATAGTATTGATGATGGTTGTAGTTGTAGTAATGATGATGACAGTAGTGATGATGATGACTAATAGATATGATGGTGACAGTACTGTACTAGTAGTAGTGATGATGGTCATAATAGTAATGATGATGGTGTCAAGTAATGATGATAGTTGTAGTGATAATGGTGACAGTAGTGATAATGGTGACAGTATTAGTGATGATGGTGAAATTTGTAGTGATGATGACAGTAGTAGTGATGATGAGAGTAGTAGTGATGATGGTGAGAGTAGTAGTGATGATTATAATAGGAGTAGTGCTGCACGATTAATGGTGATAGTATGATTGATGATGGTGATAGTAGTAATGTTGATTGTAAGATGATAGTTGTAGTGATAATGATGACAATAGTGATGATTCTAGTGACGATGGTGAAACTTGTAGCGATGATGACAATAGTAGTGATGATGAGAGTATTATTGATGATGGTGAGAGTAGTAGTGATGATAATAATAGTAGTGCTGTGGATAGTAATGGTGATAGTGACTAGTAGTGATGATGATGACCCATCGCAGAGTTGGGTATGCCGTTTTATTTTGTGCAAAACGGCTCGTCTACTTTATCAATTCTGCGTAAGCAGAGTGGTATCGCCTCCCGTGTAGTGGTACATGCCGGCCGAAATGTCTGTCTGTCTGTCCGAAAATTCCTCCTAGACCGTTCGACGGGTTTTCACCAAACTTCACACGAACATTCGGTGCGTGAATGCGACGGTAATTATTTTGTTTGTTTTTTAATTTGTGCAATAGTTATGATTTTAGGTCAAAAATATGGTTTCACCCTCCCACAAAACCACCATCCCCCCCCTCCCCCCCGAAGAATACCCCCTCTAACATTCTTCTGTGGCAGCAATGATGGCTTTCTGTGTGCGTGTGCCCCGAAAACAAGTCGCCCCGCACTTGCTAGCTTAAGTTAGGCTAAGTTAGTTTAGTTGACATTAGAAGTGATGGTAGTAACAGTGGGGATGATGGTGATAGTAGTGATGATGGTTGTAGTTGTGTGATAATTATGACAGTAGCGATGATGATGGTAGTGATGATGATGACAGTAGTAGATATTAGTATATATGATGGTGACAGTACTAGTAGTAGTGATGATGGTGACAGTAGTAATGATGATTGTAAGATGATGGTGATAATAGTAATGATGATGGTGATAGTTGTAGTGATAATGATGACAATAGTGATGATGATAGTGACGATTGTGACAATATTGGTGATGTTGGTGAGTAGTAGTGATGATGGTGAAAGTTGTAGTGATGATGAGAGTAGTAGTGATGATGGTGAGAGTAGTAGTAGTTATGATAGTAATGGTGATAGTGACTAGAAGTGATGATGGTGACCCATCGCAGAGTTGGGTATGCCGTTTTGATTTTGGGCAAAACGGCACGTCTACTTTATATATATAGCTAACTCATTATGCATCACAGAGATATGGATGTCTGAATATTGCATGGGACTTGAAGAGAGAGAGAGAGAGAGATTTATATACAGTATAGCTAACTAACGATGCATTACAAAGGGATATACTGTAGATGTCCTTAAATATTGCATAGGACTAGGAGAGAGAGAGAGAGAGAGAGAGAGAGAGAGAGAGAGAGAGAGAGAGAGAGAGAGAGAGATTTATATACAGTATAGCTAACTAACGATGCATTACAAAGGGATATACTGTAGATGTCCTTAAATATTGCATAGGACTAGGAGAGAGAGAGAGAGAGAGAGAGAGAGAGAGAGAGAGAGAGAGAGAGAGAGAGAGAGAGAGAGAGAGAGAGAGAGAAGGGGGGGGGGGGGGGGTTTATGGGTTATTCAGCGAGTCATGGTTTGATCATTGATGTAGGAGAGAGAGAGAGAGAGAGAGAGAAGTAGATCGTCATACACACCAAAACAAACTATATCAAAGGAAGTAAAACATGCTGGTAAAAGAAACAAACAAGATGCAAGAGAGAGAAAGAGAGATGCGGGGCGGTGAGGAGGAGGAGGAGGTGAGGCGAGGCTAGGTGAGGCGAGGCTAGGCGAGGTGGTGTGTTTTTTTCCACTAAATACTTACGATCTGCTTTAATATCAAATTATTTAGTAACTAGGCTATATACTTTGTAATATAAAATCGTTGAATATATACACGCACTACGCACATTTAATATATACACGCACTACGCACATTTAATTTTTATCTGCTGAAAAGAGGGAATTAATGGAAAAATATAATGCTACAGATATGGCAACATCGGGATAAAACTCGCACATGTTCCGATTTCTGGCAAAACAGAAAATTTAATGTCCCCCTACTGTACCGGCGACGTTTCTAAATTCTAATCTAGCTATACTTAGGCGATTTAATAGTTTAGAAATAACCTGTGGTAGTATAAAGGGTTAAGTGAGATAGTTCGCAGCCTGTTAATTGCTGGAGCCCCTTTTAAACTGAATAACATAGTTTGATAGTAGTCAGAATTAAGTTATTAAGATGGCACCGGTACTGCATTGGTTAAGTAAGGAAATAATACCCTACGTATCACATGGCAACACACAATAACGAGAGAGAGAGAGAGGTTTGAGATGTGTATGTATGTGTATTGTGTACTGTGTATACCTGTATATGTATACTTTGCACGAGAGAGAGAGAGAAGAGGCTACTGTGTATGTAGGTATGTGTACTGTGCACTAGTTCCGCGGCCAAACATAATAGCCTACCTACACAGAGGAAACAAGGAAAACACTTCTTTACCGGTGCCATCCTTTTAACTTGATTCAGGCTACTATTAGACGATTTTACTCAATTTAAAAAGGGCCTCCAGCACTTAACAGGCTTCGAACTACCTCACTTAACCCTTTTTACTACCATAGATCCTTCACAAACTGCACAAAACCGTCTAAATACAACTAGAATACAATTTAAAAAACGTCGCCGGTACAGAAGAGGTTAACATCGGCTGGATTGACATGCACTAAGTAAATCATATCTTTATATACTGAATGTTGTTAATTGCAGTTTATAAGTATACGATGGTGCACGCTTAAAAATATTACTGTACGTGAGTCTGGTAAGGTGCATGTTCAAAAATATTACGTAAGTCTGGCAACGTCGGGAATGCATGCACACGCGGCTTCTGATTGGCTAATTGGTGGCTCACATGTTACCTCATTGGTCTTCATCCCATCGGTGGTGCCGCGGATCACTACTTAGTCCTGTCCAGTGTTGCCAATGTAGCTGCTCTCCCGCTAGATCTAGTTGTATTTACTTCGATTTAGCTGCACTATTTTACACCTAGTGACATATATCCTAGCATTGTTATAGATATTTTAACCATTTTCGAGTGATGTTATAGATATTGTGGCAGTATTCTAACGATTCTGGGCATTTATTTACTATTTAGCGATATTATAGCAACTTTTGAGAACGGGTCTAGCGGTATAGGCAGATTTGGTACCCTGCTTCGGACGCTCCCGTCATCCTCAGAGGTGCCCCAGCCGTCGGAAGTGGAGGATTACGCGTATTGTGCTCGTTATTTATAAGTGTTGTTTTCCGGTATTTAGGTGATCTGAGGATACCTGGCGGTCGGCGTCTTCAAACTAAGGTACTAAAGCGTTTGTTGTTGTTTATGTAAGGTTTGGTATGAGGTTATTTGACCTAGTGTACGCTTACGAAGAAACACCTTGACACGAGGCTACAGGCCAGGTGAAGGTATTGAGGGATATTTCTTTACAACGACACCTCGTAGCTACCTTATATTTTATAAAGAGTGTAGAGAAGATGATGGAGAGAGAGGAAGTTGTTGGAGTGGCTTAGTTATGTGTGTTATTAGTCTTAAACTCTATACGTCGTCGAGGTTTCGCCCAACTGGGTTCGAGGATGCGCAGTGAAACCTGCTAGGCCTAGGTCTTGCACACGTGTGTAGCGGGTAGAACTGTTTTTCAGATGCCTATTTACCAAGAAACATTGAACAATAGGATAACTCCACCGTTGTTAATTTTAATTAAAGGACTACTTTGAAAATATGTATAGGCGAGTAATGAAAAACACGTGGGTGGTGAAGAAAATGGTTCATCCCCTGGTCCAGCATTTACCGCCGTGATGAACCACCGGGGATTTAGCTTCTTTAAGTTTCCAAGCATCCATCACCAAGCTACACCCTTTTCTGATATTCGAAACACACAAGTAATATTAATATTAATAATAATAGACGAAATATACAGATAACTCGGTGGAAGAGTTGTGTTCGCGGGAGTAACGTCGATTCCTTTGTCGACCTTATGCTCGAGGTTAGCCTAGTAGGCAAGGCTACTTAGCGCATCTAACCGACTTGGCGGTTGATTTTAAATTTAGGCCGTAGTATCCTAGTATTAGTAGTAGTTTGTATATAAATAATATATATATTTATTATACAGCAAATCACAAACACACTCGATGCACTTATCTTGCAAGTTGCAACATCACACTCACACGCTACACATATCCTAAACACACACATACATACATACATACATACATACATAATCTGTAGGCCTACTTACAAACACATGGTGTACACACACACACACACACACACACACACACACACACACACACACACACACACACACACACACACACACACTACATACAAACAAATGATGCACACACACTGTACATACAAACACATGTTGCACACACACATACTCTGTACATGTATACAAGTAAATTATGCACACACACACACACACACACACACACACACACACACACACACACACACACACACACACACTGTACATGCAAACACATGTTGCACACACACTGTACATACAAACACATGTTACACACACACACACACACACACACACACACACACACACACACACTACATACAAACACATGTTGCACACACACACACCTACTGTACAAACACATGATGCACACACACACACACACACTATACATACAAACACATGATGCACACACATACATCCTGAACACACACACACACAGCCCGTAGCCTAGTAGGTAGAGCTCTCGTCTCACACACGAGGGGTCGGGGGTTCAATCCCCGGCCGGGCGGAGACAAATTGGGCTTGTCTCCTTTCATGTGTTAGCCTCAGTTCACCTAGCTGTAAATAGGTACCTGGAATAAAGTGGACGACGTTGTGACGTCCCATCTGGGGTTGGCAAAAATGGTACAAGGCGAGATGGGTATCATATGGTTCACCTAAGCTGATGGCTACCTAAGCTTTCGGGCGAGACGGTACCGTCTATAGTGAGAATGGTACCATACAGATCCACCCTAAGCCTTCGTTTCCGATGTCGCCAATTGGCTAAAAATACAGACTACACACACATCCACAGCCATTCCAACAATACATATAACACCTACACATATAGGAGGCGGGAAATAACGAGCATGCTCACTCCCGCAATACAACTAGAGTAAGTACACACACACACACTCACACACACACCATGGACAGCATTATTGATGAACCGTACCAGTAATATTGGTAGCCTATTATTTATTATTTATATATATGGTGTATTAATGAACAGCATCGTACCTCAACCATTATAATACTTTGATTCGAAATATGTTTAACTATAATAGCTACTTGTTTCTCTGGGTGGCATTCTTTGCGTTATAGGATTTAGAAACAATTGTAATTTATTGTAGGCCTATATTGTATTGATGTTGCGTCTACCTTTAGTGTATTAATTAATATTTATGATTAACGTTATGCAATTGTGTGATTATGAAACTCAACGCTAATAATGTACAATCGGCCTAATAAGTGATGTCTCGGCACCAAGTATATTTTGATACATAATTAGTTTCAGCAATATCTAAACTTGATTTATTCATTTCGAGTGGGCTATACAAACCTATTCCTACAATTACCCATCCTACTCAACATCTATTACTGGGACACCCTGAGAGGTATAATATCTAATCACCTTCCATATTAAATCTAGGTGATCGATACAATTATTTTCACTTCCCATAGCCAATATACTAAGATTGACTTATAGGTTTAATAGTTTAGTTAATTTTTAAGCCGCGTATTTCTATTATTGCGTGTAAGTGTCTAGGTGGAGGACTATAGACCCTTGCTTGATTCCCAGAGACGGTGACGCTCGGTAAAGACGCGTCGCTCATCCCGTAGTTATTTTTGCTTTTGTGCGCGATATTCGGGTGCCGGAAGTGCGGAAAGAGACTTGAGGTGGTGTTTGACGAATAGCGGACGGCCTGAGAGGAGAATGGGAAGGAAATAGGCTGAAATAAGGTGAGGTGTTATAAGCGATATAAGAATGATAAGGAGCTTTAAGATAAAGTTGGATGGGCATATAGACGAGATGGGTTGGGTGTCAGGGGGATTTGTCAGGTGTGGGCCAATCGGCGCTCTGTAGACCCCCGTTTTCTGACCTCTTACCGTTCCGTGAGGTCAGTCCTAATGGTGTTAGTGAGCTGGGCTTTATAAGTCCTTATAATTGGGGTTGGGTGTGAAAGGGATCTGCCTTGTTTGGGCCAATTGGCTATCTGCAGACTCCCATTTTCTTATGTTCTATACCTTGAGCGTCATGTTTTGATGTAGGCCTAACGTGCTACTCTCTCTCTCACTCACTTAGACAGCATTATTGATGTACCAGTAATATTTGTAGCCTATGAGCGTTATGTTGTGATGTACGTCTCTCGCTCTCTCGCTCTCTCTCTCTCTCTCTCTCTCTCTCTCTCTCTCTCTCTCTCTCTCTCTCTCTCTCTCTCTCTCTCTCTCTCTCTCTCTCTCTCTCTCTCTCTCTCTCTCTCTCTCTCTCTCTCTCTCTCTCTCTCGCTCTCTCTCATATATATACAGTACACACAGCATTATACCTTGAGCGTCATGTTGTGATGTAACGTGCTATCGGTACTGTTTCTTTCCTCCCTTCTTCCTGGGTTCCTCATTCACTCTTTTCATCCCTCCCTCCTTATCCTCTATCCATTCCTCCCTACCTCCTTTTCTTTTTCCCTCCTGCCTACCCCCTATCCTCTTTTCCTCCCTCCATACCCTCCCTGTTATCCTATTTCCCATCTTTCTTTCTCTCCCACCCTTCTTCCTAGGAAGTTCCTCAGTACTGTACAGTCGCGCTAATAAGTCATGGCCCAGCTGTCATTACGTTTGGCTTGCTCTGTGCTGTATTAATGTCTGTCAGATGTTGAAGAGGGTGGGTAAGTGTAGGGACATGTTTGTATTATTTCAGTCGATATGAAGAAATGAAGCTTAGATATTGCTGATACCAATTATTGATCAAAACATACTTGGTGCCGAGACATCACTTATTAGCGCGACTGTACCTGTATGCAGTACTGTACTGTACAATTACGGCGGTAAATGCTGGACCAGGGCATGGACCATTGTCTACACCACACACGCGTTTTTAATCACTATACTGTATAATTACATTTTCGAAGTATTACTTGAATTAAGGGGAAATTTCCACTTGAGAGACTTTTTACTTGAACCCTTTCTCCCTCATGTCTAGCCCCATTGCTTTTGAGATTTTAAGACGTTTGCCCCATTAGTTTGGTGATTTTTAAGAATTTCTGCCCCGTTCTGTCAATTTTAAGACCTTTCGTGCCAGTTAGGTGTCGATTTTATCCTGGCGAGCGATAGCGAGCCTGTAATTTAAGAGTAATCGGCCTTCGGCCGGGACATTTTTCTACCGAAAAATGTACAAATTTATCTTGAAATGGGGTCAAGGGGGTGAAATTTTAAGATTGCTGGAGGAGTAGGAAACCTCCCCTTAATGTGGATTATAGGAGTAGCTCAATGTATTGCTTAGGCTCTATGTTCAGTACGCCAGTGTGCACATTTTATTGACACATCCGCTGGTCCAACAATTACCGCCGTGACTGTACAATCGCGCTAATAAGTGATGTCTGGGCACCAAGCATGTTTTGATCAATAATTGGTATCAGCAATATATATCTAAAATTAATTTCTTCATATCGAGTGAAATATACAATTATGTTCCTACACTTACCCACCCTATTCAACATCTGACGGACATTAATACAGCACAGAGCCAGCCAAACGTAATGCCGGCTGGGACATGACTTATTAGCGCGACCGTACCAGAGTGTCAAACGAAAAGAGTCGCTTTTTTAGGCTTTGTTATTGTAAATGCAAAGATAAAATTGATGCTTAAGGGGAGGTTTCCACTCGAGGGATTTTTTTCTTGACTCCTTTCTCCCTCATGTTTAGCCCCATTGCTTTTCTATTTTTAAGACGTTCGCCCCCATTATTTTGACGATTTTAAGAACTTTCGACCCATTTCTGTCAATTTTAAGACCTTTCGTGCCATTTAGGTGTCGATTTTATCCTGGCGACCGATAGCGAGCCTGTAATTTAAGAGGAACCGGCATTCAGCCGGGACATTTTTCCACCGAAAAATGTAAAAATTTATCTTTAAAGGGGCTCAAGGGGGTGTAATCTTAAGCTTGAAGGATATCTAGAGACCAAACTAAAAACCTCCCCTTAATATGGTCTTTGCAGCTTTCATTTTCTATATTAACCTTATTATTATTTAGAAATAATTAGTGGTAGTTTCGGTAATAAGTACCCTCCGGTTGAACACCCAAGCCTGTATGGATGTGATAGGGGTAGTTTTAACCAGGGTCACCTGCTTTTTGTTCTCTCCTTTCCTCTCTTTCTCTGGCTTGTAGCCATTCGGCCCCATTCAGCCTACTGTTTTAAGACGTTTATCCCCATCCAGGTGTCAATTTCTTACTGGTGAGCGGTAGCGAGCCAGCATATTTTAAAAATGTTTTTGACAGCAGGCTAAATTTGTACATTTTTCGGTAGAAAATTTCTCCGGCGAAGCCGGATTTCTTCATATATATAATGCTGGCTCGCTATCGCTCGCCAGGAAGAAATCGACACCTAGATGGGGATAAACGTCTTAAAATAGTTGGCTGAATGGGGCCAAATGGATACAAGCCAGAAAAAGAGAGAAAAGTTGAAAAATTAAAAAAGCAGGTCACCCCCCTTAGCCAGGGTGACAAACCGGAGCCATTTTGTTTTAAAGAGTTGAATGAATATGAGAAGAAATGAAAAAGTAAACGTGAACTAGCAGTGATTTGGGGTTCCATGTCATCTCAACCAGTAGACCATCTCAACCAGTAGCTTTCAACCAGTGCCAAATTAACCCAGACCAAGCAAACCAGTGCCAAAATATAGTACTAACCTAACCTAACCGTATTGGTTGATTTGGAACTGGTTGAAATGGTCTACTGGTTGAGTTGACCGGTCACCGTGATTTGGCCATGTTTATCACTTCCAAAGACCTAATTTGAGGTATACACTGTAATTTCATCTTGACGTAAACTACAATGAAGACTAACAACACTACTGGTAACAGACGCACACCCCCGCACCTTTATCGTCAGGTGGGGGGGGGGGGTGCTGTTAAAGTAGACGTAACGAGACAGGCGAGGGTGGAGAGCAGTGAAGGGAACAGTTTATTTAAGGGGGGTGTGACCTGTTTTTGTTCTGTCCTTTTCTATCTTTCTCTGGCTTGTATCCATTTGGCCCCATTCAGCCTACTGTTTTAAGACGTGTATCCCCATCCAGGTGTCAATTTTTTACTGGTGAGCGGTAGCGAGCCAGCATATTTTTTTATTTTTGTTTGACAGCAGGCTAAATTTGTAAAAAAATTCGATAGAAAAATGTTTCCGGCGAAGCCGGATTTCTTCATATAATGCTGGCTCGCTATCGCTCGCCAGGAAGAAATCGACACCTAGATGGGGATAAAAGTCTTAAAATAGTTGGCTGAATGGGGCCGAATGGATACAAGCCAGAGAAAGAGAGAAAAGGACAGAAATAACGAAAAGCAGGTCACCGGGGTTAAGCGCGTTATATCAGGAAATTAGAGAATGGTCTGTATTAAGGGAAGGTTTCCACTTGAGGGATTTTTTTCTTGACTCCTTTCTCCCTCATGTTTAGCCCCATTGCTTTTATATTTTTAAGACGTTCGCCCCCATTATTTTGACGATTTAAAGAACTTTCGACCCATTTCTGTCAATTTTAAGACCTTTCGTGCCATTTAGGTGTCGATTTTATCCTGGCGAGCGATAGCGAGCCTGTAATTTAAGAGGAACCGGCCTTCACCCGGGACATTTTTCTACCGAAAAATGTAAAAATTTATCTTGAAAGGGGCTCAAGTGGGTGTAATCTTAAGCTTGATGGATACCTAGGGACCAAACTAAAAACCTCCCCTTAACCCTCTGCAGGATCGATGATCCACTTCCTTTTTATGTTGCCTGGCTGTTATTAGAAGATTGTATTCAGGTTAGGAAGGGTGTATGGAAGTCAGAGGGTTCATTGAGATAGTCTTTACCCTGTTAACCCTTTCACGCTCCTATGACGCAGAGGTTGCCAGATTAGCAATAAGAAATAGAGTTTTCTCACTCGTATTAGTTGACAGCTAACTCCAAAGGCTTTAAAGTATTCTGCCCACAGCTAACTCAAAGACAACTGCAGAGGTTGAAGTAACTAAACTAAAGGTTTCTAAATACCCCTGATGGTAACAAAGGCTTTAAAGTATCCCCAATAGGCTCAAAATCGCGTCATATGTCTGAGAGGGTTAACACTCACAAAAGGGGATGGGATGACGAGATTCACTTACCAACCTTCCCGACACATAATTCACTGTGTCCCATGTGTCGTTTAGGAGATCGTCGAGTGTACGGTACATCCATTTGGTTAGCCAGTATTATGGATTTGGTTTTCGATGTGAATGAAGGGAACAAAAGGCAAAACTGCGTGCAACAAGTCTCTCCCCCCCCCCCCCTTACCACACTTCTGTAAGGTGTAAGTGCGCGGAATTTCGATGATAGTATCCAAGGTTCGAGTTCTTGGAGTGCCACATGTATTTGTTGATTTCATTAATTGAGTTTAGAAGTGAAGTTGGTTGGTGGAAAAAACAACATAACTCACTTCCTCTATAATTCCCCACAATCTCTCCCAACACGCTGCAATGTTGCATCTCTCTCTTACTTTTCTGCCTCTATTACAATAATCAGTGTTCTTCGGAGCTTTCTCAGGGTACCGTATACCTCCTCCCCTATGGAGAGTGAGGCGCACCCGCCTTTCAACACAGTCCCTCCCACACACTAACCCAAGAGTGAACCGATTTTCCCAGTCATCCTTTTACTCAATAAGTAAGCTCTGGAACTATCCCTCAATCTGGCTTTGCCTCATCTTATGACTTAATTAACCCTATTAGGTGCAGGGTGGGCCAATTTGGAGCCTCTCAGTTTTACTCCATTAGCTTGGAGATTTTAAGACGTTTCATCGCATTAGTTTGGCGATTATATGATGCTTCAACCCAATAAAGTGTTGATTTTTCCTGGGCGAGCGAAAGCGAGCCCGCCATTTGGGAGAAACCTGCCTTTGGCCGGGGCATTTTTCTACCGAAAAATGTACACATTTAGCTTGAAGGGGGTCTGGGGGACGTTTTTATAGTTTGAAGGGGTTTGGAGAGGAATTTTTTCAAGTCTAGCGGGTAAACTAAAAACATATTGTTCGAAAATGGCTAAAACTAATAAAAATATCAATAATAATTGAATGAAATACCATAATAACCCCCAAGACGTTGCACCAGATAGTGTTAAGCTGCTTCAAGCTCCGTGGGTCCGGACGTTTTGACTCTTAACATAACTTGAATTTGTCTCTGTATCACTTTCAAATTTATGGGAGACACTTGTTACAGGCAGCTTTGCCTTTTGTCTCCTTCATACCCAGAGAAAATGCCTTTGTTAATATTAAGACCTTGCGTGCAATTCAGGTGTTGTCAATATTAACCCTTTCAAGCTCCAATACGCGTTTCTGTTCTGTTTTCTGGCTACTATTAGACGATTTTATTCATATTAGTAACGGTATACGGAAGTCAAAGGGTTGATTGAGATAGTATTTACCCTTTTGATACCCACAGATCCTTCCTAAGCTGCATAAAATCGTCTAATGATAGCCAAAATAAACTGCTAAAACGCGTCAGAGCTTCAAGGGGTTAAGAGCTTTCGTGCAAGTTAGGTATCGATTTCTTCCTGGCGAGCGATAGCGAACCTAGAAACAACCGCGAAACGAAAATATCACACATTTGGGGGGGGAAAAAAAAGAAATCAAACCTCTCCCCTGCCATTGTGAGCCCGGTGCGGGAAAGCGGCCGGGTAGATTGCCTTGTGTTTTTTAATTAAGGTGTCTCGGGCAGGTATAGCGAGCTTGTCACACCTGGGCCGGGTTGCCAGACTGATAGCGCGCGCTGGAAAAAATGTAGACTGTAAAAAAAGGTATGAAAAAGGTGTACTGTATTATGATTGCGTGTACTTTAAATTATGGAAGGTATAAACAAAAAAGGCATGGACAATGTTTATATCAAAAATGGTTTGAAAACGGTGTGTATGATAGCGTGCTCTGTAACTAAAGCCGGTATCACACGAGCGCTTTTTCACTCAACATTTATACTTAACACTGGTCTGGCAGCTTATAAGGTTAACATTTAAAATATTTCTGCTACCTAAATTCATCTATTATGAGTCTAGTTTCCGATACCAGTACACAATATTCCAGAAATGTTGCCAGAAAAATGTTGACTATAAAAGCGCTCGTGTGATACCGGCTTTATGGAGGGACATATGAGTGTCATAGGCCATACATTCATAAGTCATACATGGAGAAAGCAGCTGCTAAGGGTTGAAATATACCGTCTCCCCCCCCCCCCCCCAAAAAAAAAAAAAAACTCTACCTAACGATAGTGAGCCTGTAATGTTGGAAGAACCGAAAAATGTACAAATTAATCTAGAAGTGGGATGCAATGGATTTTTTTTTTTTTTTTTTTTTTTTTTTTTTTTTTTAAATGGAGGTCTAGGGAGGAAACTAGAAAAATAATGAATACATGCCAAAATCGCCCAAAAAGTGAACCATCCCCCCTCAATGAAATTAAGTTTAGGGTTCTTCTACTCAACGAGACCGAGAAACGGGCGAGGGGACGCGAAAGTGGTCCCGGGCCCTGAGAATAGAAACTTGAAATGTTGTTTCTGTTCGGGCTCTGTCTCGTGTCGTGCCTGAGTATATACGTACATACATACAAGTTTAGGGTTTGACTGACATAATGATAAATATTGTCCTCAAATTGTAGTGCGTTTCCTAGACTTCCATCAAGCTTGAAATTACACCCCCTTGACCCCCTTTCAAGATACATTTGTACATTTTTCGGTAGAAAAATGTCCCGGCCTTTAAATTTCAGGCTCGCTATCGCTCGCCAGGACAAAATCGACACCTAAATGGGACGAAAGGTCTTAAAAGTGACAAATGGGGTGAAAGTTCTTAAAATCGCCAAACTAATGGGGCGAACGTCTTAAAATGTCAAAAGCAACGGGGCTAAATATGAGGGAGAAAGGGGCAAAGAAACAAAAATCCCTAGAGTGGAAATCTCTCCTTTTAACATGTTGTTTGCGAGTACTGCAGTAGGGAGGCGCACTATCGGTACCGGCACGGACGTATTGCTGTATTGCCGCCGGGGCCCGTCCGTGTCTTGTTGATCCATTTTAGTATTAAAGGGGAGATGGGTCGGTTTGCTGGTCCCCACTTCTCCCTCGTGTTTAGCCCCCTTATGTTTTGAGGTGTTATGGCGTTCGGCCCATTAGTTTGGCGATTATAACACCTTTCGCCCCATTTCCTTGTCAATAATTTAGACTTTTCGTGTCATTTTGGTGTAAAAAAAATCCTGGCGAGCGATAGCGAGCCTGTAATTTTAAGAGGAACCGGCCTTTGGCCGGGACATTTTTCTACCGAAAAATGTACAAATTTATCTTGAAGGGGGTCTAGGGAGTGTTTTTCTAACCTTGATGGATGTCTAACGAGGAAACTTAAAACTATATTAATGAATAGACCAAAAAACATCCACTAGCCCCGGCGCTATTGCTACTGGTACGTATTTCTGTATTGCCCCGGGTCCCGTGTCTTGTTATCAATTTAATATTAAAGTTGATAGTCTATACCCTTCCTGCCTGCCTGCCTGCCTCCCTGCCTCCCTCCCTGCCTGCCTCCCTGCCTCCCGCGACTACTAGCCACCGCCACCGCTGGCTGATTTAACCCCTTCTTTACCGGCAAAGTCTTTTGTATTTTCTTTGGGCTACTTTTAGACTATTTTCTTCAGCTTAGCAAGGGCCTCCAGCATTTAACAAGCTTCGAACGACGTCACTCAAGCTTTTTACTACCGCAAATCCTTCTTTAGCTGCACACAATCGTCTAAAAATAGCAAGAACACAATATGAAAGACGTCAGAAGGGGTTAATAGTATTCGGTTTGCATAAAGGCAAAGGTAATATATCTTTTCCTAGTAGGCGGTTTTTTGGGGGCAAACAATCATTGCAACATATATTTTGGGGCAAACAATCATTGCAACATATATTTTGGGGCAAACAATCATTGCAACATATATTTTGGGGCAAACAATCATTGCAACATATATTTTGGGCAAACAATCATTGCAACATATATTTTGGGGCAAACAATCATTGCAACATATATTTTGGGGCAAACAATCATTGCAACATATATTTTGGGGCAAACAATCATTGCAACATATATTTTTGGGCAAACAATCATTGCAACATATATTTTAAATGGGTGAATAATAACAACTTTGTTCAAGGGCGCTTTAATGTGTGTGTGTGTGTTAAGGGGAGATATCCACTTGAGGGATTTTTTTCTTGAGACTCCTTTCTCCTTCATGTTTAGCCCCATTGTTTTCCTAATGTTAAGACGTTCGCCCTATTATTTTGACGATTTTAAGAACTTTCAACCCATTTCTGTCAATTTTAAGACCTTTCGTGCCATTTAGGTGTCGATTTTATCCTGGCGAGCGATAGCGAGTCTGTAATTTAAGAGGAACCGGCTTTCAGCCGGGAAATTTTTCTACCGAAAAATGTACAAATTTATCTTGAAAGGGGCTCAAGGGGGTGTAATCTTAAGCTTGAAGGATATCTAGGGACCAAACTAAAAACCTCCCCTTAAGGGTGGGGTAATAATAGAATACTAATTTTCGGTTTATTGTTCCCTTCCAATCTACAGAGTTTTTCTTAACCTACTATGGGTTTCAGAGGCCGCGTGGAATCGTTTGTCGGGAATAACTTAATATATTTTGACTAAAGTGGGGCAGCTTAGTGGCAGAATTTGTGGGAATTGTGCATTTCGTGATAAAAGTATCAAAATTGGCACACGCAATCTCAAATAGTCAATATAATACAAATTAGATATTGGGCCATCATAGGTTTACTCCACATTGGCTTTGGCAGCCCCCTTTCAATTACTTTCCATAACAGTTCTTAACCCTCTCACGTTTTTGACGCAATTTTGAGCCTAGTAGGGATACTTTAAAGCCTTTGTTACCATCAGGGGTATTTAGAAACCTTTTGTTTAGTTACTTAAACCTCTGCAGTTGTCTTTGAGTTAGCTGTGGGCAGAAAACTAATTTTGGAGAGGTAATTATAAGAGTGAGAGAACTCTATTTATTATTGCTAATCTGCCAACCTCTGCGTCATAAAAACGTGAAAGGGCTAAGCACTGATATTTGCCCCAAACTGTATACCATGATAGAGATGTCAAACTAGTTTTAAATTACTCATCTGGACATGGGTAACAACATATATTCAGACATTGTTTAGCCAATGTTGACCGTTTGATTAGTACAGTCTGCTGTAGTTTATCATCATGCCACAAATTGGTAAGTAATGTTGCCATTTGCCACTAATTTGTTGAACTACAGGGACCAGTACAAGTCAAACGGTCAACATTAGCCAAACATTGTCTGAATATATGTTGTTACCCATGTCCATACGAGTCATTTGAGACTAGTTTGACATCTCTACCATGGTATACAGTTTGGGGCAAAAATTAATGCTGAAGAACTCTTATGGAAAGTAATTGAAGGGGGCTGCCACAGCCATCAGGGACTGAATTTGAGATGGCCCAATATCCAAATCTGTTCATAATAGGATAGTCAACTAGTGTGCCAAATTTGGTGCTTTCCTCACAAAATGCACAATTGTTATGCTAAGTTGCCCCACTCTGCCCCCTCTTCTCACTCCCTCTATTGTTATGCTAAGTTGTCCCACTCTGCCCCCTCTCCTCACTCCCTCTATTGTTATGCTAAGTTGTCCCACTCTGCCCCCTCTCCTCACTCCCTCTATTGTTATGCTAAGTTGTCCCACTCTGCCCCCTCTCCTCACTCCCTCTATTGTTATGCTAAGTTGCCCCACTCTGCCCCCTCTTCTCACTCCCTCTATTGTTGTGCTAAGTTGTCCCACTCTGCCCCCTCTCCTCACTCCCTCTATTGTTATGCTAAGTTGTCCCACTCTGCCCCCTCTCCTCACTCCCTCTATTGTTATGCTAAGTTGCCCCACTCTGCCCCCTCTCCTCACTCCCTCTATTTCCCTGAACCCTTCTCGTCCTCCCTTCAATCTCTTACCCTCTTCTTTATTTTCTCCCTCGCAACTAATTTTAACCCCAACTTTCCCCTCTTCTCCCTCCTCAACCTCTCTCTCTCTCTCTCTCTCTCTCTCTCTCTCTCTCTCTCTCTCTCTGTCTCTCTCTCTCTCTCTCTCTCTCTCTCTCTCTCTCTCTCTCTCTCTCTCTCTCTCTCTCTCTCTCTCTCTCTCTCTCTCGCTCTCTCTCTCTCTCTCTCTCTCTCTCTCTCTCTCTCTCTCTCTCTCTCTCTCTCTCTCTCTCTCTCTCTCTCTCTCACCAAATTCCCTATAACAGTAATTACCGCACACATACTGTATATGATTAAATTGGTGTGTGTTTAGAAAAGCCTCCCCTTCCCTTAGGTTCATGGCAGGCTGTTTTCTGTTGGTCTTTTACCCTATAAGGATGAAGATGTTTGTGTGAGGGGCTGGGAATGTGTGTGTGTGTGTGTGTGTGTGTGTGTGTGTGTGTGTGTGTGTGTGTGTGTGTGTGTGTGTGTGTGTGTGTGTGTGTGTGTGTGTGTGTGTGTGTGTGTGTGTGTGTGTGTGTGTGTGTGTGTGTGTGTGTGTGTGTGTGTGTGTGTGTGTGTGTGTGTGTGTGGGTGTTGTGTGTGTGTGTGTGTGTGTGTGTGTGTGTGTGTGTGTGTGTGTGTGTGTGTGTGTGTGTGGTGTGTGTGTGTGTGTGTGTGTGTGTGTGTGTGTGTGTGTGTGTGAAATTGTTGGCACCCTAATCAGAATCATAGACAGCTAAATATTTCGATATACATTTACGTATATGCGCTATAGGCCTGTTCGATGATGTATATATCGTTAAGATCATTATATAAGAATAGGTTAAGTATTCTTTATGACACCATGGTGTAGTGGATCGTGACTGTCGGTGGTTTGAGTCCGCCTGGGAGTATAAAACAGTAGCCCACGTGTATTTGTAAGATATACTTAATATATAAATATATATATATATATACATATATATATATATATATATATATATATATATATATATATATATATAAGGCTTCCATTTAATAGCATACCGGTAATACGTTGGTTAGGCCTGTCCAACAAGAGAGAGATAGAGAGATTGTTTGACATTTAATATATATATATATATTTAATGTGCTGTAGCTCGCATATTAGGCCTACATTTAATACGTTCCCGGTAGGCCTATACGAGATAGAGCTAGGGGGGGGGGGGGGGGATTTGTTCCTTTCTATGTATGCCTATTTCTTAACCCTCTTAGTACCGGGTGTAGCTTGTTTTATTTGATTTCAGCTACATTTAGACGAATTTATTAAGTTTGGGAAGGATATATGCTAGTTTGAGAAAATCTGGAGCCTTATAATGGGTAGATGTCCTTCCTACCCTGAATAGAACCGTCTAATAGTTGCCAGAATATAATGAAAAGGACGTCACCGGTACTGAATGGGTAAATACTAAAGTCGGTGACAGGTCAGTTGAACCAGTGCCACTTTAACCAGTGCTAACTCAACCCGTGGCCACTTCAACCAGTGACCATTTTAACCAGTAGGTTAGGTTAGGTTACTAGTTAAAATGGTCACTGGTTGAAATGGTCGCTGGTTGAAGTGGCCACTGGTTGAGTTAGCACTGGTTAAAGTGGCACTGGTTCAACTGACATGGAACCACAAAAGTCCTGTATGAATTGATAGACTCGTCAGGTGTTATACAGAACTGAAAAACAAAAATATGGATTATTATAATTATGAATTAACCTCCTATCCTAGGTTCGAATCCCCGGACTGCCACATGTGTTTGTTAATTTCATGAATCGAGTTTAGGAGTAAAGTTGGTTGGTGGAGGGAACACAATAATCCTTAAGCTGAAGAATAGCAAAGTTGTCCTGAATGAGATTACAAAACATACACAATAGTTCTGAAAGGCTAGATTAAAAAACAACACAAAAATACTAAATAAATTGAGGGTAAAAACTATTGTATATACCTTGAAGAAACGTTAAAGGGGAAAGTTAGGTCGGCAGTTTGGTCGGTAGTTTATAATTTTATATATATCTGGTTTGTGAAGCAAGTTTATATGTATTTTTCTCTCCAAGGTGCTCTTCTATATATTTTTTTCTTGTGGATTTATTTTTCTCAAGGTGCTTATGTATAATTATGTTTCCTGTTTTTTTTCTTCCCAAGATGCTTATATATATATATATATATATATATATATATATATATATATATATATATATATATATAATTTTTTTTTTTTTTTTTTTTTTTTCCCTCTGGGTGGTTTTATATATATATATATATATATACCGGTATATATATATATATATATATATATATATATATATATATATATATATATATATATATCTATATATATATATATATATATATATATATATATATATATATTGTGTGTGTGTGTTTTTTTTTCTTCTTATGGAGATTTTTTCCAAGGTGTTTTTATATATTTTTTATAATGGATGTTTATTTTCCAAGATACTCTTATATTATATATGTATTTTTTTCGTATGGAGTATTTTTTCCTACGGTGTTTATATATATTTGTTTTCCATATGGATGTTATTTCCCAAGATGCTTAGGCTATATGTATATGCTGTATATTTGTTTTCTTATAGAGTTTTTGTTTGTGTACCCGCAGGTGAGTTGGATGAAGTAGTGGTGGTGGTGGTGTGGGGGGAGTAGGAGCAGGTAAGTGGGTGTGTGATGGTGTGGATATGTGTGGGTGAATGGATATGTGTTGGTGGATGGGAGGAGGTAAGTGTGGGTGGGTGGGTGAATGGGGTTGTGAGTGAGTTGGATGAAGTGACCCCGGTTTGGTGG
>CM064489.1:2751087-2908891 GCA_032716605.1 Paralithodes platypus
TAATATATCTATATTATTTAATATATTATATATTATATATATATATTAATATATATATATATATATATATATATCCTATTGATATATATAGATATATATATATTAATATAATTAATATATATCAATATATATATATAATATACATTATATATTAATAATAGATATATATAATATATATTTTAAATAATTTACTATAATAGATATCTAATATATATCATATATATTATATAATATTAATATATCATATATCTTATTAATTATAATATTAATAGTATATATATTATTATAATTATATATATATACATTATATATATCTATATATATATAATATATATATTAATATATCTATATATATTATTAATATATATATATATATATATATTTAATTATATTATATATATATATTATATTAATATATATATATTTATTTATATATATCTATATATTTTCTATATATCTAATATTAAATTATATATATATATATATTATATATATTAATATATATCATAGATATAGATGATATTAATATATAATAATATATATATATATTTATATATAATATATATGTTATATATATATATATATATTATATTTTATAATTAATTATTAATATAGTATATAATATTATTAATTATTATATTTTATATATCATATATATATATATATTATTATATATATATATTATATATATATTTATATATTAATTATATATTATATATATATATAATATATATAGATATATATATATATATTAATATATATATATAGATATCCGAATCTAAGAGCCTTAAATATATATATATATATACTATATATATTATATATGCATATTAATCTCCGCATCTAAAGAGCTCTTAAATAATAAATAATAATATATTAAGAATATAAAATACTAATATATATATATATATATATATATATAATATATCTATATATGTTAGTAAAGCCCGGTAATAAACTTTTCTTTATACATACGAGGTCTGAAAGAAATGGCAATTTCTCTGCGTTGGAAAATGTTTATATGGCAAGTTTCCAGGTCTACTGATGATTTTTTCGCTGGGTGGCAGGATAGTAAGATTGAAGGAGATGAGCAAAATTCATGGTTGGTAGTCAGAGGCGTTACATAAATGTACATGATGATACAGGATATACGACGCGTTTCACTGGACAACCAGCATTATCAAGTAAGGAAGGAATGAAATAAAAGGTAAACATGAAGGGTATATATAGAGGGTGGAGGATCAGAGGCGGAGGAGAAACAGGGGGCAAAGTCTGCTATTGGTGGAAGCGTAAACTAGGAGAGATAAGGGGTTAACCTCTCCACGCATTCGCACCTGGATGCGGGATGGTGGTCAGTAGGTGGGGTATCGAAGCTGATTGGCTTCTGTGTCGAGGGGCGTGGCATCAAGTTGTGTGGCGCCTGCAGAAGACGAAGCTGAAGGAGGTAGCGCGGGGGGGGGGGGGGGGGGGGGGGGGGGGGGGGGGGGGGGGGGGGGGGGGTGGGGGGGGGGGGACTGCCGTCAAGGGCACCGGGGGCGAGGAGGGGTGTTAGCTCCTGTAGGGTAGTGCCCTTTTGGCAGAAGGAAGGATCTGAGGTCCAGCAGTTGGGTGGTTGATGTTGGATGTAAGGCTTGGATATATAAAGCTTCGAGTATAGGGTAATATCCTCCTTGGGTCACTT
Organism: Paralithodes platypus; assembly: GCA_032716605.1. NCBI lineage: Eukaryota > Metazoa > Arthropoda > Malacostraca > Decapoda > Lithodidae > Paralithodes > Paralithodes platypus. Next base: position 2,752,769 of record CM064489.1, read on the forward strand.
TCTTTATCGAGTATGGTGGGTGTGTTTCTTCTAACTCGTTGCGGTGTAAGGTGAGGGGTCGGTTAGGGGTGAGATAGTGGTCTTTGATGGCTCCAGCCTGAAGGTGAGAGTTAACCGAGTTGAAAGGACGAGTCTGCGTCATACCAATAGAGGAATGAGGTCCACAGTCCCTCATAATTACAGGTATGTTGGTAAATGATCGTGATCGTGCGGTCATTCGGGCTGCTTATCTGTGGTGGAGGACTGGTTTGTTTGCGGAGAACGAGGTTGGAGTTCCCTTGGGGGGGGGATGTTGTACTTAAATGTATTAATTTGATTTTGTTTTTATCCGGGTTGGTTGGGGTTGGGACATGCTTTGGAGATTATGTTCTTTTAAGACGGGCCATCTGTCATTTTTTGTGTTTCAGAGGGACATGTTAATTGCGGTAGAAGATCTTAATTTCATTGGGGGGGTCAATGTTGGAAGGGCTTTGGGTGTACCATTTTTCAAGATGGTGGTTGATGGTGCTGGAGATGTCGGAGTGCATCTCCGACATCACTCCGACATCTCCAGCACCATCAAACACCATCTTGAAAAATGGTACACCCAAAGCCCTCCCAACATTGACCCCCCCAATGAAATTAAGATCTTCTACCGCAATTACATGTCCTCTGAACACAAAAATGACGAGGCCGTCTTCAAAGAAATAATCTCCAAGCATGTCCACCCAACCAACCCGGAAACAAAATCAAATTAATAATTTATTACAAATCCCCCAAGACCTCCAACCTCGTTCTCCGCAACAAACCTGCCTCCACCAAGAAAGAGCCCGATGACCGACGATCACGTCATTTACCAACATACCTGTAATTATGAGGACTGTGGACCTCATTCCTATATTGGTTATGACGCAGACTCGTCTTTCACGTCGGTTAACTCTTCACCTTCAGGCTGGAGCCATCAAAGACCACTATCTCACCCCTAACCACCCTCACCTTACACGCAACGAGTTAGAGAACCACACCACCATACTCGATAAAGAAAGTGACCCAAGGAGATTACCTATACTCGAAGCTTTATATATCCAAGCCTTACATCCCAACATCAACAACCAAACTCTGGACCTTCAGATCCTTCCTTCTGCCAAAAGGCACTACCCTACAGGACCTAACACCCCTCCTCGCCCCCCGGTGCCCTTGACGCAGCCCCCCGCGCTACCTCCTTCAGCTTCGTCTTCTGCAGGCGCCACACAACTTAGGCCACGCCCCTCGACACGCAGCCAATCAGCTTCGACCCCACCTACTGACCACCATCCCGCATCCAGTGCGCATGCGTGGAGAGGTTAACCCCTTCTCTCTCCTAGTTTACGCTTCCACCAATAGCAGACTTTTGCCCCCTGTTTTCCTCCTCCTCTGATCCTCCACCCTCTATATATACCCTTCCTGTTTACCTTTTATTTCATTCCTTCCTTACTTGATAATGCTGGTTGTCCAGTGAAACGCGTCGTATATCCTATATCATCATGTACATTTATGTAAGCCTGTACCACCATGAATTTTGCTCATCCCTTTATCTACTTCCTGCCACTCAGCGAAAACTCATCAGAGACCTGGAAACTTTGAATAATAAAATTTCCAACGCAGAAATTGCCATTTCTTTCAACCTCGTATGTATTAAAGAAAATATATATATATATAATATATTTATATATATATATATATATATATATATATATATATATATATATATATATATATATATATATATATATATATTATTATTTTTATATTAATATATTATTATTTATTATTTAAGAGCTCTTTAGATTCGGATAGTACTGTAATTTATTAAGTAGGCCTAATCATTAAAATTACTTAAACAAATTAAACAGTTAATGAATAAATAAGGAACAATACAGATAATAAATAAATGATCAGGGTAATGATAAGATATCCAATCATGAGCGTGCTGCTGTTTCAACTGAATTTCACTTTTACCGACCGACGTGGATTCATGTCGCTTGTTTTATGTAATGGCGAGCAATATAGTGATACATACCTTGGTTTTTATATATGCTCAGCTTTATCATAGGGATTGTGATGTATTAATAGCGTGACGGGAAGCTAAAACGGCCGAATTAAGACCAATTAATTTCGAAAACGAAAGAGTGTAGGCTACGGGAGATAGTGCTACGAGCAATTCTCTTCCTGCATGTGTAACCACTTGTTTTTGGGTCTCAGAAAAGTTGCCCGTAGCGGTAACAAAAGTTGCTTGGGTGGCAAAAATTCGGACATGTGTAACCGCGCCTTAAGGTGAACTGTATCCTATTACATGTATTATAATAAAACAATAACGATATTATGGTATTAAACACTTTTTACTGTATTTCCAAATATTACATGACTGTTATTTGTGATATAATTACTTAAGTCTTCAAGCACCTTTCAATGGACTACTTATTATATTTCACTTAATGTACTTATAGTAACTCAACTAGTTCCATCACTTACAAACATTAGGCTTTGGGATTATCAACAACTAAAGTCTATGCCGTTTTAAATAGGTAACATTTGATCACTTTCAATACTTTAGTAATATCACAACAATTATAGATTTTTAAAGCATCGGTGACAATGATATACTTTCAATTGATTACTATACAACTCGTGATATAACTAAAGCAGCATGTTTTATGAATAATTATAAACCTTTAAAACTTATTGTTACTAATAAAATTGACTTAGTATACTTATGTTTCTCAATAAACCTTGTAACATTTGGCTTTGCCAAATTATAATTTAAAACTTTCAAAATAAACAAACCAAAACTTGGACTACACAAGATAGACTCAAAGGAACTAATCAAAATTGCTATGGAAATAACTTCATAAAATTCCAAACTTCATGGATACAATGGTCAACTGGTTCAAGTGACTGATTCATATAAATAATCATGGACTTAACAAGAATATAAATGTCTGAGTGTACATTTACCAATAATATGGAGTCTCATTAAACAGTAAAGATTAATAAAAGTATAACTAAATAAAGGGGAATGTGCCTGAGCATATACTGATAGTTAATTATACAAATATAAAAGAAGTCTTCAATTATTGGTAATGAGATACAACATAGTAAGGACCTGCCTGAGCATATACTGATAGTTAATTATACAAATAAAAGAGGGCATCAATTATTGGTACTGAAAAATACAACATAGTAAGGACCTAAGTAAATATGCCATACCTATATTGCAAAGCAATGTTTCATCAATAAATTAAAATGTCAAACTAAGCAAACTAAAACTGGGACAGGCAAAATAACTAGTCAAAATTGCTATGTGGAAACAAATCAATTATATAGCCTATCATTCATCAGACAAATATTACCATAATCAAAACTAATTATTATAATTTAAAACTTTCACAATAAACAAACGAACTATATAAATACAAAAGAACTTATCAAAATCCGTTCATAAATAACTCGTCTATGGAATTTTTAAACTTTAAAATAGGCCTAGGGGGCCTAAAAATAGGTCAAAATTAAAAAACAATTATACCGTTGAATCCGCAACGGCGAGACGAATCCAAATATGTAATAATATTGACAAGTCAAAATTCGACCAAAATCACCGATTTGCCTGGGCTTAAAATAAAAACCCAAGGTTTTTTGAGATTTTTTTTCTCGATTCTGGCCGAATGGCTGGGCGAAAATGAAATCTAAGACCTTGTCTAGAAGTAGCTCGGCGAGAAAAATCGAATGGCACCAAGTATAATTCCCTAGGACTTATAGTTTGGGCTACAGAGGACTTTTAAAGTCCAAAAAACGGTCCCCTGGGCCCTCCAGGAAGCCCAGTCAAAATCGAAATCCTAAACTAATGGTCCGATTTTAATTCTGTTTGCGCCATTCGATTCAGCTTGCCAAAGTGTACTTATGGTATAAATTTAAACAAAATCCGTTCATAAATAACTCGTCTATGGAGTTTTTAAACTTTAAAATAGGCCTAGGGGGCCTAAAAATAGGTCAAAATTAAAAAACAATTATACCGTTGAATCCGCAACGGCGAGACGAATCCAAATATGTAATAATATTGACAAGTCAAAATTCGACCAAAATCACCGATTTGCCTGTTTTTTTTTTTTTTTTCTTTTTTCGATTCTGGCCGAATGGCTGGGCGAAAATGAAATCTAAGACCTTGTCTAGAAGTAGCTCGGCGAGAAAAATCGAATGGCTCCAAGTAGAATTCCCTAGGACTTATAGTTTGGGCTACAGAGGACTTTTAAAGTCCAAAAAACGGTCCCCTGGGCCCTCCAGGAAGCCCAGTCAAAATCGAAATCCTAAACTAATGGTCCGATTTTAATTCTGTTTGCGCCATTCGATTCACCTTGCCAAAGTGTACTTATGGTATAAATTTAAACAAAATCCGTTCATAAATAACTCGTCTATGGAGTTTTTAAACTTTAAAATAGGCCTAGGGGGCCTAAAAATAGGTCAAAATTTAAAAACAATTACATCTTTGAATCCGCAACGGCGAGACGAATCCAAATATGTAATAATATTGACAAGTCAAAATTCGACCAAAATCACCGATTTGCCTGGTTTTTTGAGATTTTTTTTTCGATTCTGGCCGAATGGCTGGGCGAAAATGAAATCTAAGACCTTGTCTAGAAGTAGCTCGGCGAGAAAAATCGAATGGCACCAAGTAGAATTCCCTAGGACTTACAGTTTGGGCTACAGAGGACTTTTAAAGTCCAAAAAACGGTCCCCTGGGCCCTCCAGGAAGCCCAGTCAAAATCGAAATCCTAAACTAATGGTCCGATTTTAATTCTGTTTGCGCCATTCGATTCAGCTTGCCAAAGTGTACTTATGGTATAAATTTAAACAAAATCCGTTCGTCTATGGAGTTTTTAAACTTTAAAATAGGCCTAGGGGGCCTAAAAATAGGTCAAAATTAAAAAACAATTATACCGTTGATTCCGCAACGGTGAGACTAATCCAAATATGTAATAATATTGACAAGTCAAAATTCGACCAAAATCACAGATTTGCCTGGGCAAGTTGGGCAAAACCCAAGTTTTTTGAGATTTTATTTTCGATTCTGGGCGAATGGCTGGGCGAAAATGAAATCTAACCCCATGTCTAGAAGCAGCACGGCGAGAAAATCCAATGGCACCAAGTAGAATTCCCTAGGACTTATAGTTTGAGCTACAGAGGACTTTTAATGTCCAAAAAACGGTCCCCTGGGCCCTCCAGGAAGCCCAGTCAAAATCGAAATCCTAAACTAATGGTCCGATTTTAATTCTGTTTGCGCCATTCGATTCAGCTTGCCACAGTGTACTTATGGTATAAATTTAAACAAAATCCGTTCATAAATAACTCGTCTATGGAGTTTTTAAACTTTAAAATAGGCCTAGGGGGCCTAAAAATAGGTCAAAATTAAAAAACAATTACACCTTTGAATCCGCAACGGCGAGACGAATCCAAATATGTAATAATATTGACAAGTCAAAATTCGACCAAAATCACCGATTTGCCTGGTTTTTTGAGATTTTTTTTTTCGATTCTGGCCGAATGGCTGGGCGAAAATGAAATCTAAGACCTTGACTAGAAGTAGCTCGGCGAGAAAAATCGAATGGCACCAAGTAGAATTCCCTAGAACTTACAGTTTGGGCTACAGAGGACTTTTAAAGTCCAAAAAACGGTCCCCTGGGCCCTCCAGGAAGCCCAGTCAAAATCGAAATCCTAAACTAATGGTCCGATTTTAATTCTGTTTGCGCCATTCGATTCAGCTTGCCAAAGTGTACTTATGGTATAAATTTAAACAAAATCCGTTCGTCTATGGAGTTTTTAAACTTTAAAATAGGCCTAGGGGGCCTAAAAATAGGTCAAAATTAAAAAACAATTATACCGTTGATTCCGCAACGGTGAGACGAATCCAAATATGTAATAATATTGACAAGTCAAAATTCGACCAAAATCACAGATTTGCCTGGGCAAGTTGGGCAAAACCCAAGTTTTTTGAGATTTTATTTTCGATTCTGGGCGAATGGCTGGGCGAAAATGAAATCTAACCCCATGTCTAGAAGCAGCACGGCGAGAAAAATCGAATGGCACCAAGTAGAATTCCCTAGGACTTATAGTTTGAGCTACAGAGGACTTTTAATGTCCAAAAAACGGTCCCCTGGGCCCTCCAGGAAGCCCAGTCAAAATCGAAATCCTAAACTAATGGTCAGATTTTAATTCTGTTTGCGCCATTCGATTCAGCTTGCCACAGTGTACTTATGGTATAAATTTAAACAAAATCCGTTCATAAATAACTCGTCTATGGAGTTTTTAAACTTTAAAATAGGCCTAGGGGGCCTAAAAATAGGTCAAAATTAAAAAAACAATTATACCGTTGAATCCGCAACGGCGAGACGAATCCAAATATGTAATAATATTGACAAGTCAAAATTCGACCAAAATCACCGATTTGCCTGTTTTTTTTTTTTTTTTTTTTTTTCGATTCTGGCCGAATGGCTGGGCGAAAATGAAATCTAAGACCTTGTCTAGAAGTAGCTCGGCGAGAAAAATCGAATGGCACCAAGTAGAATTCCCTAGGACTTATAGTTTGGGCTACAGAGGACTTTTAAAGTCCACAAAACGGTCTCCCTGGGCCCTCCAGGAAGCCCAGTCAAAATCGAAATCCTAAACTAATGGTCCGATTTTAATTCTGTTTGCGCCATTCGATTCAGCTTGCCAAAGTGTACTTATGGTATAAATTTAAACAAAATCCGTTCATAAATAACTCGTCTATGTTTTTAAACTTTAAAATAGGCCTAGGGGGCCTAAAAATAGGTCAAAATTAAAAAACAATTATACCGTTGAATCCGCAACGGCGAGACGAATCCAAATATGTAATAATATTGACAAGTCAAAATTCGACCAAAATCACCGATTTGCCTGGTTTTTTGAGATTTTTTTTTTCGATTCTGGCCGAATGGCTGGGCGAAAATGAAATCGAAGACCTTGTCTAGAAGTAGCTCGGCGAGAAAAATCGAATGGCACCAAGTAGAATTCCCTAGGACTTACAGTTTAGGCTACAGAGGACTTTTAAAGTCCAAAAAACGGTCCCCTGGGCCCTCCAGGAAGGCCCAGTCAAAATCGAAATCCTAAACTAATGGTCCGATTTTTAATTCTGTTTGCGCCATTCGATTCAGCTTGCCAAAGTGTACTTATGGTATAAATTTAAACAAAATCCGTTCGTCTATGGAGTTTTTAAACTTTAAAATAGGCCTAGGGGGCCTAAAAATAGGTCAAAATTAAAAAACAATTATACCGTTGATTCCGCAACGGTGAGACGAATCCAAATATGTAATAATATTGACAAGTCAAAATTCGACCAAAATCACAGATTTGCCTGGGCAAGTTGGGCAAAACCCAAGTTTTTTGAGATTTTATTTTCGATTCTGGGCGAATGGCTGGGCGAAAATGAAATCTAACCCCATGTCTAGAAGCAGCACGGCGAGAAAAATCGAATGGCACCAAGTAGAATTCCCTAGGACTTATAGTTTGAGCTACAGAGGACTTTTAATGTCCAAAAAACGGTCCCCTGGGCCCTCCAGGAAGCCCAGTCAAAATCGAAATCCTAAACTAATGGTCCGATTTTAATTCTGTTTGCGCCATTCGATTCAGCTTGCCACAGTGTACTTATGGTATAAATTTCAACAAAATCCGTTCATAAATAACTCGTCTATGGAGTTTCTAAACTTAGGCCTAGGGGGCCTAAAAAATAGGTCAAAATAAAAACAAAATTATACCGTTGAATCCGCAACGGCGAGACGAATCCAAATATGTAATAATATTGACAAGTCAAAATTCGACCAAAATCACCGATTTGCCTTGGAGGTTGACCGAACATTTTCGATTTTCATATTTTTAGCGGTATATTCGGATTCTTCTGGACGCGAAAAATCCAATGGCGCAAACCGATTTTAATTCCGCCAATTTGTATGGCCTTGGGAGCTGTTTTAAGATTGTACAATACTTTACAAGGAATTTGACAAATTTTTGTTTTGTTTTGTGGGGTTATAATAGGTCGGAATCACCTGAATTATTTTTTGGGAACTCTCCGCTTCGAGAGGATTCCAACGATATGGTCACAAGTTAAAATAGAACAACTTTTTTGGAAAAAATAGATTTGGACATGTGGGGATATGTTTGTATTCCTCAGGACGCGCTGAATCCAATGGCGCAATCCGTTTTTAAATATATTCATTTTTGTAGAAATGGGAGCTTATTATAATTTTAAAGTTGTTAACAATTAAATTTGTGTAATCAACCACTATTCAGCTTAGGAAGGACCTCTAGCAAAAAATAAGGCTTCAATATATCTCAACCAACTTTTAACCACTTTATTCAGCTTAAGAAGGACCTCTAGCAAAAAATAATGCTTCAATATATCTCAACCAACTATTTTCAACCACTTTATTCAGCTTAGGAAGGACCTCTAGACAAAAATAAGGCTTCAATAATATCTCGACCAACCCTTTTAACCAATCGAAATCCCGAAAATCCATCCTTCCGAATCCTCCTTTCCTCGCGAGGACAGAGTCCACCTGGCCAGGCTGAGATGCGGACACCATCCAGCTCTCCTGAGCTATCAGAAGAGACTGGATGACTCCGTTGTCGACACCTGCTCGGGATGTAACACAGCACCCCATACCATTAAACACATCATAGAAGACTGCATTTCACACAACCACTTACGCCAACAACACAATCTACACTCAATGAGAGCTCTGTGGGAAAGCCCGATCGTGGCCATGGCCTTTCTCAGGGACTCGGGGCTGTTCGGCCAGGCAGCTTAGGGAACAACAACAACAACAACAACAACCACCAATCGTCAAAATATAGCCACAATACAAATCTAACACACATCGCTGGTACTCAAAGGGTTAACGGACAAAAACAATGTCAAATGATAGCCAAGTTACTTCTGGTACTCAAAGGGTTAACGGACAAAATCAATGTAAAATGATAGCCGAGTTACTGTACTGTCAAAATGTGTCAATCATGAAGGGGTTAAGCAAACAATATAAGATAAACAACTAAAGCAACATAACGCTAAACATTGGAAACTACATAATATCCAAACAATGATATAAGCACAAACTAGCAAAGAAACTAGCAACACTACCCAAGAAAAAGGGAGAACAAACAATGAGGCATTTCACAAGTAGAGAAAATATCAAAGTAACTAATATTCCTCAAACAACACAACATACACATTGCCATCTAACAAGAAACAAAACTCCGCACAACACAAAAACACCCACATTTCATAATTTCACCACCATCAGACAAGACCGGGCTGTCGGCGGGGGCGGTGGACTCATCACCCTGGTACACAAAGAAATATCATACATAGTAACCAGTGTACAAACCACATCACTCCTCCCCCCAAATGATAACACAACAGAAATACAGTCAATTAAAATACGCACTGGCAACAACTCCAACATAACCATCATAAACACATACATCCCTCCCCAAACATCCCCTACAGTACCAAATGAATACAGACCACACTTACAACACATCACATACACCCCACACATCATCCTGGGTGGTGACTTCAACGCCAAGACGTCGGCCTGGTTTGTCGACAACCCCGACACAGACAGAGGGCTGGTACTACAAAACCAAACCGATAACCTCATCATCCTTAACGACATCCATCAACATACCCATATTCCTCACCAAGCCCTCTATAACCCATCATCTCCAGATATCACCTTTTGCTCTCCAGAACTCGCCCCCACAACATCCTTGAGGGTGGTCAGAACCTTAGGCTCTGACCACCTCCCGATCATTATCACCACCAAAACCAGACTCACCCCAGCTAGCCACAAACACACATACACTAATTATAAAAGAGCTAACTGGGAAGCATTCACAAATGAGACAGAACAACACTTCACAACTCTAAACAGTACACCCATCACTAACATCAACAATGCTGTACACATACTCAATAAAACTATCCAAAACGCTGACAAGAAACACATTCCAAGAGGTAACAGAAAGACAACCCCAATTTCACACCAGAAATTCAAAACCTCATCAGACAACGCGACATACTGAAACACTCCCCAGCACCCCACACACAAGACATCACACAACAAATCCAAGCACTCAACACCCAAACTAACAACAAAATACAAGAACAACAAAAACTAAATTGGAATAACTTCCTACAAACACTTGATCACAAAACAAACCCCAAAAAACTCTACAAAACACTAAACAGCATCACACTTTCCAACAGCAACACAACACAATCACATGCTGCAATCACAACAACAGACTCTACTCTTTCATGTAAACAACAAGCAAACACTCTCATCAATCACTTCTCACATGTCAGCCACCTAAAACCTCACAAAGACGACCGACGTGTCATCCGACGTAAGAGACAATTCCCCACAGACCCTGACTATACACCCTTCACCAATCACCAGACAAAGCATATCATCAACAATCTCAAGCACTCACCCGCCTGTGGCCTAGACAACATAAGCAACATACACCTCAGACACCTGGGACCACAAGGCATACAAGCACTCACTAACATATCAAACTACAGCTATTCACACAACACAATACCAGACATTTGGAAGCATGGTATCATCATCACATTCCCCAAACCCAACAAAAGACCCCACGCTACCCTCCTCGCACCGCCCCATCACACTCATTTGCTCCCCCTCTAAAGTCATGGAACGCCTAGTATTACAACTAATTACACCTGACCTACCCCTAGCTCCAACACAACATGGCTTTAGGCCACTGCACTCCACAAACACTCTTCTCACAGACCTTACACAAAGAGCTTTCGACGGCATCAACTCAGCTAGACCACCACACAGATCACTATTAGCCACACTCGACATTAGTAAAGCCTTCAATGCCATCCCCCGCCACAACCTAACAAACAAAATCTACAACACAAACATGCACAACACAAAACGGTGGCTGGCCAACTTCCTAGCAGGCAGATGTGCACACGTATCTTTTGCCGGTCAGTCATCTAAAATCAGAAACTTTCCAAACGGAGTCCCACAAGGATCCGTCCTATCGCCCGCACTCTTCAATCTGTACATGCACGATATAACTACACCCAATACGCCCCAAATAAACTTAGCCTCCTATGCAGATGACATAACACTCACATGCACACATACGAGATGGGTATCATATGGTTCACCTAAGCTGATGGCTACCTAAGCCTTCGGGCGAGACGGTACCGTCTATAGTGAGAATGGTACCATACAGATCCACCCTAAGCCTTCGTTTCCGATGTCGCCAATTGGCTAAAATACAGACTACACACACATCCACAGCCATTCCAACAGTACATAAAAAAAAACACTTAACATGCATTTCACGCAATACATTCCCAGTTAAGGAGGCGCGATAATAATGAGCTTAGCTCGCATTGCGTGGATTCCCCTTGACGAACAAGTAACTGAGTAACCATGACCCAAAAAGAGCAACAGATCTCCTTCAACCCTATCTCAACACACTACATGGCTGGTGCACTACAAACAGACTTAATCTAGCCCCAGCCAAATCCACCGCAACCCTGCTCACAAGTTGGACAGAACACGAATACATCCCTCAACTCACCATAAACAACACACCCCTAACACATACACACACACCCAAAATCCTAGGAGTAACATATGATACTCATGACATTCAAACAGCACACCACAAACATTAAAAAGAAACCAACACCCAGACTTAACGCCCTCAGGTCACTTGCTCACACAAAATTTGGACACAACAAAGAAACTACCACCACAGTATATAAACAATACATAAGATCAGTGATGGAATATGCAAGCCCAGCCTGGGCTTCTAACCTAGCTGAAACACATTATAAGACCTTACAGACTATTCAAAACAAAGCCCTGAAGATCATTACAGGCTGCACAGCTACTGCACCCACAGATCACCTACATCAAGAAACCAAAATCCTCAAAGTCAAAGACCATCTGGACATGAGAGTCACTCAATTCCTGGCAGCAGCCTCCACGAACCAAGACCACCCACTAAACTACATGGCAACACACCCACAGACACCAAGAAATATCAAAACAACACCCAGCACACGGTATCACACAATTATTGTCCTCTCTCCCTCCCTGCCCACCCCGAACCAACATCCAGAAGCACATCCATACTCATATCTCTCACCGATCCATCCACTCACTCACAGACAACACGCAGCTGCATGCACGACCTCCCGAAATCCATCCTTCCGAATCCTCCCTTCCTCGCGAGGACAGAGTCCACCTGGCCAGGCTGAGATGCGGACACCATCCAGCTCTCCTGAGCTATCAGAAGAGACTGGATGACTCCGTTGTCGACGCCTGCCCGGGATGTAACACAGCACCCCATACCATTAAACACATCATAGAAGACTGCATTTCACACAACCACTTACGCCAACAACACAATCTACACTCAATGAGAGCTCTGTGGGAAAGCCCGATCGTGGTCATGGCCTTTCTCAGGGACTCGGGGCTGTTCGGCCAGGCAGCTTAGGGAACAACAACAACAACAACAACAACCCATCAAATGTATACCCATACACAAGCAAAATCTATTTTTTTTTCTATGTGAGTGAGGGAGACAAAAAGCAAAACTGCCTGTAGCGAGTGTCTTCCTCAGAGTTGAAAGAGTGACAGGGCCAAAATCAAGGAACGTTCGAACCAAAATGCCAGGACACACGGAGCAATTAAAATCATAAGAACAGGGAAATACTGATTTTGGGAGAGTTCCAATTATACAGCAAACCACTCAAATCAAGCCATACTGAAAAACATAAGTGTCTAACCAATATATATAGTACCCAAGCAAAGAACAATACAATCAAAATATTCACAAGTATACATCAACCATAGAAATGCATAATACTAGACGACAAAGTACAGTGGCGCTAATAAGTCATGTCTCGGCACCAAGTATATTTTGATCAATAATTGGTATCAGCAATACCCAAGCTTCATTTCTTCATATCGAGTGATATATACAAATATGTTCCTACACTTACCCACCCTATTCAACATCTGACAGACATTAATACAACGTAATGACAGCTGGGACATTACTTATTAGCGCCACCGTACACGACAAAGTACAACAAAGCCAACAACTGTAGATAATAATAATAATAATAATAGGCTGGTACTGTATTGTACGAGCGCCAATTCTCAAAGATAATTCACAAGCGCTCGTATTAACTTCAATTTTTCAAACAAAAAATATATGTTTATAGTCATCAGTACAGTAACTCTATGATCCGCAGTATCATAAGCCTTCAGAAATAGGTGCGACTTCACTGGTTTATCAAAAGCATCAACACAAGTCAACTGCTTAAGTAACTGGAAGTTGATCGAATAGACGCAATTGATGGAACATACATTATGATAAACTAAGCAACCAAAAACAAAACGATTATGAATATACAGTACTTACATTTCTTAAAGCAGTAGAGGCCGGGACCAGGCAGCCATACCACCATGGCAACAGCCAACAGATTGTTGCTACAGCATGGGAACACTTGACCTGAAAAGAAAAGAAAATATATGTAACAACTTGCATTTTATTCCTAAAGTTAGTCCGTAGCCAATTTTAATATCATCCAAAACTGGGACGACACAATATAAAGACAAAAAACAACTAAACAAAGTCATCAGTATGTGGAAAACAATATTTAGCAAAACAAAATGTGAAACATAATACACAAAACAGAAATTCCTCGCTTAACCCCTTCACCGCCATTATTATTTTCATCATATTCTGGATTTATGTATGTACACTCGGTCAAAAAAGTATCTGCACCCCTACGCTGATCATCAGGTGTGTACAACTCGATAGGGTTGGTACCTCTGCCTGCAACTATATCCGTGTGTCAGAGACGATCGGATATAGTTGCAGGCAGAGGTACTAACCCTATCGAGCTGTACACACCTGATGATCAGCGTAGGGGTGCAGATACTTTTTGTACCGAGTGTACATACATAAATCCAGAATATGATGAAAATAACCATGGCGGTGAAGGGGTCAAGTGAGGAATTTTGAAGCAGAGTGAATTTTGTTCACTAATTTATGAAGTGTAATAATTAAAAACATTAAATTCAGGCGACTAAGTCAAGAATGGCTGTACAGTACAGACTTTCGATAAACATAAAACACGGATAATAAATACTGGAAACGCTATAGTGTATTCATTAAAAGTCGGCCAAACCTCTTCAATACTAACCTCTAGACCTGATCACTTTCTAAGGAGAACTCCAAAGAAAAAATTACCTACCGTATGCAGCGTTGGGAACTCTCACCGAGACGCTATGACATGGAGTTCATAGCGTCTTGGTGAGAAGTTCCCAACGCTGCATACGGTAGCTCATTTTTTCTTTGGAGTTCTCCTTAGAAAGTGATCAGGTCTAGAGGTTAGTATTTAAGAGCTTTGGCCGACTTTTAATGAATATACTATAGCGTTTCTAGTTAAAATTTTCAGTACCGTGCTGTGCTTTAAACTTTACTGTGGCTACTAATAGACTATTTTAATCAGTTGAAAAAGGGCCTCCAGCCATTAACAAGCTTCAAAGTATCTAACTATTTTTAGTATCACAGATCCTTCTTACCCCTTAACTGGCGGTGCCCGGCTATAGTCGAGTGAAATAAATGTGGCCTATGTGGCGGGGCCCGGCTATAGTCGCATGCAATTTTGAGCACGTAATGTGCTCTGAGAGAGAGCGGAGCGGTGGGAGGAACGTAGGTTGCCTCATGACCGCTCGCTACGGTGGCCGTGGAGCTACTGAGATGTACTCCACCCTCTCTCACTCGCTACACACGTAATAATGTAACGAAATGACCGTATTTTATCAATTTTGCCCTTCGGTTGCACGATCGTTGCAAGACAACCAGTGATCGTAGAAGGATGGTTCAGGTGTCATTGGAAAGCTCAATTTATGCCCTTTCAGGGATACATACTTGTATTACGTTCTGGCTCTTGTTTATGCATGAAAAAGAGCACGGAAACAACCCCATTTATGGTAAAAAAAAAAAAACGCTGGGCGGCACGGTAAAATATACTCCACCACCTGCTCTTAAGGTGTTAAACTTCAAAAAAATTGCAAAATCTAGATAGAATATAATTATAGACCTAGAGAGTACAGAAGGGATTAAGATGTTATAAAGGCCAAATGTCAGACTATCATAGATGCGCTACAAATACCACACGATGCAGGGTATGTTGTCAGGTTCACAACAGGGAACACTGTACTGTAGTTAAAAAACAAAAAATGGGAGACAAAAGAAGACTACTATATCAAGACACTATGGTACAATGGCGCTAATAAGTCATATCTCAGCTGTTAGTACGTTTGGCTCGCTCTGTGCTGTATTAAAGTCTGTCAGATGTTGAATAAGGTGGTTAAGTGCAGGAACTTGTTTGTATATCTCCCTTGAAATGAAGACATTGTGTTTAGATATTGCAGATACCAATTATTGATCAAATTATACTTGGTGCCGAGATATCACTTATTAGGCCGACTGAACATTAGGCAAAATGGACAACAAAATCTTGCCATAACACTTTACAACAACAACAACAACAACAACACACCTACCATGAGAGTCTTGTTGTGCTGAAACAGTTGCATCTGATGGTCCCGGAAGTAGTGTCCTCTTGTGGTTGTGTCATAAATGGTTGTACATCTTGGAACCTACCACCAATCTGTAGAGGTTATAATGTAGTTAGCTTTCATTTATAGATAATTTATAGATAATTTGTCAAGTTTTACATTGTAAACTCAATACTACATTAACCCTTATTTAGCGGGCTAGGTGGTCTATTTGACCGTAGCGCCCAGCGGGGTGTTTTTACCCTAAATAGGGTTGTTTACGTGATCATTTTCATGCTAAATAAGACCCAGAGCATAAAACAAGTATCTATCCCTGAAAGGGCATAAACAGAGCTTTCCAATGACACCCCAACCATCCTTGTACGACCACTGGTTCTCTTGCAACGATCGCATAACACGAGTGCAAAAACCATGTAATTAGGTACTTTCCCTACATAATTCCCTGTGTAGCGAGTGCGAGAGGGTAGAGGAGGGTGGGATTCATGTCAGTAGGTCCGCCGCGGTGGTCTGGAGCAGTCATACGCTTGCTACGCTCCTCCCACCACTCATCTCTCTCTCTCAGCAACATTACGTGGTGAAAATGGCACACGACATAAGTTGTGAACCGCCACTTAGTCCATATTTATTTCACACGACATAAGTTGCGCGCCGCCAATTAAGGGTTAATGTCACCACATGTACAGTTGCCCACATAAGTTCAGTTCCTCCTTGTGATCTTAAGCTTAAAACAGTAGCCCCAAGACCCCCCTTCGAGATCAATTTCCCCATTTTTCGCTAATTAAAATGTAAAACTTGCAAACTAAACAAACCAAAATTGGGACAAGGACAATATAAAGTCAAATTAAATTATCAAAATCGCTATGTGGAAACAACGCTTACTAAAATGAAAATTATTAAATAAAAGAACAAAATCCACCACATAGGGTGTACATTACTACATGAGCAAGTTAATCTGTTTCCCAAGCAAACTAATCGCACATATAACAACGCACTATCGTCACGTTAAAGGAATTAGTCAAGTTTGGGAAGTCCGGGACGTTCTGGTAAATTTTACTAAACTCTGCATGAATAAAGAAACTACATGTTAAATGTCAAAATATTATTTAAAATCAAATTTGCAACATGACAAGACATTAACAATAGTACAAAATACAAATATTGATAAGATATCTATACTATTACAAAATAATATATAAAATACAGTACAGCACTCACTAACGATAGTGCTATCGGGTAGGTACCTGTAAGCATAGCATGCCTCAAGTGACCCCTATCAATAACGACCCTACAAATAAATTACAGTTAAATTACAATTAAATTGCAGACTGGCTATCGTTCGCCAACAACACTTCGTTATCTACAGGACACTAAAAGGTCTTAACAATGCCAAACTAATGGAGAAAATTTCTTAAATTCTCAATACTAATAGGGCTAACTTAGGCGACCCAATGTGACGACATCCAGGTAAGCCTACTTACAAACATAACAAATCATCAATTATTAAAATTAAAATTTAAAACTTGCAAACTAAAGTCAAAACTTGGACAAAGACAATATAAAGGCAAAATAACTAATCAAAATCGATATGTAATAATATACTATACTACTATAATAACATTTATGAAATAAACAAACACAATCCACCACATAGGGTGTATATTACTACATGAGCAAGTTAATCTGTTTCCCAAGCAAACTAATCGCACACATAACATCGCACTATCGTCACATTCAAGGAATTAGTCAATTTGGGAAGCCCGGTACGTTCTGGTAAATTTGACTGAGCGATCTCTGCCATACCCATAGCTTACTCTGACTGTTCCTTTTACTTATATATTTTCTAGATCTCAAGTGACGGCGTCTCTTGCGTGGATTGACCTCCTAATCTACCAAGATTGGAAGCCAAAGTGTCAAATCTTTCCTTTGCCCCTCAACTTTCTCTTCATAATTGCTGAGGGGCATAGGGCCCTGGGTGGGGCTTTGGTTTCCCGGGCGTTTCCGCACCCTCCTCAGCTCCCCGCCATGGAGTGGCTTCGGTCACCCAGGCTTTATTGTGGTCGGCAGGGAGGGTTCTGTGGGGGCACTCGGTTATGGCCTTGGCCTTGCTCGGGGCCTTGGGGCTGTTCGGCCAGGCAGCTTGGGGAAAAACAACAACAACTACCCTACAAATAACCTACATTTATCATACAAATAAACTAAGGAAATCACAAAAGCAAGCAATTGATACTATCGACAATGAATAGATATAATATAATAAAGACAAATAATTGCAAAATATGAAGAAGCAACAACCGATTTAAACAAAAATCAAATATTCATGGGACATTAATTTTGATGATACCGATGGAAATAACATAAAAAATACTATTTAGTGCACTCTTCAAAATTCTAGGTTGTCACTGAAAATATTCTTAACATTTTCTGTTCAATTACCGGTATGCACGGACGGATTATTTTTAGCCATACATTTTCACGATAATAATAAGAGGTTTTAATTTTTTTTTCCTAACTGAAACAAATAAAATAACCTTTCCTCGTTTTATGTATGTATAATAAAGTGTATAAAATATTATTCTTATGGCGCGTAGGGGTAGACCTAGAACTATGTTGGATCAAGTACTTCAGTCTGATCTAAAACCTAAAAAAAAACGTGAAAACAAATGCAGCCCTGCCGCCATTTAGGATGCGAGACTAACATTCTCTGTGGACAAAACGGTCTTTAAACTTGTATGTATGGTCAAAAACAGACCAAGAGTTAATATTTTCCACCCGACGGCCCTATTACTGTACAGTATATGAGCAGAAAATTACCATTTTAAATTACAGTATATATATATAGTACAGTACAGTATATTCCAATATTGCTGTTAGAAAATATTTTTATGAACCTTCGAAAACTAAAACAAATAAGTGTGTTTTCGTATTACAAACGTATATAGTACCTATATAGTTATTTTGTTAGGTTCCAAAATATATCGTGTTTGAGTGCGGAAAATCACTATGTGATGCATACGGTAGTAAAGTACAGTTAAGGCGATTATTGTGGGTGAAAAACAAGCGATAGTACAAACATTTGGTGGCACAACTTGTGAATCGGCTAGGATAGACAATTTTATTAACCCGTCCAGTACCGGTGACGTCTTTTAAACTTTATTCTGGCTTTATTCTGGAATTTCGGTGCCAGTATCCTACGTTCAAATCGTTAGAGTACAGTACCACATACATGCATTTACTTCTTTCATTGATTTCATTCATTAGGTTTATTTGCAAGTTAATTGGTGGGTTGGTGATATGATATTATATATTCTGTTTACTAATTACAGTACAGTACTGTAAAAGAGTTTGAGGGACATTTATGATTTAGACTGACTATCATTTATCTAGGCCCAAAGACTTTATTCAGTTTAGTAAAGACCTTGCAGTTACAGGCCCACAGGCCTACCCTATTTACGACGTCTCAATTTTCCCTTTTAACATATCAGTGATGATATGCTGCATAGAAAAGTTCAATCTTAAAGCCAAAAGAAATAAGATTAGTTCCCGGGAAGAAAATATGCCTATAGAAATAAGATGGAGTTCCAGTTAGAACTTAAAAATATATTCCAAGCTCTCAACAGCAATGAAAATTACATCAACAAAGTAAACGAAAACCTAACATTAACAATTACACAAACAGCAGAAAAGAAAGCAAGTACTCACAGACTCTTGTAAATCTAATAAAATGAAGAAAAGCAATGGAAATCAAAACAAAGAGATGAAATAGAGAGAGCAGAACTAAACGAGCTAATCAACAAACGACGACGGGAAGAAGAAAGAAAAGAAGCATGGAGTTAGTTGAAGAAACTATTAGGAAAGGAAAAAGCTTCAAACTAACAACATAAACTAGCCTTAACCCGTACAGCCCCAGCGACGCGCCTGATGCGTCGGCGATGTATGTAACGAACAGCCCCAGACGCGCCTGGCGCGTCACCCTAATTGCGCCGACCGTAATCTCAGGTGTAGCCACTCAAGAGGGCTCAGATTTGTATGGGAACTGTGTACGTATCCCACGCAACCGTGCCGATGGTTGAAAACTCTCAAAGTCCACGTGTGTGCGCGTGAGCGCGCAATAACCTGGTTTTTTGGGGTAATTGCCTTCAATTTTTTACTCTTGTAAAATACGTTTTTGGGGCTCTGTAGGACCATTCTTTAAGCTTTTTGAGCGGTTTTTCGTGGTTTTTCCTTCATTCCTAACCCATTCGCTATTGTTTCTGGAATAAAACAATTTTTTGAAAACCAGGTGTGGTGTGGAGGTAGATGTGCTGGAAATTGTGAAAAGGAACAACTTGAGATGGTTCGGCCATATGGAACGTATGGAAAGCGAGAGAATGACTAAGAGGGTGTACGAGAGCGAGGTGGAGGGACAGAGGGGGAGAGGTAGATCGAATATGAGGTGGAAGGATGGAGTGAGGAACTACATGAACGAAGGCGGTGCTGGTTGGGGGGAGGGGCATCGACTGACTGGGGACAGAGGTGCATGGGGGAGGTTCGTTCGTGGCCACCCCTTCGGGGATCACGGCGTCAGGCAATAGATAGATAGATAGATTGAAAACCAGCCGGGTTCTGGTGAACAAACAATACAAAACTAGCCGGGGCTGGACGGGTTAAGTAAGCAACAAATTAATCCTTTGAGAGACAGCTATGGTGAAATAATAAACTGTACAGAACAAGTCAAAATGTTCTAAGAAAACAGTTCCATCAAATGATTCAACAACACACACAGGCAAGGCCCCACATATATCTGTAGATGAGGTAAGGTCTGCCTTAAACAAAATGAAAAGTGGAACATCTCCAGGAGATGATGGAGTAACAAGAGATCTTCTGAAGGATGCAGAAGAGGTCTAATGTAGCTCAGCTGTTCACCCAATGTTTGTGTGAGCGGGATGTTCCAGAAACTTGGTGCAATGCAATAGTGATTCTACTTCACAAAAAAGGCGATAAGAAAGATCTCGGCAACTACCGTCCCATTAGTTTATCAGTTATTTACAAGTTGTTCTCAAAAATCCTCACAAATAGGTTAGGTAAAATTATAGATGAAACTCAATCTCGGGAACAGGCAGGATTTACAACTGGATATTCAACCATGGATCAGTTGCATACAATGAACCAGCTAATAGAGAAAACCTCGGAGTATAATAAACCTCTTTGTTTAGCTTTTGTAGACTACGAAAAGGCATTCGATTCAGTAGAGATAACAGCTATACCAAACTTGCTACATGAACAACAAATTAATGAAACATATATAAAACTCTTAAGAAAATATACAGTATACGCAAAAGGCCTGTGGCCTATTACGGCCTATACGCTGTGGTCCGATTACACAGACACAAAGAAGATAAAGATTGGGAAAGGAGTGAGGCAGGGAGACACAATCTCACCCAAGCTGTTCACAGCTTGTCTTGAAGGGGTTTTCAGAACATTTTCATGGGAATCAAACGGAATTAATGTAGACAGGGAATACCTTAACCATCTCCAATTTGTAGATGACTTTGTATTAATTTCAGATAATGCAGAAAAACTCCAAGATATGCTCAATAATCTCACTAAAGAAACTCAAAATAAGTCTAAAAATGAACAGGAGTAAAACCAAAGTTATGTACAATGATAAGGCTCAACGCAGAATAATTAGGATTGATAACAATATTCTAGAGGAAGTAGAAGAATACAATTATCTTGCCCAAGTAATGAAACTAACAAAAGACAATGAACATGAAATAGTAAGGCGAATCACTCTAGGATGGAAAGCATCCGGCAAACAGAACATCATGAAAAGTACATTACCAATATGCCTTAAACGTAAAATATATAACCAGTGTGTGCTACCAACCATGATCTATGGATCTGAAACTTGGAAACTAACAAAACCAATGGAGAATAAGCTTAGAAGTGCGCAAAGAGCAATGGAAAGATCAATGCTAGGAATAACACTTAGAGATAGGAAGAGAGCATCGTGAGTATGAGAGCAAACCAAAGTAAAGGATATTCTTAAAACTATTAAAGAGCAGAAGTGGAGATGGGCAGGACATGTAGCAAGAAGAGAGGACAATAGGTGGAGTAAAACACCAACTCACTGGACCCCCAGAGAAGGAAAGGACGATAGGAGAAGACCGGATAGGAGGTGAAGCGACAGAGAGAAAAGACTGCAAGGGTAACATGGCAACGGATGGCAAAGTCTCGGGAGTCATGGAAAAGGTTAAGGGAGGCCTTTGTCCAGCAAGTAGACTCCTAATGACTGATGATGATGATTTTGTAGGTTTCTAACTAGGCATACCTGGCTGTAGACAATTTTCTCAACTTATATAGGAACTTCTGGAGTTTATAGCTAAATAATATACCAATACAGTAATACCGTCATACTAAAAATGACAAAGCTTCGTTCGTGGATTATGGCTTATTTCTAGCTAGGCTAAACCGTATTATTATTTTTTTTAAATCAAAGATTGAGGGAGCACAATAGCAAATATAGTAGAATATTTGCAAGACGTTCACTTTTCAAACTACTTTTTTTTATGAGGTAGGCAAAAGGCAAAACTGTCTGTAACGAGTGCCTCCCTCCAAGTTGAAAAAGTGACAGGGCCAAAATCAAGTAATGTTCGAGCCTAAATGTCTGGACAAACGGAGTTTGAAGCAATTTAAATCATAGTGAAAAGATTGATAGCCTATTAATCTATATTTTATTAATTTCACCACAACACCAAACACCCCCAATGAAATTAATGAAAGTATATATGATCCGCCGGGATTCGAACCCGGGTTATCACACACAGATTTTTGCCACCTTAACCATTACACCACCAGGACGGTTAAAGGTTTATGCACACGCCTACGACTTATTATCCATTATCGAATACTGGATATTAATCTAATCATGTTCATACTCCCAACCGCGCTATGGTAGGCCTAATGTTTAAGGGAGAGGAAAGAATATTGATGGGGCACAGATCATATAGACCGGCCTATTAAAACAAAACAAAGCCCTACACCAGAGTTATCACTTTAACAGAATGCAAACAACACAATTATGCGGCAAGTACTATTGTAATTGTCGATCTATCTATTGCCGGATGTCTTACTCCTCTTTATGAGGGTGGCTATACATAAAACGTCTCCAAGTGGACTTGTCCCCAGTGAATAGGACAATCCGTGGCAGTGTAATTAAACTTACAGGATTGACCTGTCAACTTCGGGTCCGTCTGACTCGGAGGCCCCCTATGTATCTTTTTAGCACTATTTTTCTACACTGGTATACAGCTAGTCCATCCACTAATTATCACTATTGTCAGTCTTTTTTCACCTGGCAGTAAATTGAATTCCTTACCAACATATCCCTCATTACTTCATTGAAATATATGAAACTATTAGCCTACATATCTAAATCATATTAATGCCAACTTTTCCTAATTAACAACATAATTAGCCAAGCAGAGCAATCACGATGGGGACATGGATATTTACTGTCAGCTGTTATGAAACATACTATACGCTATCACTACAATAACAGTAAACATAAACTCTACATTATCACCAAAACAACAGTACAAATAAACAGTAAACAATACATTCCTACACACTCACATTACTTTGGCAGAGTTCTTGTCTTTGTTGCGTCCGATGGCCCCGTAGTTGAAGGGTTGAACAATTATCCTCTTGTAGTCCTCCAAACAGTTGTACTGGAAGCCACCACCAATCTGCACAGGTTATAATGTTGTTAGAATATTTCCTTAACTGTCTTGATAGCGTAATGCATAAATGCGCGGAATTTCGGTGAGTATCTCCTAGGTTCGAGTCCTTGGAGTGCCACATGTATTTGTTGATTTCATTAATCGAGTTTAGAAGTGAAGTTGGTTGGTGAAAACATATACAGTAATATCAATAAAGTCAAAACTATATTAATCACTTTAATACGGATGATGCTATTCCGAATATTCCCGACAAATCAAAATGTAAAAATTGCTAAAGAAACAAATCAAAACAGGAATGGTACAATATTAAACTATTTTATGCAGCTTAGGAAAGACGTCTTTTAACCAGATAGGCATAAACTCCTACAGTACATGTCAATGTTTGCAGATGACGTAAAAATTATGAGACAAATAACAAATAAAAGTAGTTGTGAGGGTATTTAGATAAAATAAACGAATGGAGCACCAAGTGGAAAATTAAATTTAATATAAGTAAATGTCATGTGTTAAATATGGGAAGAAGTGTGAATAGACCAAATTGGGAGTACAGGATGGGAGACAATATAATTAGCAAGGCCGAAAAATAAAAGTACTTAGGGTTGATTATACAAGATAACTTGTCGCCAAAGAAACATATTAACAAGCTCTTTAGCGGAATGTATGCAATGGCCGGGAATATGAAAGTTGCTCTGAACTACTTGGATGAGAACAGGTTAGCGAAAATTATAAAAAGTATGATTAGACCAAGACTGGAATATGCAGCAGTGGTGTGGTCCCCGCATCTTAAAAAACATATTCACAAGTTAGAAAGAATCCAGAGAGCAGTTACTAGA
This sequence comes from Paralithodes platypus, assembly GCA_032716605.1. Taxonomy (NCBI): domain Eukaryota; kingdom Metazoa; phylum Arthropoda; class Malacostraca; order Decapoda; family Lithodidae; genus Paralithodes; species Paralithodes platypus. Next base: position 2,777,003 of record CM064489.1, read on the forward strand.
TTGGTTCCAAGTCTCAGAGAACTTCCATATGAAGGGAGGCTAGACAAATTAAATCTACCGAGTCTAAAGGAGAGGAGAGAGAAGGAGACATGATAATGATGTACAAATGCACGCTAGGGCTGGAGAGGCTGGATAAAGCTGGAGTCACACGAGCCTTTTATCGAGCAATTTTTACGGGCAATTATGGTCTGGAAGCTTAAAAAATTACACTTTATCAGAATTCAGCCGCGTAACATAATCTACCTTCAGTCTAGTTACCGATACCAGTGCGAAAAAGTCCCGAAATATTACGAGAACAAAATTGTTCATGGAAAATTGACGGAAAAAGCGCTCGTGTGACAGCGGCTTAACCCTCGGAATCCGGGAGGCCTCATATCAGGCAAAAAAAAATATTGGCAGGAATCCGGGAGGCCTCATATGAGGCAAAATGCGCGGCTAAAAATCGCCGCTAAAATCATCATAACTCGGCAACTACGCAACGTAGCGATGTCATCTCAACGGCAGTCTACAGACAAGAAAACGTTCTACATTTGCAAAAAAATTGACTGCTCTAGGTGGTCTCAATCAGTAGCTACTGAATTATGAAGCTTGACTGTACGAAAATGGCCCCGGACACAGCGATCGGGATCATATGAGGCCCCCCGGATCCGATGGGTTAAGGAGGATATAATAATTATGGATACAGGAATAACTAGAGGCCACAGCTACAAAGTAAAAAAGCTACCTACAAGAACGACAATAGAAAGTTTAGCTTCCCCTATAGATGTATTAACAAATGGAATAGGCTGGAGGAGGGAGCTTACCTCAACTCCTGTAAACTACAATTAGGTAAATACACTCTCAATCCTTTTACATTACTGGTACCACATATCCTTCCTAAGCTTAATCAAATTGTCTAAATGTAGCTGAAATCAAATAAAAACAAGTCACAATCAATGAAAGGGTTAAATGTACATATGTATGTATATATTCACGCAAATACCCCATAGCTAAGGGGTGGCCGACTCCAGACAGAAAGGGTAAAATAGGCGAGTCCCAATTTATGCTCCTAACTGTACTATCAATATCCAGTGGACATCAAGGGAGATTGCTAAATATTTTATGCTGAACATTCCATATGTAAAGAAAAACGCCAAGTCATGACATCATAAATTTTAAGGGAGTACAAGGAGATTCCCCTTAATTTTTTTGTTTATGTCCATGTCTAAAAAGCCTGAATTTGAATGTCTTTGTTCTTCTGGTGTATAAGTATAGATTTTCATCCTTTTACAGTACAGTACAGTCATGCTTTCGGTAACATGGTTAATTTGTCCTTTCAAAGCACAGTGTTGTAAAATTCTCCGACTCAACGAGACAGAGAAAGGGGTAAGGGAACGCGTCAGTGGTCCAGGACCCAGATTCACTAACGGTCGTACGATCCGAAAACTCCCTTACCGTTCCCTTACGTCTCAACGCTGGTATTCACGAAGCGTCGTAGCGGCCATCTTTGATCGTAGGAAGCCCCTAAAATCCCCTTTCGCAAAGGGTGGTCCAGACCACCCTTACATGAATTTGACCCGGATATAGGTACACAAATATCGATAACACAACCCGCGACCATAACAAATTCGTCTGCAGTATAGCTCTTTATGACACACTAAGTCATTATTGAGGCAATAATAGCGCAATATGATTGTTAACTTGTGTTAAAACACCATTAAGGCATTTAATACAAAGTATGAATATATTTGTATCCTTAATGTCTTATGACAGGCCAAATTAAGCTATGAATAGCCTACATATGCCAGCCTAGACCTAGTCAAGGTTAATTGATGCACAAATTCATGTGCTGCGACAACACGTAGCCTACCATTAGTAGATTTTAACCCTCATTTATTGCGGATTTTTTTTATTCCAACTCCCCACCACCTCTGAGTTAGATTAGGGTAGCCTATTCCTCAACAAATTTGAAAGTATCAGAGGAACAAAATGATGAAAAGAATTACCCTAGGCCTAGCCTAAAAAATGAATAAATAATAAACGCTGTGTGAATAATTTTGTTTAGCCTAGCCTAGGCTATAACCTAGGTTTATTTTGAAAAAGTTAGGGCTATTTAGGCTAGACAAGTTAGGCCTATGTATGGTATTTTGGTTAGGCTAGCAATGCCTAGCTGGGTTAGATTAGGGTAGCCTATTTCCTCAACAAATTTGAAAGTATCACAGGAACAAAATTATGAAAAGAATTACCCTAGGCCTAGCCTAAAAAATGAATAAATAATAAACGCTGTGTGAATAATTTTGTTTAGCCTAGCCTAGGCTATAACCTAGGTTTATTTTGAAAAAGTTAGGGCTATTTAGGCTAGAAAAGTTAGGCCTACATATGGTATTTTGGTTAGGCTAGCAATACCTAGCTTGGTGTAGCCTAAGCATGGTAAAGTAGAAGCCTAGCAGGTTAAGATGGTATTTTCAGGCATACCGTCCTTATTGTAAACTAGCTGTTATTAGTCCCATGCTGGTAATATATTTGATGATGGCAATATGTCATGGGAGGTGAGGGGGACAAAGCCCCCCTCAACCTATCATTATTTCCCATGGCCAACTGTTGGATAATAGATTGAGGAGGCTTATGCTAGGCCTATTTTGAAAAGGTAGATAGGCCTTGAGGTGTTGTGAATACAAAAAAATTACCCTAGGCCTATTTTGAAAAATTAGGCCTAGGCTATGTCTGGCATTTTGGCTTGGCGTTGGCTAGAACTGCCTGTGTAGGCATAGACATAGTAAAGTCTGGCATTTTGGTTTGGATCGCCCTGTCAGGTGTAGACATAGTAAAGTAGAACAATATACTGTGGTTAAGGTATAAATAATACACTCCCAACTAGCCTAACATATGATTATCAATGATCAATCCGTCGAAAATCCTTTAACTTGGGCCACTAACAGGCTTCCCTGTAGCCTAGCTAGGCTAATTTCTTATCATCAATTCACAAGATACTCTATTCTTCTTCCTGCTGGCTGTGGTGGATCGAATTAGCCATGCTAAACAATGACAAGCTCATAAATTAAAGTATATTAGGTTCTTCTTGGCGCTTCAGTCATGTGGGCGACATATTGTTTATTTACAAAGGCCAAGCGCCTGATTGGTCAAGAGAAGCCTCGGTGAAAATAACCGAAAGGGAGCTCAACGATGCGTTCGAGAATACACCTTCCGCACTCCCTTAGGAACGATCGTAGGTTGCTGTACGACATCGCACGCTACGACCGTTAGTGAATCTGGGTCCAGGACCCTAAGAATTGGAACTTAAAAGGTTTCTGTTCGGGCTCTGCCTCAAGTCAACCACCCCCCGCAATGGGGTATGTGCCTCACTATATACATACATACATACAGCAAAGTGTCACCGAAAAACGCGGTACAGAAATAACATACCAGTATCTTATGGGAAATAATTTTTTTTGTCCCAGCCAAAATCCCAAAGTCCCCTTTTTGACCTATTTCGACTCAGCAAAAGTTCCAAACTTCCCTTTTATTGACATGTAATGTAGTTTGCTGCACTAGTCCTTGCAAAATAAACAAACCAAAACGGGAACGCCACACTATAAAGACAAAAGAATCGATCAACATCACTGTAGAAATAACGATTTAGCACAATAAATGTTTGAAATAAAAGAACAAAACCAGGAATGGAAATACAACTTGAAGTAAGGAATTACTGTACCGGTACTTAAATCATTATGGCATCTCACCTCAACACTGGTAGTAACTTAGGACTGTCTAGTTATATAATATTATGTTGTACTGTGGTGCAGTAAAGACTGTAGCCACCGTTTTGTGATTGCTGTGCACTGTGTGCAGAGTACTGTGATTGTACCATGGAAGCCACATTCACTGTGGACGGTTGCGGTCTTTAAACCCGTATGTATGTATGTATAAGTACATGTACGGTCGTGCTAAAAAGTCATGTCCCACCAGTCATTACGTATGGCTTGCTCTGTGCTGTATTAATGTCTGTCAGATGTTGAATAGGGTGGGCAAGTGTAGGAACATGTTTGTATATTTCCGATATGAAGAAATTATGCTTAGATATTACTGATAACGGTCAGCGGGTGCCCAACCCCGAAAGGGGTTGAAATAGGGGAGCTATCCCCCCGCCAAAGGCGGCTTTCTAGGGCCTTTCCTAGCTGATGCTGAGAGGATTGGGTTCCAGTCATGTGGTGATGGGCTGGTCTATCAGAGTGAGAACTGAGCAATCTCTGCCATACCCATAGCTTACTCTGACTGTTCCTTTTCCTTATATATTTTCTAGATCTCAAGTGACGGCGTCTCTAACGTGGATTGACCTCCCAATCTACCAAGATTGGAAGCCAAAGCGTCACATTTTTCCTTTGCCTCTCAACTTTCTCTTCATAATTGCTGAGGGGCACAGGGCCCTGGGTGGGGCTTTGGTTTCCCGGGCGTTTCCGCACCTTCCTCAGCTCCCCGCCATGGAGTGGCTTCGGTCACCCAGGCTCTATTGTGGTAGGCAGGGAGGGTTCTGTGGGGGCGCTCAATTATGGCTTTGGCCTTGCTCGGGGTCTTGGGGCTGTTCGGCCAGGCAGCCTGAGGAACAACAACAACAACTGATAACGGTACACATTATTGATCAAAACATACTTGGTGCCGAGACATCACTTATTAGCGCGACTGTACTGTGTGTGCAAGTTAGTATGTTACTACTGTTGGGTGTCCAAAAAAGAGGCCTATTCCCTTGTATTAGTCACCATAACAATATATACACAGTACATTTATGCTTGAAAGTTTATATTATGTCTTTGGGAGTGATAAAATGACCAAACCAATCCAAATTCATGTTAATTTTCTTGTATATCTTCTAATAATCATTCCAGACTTAACAGCAGATTGTCCTGGTTTGACAACCTGCTTACAAGTACAGTATACTGTACAAGTATACATTGTTAAATCTTTCACCAAATGAACTTCACCATTTCCAAATTTATGACGGCTTTGAGTATTAGAACACTGGATATATACCTCAGTGTACTACGTTAAAATGTAAAACTTGCAAACTAAACAAACCAAAACTTGGACAAAGACAATTAAAATGTAAAACTTGAAAAATAAACAAACCAAAACTTATACGAACACAGTCAAAAAGACAAAATAACTAATCAAAATTGCTGTGGAAACAACGCTTAAGTAAAATAATAATTTATAAATAAAATAACACAATCCACCACATAGGGTGTACATTACTACATGAGCAAGTTAATTTGTTTCCCAAGCAAACTAATAACTCATCAAAATCGCTATGTGGAAACAACGCTTACTAATATAACATTTATGAAATAAAAGAACACTATCCACCACATAGGGTGTACATTACTACATGAGCAAGTTAATCTGTTTCCAAAGCAAACTACAGTAATCGCACACATAACGCACTATCGTCACATTCAAGGAATTAGTCAATTTGGGAAGTCGTGAAAGACATACCGGTACATATACTACAGTAATCATAAAATGAACAATGTAAAACTAGTCTGCCTATCTGTCAATTAAAAAATGGGAAGGCTTTATGGCATTCAAAAAGGAGATAGGCTACTGTACTTTTTACGTGTTTAATTTCTATAAATATTTTCTATACGCAATAAATTTGTGTATCATCACCCGTAATGGAAGTAATAAAGGCATCTTACTGAAAGGCATGTACATTTTGTTTTAAGTAAAAAAAACTACTCTATAAACTTACCGTACATGCTGGTCCTCACATTGAGTGTAACTCTTGAAGTTAGACAATTGGTAATCTCCTTTGTAGAGTTCTTGTCCCAGTCAAGTCAATCTTCACCAATTCCAGAAAACAGGGACCACTCAATCTCGTTGTATCTTCTATTTCGCGCTCTCAAACCTGTATGAGGTTAAGGATATGTTAGATTATAATGTAAAACTTGCAAAATAAACAAACCAAAACTTATACGAATTATTATGTTCTCTCCACCAACCAACTTTACTCCTAAACTCGATTAATGAAATTAACTAACACATGTGGCAGTCCGGGGATTCGAACCTAGGATGCTCACACCGAAAATCAACACACTTATGCATTGCACCACGAAGACAGTTAAAAGACAAAATAACTAAATCAAAACCGCTATGTGATTTAAGGCAAAGGTTTGGTTTATTGTTTCTCTTTTCTAATCTAGTACATGCGTTAGAACTACTGTATGATGGTGTATGCTAGCGAAACCTGGCCTATCAATATTAAAATGTAAAACTTGCAAACAAAGTCAAACTGGCGGGTGCCCAACCCCGAAAAGGGTTGAAATAGGGGAGCTATCCCCCCGCCAAAGGCGGCTTTCTAGGGCCTTTCCTAGCTGATGCTGAGAGGATTGGGTTCTAGTCATGTGGTGATGGGCTGGTCTATCAGAGTGAGAACTGAGCAATCTCTGCCATACCCATAGCTTACTCTGACTGTTCCTTTTACTTATATATTTTCTAGATCTCAAGTGACGGCGTCTCTAACGTGGATTGCCCTCCCAATCTACCAAGATTGGAAGCCAAAGCGTCACATTTTTCCCTTGCCCCTCAACTTTCTCTTCATAATTGCTGAGGGGCACAGGGCCCTGGGTGGGGCTTTGGTTTCCCGGGCGTTTCCGCACCCTCCTCAAGCTCCCCGCCATGGAGTGGCTTCGGTCACCCAGGCTTTATTGTGGTCGGCGGGGAGGGTTCTGTGGGGGCGCTCGGTTATGGCCTTGGCCTTGCTCGGGGCCTTGGGGCTGTTCGGCCAGGCAGCTTGGGGAACAACAACAAAGTCAAACCAAAACTGGGACAAAGACAATATAAAGTCAAAACAACATATCAAAATCGCTATGTGGAAACAACGCTTACTAAAATAAAATGTATGCAATGAAAGAACACAATCCACCACATAGGGTGTACATTACTACATGAGCAAGTTAATCTGGTTCCCAAGCAAACTAGTTGCACACATAACAACGCACTATCGTCACGTTCAGGGAATTAGTCAATTTGGGAAGTCCAGGACGTTCTGGCAAATATTACTAAACTCTGCATGAATTATTATGTTCCTTCCAACAACCAACTATACTCCTAAAATCGATTAATGAAATTTACAAACACATGTGGCAGTCCGTGGATTCGAATCCAGGATGCTCACACCGAAAATCAACACCTTATGCATCGCACCACGTAGACAGTTAACAGAAACTACAATTAGTGTTAAAATTTTAATTTAAAATCAAATTTGCAACATGACAAGACATTAACAATAATACAAAATAAAAATATTGATAAGATATATAATACAGTATTGCAAAAAATATATACAGTATATAGCACTCACTAACGATAGTGCTATCGGGTAGATACCTGTAAGCATAGCATGCCTCAAGTGACCCCTATTAATAACTACCCTACAAATAAGTTAGAAATAACCTACATTTATCGTACAAATAAACTAAGGAAATCGCAAAAGCAAGCAATTGATACTATCGACAATGAATAGATATAATATAAAGACAAATAATTACAAAATATGAAAAAGTAACATGTTTAAACAAAGAGCACTCTTTTAACAAGAACAATTAATTAAAAAATTCATCAATATTAATAATAGAAAAAGATAAACATTAAATACAAACAGACACAAAGTAAGCAGAGGTTGTTGTTGTTGTTGTTCCCTAAGCTGCCTGGCCGAACAGCCCCGAGTCCCTGAGAAAGGCCATGGCCACGATCGGGCTTTCCCACAGAGCTCTCATTGAGTGTAGATTGTGTTGTTGGCGTAAGTGGTTGTGTGAAATGCAGTCTTTTATGATGTGTTTAATGGTATGGGGTGCTGTGTTACATCCCGGGCAGGCGTCGACAACGGAGTCATCCAGTCTCTTCTGATAGCTCAGGAGAGCTGGATGGTGTCCGCATCTCAGCCTGGCCAATTGGACTCTGTCCTCACGAGGAAGGGAGGATTCGGAAGGATGGATTTCGGGAGGTCGTGCATGCAGCTGCGTGTTGTCTGTGAGTGAGTGGATGGATCGGTGAGAGATATGAGTATGGATGTGCTTCTGGAAGTTGGTTCGGGGTGGGCAGGGAGGGAGAGAGGACAATAATTGTGTGTGATACCGTGTGCTGGGTGTTGTTTTGATATTTCTTGGTGTCTGTGGGTGTGTTGCCATGTAGTTTAGTGGGTGGTCTTGGTTCGTGGAGGCTGCTGCCAGGAATTGAGTGCCTCTCATGTCCAGATGGTCTTTGACTTTGAGGATTTTGGTTTCTTGATGTAGGTGATCTGTGGGTGCAGTAGCTGTGCAGCCTGTAATGATCTTCAGGGCTTTGTTTTGAATAGTCTGTAAGGTCTTATGATGTGTTTCAGCTAGGGTAGAAGCCCAGGCTGGGCTTGCGTATTCCATCACTGATCTTATGTATTGTTTATATACTGTGGTGGTAGTTTCTTTGTTATGTCCAAATTTTGTGTGAGCAAGTGACCTGAGGGCGTTAAGTCTGGGTGTCAGTTTCTTTTTAATGTTTGGGTGTGCTGTTTGAATGTCATATGAGTATCATATGTTACTCCTAGGATTTTGGGTGTGTGTATATGTGTTAGGGATGTGTTGTTTATGGTGAGTTGAGGGATGTATTCGTGTTCTCCTGTCCAACTTGTGAGAAGGGTTGCGGTGGATTTGGCTGGGGCTAGATTAAGTCTGTTTGTAGTGCACCAGCCATGTAGTGTGTTGAGATAGTAAGCAAAGGTTATACAAGAAACTTCACGTTAAAAATGCTTGATTAAAATTATTTATGTCAAATTTTAGAATACAGTCACAGTAATTGACCCTAAAAAGATTAAATTTATGTAACAATTTACTTGCCTCATAACCTCTATCTACTAAGAGTCATTATAGTAACCCAGCTCTAGCCCAAAAGTCATCTACTTTGGTGCAAATTTTCTGAAAGATATAAATACGATGGAACAAAATGAAATGAGGATGGTCAGATGGATATGTGGGTCTGCAATGTAAGAAAAAAACCCAAATGTAGAACTCAGAAGGAGCTTAAGCAAAGAGATTATTAATGAGGATATGCGTAAGAGCAGGCTTAGTTGGTGTGGACATGTAAAAAGGATGGATGACAATAATTGGGTCAAGAAAAGCAAGTATATGAACGTGGAGAGAGTCGCAAGGAGAGGTGGACCAAGAAAGACGTGGGATCAGGTAGTACAAACTATTCTCGCAGCCAAAGGACTAACTAAGAGCCCAAGAATGAGCTGCTTGGAACTTTGTTATCTATAAGCTGAACAAAAAGTACAGCATCATGTAATACGATACTTAGTGCAATAATTGGGGGATCGAGCGTGTGGCCCCAAACGTGTGATCTAATGCCCTGGAAAAATTAAGATATTAAAAGGCAACGTCCTTGGACTGGACAGACTCCCACTATAGTCCATTCATTTTAAGTAGGCCAGAAATTCTGACTCCTACCGTCTGGAACTTAAAATAGGCTAGAACAAATGGGCTGTAAATTTCCACACCTATTCCCTGTGTGACTCTTCCCAAATGGTAGAAACATTAGTCCCGAGTCTGGTAGACCGAAGCCGCTTTAGATGTTCGGACCCCAGAAGGGGCCAGGGAGAGAGGAGATCCGTCTCCGAGAGGGCAGCGGGGGAGGGGACCAACAGCCCCCCGCGTCAATACCCCGACCGTCCGCAGCCCCCCTTGCAGTGCCACCCAATCGGTCCATCTCACCAGCACCTAGAAGGAATAGTCTTTGAGTTAAAATGTAAAACTTGCAAACTAAACAAACCAAAACTTGGGCAAAGACAATATAAAAGGCAAAATAACTGATCAAAATTGCTATGTGGAAACAACGCTTACTAAAATAAAATTCATGAAATAAAAGAACACACAGTTGTTGTTGTTGTTGTTGTTCCCTAAGCTGCCTGGCCGAACAGCCCCGAGTCCCTGAGAAAGGCCATGGCCACGATCGGGCTTTCCTACAGAGCTCTCATTGAGTGTAGATTGTGTTGTTGGCGTAAGTGGTTGTGTGAAATGCAGTCTTCTATGATGTGTTTAATGGTATGGGGTGCTGTGTACATCCCGGGCAGGTGTCGACAACGGAGTCATCCAGTCTCTTCTGATAGCTCAGGAGAGCTGGATGGTGTCCGCATCTCAGCCTGGCCAGGTGGACTCTGTCCTCGCGAGGAAGGGAGGATTCGGAAGGATGGATTTCGGGAGGTCGTGCATGCAGCTGCGTGTTGTCTGTGAGTGAGTGGATGGATCGGTGAGAGATATGAGTATGGATGTGCTTCTGGAAGTTGGTTCGGGGTGGGCAGGTAGGGAGAGAGGACAATAATTGTGTGTGATACCGTGTGCTGGGTGTTGTTTTGATATTTCTTGGTGTCTGTGGGTGTGTTGCCATGTAGTTTAGTGGGTGGTCTTGGTTCGTGGAGGCTGCTGCCAGGAATTGAGTGCCTCTCATGTCCAGATGGTCTTTGACTTTGAGGATTTTGGTTTCTTGATGTAGGTGATCTGTGGGTGCAGTAGCTGTGCAGCCTGTAATGATCTTCAGGGCTTTGTTTGAATAGTCTGTAAGGTCTTATGATGTGTTTCAGCTAGGTTAGAAGCCCAGGCTGGGCTTGCATATTCCATCACTGATCTTATATATTGTTTATATACTGTGGTGGTAGTTCTTTGTTGTGTCCAAATTTTGTGTGAGCAAGTGACCTGAGGGCGTTAAGTCTGGGTGTCAGTTTCTTTTTAATGTTTGTGGTGTGCTGTTTGAATGTCATATGAGTATCATATGTTACTCCTAGGATTTTGGGTGTGTGTATGTGTTAGGGGTGTGTTGTTTATGGTGAGTTGAGGGATGTATTCGTGTTCCTGTCCAACTTGTGAGCAGGGTTGCGGTGGATTTGGCTGGGGCTAGATTAAGTCTGTTTGTAGTGCACCAGCCATGTAGTGTGTTGAGATAGGGTTGACGGAGATCTGTTGTTCTTTTTGGGTCATGGTGTGTGCATGTGAGTGTTATGTCATCTGCATAGGAGGCTAAGTTTATTTGGGGCGTATTGGGTGTAGTTATATCGTGCATGTACAGATTGAAGAGTGCGGGCGATAGGACGGATCCTTGTGGGACTCCGTTTGGAAAGTTTCTGATTTTAGATGACTGACCGGCAAAAGATACGTGTGCACATCTGCCTGCTAGGAAGTTGGCCAGCCACCGTTTTGTGTTGTTGTGCATGTTTGTGTTGTAGTTTTTGTTTGTTAGGTTGTGGCGGGGGATGGCATCGAAGGCTTTACTAATGTCGAGTGTGGCTAATAGTGATCTGTGTGGTGGTCTAGCTGAATTGATGCCGTCGAAAGCTCTTTGTGTAAGGTCTGTGAGAAGAGTGTTTGTGGAGTGCAGTGGCCTAAAGCCATGTTGTGTTGGAGCTAGGGGTAGGTCAGGTGTAATTAGTTGTAATACTAGGCGTTCCATGACTTTGGAGGGGGAGCAAAGGAGTGTGATGGGGCGGTGCGAGGAGGGTAGCGTGAGGTCTTTGTTGGGTTTGGGGAATGTGATGATGATACCATGCTTCCAAATGTCTGGTATTGTGTTGTGTGAATAGCTGTAGTTTGATATGTTAGTGAGTGCTTGTATGCCTTGTGGTCCCAGGTGTCTGAGGTGTATGTTGCTTATGTTGTCTAGGCCACAGGCGGGTGAGTGCTTGAGATTGTTGATGATATGCTTTGTCTGGTGATTGGTGAAGGGTGTATAGTCAGGGTCTGTGGGGAATTGTCTCTTACGTCGGATGACACGTCGGTCGTCTTTGTGAGGTTTTAGGTGGCTGACATGTGAAAAGTGATTGATGAGAGTGTTTGCTTGTTGTTTACATGAAGGAGTAGAGTCTGTTGTTGTGATTGCAGCATGTGATTGTGTTGTGTTGCTGTTGGAAAGTGTGATGCTGTTTAGTGTTTTGTAGAGTTTTTTGGGGTTTGTTTTGTGATCAAGTGTTTGTAGGAAGTTATTCCAATTTAGTTTTTGTTGTTCTTGTATTTTGTTGTTAGTTTGGGTGTTGAGTGCTTGAATTTGTTGTGTGATGTCTTGTGTGTGGGGTGCTGGGGAGTGTTTCAGTATGTCGCGTTGTCTGATGAGGTTTTGAATTTCTGGTGTGAAGTTGGGGTTGTGTCTTTTTCTGTTACCTCTTGGAATGTGTTTCTTGTCAGCGTTTTGGATAGTTTTATTGAGTATGTGTACAGCATTGTTGATGTTAGTGATGGGTGTACTGTTTAGAGTTGTGAAGTGTTGTTCTGTCTCATTTGTGAATGCTTCCCAGTTAGCTCTTTTATAATTGGTGTGTGTGTGTTTGTGGCTAGCTGGGGTGAGTCTGGTTTTGGTGGTGATAATGATCGGGAGGTGGTCAGAGCCTAAGGTTCTGACCACCCTCCAGGATGTTGTGGGGGCGAGTTCTGGGGAGCAAAAGGTGATGTCTGGAGATGATGGGTTATAGAGGGCTTGGTGAGGAATATGGGTATGTTGATGGATGTCGTTAAGGATGATGAGGTTATCGGTTTGGTTTTGTAGTACCAGCCCTCTGTCTGTGTCGGGGTTGTCGACAAACCAGGCCGACGTCTTGGCGTTGAAGTCACCACCCAGGATGATGTGTGGGGTGTGTGGGGTGTTTGTGATGTGTTGTAAGTGTGGTCTGTATTCATTTGGTACTGTAGGGGATGTTTGGGGAGGGATGTATGTGTTTATGATGGTTATGTTGCCAGTGCGTATTTTAATTTACTGTATTTCTGTTGTGTTATCATTTGGGGGGAGGAGTGATTTGGTTTGTACACTGGTTACTATGTATGATATTTCTTTGTGTACCATGAACACACAGTTATAGAGGTTAGTGGTCAGTTTTTTTTAGATTAAATATAATGAATAGACCATAGTGACCCTATACTAATATTCTATCTAATTAATTTCACTCCCAACACCAAACACCTCCCAATGAAATGAATGAAACTATGTGATCCTCCCGGGATTCGAACCTGGGATACCACATCCAGATTTTAAACACTAACCATTAAACCACCAAAGACAGTTAACCCAATCTGTACCGGCGATGTCTTTTTAATCCCAATTTAGCTACATTTAGAGAATTTGATGTTGCTTAAGAAGGATTGGTGGTAGTAAAAAGGGTTATGCAAGATAGTTCGAAGTCTGTTAATTGGTAGAGGCCTTTTTATAAACTGAATACTATCGTCTGATAACAGCCAGAATATAGTTAAAAGGATGTCTCTGGTACAGAAGGGGTTAAAGGTTTAAGTACATGACTACGATTGATATCTATTTATCCAATACTGGATATTAACCTAATAATGCACTCAGACCCAACTGCACACCGAATAGCGCAATGTTTACGTGGAAGGAAAGGACAATTTATAAGGCACTGATCTCAAAGGACCGACCTCGCTACAAATTATTCCTGTACCTATAGAAAAAATCTAATCAATCACTTTACTTCCAATGGCGTTCTACTGGATGCCTGTGATTGACTGCTTTGCAATGACGTTGCTAGATGGTGCCCGAATGGTGGACTGTGATTGGCTGGCCAGCATGTTTATGCCTCAGCTAGGCAGGAAAATGCGGCGTGAAGATTGAAATATTAGCTGCGAAGAATAAACCACGGCATACTTTCCTCGTATTTTTTTGCGAAGATTGATTCATTTACAGCGAAATTGAGTCTATTTAGTGTCTACAGCGATGATATGGTAGGGGCTCCACTGCAATTATATATTTTCATAGTACAGTATATAATTTCATAGTACAGTACAGTGTATAATAGATATCTAATATTTTCTTGCTGCTATGACTTGATATACTAGTGGACCAGCCTCACGTATAATACTAAAGATCTTCGATAGAACTAAAAACTTGACTCGATGGTACAATAACACAAAAAAAATCTGAATTTTCCCCAGTTCACGGTACCCCTTTCAGTACCGGTGACGTCTTTTTAAAAATCGACACCTAAATGACACGAAAGGTCTTAAAAAAATCAAATAAGCTACCTTTTTTTTTGTCGTTGAACACCTCCGGTACGAACGATCCGCCAGGCAGTAGAAACTCTTGTAAATGGTTCATCTACCGCAGGTCCTCCACTGCTTTCCATCTGCAATTTACAAGAGCTATGAGGATGTGTGTGAATTTATGTTTTGTTTTTGTGTGTTCATTGTTTTCTGATGTGTTGTCCCTATTCGGGCTCTGTCTTGAGTTACCCCCCCCCCCCCTCCACACAGACACACACACAAAAGGAAAAAGTGGGGATTGGGCCTGAGTATATATAGATAGATAGATAGATAGATAGATAGATAGATAGATAGATAGATAGATACAGTAGATAGATGGGTAAAGTCCACTACATACTGTACATAAATTTATAAAAGTTTAAAGACCGTTTCGTGTGGTTGCAGTCTCGCGTCCTAAATGGAGTCATTCCGGGCGACCCTGTCATGGACTGCCTTCGTTTTGAAGTTCTTTTGTTTTGAGATCGAACACAAGTAGGCCTACTGTACCTGATCTCGAAAATAACGGTCAAATTAGATGCGTACGTAATGTTTGTGACCGTGAGCATAACCAATATACTGTACTGTACTGTGCAGGAGAATAAAAAAACACATCCAAAATTGCACATGATAAGAAAATGCATCAACTGAAAACGGTGGTGCAATGATCAACTCCTCTGTGATAAGTGTCCATGGAAGGCTTTAAAATATTGCTTGAAAATAGTAAATATTGTAAAACAACTACTAAAACTTCGAAATGCACCCACAAATATACCATACTTTTAGGCTACTGGTATTCTTTTGGCATTAGGTCCAGGTCTGAATCTGTGAATTGTATCGTCCATAATGAAGTGTTCGTATCGTACAGTATACTACAGTACTTGCCAATACTGTATGTGCCCAACCCCGAAAGGGGTTGACATAGGGGAGCTATTTTCTAGGGCCTTTCCTAGCTGATGCTGAGAGGATTGGGTTCTAGATATGTGGTGATGGGCTGGTCTATCAGAGTGAGAACTGAGCGATCTCTGCCATACCCATAGCTTACTCTGACTGTTACTTTTACTTATGTATTTTCTAGATCTCAAGTGACGGCGTCTCTTCCGTGGATTGACCTCCCAATCTACTAAGATTGGAAGCCAAAGTGTCACATTTTTCCTTTGCCCCTTAACTTTCTCTTCATAAATGCTGAGGGGCACAGGGCCCTGGGTGGGGCTTTCGTTTCCCAGGCGTTTCCGCACCCTCCAGCTCCCCACCATGGAGTGCCTTCGGTCACCCGGGCTATATTGTGGTCGGCAGGGAGAGTTCTGTGGGGGCGCTCGGTTATGGCCTTGGCCTTGCTCGGGGCCTTGGGACTGTTCGGCCAGGGAGCTTGGGGAACAACAACAACTGTATGTGTCATTCCTGCAGGAGATGTGTAATCAAAAAATATATAAAAATAAGGTAGGACGCAAAATTTGGCCAGACCCTACTCTACAGATGGCCCCATGCGACGGCCTAGTACAGCCAGACCCCCCAAAACGCGTCTATATGGATGGAAAAGCGTGGTGCATATTGGGAATTCGCGTACAGTAATAGGAATAACATAACTTATGGAGAAAAATACATATGGCCGGCAGCCCGCCCCAGAGCCCAGACAAACACATTTTCGATCTAAATCAATAATCAATAGTTACGAAAGGCTATATAATAATAAGCCTACGATAATAAGAAACATAAACAAAGACCATTGCTTACCTTAAAATTAAATGCTTAGCAAGTGTCCAGGATACGCATTTTGCGTATCCTGGACACTTGCTAAGCATTTAATTTTAAGGTAAGCAAGGGTCTTTGTTTATGTTTCTATTATTGGACACAGTTTGGTTTTATGCCAGGACGTGGTACAACCGATGCTATCTTCATAGTCAGGCAGATACAGGAAAGATACTTACTAAAAGGCAGGGATCTTTACTTTGTGTTTGTAGACCTGGAGAAGGCCTTTGATAGGGTGCCTAGAGATGTTGTGCAGTGGGCTATGAGGAAACTTGGTGTGGAAGAGTGGCTGGTGCGTGTGATAATGAAGATGTATGAGGATTCACGAAGTGCGGTGAGGGTGAAGGGTGTACTGAGTGATGAGTTCGCAGTCCGTGTTGGAGTCCATCAGGGTTCATTGTTAAGCCCCCTCCTCTTTATTATGGTCCTGGAGGCGCTGTCTAGAGTTTTTAGAGGCGAACTCCCGTTGGAACTGTTTTATGCAGACGATTTAGTCCTAATAGCTGACAGTATGCAGGATGCTGAGGCTAAATTCAGAGAGTGGAGAGAGGGCACGGCGAGCAAGGGTTTAAGAGTCAATATTAACAAAACCAAGGTTATGCATTGTAGATTGAGACGAGGCAAAGTGGAAAAGAGCGGTGCATACCCATGTGCATTGTGTGGAAAGGGAGTGGGCGTTAACTCAATTCAATGTAGCATCTGTCGATGTTGGGTACACCATGGGAGTAAGCGCTGTAGTATAATAAAGGGGCCCCTGCCGAAGGATAAGTCAGAAATAGAGAAATTTGAGTGCGTAGTGTGCAAAGGCGAGCTTGTGTTAAGTGATGATCCTGTGGCTGTGAATTTTGGAAATGAGTCTTTGGAGCTGGTGAACAAGTTTTGTTACCTAGGAGATACCATCTCTGCCGGTGGTGGGGCCGAGGCTGCCACTGTTGCTAGAATTAGGTGTGGCTGGGGGAAGTTCAGAGAATTGATGCCAATCCTGACCATGAAAAGAATGCCTCTCCCCCTAAAGGGAAAGGTGTATGCCTCATGTGTTAGAAGTGCAATGACGTATGCCTCAGAAACATGGGCCGTTAAAGTAGAGGATGTCAACCGAATGGAGCGTAATGATATGAGAATGGTGAGATGGATGTGTGGGGCCAGGCTACAGGATAGAATAACAAATGTTGAGCTGAGGAGACGTTTAGGTATAAAGAGTATTAGCGAGGTGATGCGTACAAGTAGACTGGGATGGTATGGATATGAGGAGAAAATGGATGAACAAAATTGGGTGAAAAAATGCAGGTCTGTGATTGTGGAGGGAGCTGCACCAAGGGGTGGACCGAGGAAGACCTGGGATCGGACTATACGCGCCGATCTCAAATCCAAGAACTTGACAAGTGAAGCAGCCCTTAACAGGGTTGCCTGGAACGCCGCCATTAGGACAAGAGACTGAAACTGCACTTATGTGTGGAGCACTCAGTCTTAAAATGTTATGTATGTATGTATGTAAATCATCTAAATATTCTTAACCTAACCTAGGGCCAGGTTAGCATAAACTGAACAAGATGTGGAAATATAGTCGAGCCAACCAGGCCAAGTGGTACAGTATATCTCTATTGGTCTAACTGGTAAGGTGTCTGCCTCGTAACCCAAGGGTCTCGGGTTCGATTCCCATCCAAGGTATACGAAGTTTAGGCGTTGGTAAAATTGTCAAGATGGTTGAAAGTAAGATCGCAGATCCATAACCCCTCTTTCGGGCATGGTATAAAAAACTAATCCTACAAGTACTGTATTATTAGTGGAGGCTGCCGCACCCCCACCCCCACTAATAAGCTATTCTGCGAGTGTGTGGTTGTTGCAGCCCCCATTAATAATTCAAGGTTAGTTTAGGTTACGGTTATTCTGATGATTTACGTCTTTAATTTTGAAGAAAGAAAAAACAGGTCAAATTAGACACAAACATAACAGTGTGTGAGGTGATACGCACGATAACACAACTCTTACCGATTTTATGGCATAGACCGGAAAGCCAGAGTCTAAAGAATTAAGTTTTTACCATGTGTACATTATGAAGCAGACAAAAGACAAAGCTGCCTGTAACAAGTGGCCTCCTAAAATTTAGAAGAGTGAAAGAGAGCCAAATTCAAGAAGCGTTAGAATTAAAATGTCTGGACACACTGAGCTTCTTCGTTTGAGAGTACCGGTACAGTACAGTATTTGCAATTTTTGTATCATCTGCAAACTTTGAGATTGTACAGGTGAGGCCCTTGTCTATGTCATACATATAAACTAGGAAGAGCACTGGCCCCTAGATCCGATCTCTGGGGTACCCCGCTAGTTACATTGGTCCATTTTGATGCTTTACCATTTATGACTACCCTTTGCTTTCTTTCACTGAGCCAATTTTCCATCCATCTCAACACTCCCCCTTGTATACCATGCACTTTTAATTTTATCAATAACCATTTGTGGGGTACTTCGTTAAAGGCCTTTTGAAAATCAAGGTATATAATATCTACAGCTATACTCTCGTCATATAGGTTGAGGATATCGTGGAAGAAGTCCAAGAAAGTTCATCAAGCTGGAACATTTGTTACGGAAGCCATGCTAGGTATCTTTGAGTAGGATATTTTCCTCTAAGTGATTTACAAGTCTGTCTCTTGTGAGTATTTCTAGCATTTTACAGACAACCGAGGTAATACTCACTATTGTATCGCTACTACAATAATCAGTGTTCCTCGGAGCTTTCCCAGTGTATACCACCTCCTCTACGTAGGGTACGTAGTACCTGCCTTGCAACACAATCCCACCCCTACTCTGTGCAACTCTCCAACCCAAGAGTGAAACGCTATTCTCAGACTTTCTTCTATTCAACTGCTGAGCTCTGGAACTCTCTCCCAGAATCAGTCTTTCCCTCTTCCTAGGACTTAAATTGCTTCAAACTCTGTGTGTCCGGACATTTTAGCTCGAACGTCCCCTGATTTCGGCCCTGTCACTCTTTGAAATCTGGGGGAGGCACTCGCTGCAGGCAGTTATGCCTTTTGTCTCCCTCATTCACATAGAAAAAAAACAAAACACAAAAAAACATTGGACGGGGGTTCCGGTTGCAAGGATAAACACTCGTCCGCAAGATCATCAATGCCCACACATTTTCCGTTCTGAATCAAAATATTGTACAGGTTTCTAATGCCATATCGCATAGGCCAAATCTGGAATTATACAGTGTGTCAAACTAGAGTAATTTTGTTTAAAGACTTGAATGAAAATTAGATGGAATACAAGAAAATTACCAGAAAATAGCACTATTTTGGCCATTTCATCACATCAAAAGACAAAATTTGAACTATAAACCACAATATTATCTTTGCATAGACAATAAAGACTAAAAAGAAAGGACTCGGCTTTCGTTTGACACCTTGCTGGAATAGCCTAGTTTTAAAAGCAAAAATGAGGAAAGGCCCGAGCAAATACGCAGTTCACCGTTAGGGCAGGGGGTTAGGAATCCTCCTCCCCTTGTAAAATTTATCTACTAGAAGAGAGAGAAAGGAGCGAGGGAACGCTGCACGCGAAAGTGCTCCCGGACCCTAAGAATTGAAACTTTAAATGTGATTTAATTTCGGGCTCTGTCTCGAGTCAACCATCCCCAGCTATGGGGTATATGCCTGAGTTTATACATACAATCGCGCTAAGAAGTCGTGACTCGATTCCCAGTACCTTTTGTTCAGAAAGTGCTATCTGGCAACTATTGAGGCTCTACTATATTCATATATTACACACCGGGGAGAACTGTATTGAAGGAAACAATACCAAAAACACGATATATAAGTATTGTTACAATATATTTATCCTATTATGTGAGAGCAAACCAAATAATACGAAAGTTGAGACTAACCCGAACGAAAGGATGTTTAACTAGTAGTATTTCGCTCACTAGATTCAGGATTAATATGTGGAGGAAGTCTCTTAATGCTTGTATTACTTTTTAAGCCAACAATACTGGGAGAAAAGTATCTCATAAAATTAAAACCAAACGTTAAAAGTAATATTCAACCCATGAGTGTCAATTTAATCACGTAAATAAACATATAACAGATTGTTTCTTCCACATTTAATTCTCTAAGTGGGACAAGTCTGCCTTAAAAAACTAAGCGGTCTCCAGTATATTTTGGGATAAAGCTTGAATACTCGAGAACAGCTTGTAATTTGTATAGACAGACGATGAAATTTCACTTATAACATATTTAATAACCCATAGGGACACCCATATAGGAACGAAAGATGGAAAGGCATGTAGTAAAGGACAAAGGTGGATATATGAGCGGAAGAGATACCCTCTCCCTCATATACTGGCAGTGACTGACTTGCATTTTTTTGCAGGCCTCCAGGCGGCAGGCCCAGGGAGTGTAACATGCTAAATAGCGCCAGGAAATTAAATACTTTCATTATTCTATAAAGATATTGAAAACAAACCTTACTTATATATATTCAAACAACAACATAAATATAATTTAAAAGACCTAAATAGGTTAATTTTGTCAGTAGGCCAATTATTGGGAATATCCGGAGACCTATAGTTATAAATTAGGAAATGACTGGGCTCTGACGGGCAGTGGAGAGTTGCCAGCGGTAGCCAGATTTGGGGACTTTTGTCCGAGCCTTAGAAAAATCGAGTTATGACTTCTTTGCACGATTGTACACACTGTTGGCCTTGGGATAGAGTTTGGTAAAATTCTTGCGATGGCGAAATGGACATAAACAAACACGGGTACATTTCTAGTTTTACACCAGGGACGATTTTTACAAGTAATTTATATTTACTGTCCTTGTTTTGTTTTTGTTTTTGTTTTTTTAGGTGTGTTATTTCACGAGCCCCGTCGGAAATTGTAAAACAAAATATTATCCAACAATCTTAAAATACCAATGCAACACAAAATATTTGCACTACGTTCCCGGCTATTTTGACTGCTGTGGGATACAATAATAGGTTGAGGAGGCCCTCACCCCCCACAGGACTTATTGTCATCATCATATATATTGCCAGCAGGGGGCAAATAACAGAAAAAAACGAAAAAAAAAACCCGCGAAACTACGACCTATGTAATCATGACGACCGTACGCCCGGATACTACAGTACAGTACTGTACAACCTTCCCCATTTTTTTTTTAATGATTTAGGGAGTACCGGTCCTGTATATAAAGTATATTATAATGAATTACCGACGGTTTGGACATACTGTACAGTATATGCCAATAAAGTACCGGTACATGATATAACTACTACTGTACATAATCCTAAATAATAGATCATAACTTCGACCCGGTGTAAAAGGAGAATAATACCCAAACACGTAACTCACCCGCATCCTCCGACGACAATATTGTCTGATTGTCATTAACCTCCATTAGCCTAACCTGACAACCTGACCTAACCTGGGGCCAGACCCCTATCTATCTATCTATTGCCTGATGCCGTGATCCCAGCAGGGGTGGCCACGAACGTAACACCCCCAATCACCTCTGTCCCCAGTCAATCGACGCCCCTCCTCCCAACCAGCACCGCCTTCACTCATATACTTCTTCACTCCATCCTTCCACCTCTCCCTCTCTGTACTTCCACCTCACTCTCGTACACCCTCTTAGTAATTCTCTCGCTACCCATACGTTCCATAAGGCCGAATCTTCTCAAGGTGTTCCTTTTCACACTTTCCAGCACATCTACATCCACACCACACCTCTCTCATACTTCCTCATTCGTCTGGCTATCCCTCCATGTAACTCTGCACGCACTTCTCAAGTACCGGTAACTCATTTCCACCCCTCATGGTTTGAGTTTCTTCACAAACGTATATGCTTCGCTCCCGTAAGTCAATGTCGGGAATACCACACTGTCATGCAAGGACTTCTTTACTTCCATGCTGACCTCCCTACTTCTTGTTACTGCTTTCGGCGTTCCTACAACCCTCTTCCCCTGTTGCACCCTCTACCGCACTTCCTCATCCATACAGTACTCCCATACTTACTCAACAGTGTCAACACACTGCCCAAATACTTAAATGAGCTGACATTCTCCATAACGTGACCGTTCAACCTCACCTCACACGCTGTGGCTGCACCCCTTTCAAAGACCCTGCTGCTCTTAAAAATGATGTAGGAGACATCAAATTACTAGCAAGCATTGCAGGACTCGGGAGTGAAAAACATCTCCGAGATCACGCATCATAACATTAGAAAACGGAGGTTTTGAGGAAAAGCTCTTTTGAAAGATCGTCAAGTGAATGTTCCCCTACTCTATTCTGGGCAGGTGGAAGGGGGGAATCGGGTCCAAATCTACCCCCACCTTCCACCCCCGCTTTCCTTCTCTAGCTGGCAGTTAGTGATTAACGACGATTGTTCTCATGCATTGCAAATTATTGTTAAACCATCATTGCACATGCTTACAATGGCCAACTCTTATAACTTATCAGGAATTTATTGATAAATATACTGTATAATTGTATTCTCAAAATGAGTCGCTATACACAACGTGTGTTACAAGAATCTCAGCTGTAGTGATCTTCTCTTCTCTTCTCTCTCTCTCTCTCTTAACACGCCGACTACGGGGTCACTTCCTTTAAGTTTTTAAATTATGTAATGGTTTGACAATTTGGATCATAGCAAAATGTTTAGCCTCAATATGAATACAATACATGGCTGACAGAATGGAAAAGGTTCAGCACTAGTATTTGTGGAAACTGTTTTCCATTTAAGATCCGTTCTACCTGGAACAAACTTTCCTCGGAAGTTGTAAACATTTCCTCAGTTGAGCAGTTCAAGAAGACAGTAGTCAGTAGATGGTATTTTGCACTTTGTAATGAGTGTAGTGCACTGAACAATGTCTCTCCTTCCACTCCGAATATTTCCCCGAAATGGATCAATAGGTCTTTGAGATGCTACCCATTCCTTGTAACTCCTTGTAACTCTCTCATAGCACACACTTTCTACAACCAAGATATAACGAGTCTGAATGAGGCATATTTCCCTTTATTAGTGTGTGTGACGAATGTTGCCTGCATTCGATACACATAGAAGAGAGTTGATGGGGTTTGTAGAGGTGAGAGGCTGGGATCACACATAGAGACAAAGAAGGGGAAAGTGAGAAGGCGAGCCCTGCTACTGAAGGGTCGATACTCAAACCTTACTCAAAGTTAACACCGACTTTGATCGTAAGTTGTATCGAGTTCTACATTTAATTGATTGAAAACAAATAGTGTATAGGCCACATATAATTAAATACAGACTGTATATATTATGTATGGTATTGAATAAATGGGAGAAAGTGATTGAAATGATACATGAAACAATCAATAACAGTTGCAACACTATTCCAGCCAATGTTTGCCTTTAGTCCTTTCCTTTTATGATATAAAACCCAGACTTTGTAAGTAATATGAGAACCAAGGAGTAGATCGTAGAAGGCACGTTGTTGTGTATTGCAATAATGGTTAACATAATATCCTGAATACTGTATGAGATTGGATTTAATTACGGTATTATTATATTCGAATCACTATATGGTTAACATATCCTGAATACTCTACGAAATTGGATTCAATTACGGTATTATTATATTCGAATCACATTAAGTCTTGATTGTAGAAAGTAGTGCAATGAGAGAGAGAGAGAATTAGACTACTACAGCCAAGATTCGTGTAACCCACGTAGTGTATAGAAACTAATTTTGAGAATGCAACTATGCCGTACCGGTATAATGTATTAATACATTCTTAATATATTCTAAATGTTGGCCATTGTAAACATGTGCATTTATGGTTTAACAATAATTTGCAATGCATGAGAACAATCGTCGCTAATCACTAACGGCCAGTTAGAGAAGAAAGGTGGGGGAGTTGGGGGTGGGGGTAGACTTGGACCGGACTCCCCCCTTAGGGGAGTCCTACTTCACCCCCCAGGGTGAAGTAGGGGAAGGAAGGACCCACCCCTGAGCAACTTTTAGTACGCGTGAGTGTACATATTGGTGCCCATTTTGCTGCTCCCAGTATGTGTTTATATACGGTACTCCATTTTCTATTTTTTGTAATGTTTTAATTTCAGTTTCGTTTATGTTGATTATGCTGGCTCCATATAGTACAGATGGCGTCTTGTAAAACGACTCGTAAG
This sequence comes from Paralithodes platypus, assembly GCA_032716605.1. Lineage (NCBI taxonomy): Eukaryota > Metazoa > Arthropoda > Malacostraca > Decapoda > Lithodidae > Paralithodes > Paralithodes platypus. Next base: position 2,800,900 of record CM064489.1, read on the forward strand.
CAAGATGTCAACTTTCATAGGCCAATATATCTTATTACTGGTATTTTGTATGAAAGGGGGCAAATAAATACTTTATAATTATGTTGAACCGTAGAAACATACTAATTAATGCAATAAAATCACAAATAATAATAATTGTTCGGGTAGTTTGTTGATTCACAGAAAACTGTTCACCATAGACTATTATAAATATATGTGACTAATATCCTATTTAAAAGTACTCAGTAACTCACACGTATACATTTATAAGGTAACATATAAACACATACAACCAAATAGACCCCCCCCCCCTTTTTTTTTACTCCCACAAGAGGTAGGGAAGATTAGCAAGAGGCACGGGAAAGGAAAACGAGGTGACAGGAGAACACGTCTCGGTTTGCCTCCAAAAATCAAGCACACAAGCATTCAGAAGCACCAATCACTCATCAGCCCCGAAATCAGTGCAGCTTCACCTCAGATTTAATATGTATGAGAAGAAACACTGACTTACAAGAATAATTTGTTATACAACCGTTAATTGGGAGATTTTCACATAAGAGTGCTTTTTCTGTAGCCTACCCCTTTCTCCCTCATATTTAGCCCCATTGCTTAAGAAATATTAAGACATTCGCCCGATTAGTTTGGCGATTTTAAGAAATTGTACCTCATTTCTGTCAAATGTTAAGACTTTTAGACCTTTTGTGCCAATTCTAGGTGTCGATTGGAACCAGTCATACCGAAAAATGTATAAATGTATCTTGAAAGGAGTCTAGGGGGTGCAATCTTAAGCTTGATCGTCATATAAAGAGGGGGAACAAAGGTGGACCCTGATCAAATAGATAATTATGCATAGGCCTACATTGAAAAATGGAGATTATCATAGTCTACTCGTCGAGAAAGAGAAAGGGGCGAGGGAACGGACCCTTGAATGTTGTTTCTATTCGGGCTCTGTCTCAAGTCGGCCACCCCCCAGCAATGGGACATGTGCCTGAGTACATAGCCTACATGCATACATACATACATACATATTTACATAAGCCTACATGTAGCCTATGTATAAAAAAGGAATCTTCTTATGAAAAGGCCAGGTAGTTTATGAAAAGGACCAGTTATAGGCTACCCTGTTTCAAATAGGTAGGCCAGAAATCATGACTCCTAACCTCTGTACCTCAAGAAGGGCAGCAAATGGGTTGTACATTTCCACATCTATTCCCTGACCGACCCTCCCCAAATTGTTGAAATATTCGCGCGATTGCTACCGTATAGTCGTTTGAGAGTTATAGAGGATCATGGTCATGAGTTTTGGACTAGGCTACTTATTTGGAATAGGGTATAGCTTTGGCAGACAATACGTCTAATGTGCAAGAGAGAGGATATTAACCCCTTCAGTACCGGTCACGTCCTTTTCCTCAATTTATGTAGGCTACCGGTTGGCTACATACAACAATTAGAAAATTTTATTAGGTTAAGAATGATCTGTGGTATCTAAAATGATTAACTGAGATAGTGTGTAGCCTTTTCATTGTTATAGGTCCTGCCTAAGCTAAATAGAATATAAGTTACCAGATTATAATTTAACCCTTTCGTTGCGGGTGACGTTATGGAACGTCCTGGCAAGTTACAGCAATTTCCAGGCTTTAAAAGCCTGTAAAAATAGAGTGTCAGTGGGCGGGAGCGTGAGGGGCCCACCTCTGTTCCTCAGAGCAGCGAGCGGCCCACTGAGGTTGACTGTGTCTCTCTCGGGTCTCTCTCTCTCTCTCTCTCTCACACACAACAGTGTAGCCAAGCGAGCGAGTGCTACCAAATAGAGTGTTTCCCGCGTTTCACTGGCACCGCCGCAGGTGAACCAGACCACGTACGGGGCACGTTCTGGTCTCATTTTGAAGCTATTCTTGCCTAGTTTTCGGCAGAATACAGTTCATTTAATGCAGATGCTTGATTTATCATTCAAGAGTGCCTGAATATGCCCTAAATAGCCCAAACATAGCCACAGCCAATGGGTTAAATAACGTCATCGGTACTGAAGGGGTTAAAGAGACAGTATTTACCTCTTTGTCCAAGTCTCGATAATAAATTACATTTATCCCACCGCTAGATGTAAGTAAAACTTTATCAATGCTCTAAAACTCTAGATCTAGCATAAGAGTAGCTAGATTCGTAAACCAGATAGAACAAATCCTCAAAATTATAGCCTACCTCAAAAGTAGCTAGTGTAGAATGTAGGAATATCACTAGAGAAATAGCACAATTTCTTAATATCGTTTTACAATAGTTAAAAACTCCAGAATGATGCGATAATGATTGTCACTAGGGATCAATAATAGTCGCTACACACAGTAAATATCTACGTCTAGCATAAAAGCCGATAAATTACCAACATTGGTTCTTGCTTGCTGAAGATTCGACTCGAGCAAACGAAATGAAGCTCGCTGATTTGCGTACCTGTTTTAGCATTATATCCACTTGTGTAAAATAGGTATGGGTAAATAGGTGCTCAAACTTGAATATTAAATGTGTTTTAGAAGTAATGGGAAAGTCAATCAGCGAGCATAAGGCAAAATTAATATGATGTCAGATTCGAATCGATCCCTACCATATGAAGCACCAATTAGACGAATAATGTTCTATCACCAATATCTAGCTGTGTAAAGTATATATGGATAATACAGTATTAACATATATTTTTACATATTAATATAAATTGAAAGTAATGGTGCTGTATCTTAGAGTAGGCCTACCGGTAAAATGTCCAAATATTTATAATTATGTGTGATTTCACTCGTATGTGATTCAATGATTCAATATAAGAAGAAAGCGAACTTTGGACTTTATTTTCGACCAGTGACCTCGTGCGAGGCTAGGGTGAAAGATGTTGATTGGTTAGTTTTAATGTTTTCGATTTATGATAGGATATAGACATACATAGATATGCTCAACATTTATGATCTACCTACCACAGTTCAATTTTAATGAATCTCTACAGTAATGTAAGGAATATTAAGTGATAGGCTATATTTCGAAGCCTGTTAATTGCTGGAGACCCTTTATAAACTAAATGAAAACGTCTAATAGTAGCCAGAATAATTTTAAAAAGAATTCGCCGGTAAAGAAAGGGGTTAACATTAGACGATTTTATTCAGGTTTGGAAGGTCCTTTAGGAATCAAGGGGGTAATGATGTCGATCTCAATTAACCCCCTTCCTAATCTAAATAAAAATGCCTAATAATGGACAAAATAATATGAAGAAATCCTCAAATACTGATAAACAAGTTAACCCCTTCGGTACCGGCGACGTATTTTTAATTGGATTCTAACTTTAGACGATTGTGTGCAGTTTAAAAAGGATATGTGGTGGTAAAAAGGGTTTAAGTGATATAGTTCGGAACCTGTTAATTGCTGGAAGCCATTTTTAACTTAATAAGATCGTCTGATAGTAGCCAGAATAAAGTTAAAAGAACGGCGCCGGTACAGAAGGGGTTGAAACGAGGATCCGTTGAGTAGATTTCCAGATATGATTTGGTCATTTTGATTAATTCTGGCTACTATTAGACGATCTTATTCAGTTTAAAAAGGGCCTAGAGCAATTATCAAGTTTCGATCTATATCACTTAACCTCTTTTAATACCAAAAATCGTTCTTAAGCTGCACAAAATCGTCTAAATATAGCTAGCATAAATTTCAAAAAAAAATCAAGGCTCATTTTTAACCCTTTATGTATGTACCAGCGATGTCGGTAATACTATTGATATATTATTGTGGTGTGCTGTCCCGAGTTCGAATCCCGGGAGGACCATATGCTTTCATTAGTGTATTCAAGTACAGTACATTGGGGGTTTGTAATTGATGATTAATGTTACTTATAATTTATATTAATTTGAAAACTTATACTATGCTAATCGTGGCCGTAAAAATAAACACCTAAAAAACACAAAAGCTCTTTAAAAATCGCCAAACTGATGAGGCAAACGTCTTAAAATGTCAAAACTAATGGGGATAAACATGAGGGAGAAGGGGTTAAAAAAAAAATAAAGTTGTATCAAATCGTCTAAAGAGTCAAAATAAATAGTTAACCCTTGCCGTACCGACGACGTATTCTTTGTCATTTGATTTCAGCTACATTTAGACGATTTTATGCAGCTCAGGAAGGATCTGTGGTAGCTAAAAGTGTCGATTGAGAAAGTCCGAAGCCATATAATTGTTAGAGATCCTTCCCAATCTGTACATAATCATATAAACGTAGGTAGAATAAAATTAAATAGACGTCGCCGGTACAAAAGGGGTTAAAACGCTGCATATTCCTTAAGGGGTTATCTTGTTTATAAATTGTCTATTTATATGAAGGAGACAAAAGACAGGTTGCTTGTAACGAGTGTCTCCCCCAAGCCCAAATAGTGACAGAGCCAAATTCAAGGGACGTTGGGGTCAAAATGACTGGACACACGAAGTTTAAAGCAGTTTAGGCTAAGTCATAGGATGAAGGAAAGATTGATTGATGAACAAATAAGGGTTAATATAATATTTCGCGTTTCCTACTCACACAAGCGACTGGAGTTCTCGAAAAGGGGCTCCAGTCCTGACGCTGTTCTTGGCTTAACCCTTTCACGCTCATATGACGCAGAGGTTGCCAGATTAGCAATAAGAAATGGAGTTCTCTCACTCGTATAATTACCTCTCCAAAATTAGTTTTCTGCCCACAGCTAAGATGTTGAAATAACTAAACTAAAGGTTTCTAAATACCCCTGATGGTAACAAAGGCTTTAAAGTATCCCTAATAGGCTGAAAATTGCGTCATATGTCGGAGAGGGTTAAAATGTGCTGGCTTAATTATCCAGTAAAGTTGATAGCTTGTGAAATCTAATTAGCCTACTCAAAATAATTCGTCTTCAAACCAAAATGTTTCGGGGGAGTTGTTTCATCATAAGGATTCGTTGGCATTCGTTCGTTTTCCAGAATGTATGGGACAGCAATTACCGTTCAGGAAAGGTTATAAATTGGGGGGTAAATCTGGGAAATTATTCAATTCACATTTGGCCACCATACAAGGACTGCCACCACCTCTCTGCCGTATTCTAAAGGGAAAGTGAAAATTCAGTGTGTGTCGAGGATCCTGATTACTTGGGGATCCTGATTGGGCGTATTGATTTGCTCATTTATGTATAATTTTACTACTCGCTTTAGTTTCCGTTGTAGACCCTAGCAAATAAAACTCAGATTAAATTTTAATTGTTTAGATAGAAAAATTTCTCTGGCCTTTCTCTTAAATTACAGGGTTTCTATCGCTCACCAGAAATCTTTTAAATTACTCTTTTAATATTAACAAATGATTGCGTTAAAACTCCACATTAATGAGTTGAACTCTTTAAAATATAAAAACTAATGGAGCCAAACCTGCGGGAGAAAGGGGCCATACAAAATCTACCATTCCCTAGGAAGTTTGTCTTGATGAAATAATGCTGTGGGTTTAAAGCATGCCCCTGTAATTTCTAATGGCCTGTAAACTCTTTATTTCTGAGTCTTCACACTAACTTAATTTTATTTATTTCTGTTCTTTGGTGAAACTTATACAAGTTACTTTACTAGTACATTTTTAGACTAGGTCCTTCAATAATAACGGATCTTAAATTTGTCTAGCTCAAGGTAAACTTCAGAAGTTCAGGATAATTTAAAGTGTCAAACCAGAGCAATTTAGTTTAATACTTCAATGAATATGAGAACGAATGCAAGAAAATTGACGTAAAATGTCAGTTTTGCACATTTTATAAATTTTAGACTATTTAACCTAGAAACTACAATTATATATTTCTATAGACAATAGGCTAAAAATAAACTATAGCTTGTTTACCCCCTGAAATTTAAAGTTTGGCATTTCGCGTATATTATGCATAATTGGATTTTCTCTCTCCTAAGGTACCGGGCCATTTGTGTTGGCGACCTCTGACTTGGCATCTGCACCTGGCTACACAAGAATACTAAACTTAAAGTGGTATCTGCTATCTGGAACCCAACTATTGAGGAAACTGACAAGATTTTTTTACTAGAAAGTTTAATGTTTAAGCACCTGGGTCAAATTTCTGGGCAAAGGGAGATCGGAGGTTGCCTATAGTCTATTCGCTGTAAGTAGGCGGAATCATGACTCAAAAAGGGCTAGAGCAAATTGATTGTAAATTTCCACATCTATTCCTTGACTGACTCTTCCCAAATGGTAGCATGCTATGTAAATGTTTGAGTAAATAAAACATTTGATTATAATCTACTTTCTAATTTTATCTTAGTGTGGAATTGAGATGGTAGCCTATATATTTTAATTGTGTTGTGTAGAAGATTAATTAAATTACTAAGCATCTAAACTCTATGCTAAACTTGCTAAAGTCTTAAAGGTTAAAATGTATTGCCAGTTACATACAAACATTGTCAGCTTAATTTAAATTATGCATGGCTACAATGTTCATAACTATAATGGAAAGTAAATCCGCATGTAAAGGGTCTGTTTTAATCTTCAAATATTTAAAATACTTCGACTTGGTAGGCTACTCGTTAAGTGCTGTAACCTAGTGACTCCTATCCTGAGTAAAAGACTATGGTTGCCTTTAGCCTTCACGGCTATAATGAAGTTGGAGCCGGAAACTTTTATTAAAGATTTAAAATACACTATTCTAATGGATAAAGTATGATACATTTGGATGTGTATATAGTATTCATTAATGTGCTACGACCGACCGTAGTACTTGCTTAATTAGGCTAAAACTCAAGTGGTCAATTATTGAACTATGGAATTTGGTAAATTTTTAAATATGCAGTTATGAGTTTCAATATTTGATTAAATAGGTCTTGCACCGCACTATTAGAGGTGAATTACACAAAGATGAAAACAAAGTGAAAGGTTATTCATCAGAACGTTAAATTCTCTAATACACTATTATTGGGAATATCCTCAAATTTTCCCCGAACATATCAAATAAATTGGGTCAAGTTAACGGTATATGTCTGTTGCCTGACAACTATCAGAATCTATGACTTCATCACAATACTGGAAGGCGCGAAATTTGCAAGACCGTCAACTACCATACGCCGCCAGATATAAAAATGTTGAATATTTTTTTCTTTACCGACTTAAATTACTTTATTATACACAAACATAGCATCCTTAATATGTTTTGATGCATACAAAATAAATATCTAAAGCCCTGTCCACACGATCGAGCAGTGTCTGGCAGGCTGTGCCCCCTCACCGGGCAAAGTCTGTCGAACACGCTTTGTGTTGTCCACACGGCCGTGACTGGCCAGTCCAAGTCTGTCTGTGGTCAGACAAGATGCTCGGCAGAGCAGTTAAAGAGATTTAGTGTTGTGTAGCATAATTGCTATGTTGCAAAAGAGTAAAAAGAAAGTTGTGTGAAGCTAAATAATATATTTCATCAGCTTCCTATTTCTTATAATATAATTATCCAAATATTTAAATTACGTGGGAATGGGTTATACTTTAATATGAAATGAACGTAAACCTGATAAAAAAACACAACACAATTGAAAAGATCATATACCGGTAGCTGCGCAATAAAAGAGTGAACTCGCAAGATACCTTAAGTTACGAGCTTCTCGCTCGCTCTGTGTGATGCTGTCTTATATTTACGTAATACACTGATAAGCTTAACCTATGGGTGTGAGTATCCTAGGTTTGGGTCCTTGGAGTGCCACATGTATTTGTTGATTTCATTGAGTTTAGAAGTAAAGTTGGTTGGTGAAAAAATTTGAATTTATCCGATTGTATAATTTCTGATAGCGCTTCAATCATCACGCGATTTGCTGATATGGTCAGCGTATGAACATTAAATCAATAGTAAGTGCAGAAGATCATGGCGGGGTGGCTTTCTCACAATAAGATTAATAATACTCATAAGAATATGAGCCATAATATCTATACAAATAATGGCGTCTATATAAATAGGGATGCTACCCATACATTAGTATAAAGCTAAAACTGAATTCATACCATTAGTGACTGTTAATAAAGTACTTGCACTTATTACATCCTGGATTTCTTCCACCAGATTTACCTGATAAACATCCCCGTAAAATAATAGGACAAATTATATTTGATAATTAAAGATACATACATACATACATAACATTTTCAGACTGAGTGTTCCACACATAAGTGCAGTTTGTCTCATGTCCTAATGGCGGCGTTCCAGGCAACCCTGTTAAGGGCTGCTTCACTTGTCAAGTTCTTGGATTTGAGATCGGCGCGTATAGTCAGATCCCAGGTCTTCCTCGGTCCACCCCTTGGTGCAAAGTACACACTACTCCCCTCCTTCCACAGGCCCCCCATATCCACCGGCAAACTACCGGGAAGTGTCTGGTGATTTCGCTCAACTACTGCCGCGGTCATTCCCCTGCTTTGCCCGCTGAATTTGCCCCATGTCGGACATTTCCCTCGTGCCCGACGGGCAGTGCTCGATCGTGTGGACGGGGCTTTAATAGGTATGCAGCGGTAATATTTAAGACCTCTTTCGCCGCCCTATTAGAAATAAGTTATTAGGGAAAATAGGGACCAATAGACTCGCCATATTTCTCTCATTATAGTCCGCATGGAGGAATTTCGTTATCGACACTTGAAAAAACCCGATTACACCGAAAAATAACACAAAAATCAAGTCCCAACCATAAACAAAGCATTGCGCTCAATGAATCCTTCGTAACTCCTCTTCTTGATTTGAAAGATGCGGTGAGTGCGATTCACCCAATAAATGGCGTGAGCGTATCACACGAGCACTAATCCGACCAACCAACTTGCATCGGGACGATCGACGTTGGTAATAATTAGCACACGGCATCATACTATCACCAACCAACTGCAGACGACACAGTGTTCTAGCTTCAAACCCTGCTTAAAACACGCAATATTTGTTTATGTAATTGTAATAACTATACATAATCATATCTAATAAATAAAATTGTAGAGGAAATGTAAAATGTAAATGTTAAATATCGCTTATAGTTACGGGAGGTTAGTATTCAGAGTTTGAAAAATTGAAGGATTGCGTATCTACGGTGCCTTAGCCTATGTACTGCATTTTATAAGGTGTGTACAGTGGCGCTAATAAGTGATGTCCCAGCTGTCATTACGTTTGGCTCGCTCTGTACATAGTCAAAGCCGTGGATGAGTAAACTAGTTTATTAGAATGACCACCTAACACTATTTACCAATCTGAATACATTGATAACTATGGCATTACAAAACAGAGTTCTCGGCGACGTAGACATGCTTTTTTTTTTCTTTTTTTTTTTTGCGAGAGGCTTGTATAGCCTACTCATGGAGTTTAACTGATCGCGCAAAAACCCTGCCTAACTATATTATTTTGTAATAATCCTTTTACTACTGGTCGATCAAGAGCGTATTATGGTTAATAGGTCTACCAGAGGGACTACATGAAAACACACATGCTGATAACTCAAAGGCAGGGAATAGCCTAACAATTACTCGGTTCTGTCTACATAACAAATGCATATATGAACTATATAAGATGATGGTTACAGTGTGCATTCGACGATGAAATGTTTGGTAGACTACTAATTGCACATTTTAGTAGAATAACGCTATGCATATTCATCTTATCTAGACTAATTTGTACCCAATGCTATAATTATATAATATCTATGTGGGTTTTAGTTTCTTAACTTCTATTACATTAAAAACAAACTAACCTAGAGAAACCTATCCCAATTCTGGTAATCTATCCTGTAACGTACATTATACAATTACTATTACAACGTAGCCTACACTATTTAAGTCAAACGAATGTATGTATAAAAATGAATGAACTAATATAGGCTAACACTGTCATAATTATGATGCATTTAAATTTATCTGCTGGTATTGTGTAAAAGAAATGCAGCAGCGAGTGTTGCCTAGAGAGGCTGCATGTAGTAGGCTATAGCCAAATAACAAGCAGTGCATTATGTATGGAAATACTGTATAGGAAGTCAATTAACTACATCTGCTGCAGATATAATATCACTATATATCACCATAACATGTCTCCAAGGTCACAACTACAAAATAAAGCATTTATCATTTTAAATAAGGCAATATACCCTGACAGTTGTGGCAATGTTTGCCGTCTTTCGTGATGTGACGAGTTTAACCATAGCCTATTTTCCCGAACGTTCGTAGCCTACTAGATATATTAATATTTACGCTGTGTTCTTCGACAGACTAGGCATTATTTCGTTAAAGTGAAGACTGAATTGCTTAGCAGAGCATAATATATCGGTAAATAGCAATGCTAACCGATTTATTTGACTACAGGTTGGCGACTTGGCCAAAGGTTTTCGCTCACAATCGGAGCAACACAATCTTGGCAACAGATTGTCCAGATTCCAGTTGGTAAAATACACCTACGCTGGCGGAGATATGTGCTTTACTGATAGCCTCATAAATTAAATAACTTTTTCCTTGTCGTATATCCTATCTACCCACCAAATTTCGTGAACATTGGTTTATAACTTTTGAGATATTGTTTACAGACAAACATACAAACGTAGGCAAAAACATAACCTCCGTCCAACTTCGTTGGCGGAGGTAACAATACGGAAGACGTGGAAAATGCTGTAACAAAAACATAAAACAAATAAGATGATATCGAAACAATAAGGAACATGTGGGTGAATGCTGCAGGTCGAGAAGCAAGACAACAATAACGAAACACTAAGGAACACGTGGATGAATGCAGTAAATACATAACCATCACATTTCCTTCTTAAATATGCATAACTAAAACGCTACGACAGTTTATCCTTCAATATCGTCTATATAGAGTTATAGACCTAGCCTAATCATTATAGTTTACACGTCAAATGAAGCAGCCCGTTAATGAAAAGCAACATCAAGCAAGGGTGGATTTGGGTACCCGCTCACGTGTCCAAAATCATCTGGTAAAATCCTTCAATAAATCGCTAATGCAACTTACCATTCCAATTCTCCATCACGTGACACCACCACTGCATCGCCGGCCCGCCCCCACGCCCGAAGTTCACCCGTCGACGATAGAAGCACTAGCACAAAGTAAATAAAACAGCAGAGGAAACACCGCGCGTCCTTACACTACCGAGGAGTGACAGAGAAGGAGAGACGCCGTGAGACGGAGACAGATGAGCTGATGAGGGTCAATATTACGCCGAGTCGCCGACACTATTATTCAGCCCTCGAGCTGTATAATTAATATTGACTTTTAAAATCACCAAAGACAACCGCTTTCTTTCCTCACCAGATGCCCTAATGCACAAAATTGCACGAACAACTCCAATATGTCCATCAATAGAGTAATAATTAATATTTTAGAAGCGCGCGAGATACCTTGCTATTTGGAAGATCCGGTATGACAAGACCCATCGGACACACATCCTACAGAAGCCAATATCAATGCATAACGCACATGTCTTGACCCGTACATCATTATGGACATACGGTGTAAACAAATTAACAGGGGACGATACCTTTTAATCTATTACATCCCACTTTAATTAATAGCAAATACGCCATATCTATCATCATTAGGTGCAAGGAATGAACATAATAAGTTAGCAATTTCATTATTATTACTCTATGAGGGTGTTTATGGTCTCTACGGTGAATATTAGTGCAAGCATAGTTCATCATACGTCTGGCAACACGGCGCGGCCCAAGTTTCCTGCCCTCCCCCTCCTCCCACACTTCCCTCTCCACTCCCTACAGACTGTTTTACCAGCTTTGCCCTTTTGAGACAACGTGCAATTATGTATTCCCATGTATGTATGATTTCTCAATAAAGAATCAAATCAAATCAAAATCAACTCCCTAGAGTTCACCCCACTCCCATCCTTAGGGCCTTGCTTAGGCAAACTACTTGGTGGTGCCCTTCGCCTTCGGTAGCGTCCATAAATTTCGTTTTTAATAGGAAATGTTTGTATGCTTTCACACGAGCATCAGCGGCAGAGAAGCTTTCCACACGGACTACTTTGTTTTGTAGTTTGTTTGTTTTGTTTTTTCAAGCCGAATCATGTTAAAACTAGAACAACGATCAGCGGATTTCGGACTCGAGGTGCAATAAGATTGTAGCAGCAACTGAGTGGCTGCTACTCGCCACTAAGCTGTATTACTCGGTAGTGCTACTGAGTGGTCCCCCCCAACCTCACACCCACACATACTGCCATACCTCCCCATCCCCCCCCCCCCCCACACACACTGCCATACCTCACCATCCCCCCCCCCCCCCCCCCCCACACACACACACACACACTTGCTGCCATACCGGCACCCCCCTCTCCCCCACATACAGCCATACCTCCCCTATCACCGTCGCCCGTCCCCCCCCCCCCCCCCCCACACACACACTTGCTGCCATACCTCCCCTACTCCCACCCCCTATCACCGTCGCCCGTTCATCCCCCCCCTCCCACACTTGCTGCCACACCTGCACCCCCACACATACTGCCATACCTCCCCTACTCCCACCCCCCCTATCACCGTCGCCCACTGCATAGCCAGTAGATGCGCGCTACACCTTATGCCTTTATCCTCCGCCACATAGGTTTCCATCTTTCCATTTCCTTTCATCTCACTACCTTCTATCTTTACTGCGTGTTTCTTCTCTCCTGCTCTTCTTTAAGGTGGTGTTATTCGGGCGATTTTTTCGTGCATTTATTTACGGGCAATTGTAGCTTGGCATCAATATCAAGACTACCTGCCATTTAGGTGTCCATTTTTTTCCTGGCCAGCCATAGCGAACCGGTAATTTAGGGAAGGCCGGTATATTTCCTACCGAACAATGTAAACAATTATCTCGAAGGGGTGTCTTGGGGGTATTATGGTTAATAGGTCTACCAGAGTGACTACATGAACACACAATGCTGTATGTTGATAACTTAAAGAAGGGGGGGGGAAGAATAATAATGCAATAATTAGGCACTCCTTACATAGGGAATGAGAGCTAATAACATATCAATGCTTTTGAATTATTATGTAATATATATTGTAAATTATATATAAGACATAGCCTAACAATTACTCGGTAATGGCTATATAAACAATGCAAATATGAACTATACAAGATGATGGTTACAGTCAGCAATCAGCGATGAAATGCTTGGTAGACTACTAATTGCACATTTTACTAGAATAACGCTCTGCATATACATCTTATCTAGAATAATTTGTACCCAATGCTATAATTGTGTATTATCTATGTGGGTTTTAGTTTCTTAATTTCTATTACATTAAAAAACAAGCTAACCTAGAGAAACCTATCCCAGTTTATGGTAATTTATCTTGTAACCTACAGTATAAAATTACTATTACAACGTACGCTACATAATTGAAACGAATGTATGTTTAGAAATTAATTAACTATTAAAACAATGTCATTATTATGATACATTAACATGAATCTGCTGGTATTGTATAAAATAAATACAGTGGGTGAAGCCTAAAGAATCTGCATGTAGTAGGCTATAGCCTAATGACAAACAGTGCATTCTTTATGAAAATACTGTATCGGAAGTCAATTAACGACATCTGCAGATATATTATCACTATATATTACCGTAACATGTCTCCAAGGTCACAAATAAAATATAAAGCATTTATAATTTTAAATAAGATAATATACCTCAAAATTTCTGGCAATGTTTGCCATCTTTCGTGACGTGACCAGTTTAAAGCCGGTATCACACGAGCACTTTTTCACTCAACATTTATCCTCAACACTGATCTGGCAGCTTATGAGGTCAACATTTACAATATTTCGGGCATCTACCAACAGTCTAGTTTCCGATACCCATGCAAAATAGTCCAGACATGTTGCCAGAAAAATGTTGATCATCGAATGTTGACTATAAAAGCTCTCGTGTGATACCGGCTTATCCTCTTTTCCTGAACGTTCGTACTAAATGTATTAATTTACGCTGTGTACTTTGACAGACTAAGCATTATTTCGTTAAAGTGAAGGCTGAATTGCTTAGAATAGCATACTATAACGGTAAATACCAATGCTAACTGATTTATTTTACGACAGGTTGGCGACTTGGCCAACGGTTTTCGATCACGATCGAAGACAGTTGGTTGCTCTGATTGACGTCGGAGCAACACAATTTCGGCAACAGATTGCAGTTGGTTGGTCGGATTAGTGCTCGTGTGATACCCGCTTTACTCACAAAAACGAAACACCGGCAACCTGTTTTGGTCAATATTTACGAGCCGCACCACAGCTGGGATTTCATTTCTAATGATAGTTTTGGGTTCCTATCATTTTATGCTTCATTGCTATGAACATTTTATCCACCGGATTTTTTTTTTTTTTCTTGGCTTTATTTTTTTTTAGCAATAACCTAACCAAAAAACCTAACCTAACCTAACCTAATAGCCCCCAAATAAATTTAGGTTGGGTTAGGTTAGGTTTTTTGGTTAGGTTAATGCCAAACAAATAAAAATAAATAGGCTAAAGCCAAGAAAAAAAAAATCCGGGGGATAAAAATTATATAGCCTAGCCTAGCAATGAAACATAAAATGATAGGAACCCAAAACTACCATTATAAATGAGATCCCAGCTGTGATCTCGAACAAATTGCAGCCGAGGTGTTAGGGGTACCCGAGGAAGAGACCCAGGATGAGTCGGACGAAGAGACACAGGGGGCCAAGATATCAGTCTCACATGCCCTAGACTCCTTTGACACCATTCTTCAGTATCTGACTCAAGTAGATGACTCAAAGTTGCAGTCCCTATATGAACCACTGCGTAATGGTCGATTCCATATTCAGAGGGCACACCTTGATCGGAAAAAACAACAGAAAATCAGCTCCTTCTTTGTACCCTCTGCTCCTCCCAGACTTCGTACTTCGTCTGCTACCAGTGAGGTGTCGCTTGCTAGCACCACCTCCCTCCACAGTGTAGCTTCAGTTGCCAGCACCTCCTCTCTCCCAAGTGTTTCCTCAGTTGCTAGCACCTCGTGGAGCACTACTGACACTGTGCCACTCTCAGACTTGGACATGGACTTGGATGAATTAATGAGTAGCACGCCTGTGCCCATGGATATACCTGAACCTGACATTGTTTGTGAGGTGGAGAAGGACAGTGTGGGTAAGGGTTCCATGAAAGGCAAGGGATATGGTCCTAAGAGTGGGGGGGGGGGGTGAAGAACAGTGCGATGGACATTGAGGTGGAGAAGAACAGTGAGGTGAAGAAGGACAGTGAGAAGGGGAGTGAGATGGAGAAGAACAGTGAGGTGAAGAAGGACAGTGAGAAGGGGAGTGGGGTGGTCAAGGACAGTGAGGTGGAGAAGGACAGTGGGGTGGAGAAGGACAGTGGGGTGGAGAAGGACAGTGAGATGGAGAAGAACAGTGAGGTGGAGAAGGACAGTGAGGTGGAGAAGGACAGTGAGATGGAGGTGGGGGGTGAAAAGGGGATGCTGCAGTAATTAATGCAGTGTTGGGGAGGGGGGACATCAAGACTACAGTGGTACATCAAGACTACAGTACTGTACAGTGGTACATCAAGACTACAGTACTGTGCAGTGGGACATCAAGACTACAGACAAGAGCAATGAAGGGGTAAGTGTAATATAGCCTACTGTACAATACATATTGTAAAACTAAAATACATGTACTGTGTTTTCTATTACAGATTATAGGGTTCGAATAGGGTTGTCTATCGACACTTGAAAAAACCCGATTACATCGAAAAATAACACCAAAATAATAAGTCCCGACCGTAAACAAAGCATTGCGCACAATGACTTGACTCTCCTTGTTTTGAACGATGGGGTGGGTGCGATTCACCCAATAAATGGCGTGAGCGTTACTCACAAAAACGAAATACCGGCAACCTGTGTTTGCCCCCTTACTGATCTACATATATGAGGATGACAATATATCGAGTTGCCCCCTCAACCCCTCGTGTATCCAATTTACCCCACAATTTCCCTTACCTACTGTAACAGCGCGATTCACCCAATAAATGGCTCCATTTGACGTCGTATCTTCAGATTAATGAATAATGAGTAAGTTAATGCAAATCCTCCACTCCAACCATGACAAACAACAACAAAACACTATATTCCTTGAAAAAAATATACAGAAAACTTGGTAAATAAGGCGGCTCTAGCTGTCTTGAATTTTACCGTTTAAAGTTCCCAAAGGGGGTTGTGGGTGGGCACTGTTTATTTTGAAGGACATCTGGGAAGGTGTTTCTGTTAGCATAGGGGACAAACTAACATACCGTACTCGAAAATGGCAAAAGCAAGCAAAATATCATTGTAACCCACAAGACGTCGGACCAGATAGTGTTAATAAGAAAGCAATAAATCAGCGTATGTCGGGATGGAGGGGGGGGGGGGGGGGCCTAGAGTGTCCGAACCCGCCGGGAACACACTCTCATTGGGTGGGAGGAGGGGTGCGGAGGTCTAGAGTGCGTGAGGAGAGGCATTAAGAGGTGGGCAAGGGTTAAGAGTAAGAGTGAGAGAGAGTGAGAAAGAGAGAGACCCAGCCCTCGTTTGAGTCAGGCAATATTTTATCCCGCTCAGTACCAGGGACGTCCTTTTCATTATATTCTGGCAACTATTAGACGATTTTATTCAGCTTAGGAAGGATATCTACCAAATAAAAAAAAGGCAACAGACTATCTCAATTCATTCTTTTTGCTACCATATATCCTTCCTAAGCTTCATAAAATCGTCTAAGTATAGCTAGAATGAAATAACAAAGACGTCGCCAGTACAGAAGGGGTTAACCAGTTCAGTACCGGTGACGTCTTGTTCATTGGATTTCATCTACATTTAGACGATTTTATGAAGCTTAGGAAGGATATAAATGGTCGCTGCAAGGATTAATTGAGATAATCTTTTGCCTTATGGGTAAACGTCCTTCCTAAGTTGAATAATATCGTCTAATATTTGCCAGAACATACTGAAAAGGACGTCACCGGTACTGAAGGGGTTAAGGATTGGATTCCTTCCGGTTGCCATTCGCATTTGGGAGGGGCTAATGGTAGGTTAATCAGTATCACACACACACACACACACTAAATGGTACGTTATATCTTAATATTGACAAAGAAATGGAGCGAAAAGCCTTAAGATCGCCAAACTAATGGGCCGAACGTTTTAAAATCTAAAACACAATGGGGCTAAACATAGGGAGAAGGGGGACCAGAAAACTAAATACCTCCCCTTAACTTTAACTATACAATGTCTACGCACGACCTCTATCATCTGTTTCATATTTTGCATCTTGATCCTGTCCAACTGATGAAACAGTACCTTCTTAAATCTGTACTTACTTGCTATCTTCCTGTTATTCCCTTTAGCAGAAGGATGGATAGAACAAAATAATGAAGAACGGAAACATGTGAATAGACGAGGAGCTAAAATTGGCCTAGCAGTCCATTCCGAGGAAATACTCTAAATGGAAAGAGATTGTGTAGCGCGCTACACTCATTGTGTAGCGCGCTACACTCATTGCAGTGTATGTAAAACACGATCTACTCTCTTCTAGAACTGCTTTGATGAAGAACTAGATATAATTTATGAGGAAAGATTATTCCAGGTAAAACTGTAAACAAATCTCCGCGCATACTATTGCTGAAATTTGTCAATTCTAACTTCCAGCCATGGTTGTGTATTGTATTCCTGGTTAAGATAAATATTTTTTTATAATTCATGTTATGAAACCCATGAAAAACTGTCATGAGTTGACCTCGTATCCTACGTGTTTCCAACGAAAAGATGCCAAAATTACTCAACCAGTCCTCATAGATCAGTCTTCTTATTGATGGAATAAGCTTTGCAGCCCTAGCTTGGACGAGAGAGAGAGAGAGAGAGAGAGAGAGAGAGAGAGAGAGAGAGAGAGAATAGGAGGAAGCTTTAAGAGGAGGTGGGAGGGCAATGGTGTGATGGAAGAGAGGAGGGGAGAGAGAAAGTGGAGGGGCGTTGCGGAGAAGAGAGGAAGGAGGGGAGGGAGGAATAATGGGAGAGGAAAGATAAGAGAAAGTTAGGAGAGAGAGACTGGAGAAAGGTAAAATAGAGAAATATTGAAAACAGAGAAAAATTAATATCTAAGTACAATGTTTATAGGCAAATTGGATACGTAGGAATTTATCGGGCAAGTAAGAATTATAGACACATTTTAGACAAATAGGAATGTTTGGCAAGAGTTAGTGCCAGGAAGGGATTACGAATACATTAATAACAAAATTCAACAAAATAATTAATCAACAATAAATACAATTAATACATGTATAACAAGGAGCAGTAATACTAGGTAAGGTTCAGGGATGTTAGGTAAGGAAAATAAATTATAGGAAAGGATTATAATTTATATGTGAGTAATGATAAGTAAGAGAGAATGAAAGGCTATGAATGATATTAGAGACAAGGGAATAAAGAGACAAGGGAATATTAGAGAGAGGTGAGAGAATAGATAGGAGAGAGAGAGAGAGAGAGAGAGAAGAGAATACATCGAGAGAGAGAGAGAGAGAGAGAGAGAGAGAGAGAGAGAGAGAGAGAGAGAGAGAGAGAGAGAGAGAGAGAGAGAGAGAGAGAGAGAGAGAGAGAGAGAGAGAGAGAGAGAGAGAGAGAGAGAGAGAGAGAGAGACACACACACTCACAATACACACACACACACACACACACACACACACACACACACACACACACACACACACACACACACACACACACACACACACACACACACACACACACACACACACACACACACACACACACACACACACACACGAGACAATACAAAGGACTTACAAACTGCAACAGATCTATTTGGGGCAGTTTGAAGATTACAGATAGGGTAGAGGAACACAAAGGGAAAAAACAAAATGAAAAAATGAAAAAACTAGACGAAAAGCAGGGGAGAGGATACTTATATTATTATGTTCCCTCCACCAACCGACTTTACTCCTAAACTCAATTAATGAAATCAATAAATACATGTGGCAGTCCAGGGATTCGAACCTAGGATGCTCACACCGAAATTCAGTGCATTTATCCATTGCGCTACGAAGACAGTTAATACGAGGGCTTTTACTGCCAAACTGAAATTAACCAACTATAGGTATGATAGGAGATAACAAGAGAAAAGAAAAAATATATAGAGAAAAGTAGGGAAGCGATGGTGGATATGCTAAAGCAAAAAACAAAAACCTTAAAATCCAAAGCCTTATTACTGTCACTGCTACCAATATCTGATGAACTTTGTCTCCGTCCAAAATCAAAGGTAGATCCAACCAACGATCATCAATTTCTTCTGTTTCTTCTTTCAGGAAATATATATAAGCAAGAATATGTATCTCATAAGACTCTGTGAACTATCCCCAGTTAATATAGGCATATTATTATACACGATGCAAACATATCTCGTGTCTTTCATTTCATCATAAATAAATCTTCCCATTTCTTTCATATTTAAGATTTCCTCTACTTATATTTATCCAGCTCATAATCTTTTCTCTCCTTTATGTCACAATCGTTATGCTTTTCTGTTCATTCCCTCGTCTTTCCTCTTTATCACAACTTTTCCTCCTTAATTTTCTACGCCAATTCTTCCTCTTATTAGTTTTCCAACAGGCCTTCAATTTCACCTTTTTTCTTCTCACAATATATTCCTTATCCGTTCACCCTTTCTCTCTTCTTCTCACCCTAGCTCCACCCAAAGCCTCTGTCTTCCCTAATTTATGGTTCTTGCCACTTAGGGAGCTCAATGTACAGCCTCTTACCCTGGCTCTCCCTTATTTTATCACCCTTCGCCCTCTATTCTTTTCTCACCCCTCCTCTCATCGTCTCCTACTTCCTCGTCCATCCTTCTTCTCCCTCTTCCACCCTTCTTAACCCTCGCCTATTACCATTCACCCTCTATTCTTCTTCTCACCCTCCCTCTCTCTCCTCTCATCGTCTCCTTCTCCCTTCATCTCCCTCGTCCACCCTTCTTCACCCTCGCCTAACACCCCTTTCTCACCCTAGCTCCGCCCTGTTTTCCCTAATTAATGGTTTCTTGTCACCTCGGGCGCCTCTGTTCCTTTATCATATTTCCTCACTCCTCTTCCTTTTCTCATCTATCCTTCTTTAAGGGGAGATGGGGTGGTTTTTCTGGCCCTCCTTCTTCCTCATGTTTAGCCCCATTAGTTTTCAGATTTCATGACATTCGGCCCATTAGTTTGGCGATTTTAAGACCTTTCTCCCCATTACTTTGTCAATATTAAGACTTTTCCTGTTATTTAGGTGTCGATTTTTCCTGGCGAGCGATAGCGAGCCTGTAATTCAAGAGGAACCGGCCTTTGGCCTGAAAAAATTTCTATCGAAAAATGTACACATTTATCTTGAGGGAGGATCTTGGGGGGGGGGGGGGGGGGGGGTATTTTTTAAAGCTTGATGGAGGTCTAGGGAGGAAACAAAACAAATATATAAAGATATATATATATATATATATATATATATATATATATATATATATATATATATATGAGGAAATAAGTACGCCCGTCCTCCCTTAATTAATGCCATGGTTTCTTGTCACCTCGGGCGCCTCTGTTCCTTTATCATCCTTCCTCGCTTCTCTTCCTCTTCTCATCTATCCTCCTTTAAGGGGGAACGGTTTATATTTTGGTCGATTATTCCATATATTTATAATTTGTTTTTACTTTACTCCCTAGACCTCCATCACACTTAATTAATAAAACATCCACTAGATCCCCCTTCTAGATTACTTTGTTCATTTGTAAGCCGGTATCACACAAGCGCTTTTTCCCTCAACAATTATCCTTAACACTGGTCTGGCAGCTTATGAGGTAAACATGTATAATATTTTTGTCATCTAAATTCATCTACCATCAGCATAGTTTCCGATACCAGTGCAAAATATTCCAAAAAAGTTGCCAGAAAAATGTTGATCATGGAATGTTGACTATAAAAGCTCTCGTGTGATACCGGCTTTAGTCTCTTTCTTTTATCAGCATTCCTCGCTTCCCCTTCTTCCTCTCACTGCTATTCTTCTCCTCTTTCTCCCCGTCCTTCCTCTCTCGTTATCCCTATCTTATTATCTCGTTATCCCCCTTCCTATCATGAACAGGGTATAGTCCTTCTTTACTATCTCACCCTTCCACACTTTTTTTTATCCTTCCTAATTTACCATTTCGCATATATCACCCTCGTATCCTCCTCCTCCTCCTCCTCCTGCTGCTCACCCTTCCCCTCCTCCTCCTCCTCCTCCTCCTCACCATTTCTCCCTCCTCCTCCTCCTCCCTTGCTCTGGCTTCCTTAATTAATGGTTTCTTGTCACCTCGGAAACCCAATGTACAGCGACATGCATGAGGGAGAAGGGGGAGGGGGAGGAAAGACAGGAGTGGAGGGGAAGGAGAAAAGGGGAAGCAAGAAAGGACAAGAGAGAAGGAAAGACACAGTAAAGAGGAAGAGAGGAAGAGAGAAGATGAGAGAGGAGACAACAAGAAAGAAGGAAAGACACACTGAAGAGGAAGAGAGGAAGAAAGAGGAGATAAGATGAGAGAGGAGAGGACAGGAGAGAAGTAAATACACCGTAAATAGGAAGAGAGGAAGGAAGAGGAGATAATGTGTAATTGGAGATTTAGGGGCTAGTGGTATTTTTTGTTTTCTATTAAAATTACAGGCTTGTTATCAGGTGCCAGGAAAAAATCAACACCTAAATGGCACGAAAGGTCTTAAAATTGACAACGAAATGGGGTGAAAGGAGTTAAGATCGCCAAAACTACTGGGCCGAACGTCTTAAAATCTCAACACTAATGGGGCTAAACACGAGGGAGAAGGGGGCCTAGAAAAACGACATACAGTACCTCCCCCTTAATAAAATGGGACAGTTCTAGTTACAACAAAGACACACCATTACGTCATCACACTCAAAGGGTTAACTCTTTCAATTTACTATGACAATTGTGTTCACTTAATCCTGGCTACTATAAGGCAATTATATTCAGCTTAGGAAGGACCTCTAGCAAAGGAAAGGGCTACAAACTATCTCGGCTAACCCTTTGACTCCCACAGATACTTCTCAAACTAAAGGGGGGAAGGTTGGTTTTGCTGGACCCCCTTCTCCCTCAAGCTTAGCCCCATTACTTATCAGATTTCAAGTCGTTCGGTCCATTACTTTGTTGATTTTAAGACCTTTCGTCCCATTTCCTTATCAATATCAACACCTTTCGTGCCATTTAAATGTCTTTTTATTCCTGGCGAGCGACAGTGAGCATGCAATTTTGGAGGAACCGGCCTTTGGCCGGGAAATTTTTCTATAGAAAAAATGTACAAATTTATCTCGGAAGGAGGATCTTGATGATATTTTATTAACAGTTATGGAAGTCTAGGGAGGAACTAAAATAATAATATATATACGAATTAATGAACAAAAATAATATACTGTAGGCCTATATACGAATGAACAAAAATAATATACTGTATATACGAAATATGAACTAAAATAATAATATATATACGAATTAATGAACAAATAGAGAACACCTACCCCCTCAACAGAATCGTCCAATTATAGCTACAATAAACTTTAAAACAAAGTCCTATATTACCGAAAGGGTTAATAATTATCTGCCTAGCCTATATTGGAAGTAGTACGAGGTCGGTGAGTGAAGTATGATTGTCTGTGATGGTTCGCAGATTAAGGCGAGGTTAAGGGGAGGTTTTTAGTTTGTTTTCTACTCCTCCAGCAATCTTAAAATTTCACCCCCCTTGACCCTCTTTCAAGATAAATTTGTACATTTTTCGGTAGAAAAATTTCCCGGCTGAAAGCCGGTTCCTCTTATATAACAGGCTCGCTATCGCTCGCCAGGATAAAATCGACACCGAAATGGCACGAAAGGTCTTAAAATTGACAGAAATGGGTCGAAAGTTCTTAAAATCGTCAAAATAATGGGGCGAACGTGGTTAAAATCTCAAAAGCAATGGGGCTAAACATGAGGGAGAAAGGGGTCAAGAAAAAAATCCCTCAAGTGGACATCTCCCCTTAAGGCCCAAGTCAATCACACGAACGCTTTTATTCTGGCATAATGTCTATGTCATGAACTATAGTCTATGTCATGAACTATAGTCTATGTCATGAACTATAGTCTATGTCATGAACTATAGTCTATGTCATGAACTATAGTCTATGTCATGAACTATAGTCTATGTCATGAACTATAGTCTATGTCATGAACTATAGTCAATGTCATGAACTATAGTCTATGTCATGAACTATAGTCTATGTCATGAACTATAGTCTATGTCATGAACTATAGTCTATGTCATGAACTATAGTCTATGTCATGAACTATAGTCAATGTCATGAACTATAGTCTATGTCATGAACTATAGTCTATGTCATGAACTATAGTCTATGTCATGAACTATAGTCTATGTCATGAACTATAGTCTATGTCATGAACTATAGTCTATGTCATGAACTATAGTCTATTCGCTGTAAGTAGGCGATAAATCATGACCTCTAACCTCTGTAACTCAAAAACCGACTAGAGTAATCGAGATAATATTTCTACCATTTGAGAAGAGGTAGCCAGGGAATATGTGTGTGGAAATTCACAGCCCAATTGCTCTAGCCCTTTATGAGTTACATAAAGTTCACGATTTCTGGCCTACCTAAATTGGAACAGGGTATAGTTTGATTCCCCCATACATTACATAAGTTACTGGGTCAAGGGCGAGAGCATCTGAACTATAGTCTATTCGCTGTAAGTAGGCGAGAAATCATGACCTCTATCCTCTGTAACTCAAAAACGACTAGAGTAATCGGGCTTATATTTCTACCATTTGGGAAGAGTTAATCAAGGAATAGATGTGGAAATTTGCAGCCAATTTCCTCCAGCCCTTTTTGAGTTACAGAGGATAGAGGTAATGCTTTCACATTTTCTCAGATTTGTTTAACCCCTTCTATACCGGCGATGTCTTCCTGTATTTATTTCAGCTGCATATAGACTATTTTATGAAACTTGGGAAGGATCTGTGGTAGTTGAGGGGAGATCTCCACTTGAGGGATTTTTTTCTTGACCCCTTTCTCCCTCATGTTTAGCCCCATTGTTTTTGATATTATAAAACGTTTGCCCCATTAGTTTAGCGATTTTAAGAACTTTCACCCCATATTAAGACCTTTCGTGCCATTCAGGTGTAAATTTTATCCTGGCGAGCGATAGCGAGCCTGTAATTTAAGAGGAATCGGCCTTCGGCCGGGACATTTTTCTACCGAAAAATTTACAAATTTATCTTGAAAGGGACTCAAGGGGGTGTAATTTTAAGCTTGATGGAGGTCTAGGGAACAAACTAAATACCTCCCCTTAAAAGGGTTGATTGAGATAGTCCGAAGCCTTATAACTGCTAGAGATCCTTCCCAAACTGCACAACATCGTCTAAATACAACTAGCATACAATTAAAAAAGACGTCACCGGTACGGAAGGGGTTAATTGACTACTTGCGAGTTTCAGGCTATAAGGAAGTTCGGCCTGTAAACAACGCTATTAAACACACATACAGTAATTAGGTAGGTGTCTGATGAATAAATACTATTTGAATTGGGAATTAGGTAGGTGTCTGATGAATAAATACTATGTTGAATTGGGAATTAGGTAGGTGTCTGATGAATAAATATGTTGAATGGGAATTAGGTAGGTGTCTGATGAATAAATACTATGTTGAATTGGGAATTAGGTAGGTGTCTGATGAATAAATACTATGTTGAATTGGGAATTAGGTAGGTGTCTGATGAATAAATACTATGTTGAATTGGGAATTAGGTAGGTGTCTGATGAATAAATACTATGTTGAATTGGGTTGTATGTATTTGTAACATTATTAAAACCGTATTATAGCTGGTTATTCTGCTAAATATCAACGTCTACAGCTCCAACTTCCTTGTAGAATGAAACTCGCAAGTGGTCAATTGTCTGGCTCTCGGCTTGGGGTATTTGGGGCCATGTGATTCATCCACTTCAAGCTGTCCATAATTAAGCTTAGGAAGGATATAAGGTAGCTAAAATGAGTAATTAAGCTTAGGAAGGATATAAGGTAGCTAAAATGAGTAATTAAGCTTAGGAAGGATATAAGGTAGCTAAAATGAGTAATTAAGCTTAGGAAGGATATAAGGTAGCTAAAATGAGTAATTAAGCTTAGGAAGGATATAAGGTAGCTAAAATGAGTAATTAAGCTTAGGAAGGATATAAGGTAGCTAAAATGAGTAATTAAGCTTAGGAAGGATATAAGATAGCTAAAATGAGTAATTAAGCTTAGGAAGGATATAAGGTAGCTAAAAGGAAGGATATAAGGTAGCTAAAAGGAAGGATATAAGGTAGCTAAAAGGAAGGATATAAGGTAGCTAAAAGGAAGGATATAAGGTAGCTAAAATGAGTAATTAAGCTTAGGAAGGATATAAGGTAGCTAAAATGAGTAATTAAGCTTAGGAAGGATATAAGGTAGCTAAAATGAGAAATTAAGCTTAGGAAGGATATAAGGTAGCTAAAATGAGTAATTAAGCTTAGGAAGGATATAAGGTAGCTAAAATGAGTAATTAAGCTTAGGAAGGATATAAGGTAGCTAAAATGAGTAATTAAGCTTAGGAAGGATATAAGGTAGCTAAAATGAGTAATTAAGCTTAGGAAGGATATAAGGTAGCTAAAATGAGTAATTAAGCTTAGGAAGGATATAAGGTAGCTAAAATGAGTAATTAAGCTTAGGAAGGGTATAAGGTAGCTAAAATGAGTAATTAAGCTTAGGAAGGATATAAGGTAGCTAAAATGAGAAATTAAGCTTAGGAAGGATATAAGGTAGCTAAAATGAGTAATTAAGCTTAGGAAGGATATAAGGTAGCTAAAATGAGTAATTAAGCTTAGGAAGGATATAAGGTAGCTAAAATGAGTAATTAAGCTTAGGAAGGATATAAGGTAGCTAAAATGAGTAATCGAAATAGTCTACAGTCTTTTAAGACTAGACGTCCTTCTGAAGCTGACTAAAATCGTCTAATAGTAGCTAGAATTCAGTTGTTGTTGTTGATGTTGTTGTTCCCCAAGCTGCCTGGCCGAACAGCCCCAAGTCCCCGAGCAAGGCCAAGGCCATAACCGAGCGCCCCCACAGAACCCTCCCTGCCGACCACAATAAAGCCTGGGTGACCGAAGCCACTCCATGGCGGGGAGCTGAGGAGGGTGCGGAAACGCCCGGGAAACCAAAGCCCCACCCAGGGCCCTGTGCCCCTCAGCAATTATGAAGAGAAAGTTGAGGGGCAAAGGAAAAATGTGACGCTTTGGCTTCCAATCTGGTAGATTGGTAGATCTCTTCCACGGAAGAGACGCCGTCACTTGAGATCTAGAAAATATATAAGTAAAAGGAACAGTCAGAGTAAGCTATGGGTATGGCAGAGAACGCTCAGTTCTCACTCTGATAGACCAGCCCATCACCACTAGAATTCAGTCCTTTTAACTGAACTGACTAGAATTCAGTTAAAAGGACTGCATCGGTAATGAACGGGTTAACCCCTTCTGTACCGGCGGCGTCTTTTGTATATTATTTCAGCTACATTTAGACCATTTTATGTAGCTTAGGAAGGATGTAATATGGCAGCTAAAGGGGTTAATTGAGATAGGAAGGATGTAATATGGCAGCTAAAGGGGTTAATTGAGATAGGAAGGATGTAATATGGCGGCTAAAGGGGTTAATTGAGATAGGAAGGATGTAATATGGCAGCTAAAGGGATTAATTGAGATAGGAAGGATGTAATATGGCAGCTAAAGGGATTAATTGAGATAGGAAGGATGTAATATGGCAGCTAAAGGGATTAATTGAGATAGGAAGGATGTAATATGGCAACTAAAGGGATTAATTGAGATAGGAAGGATGTAATATGGCAGCTAAAGGGATTAATTGAGATAGGAAGGATGTAATATGGCAGCTAAAGGGATTAATTGAGATAGGAAGGATGTAATATGGCAGCTAAAGGGATTAATTGAGATAGAAAGGATGTAATATGGCAGCTAAAGGGATTAATTGAGATAGGAAGGATGTAATATGGCAGCTAAAAGGATTAATTGAGATAGGAAGGATATAATATGGCAGCTAAAGGGATTAATTGAGATAGGAAGGATGTAATATGGCAGCTAAAGGGATTAATTGAGATAGGAAGGATGTAATATGGCAGCTAAAGGGATTAATTGAGATAGGAAGGATGTAATATGGCAGCTAAAGGGATTAATTGAGATAGGAAGGATGTAATATGGCAGCTAAAGGGATTAATTGAGATAGGAAGGATGTAATATGGTAGCTAAAGGGATTAATTGAGATAGGAAGGATATATATGGTAGCTAAAAGGATTAATTGAGATAGGAAGGATGTAATATGGTAGCTAAAGGGATTAATTGAGATAGGAAGGATATATATATTGTAGCTAAAGGGATTAATTGAGATAGGAAGGATGTAATATGGTAGCTAAAGGGATTAATTGAGATAGGAAGGATGTAATATGGTAGCTAAAAGGATTAATTGAGATAGGAAGGATGTAATATGGTAGCTAAAGGGATTAATTGAGATAGGAAGGATGTAATATGGCAGCTAAAGGGATTAATTGAGATAGGAAGGATGTAATATGGCAGCTAAAGGGATTAATTGAGATAGGAAGGATGTAATATGGCAGCTAAAGGGATTAATTGAGATAGGAAGGATGTAATATGGCAGCTAAAGGGATTAATTGAGATAGGAAGGATGTAATATGGTAGCTAAAGGGATTAATTGAGATAGGAAGGATATATATGGTAGCTAAAAGGATTAATTGAGATAGGAAGGATGTAATATGGTAGCTAAAGGGATTAATTGAGATAGGAAGGATATATATGGTAGCTAAAAGGATTAATTGAGATAGGAAGGATGTAATATGGTAGCTAAAGGGATTAATTGAGATAGGAAGGATGTAATATGGTAGCTAAAGGGATTAATTGAGATAGGAAGGATGTAATATGGTAGCTAAAGGGATTAATTGAGATAGGAAGGATGTAATATGGCAGCTAAAGGGATTAATTGAGATAGGAAGGATGTAATATGGCAGGTAAAGGGATTAATTGAGATAAGAAGGATGTAATATGGCTGCTAAAAGGATTAATTGAGATAGGAAGGATATATATGGTAGCTAAAGGGATTAATTGAGATAGGAAGGATATATATGGTAGCTAAAGGGATTAATTGAGATAAGAAGGATGTAATATGGCAGCTAAAGGGATTAATTGAGATAGGAAGGATATATATGGTAGCTAAAAGGATTAATTGAGATAGGAAGGATGTAATATGGCAGCTAAAGGGGTTAATTGAGATAGCCTGTAGCTTTTAAATGGGTAGACACCTTTACTAAGCTGAATCAAATCATCTAATATTAGCCAAATAAAAGTGAACAGGACATCGCCGGTACGGAAGGGGTTAATATCTGTCCTGGTTTTCTGAAGGTCTCGGCAAATCGGACTATATAGTGT
Source organism: Paralithodes platypus (assembly GCA_032716605.1). Taxonomy (NCBI): domain Eukaryota; kingdom Metazoa; phylum Arthropoda; class Malacostraca; order Decapoda; family Lithodidae; genus Paralithodes; species Paralithodes platypus. The sequence goes on from CM064489.1 coordinate 2,829,391, forward strand.
GGAACAAAGCACAAGGACAATTACTTGGCAATTATCCTCGTCGAGAGACGCTACGTGGTTAAGGGGAGATGGGCCGTTTTTCTGGTCCCCTTTCTCCCTCGTCTTAAACCACATTTGTTTTGAGATTATACGACGTTCGGTCCATTAGTTTGGCGATTTGAACACCTTTCGCCCCATTTCGTTGTCAATTTTAAGACCTTTCGTGACATTTAGGTGATTCTTTCCTGGCGAGCGATAGCGAGCCTGAAAATTTAAGAGGAACCGGCCTCCGGCCAGGACATTTTTCTACCGATTTTTTGTTTTCTTTCTTAAAGCTAGCGCATGCTAAGCCAGCTAAGGATACCCCCATAAGGCCGATTAGGCGTATTTCCATTGGGGTCTTGTACTACTTTCCCATCCCCTTGCTCATGAGGGACGGTAACGACTCAGTGATTGTGAACAAAAACTTTAATGCGCCGAGCGTGGGCGCGATCCTGGGACCTTCTGGGTGGAAGTCCAAGATGCTAGTCACTACAGCAACGATACTTGAGTTTTTACCCTTATAATTCCCACAGTTCCTTCCTAAACTGTAATATATCGTCAAATGAGAGTAAGAATAAAATGTAATTGTCAAAATGCGTCACGATCTTCACAGGGTTAACCCTCTCCGACATAAGACACGATTTTGAGCCTATTGGGGCTACTTTAAAGCCTTTGTTACCACCTTTAGTTTAGTTACTTCAACCTCTGCAGTTGTCTTTGAGTTAGCTCTGGGCAGAAAACTAATTTTGGAGAGGTACTTATAAGAGTGAGAGAACTCTATTTCTTATTGCTAATCTGGCAACCTCTGCGTCATATGCGCGTGAAAGGGTTAATAATCCTGGTGTTGGTCATACAAGTTTGGACCTTGAATGTAAATAAACAATCATCAACATAAACAATCATCAACATAAACAATCATCAACATAAACAATCATCAACATAAACAATCAACATAAACAATCATCAACATAAACAATCATCAACATAAACAATCATCAACATAAACAATCATCAACATAAACAATCATCAACATAAACAATCATCAACATAAACAATCATCAACATTACCTATACTATTTCCACGTTACTACACATTACGACACCGAAAGTTGACTTATTATTTTTATCGTGGGCTCCAATTACATATTACTGCTGGATGTTCATATAAGAATGTCCTATGATAAGAAAGACGCATTGTTATCCGTTTATTTGAATTACTCCTGGTATTTATTTAATCTATTTACTATTAATGCAGTGTCGGTCGCTGGCAGGAGTTAAACGGAGGTATTTAGTTTCTTCCCTAGAACTCCATCAAGCTTAAGATTACACCCCCTTGAGCCCCTTTCAAGATAAATTTGTGCATTTTTCGGTAGAAAAATGTCCCGGCTGAAAGCCGGTTGCTCTTAAATTACAGGCTCGCTATCGCTCGCCAGGAAAATATCGACACCTAAATGGCACGAAAGGTCTTAAAAGCGACATAAATGGGGCGAAAGTTCATAAAATCGCCAAACTAATGGGGCAAACGTCTTAAAATCTCAAAAGCAATGGGGCTAGACATGAGGGAGAAAGGGGTCAAGAAAAAAAGTCCCTTAAGTGGAAATCTCCCCTTAACAACCACATATCCTTCATGAACGGTATAACAAATCGTATAAATATAGCTGAGAGAAAAAACAAAAAGACATCCCCGGTACTGAAGGGGTTAATGAGATGCTTAAATGTGCTCTAATTGTGGGAATGAATGTGGTTATTGAATATCCCTGAAATGCTAAGTACCGGTAAAGCAGAAAGGTATATTTGCATTCCAAGGTATTTTATGAGTCGTAAACGGAAGCATAATTACAGCTTAAGACTGCTAACACTATTATAAGTTTCTCTTGATAGCAAACTTAAGGGCATGAAAGTAGTGTTCAAATGTTTGTCGTGTATATAAATAACAAGCGGTTTAAGGGAAGGGAGGAAGGGATTATTTATTGGTGGATTTAATAATTTATTTATTATTTTTATGTTTCCTACCTAGACATCCGTCAAGCTTAAAAATAACATTCCCAAGATCCCCCTTATAAATATTTTTGTACATTTTTCGGTAGAAAAATGTCCCGACCAAAGGTCGATTCCTCCCCAATTACAGAACCGTTATCGTTCGCCAGAAAAAAAAAATACACCTTAATGGGACGAAAGGTTTTAATATTAACACAGAAATGGGGCGAAAAGTCTTAAAATTGCCAAACTAATGGGCCTAACGTCTTAAAATCTGGAGACTAATGGGGCTAAGCATGAGGGAGAAGGGGATCCAGATAAACAAACCATTCCCCTTAACTTACACCCTGCTTAAGGGAGCCCACCTCGTTTTGTTTCTCTTTCTCTCCCTCTCTTTGGCTTGTATCCATTCGCCCCATTCAGCCTACTGTTTTAAGACGTCCATCCCCATCCAGCTGTCAATATTTTCCTGGCGAGCGGGAGCGAGCCAGTATATATATATTTTTGTTTTGACAGCAAACCAAATTTGTCAATTTTTCGATAGAAAATTTCTCTGGCGAAGCCGGATTTCTCCATACAATACTGGTTCACTATCACTCGCTAGGAAGAAATCGACACCTGGATGGGGATAAACGTCTTAAAACAGTTGGCTGAATGGGGCTGAATGGGGCCGAATGGATACAAGCCAGGGAAAGAGTGAAAAGGAGAGAAAGATAAAAAAAAAAGCCGGTGACCCCCCTTAAGAAACTGCTAAATCGCTCCCCAACTCAACGTCCAGACCCCCTCGCCTAATCCTGCAGTCGTCTACCCGCAAGACATAACCATAAAAAACGAACTTACGCATCGTTTTCTGTGGTAAGGACTAGGCTCAAAAGGGTAAACTATCATAAAATGTCTCTGCGTACACAAGAGCCCCCCCGGGATAATGAGCTCCTCTGTTTCCCGGACGCATTTTAAGTTGCTCATTTGTTTGGGTAACTCGAGCCTTTGTGGCATTATCTTGTCAGCGTGCCGCATTAGGGCAAAGACGGAGCGGTAGCATCGTCCGCCATCATCCCTCCCTCCACACTCACTACAAGGTCTGGGGCGGGTTCGGTGCTGTGGGGCCTCGGGTTTCCATACGTTCCGAAAATTAACCTCACGAAATGTTGGACTATAGAGGGCTTTTTCATAGTTTGAGGGAGTTATTCAAGTAAGATTTAAAGAGTAGAGGCACTGTTTGAGTTCAATTGGACTACTAATCAAGAGGAAAACGGGAGCAACCGAAAAAAGAAGCCCCCCGAACTCTCTCCAAACAAAGTCGTCGGTGGCGCTGACGACCCCGGACACGCCACCTCCCCCGCTGTCTCGTTCGTCAGCCTTAGTGCCGTCCTCCGCCAGCGTTTCCCGGTTAAAGCCACTAATTACGTGGGACTTATCATTGTCATTAAGCAACATTAGGGGAGCGTTCAATATAAACCACCAGATTCTCCCCCCGAAAAAGGAAAACAGAAAAGAAATAGAACAAAAAGTGAAAAGGGGTGGGGGGGGGGGGGGGGCTCTGAGGAAATTTATGCGGCGCTACACATCTTACGTGTATTAATATTTAAGGGGAGATGGGCCGTTATTTTGGTCTATTAATTAATTTATTCCTATATTTCTTAGTTTCCTCGCTAGACCTCCATCAAGCTTAGAAAAACACCCCTTGACCCCTTTCAAGATGAATTTGTAAATTTTTCCGTAGAAAAATGCCCCGGGCAAAGGCCGCTTCCTCTTAAAATTTCAGGCTCGCTATCGCTCGCCAGGAAAAAAATCGACACCTAAATGGCATGACAGGTCTTAAAATTGACAACGAAATGGGGCGAAAGGTGTTAAATATCGCCAAACTAATGGGCCGAACGTCTTATAATCTCAAAACCAATGGAGCTTAATTCGAGGGAGAAAGGGGGACCAGCAAAAGGACCCATCTCCCCTTAAAACCCACACCGTAATGAGCGCGCGCTGAGGAATTTAATTAAGAAAGAAATGCGGCATAAACTTCGCTGATCCCAAGACAAACGGTAACACGAGCAAGCAGTTTATAGGAGGGTAGGGGGGGGGGGGGGGGCCAAGGGGGCAGAATCTTTCATGATTAATCCATCTCATAAATTGACATGGTTGGCAAAAGAACAAACAACGTTCCTCTATCGCTCGTGACATTTGTTTATCTATTTTTGTTTTGTATGAACAATGCTAGTTTAAGAAGACATTAATTTGTAGCAAAATACTTCTTAAAACGCTAGTCCAGCTCTGCCTAAACATCCTATAGTAACAGATTAGCCAACTTCCGCCATCTTGGTGCCACAGGTAGTATTTATCCTCTCTTTACAATCAAACATCACCATACCCATAATAAACATTCGGGAATACTGTTACAGGATTGTTATAGTCTGTTCTTTAGATATACATTCTAGATGCTCAAAGTATACAATCAAACCTCATCGCGTGATACTTGACGCACCAAAATGGCGTCCAAAATCAAAGATGACCACTCTCCCTTTCTACAGGATCTCTAGCTTTGGTCTATCGTGAAGGGGAGGAAGACCGTTTTTTCTGGACCCCCTTCTCCCTAATGTTTAACCCCACTAGTTTTGAGATTATAAGACGTTCGGCCCATTAGTTTGGCGATTTTAACACCTTTTGCCCCATTTCGTTGTCAATTTTAAGGCATTTCGTGCCATTTAGGTGTCGATTATTTCATGGCGAGAGGTAGCGAGCCTGCAATTTTAGGAGGAACCGGCCTGTGGCCGGAACAGTTTTCTACCGAAAAATGTACAAATTTATCTTGAAGGGGGGTCTAGGGGGTGTTTTTCTAAGCTTGATGGAGGTCTAGGGAGGAAATTAAAAAAATATATGAATACTGTACATTAATTAATAGACCAAACAAACGGTCAGTCTCGCCTGGACTGCTGGTTGTTGTGCTTGTCTCGTGGACTCTCGTGATTTCTCGTTAAAATCCCGCCTTTGACGAGATTACGCGGGCTGATGACGCTACTTGATGGTCGGGAGGCATGTTTTGTTCTTTCTTTTTCCGTTTTCATTGTTTTTTCGCATAAACTAACGCGCGATGGGCCAGTTAGTTAACCCTTTCAAGATCCGATACGCGTTTCTTGTCGGTGTTCTGGCTATTATTAGACGATTTTATTCAGATTAGGAGGGGTATGTGGAAGTCAGAGGGTTAATTGAGATAGATTCATTCCTCCAGATCCTTCCTAAGCTGCATAAGATCGTCTAATGATACAATAAAGTGTCCAAAATGCGTCCTGATCTTCAAAGGGTTACAGTGGATTTATCCCTCCACCTTTTATCGCTGACAACATTGATCGGGTAGCTCATTAGGTAGTCAACGTTTTAAGGGGGGATGGTTGCTTTTTCTCCCCCTCCCCCCCCCCCCCTTCTCCCTTATGTTTAGCCCCATTAGCTCTCAGATTTGATGACGTACGTCCCATTAGTTTGGCGATTGTAAGACCTTTCGACCCATTTCTTTGGCAATATTAAGATCTTTAGTGCCATTTAGGTGTCAATTTGTTCCTGGCCAGAGATAGCGAGCCTGTAATTTAGAAGTTCCACCCAAATTACAGGCTCGCTATCCCTCGCCAGGAAAAAATCGACACCTAAATGGCGCGAAAGGTCTTGATATTGATAAAGAAATAGGACGAACGGTCTGAAAATCAACAAAACTAATGGGGCAAAAGTCTTAAAATCTCAAACCTAATGAGGCTAAGCATGAGGGACAAGGGGATCCAGAAGAAGCAACTACCTCTCCCCTTTAACCCTTTCAGTATTTGAACCCTCGCACTAGTCTGGTTATCATTAGAGGGGAATGGTTTACTTTTTGGGCGATTTTTGCATGTATTCATTAGTTTTCTAGTTTCCTCCCCAGACCTCCATCAAACTTAAAAACACATCCATCAGATTCCCTTTCTAGATTAATGTGTACATTTTTCGGTAAAAAAAAAAATCTCGGCCGAAGGCCGGTTCTTCCAACAATACAGGCTCACTATCGTTCGCCAGGGAAAAAATCGACACCTAAATAGCACGAAAGTTCTAAATATTGACGTAGAAATGGGTCGAAAGATCTTAAATTCGACTAACTAATGGGGCAAACATCTTAACATCTGAAAATTAATGGGGCTAAACACGAAGAAGAAGGGTGACCAGAAAACCAGCCCATGTCCCCTTAAACGATATCATGCACTTTAGGGAAGGATCTCTAGAAAACACAAAGGCATCTATCTATCTATCTATTGCCGGACGCCTTACTCCCCTTACGAGGGTGGCTATACACAGAATGCCCCCAAGCGGACCTATTCCCTGTGAGAGGGACAACCCGAGCCAGTTTAGTGAAGGACTTACAGGATTGACCACTCAATTTAGGATCCGTCCGACTCCGAGGCCCTCTGTGTATCTTGTTAGCACTATTTTTCTACAGTGGTGTTCGGCTAATCCATCCACTAACCTGCCTTACCCTTAGGTAAGCAGTACGGATTTGTATCAGGTTTACTCCCCTAGACAGGTTGCCAACCAAGGCTGACGAGACCTATCCACCCGGATTTGTATAAGGTTGTCTCCCCTAGATGAGTTGCCGAGTTGCCGGTAATTTTAAACTTGATGGATGTTTAGGAAACAAACTAAAAACCTCCCCTTAATTCTCTAACTCCCACACCTGTTCTACCTAATCTGAATATTATCGTCTAATAATAGCCAAAAACAACAATCTAACAGCGTCATAAGCCTTATTAAGGGGGGATGGGCCGGTTTTCTGGCCCACTTTCTCCCTCATGTTTAGCCCCATTAGTTGTCAGATGTTAAGATGTTTGCCCCATAGTTAGTCGATTTTAAGACCTTTCACCCCATGTCGTCGTCAATATTTAGACCTTTCGTGCTATTTAGGTGTCGATTTTTCCCTGGCGAACGATAGTGAGCCTATAATGTTGGAAGAACCGGCCTTGGGCCGGGAAATTTTTTCTACCGAATAATGTACAAATTAATCTAAAAGGGGGATCTAATGGATGTTTTTTTTTATTTGATGGAGGTCTAGGGAGGAAATTAGAAAAATAATGAATACATGCAAAAATCGGCCAAAAAGTGAACCGGTACTGAAAGGGTTATTAAAGGGGACCCAGCCGAACCACGGAGCAGAGAACCCGGCCCATCGCGAACCCTGTGAGAAAATAGTCGCAAATGAGTGAAAATTCCCCCTACGTAAAGCCACCGCCCACCACCACCCACCCCCAAAGACCGCCCTTATGTTAGGAGACCGTAGGGGCGCGTTTTCCGGAGCCCCAGGGGTAATTGGAGGGGGTGATTATTTGTGAGAAAATGCGATAATGATTGGCCGATTGACAAGTGATTCGTCATCTTTACTGTGTTGGTTGTCGCGCCATGAGACTGCCCTGGGGGGGGGGGGGGGAGGGAGGGGGGATAACATAGGGGCTTTCCATAGATAAAGTAGTGCCAATTAGGTTATCGTAGCCGCCATATTGTGATCCTAGTGTTGTTATATGCTTGTATTTCTCCTTTAACCCAAACAGTACCAGTTACATCCTTTTTAAAAATCTTTGGCTATGTTTAGTTGATTTTATTCAGCTTAGGAATGACATTTACCCATTAAAAGGCTACAGACCATCTCAATGCGCAATGCATAAGTGTGTTGATTTTCAGTGTGAGCGTCCTGGGTTCGAATCCCCGGACTGCCACATGTGTTTGTTAATTTAATTAATCGCGTATAGGAGTAAAGTTGGTTGGTGGAGAGAACGTAATAATTAATCCTTTTAGCTACCATATATCCTTCCTATGCTTCATAAACTCGTTTAAATATATCTAAAATATAATCAAAGAACACGTCGCCGGTACAGAACAGGTTAAAACGATAGCTTCAATGTAACATTATCCCGACTAAAATTGCATTCAGGAAAGGAAGGCCATATGAATATCAAACAAACAGTTATTTAAGTGTCATGGTAGCAAACATTAAACAGAAAAATAACTAGTATTCACTCGGAAAAAATGCACGTTCTCATGTAGCCAAAATGTAAAAATAATAAGTATTTAAATCGTTTAAAATTATTAAACATACACGATTGAAACACTGTTTCTGTGTATATTGAAACACTGTTTATGTGTATATTGAAACACTGTTTATGTTTATGTGTATATTGAAACACTGTTTATGTGTATATTGAAACACTGTTTATGTGTATATTGAAACAGTTTATGTGTATATTGAAACACTGTTTATGTGTATATTGAAACACTGTTTATGTGTATATTGAAACACTGTTTATGTGTATATTGAAACACTGTTTATGTGTATATTGAAACACTGTTTATGTGTATATTGAAACACTGTTTATGTGTATATTGAAACACTGTTTATGTGTATATTGAAACACTGTTTATGTGTATATTGAAACACTGTTTATGTGTATATTGAAACACTGTTTATGTGTATATTTTTGTGTTACAGTTAAACACAATATTATTCACCGGTCACCGGCTTTTTTGTATCTTTCTCTCCGTTCTCTTTCCCTGGCTTGTATCCATTCGGCCTCATTCAGCCAACTGTTTTTTACGTTTATTCCTATCCAGGTGTCGATTTCATCCTGGCGAGCCAGCATTGTATGGAGAAATCCGGCTTTGCCGGAGAAATTTTTCTATCGAAAAATGTACAAATTTAGCTTACTGTCAAAACAAAAATATATATATGCTGGCTCGCTACCGCTCGCCAAGAAATTATTGACAACTGGATGGGGGTGAACGTCTTAAAACAATAGACTGAATGGAGCCAAATGAATATAAGCCAAAGAGAGAGGGATAGAAAAAGAAAACAAGCGAGGTGGGTTCCCTTAAGGGGAGGTTTTTAGTTTGTTCCCTATATTTCCATCAAACTTACGATTACACCCCCTAGACCCCCTTTCGAGATAAATTTGTAAATTTTTCGGTAGAAAAATGTCCCGGTCGAAGGCCGGTTCCTCTTACATTACAGGCTCGCTATCGCTCGCCAGGAAAACATCGACACCTAATTGGCACAAAAGGTCTTAAAATTGACAGAAATGGGGCGAAAGTTCATAAGATCGTCAAACTAATGGGGCGAAAGTCTTAAAATCTCAAAATTAATGGGGCTAAACATGAAGGAGAAAGGGATCCATAAAAATATCCCTCAAGTGGAAATCTGTCCTTAACAGTGCAATGTGTCCAGTATACAAGGGTTTAAAAACTAGATCTAAAACTTGGCTAATGACTTCCTATAGATGCCCCTAGAATAATAGCCCTCAGGTTCGTGTATGTATCCTAACTCTGGCTCGACAATTGTCCACATTGTTGTGTTCAATCCAACTTCAGTGACTGTTTTTGTATAGTACATTAAGCCTTCCTGCTCTCTCTCTCTCTCTCTCTCTCTCTAGCCATCCATCCATCTAGTTATCTATATATTTATCTATCTATCTATCTATCTATTTATCCATGTATCTATCTATATTACACACACACACACCTGGTTTCCATACACTCTGCAGTACTTCATCTCCTTTAAGTTTCTTTGCAAGACCACACCCCTTCTTCCCTGGCCTAAATCATAAACACTCTCACTCTCCCTCACTCTCTCTCTCACACACACTCTCACACACACACACACACACACACACACACACACACACACACACACACACACACACACACACACACACACACACACCACACAACACACACACACACACACACACACACACACACACACACACACACACACACACACACACACACACCACCTATATGAATTTCGTGTTATATATATCAAGTATCTTAATTAAATCTTACACCATACAGTATCTATTATTTCCAACAATTACAATAATTCATATTCCCATTATAATTAGCGTTTGAGATGAGAATCAAGTCAAACATACTGAATATACGGCAAACAGGCGAGGTGAGGAACATCTATTGATAACAGTCAGAAACCAGTGTTGTCAGAATGCATGGCCATATTTAACAATATATGGGGAGAGTGGCAAAACAAATAAAACAAAAATACTAGGAGACGAATTTATAGGCAGGAAGATTTACGAAGGCCAACACAATAACACATAATAGCCTACCATCTGTCATTCAAGATAAAGCAGAATACAGTATGATTAAATGTGTTTCAGAGTATGAGGAGAATAAGAGTATGATTTGGCATTTGAGAGGCTTTCAAAGTATGATGAGAAAAAGGGTGAAGCGAGATATGCAAATATACCGGAAATAAAGGAGAATATTAAGTTTTGTAGTGGAAGATCCATAACAATTTCCAGCCATTCTACCTAGACAAACGTGGATTTATATATATATATATACATATATATATATATATATATATATATATATATATAGAGAGAGAGAGAGAGAGAGAGAGAGAGAGAGATTACATTTATCTTTCTCTGTGTGGTATTTTTTCTATTATATATCCTTTACAGTTTTGGATTGGCTACTGACTACTTATGATAATTGTTGGCTTTAAAATATGTACGAATATATTTATTACTCGGGTACTTAACATTCTTGTGAATACTTATTAGAGACAAAAAACTTAATTACTACCTGTGATATAATTTACGAAGGTTCTACCGGAAGTATGTCAGGGAAAGACTACACACACACACACACACACAATTGGCGTACCATGTCTAGCCTAAAGAGCGCTACCCCCAGATAATTAAGGGGAGGTTTTTAGTTTGTTCTCTAGACTTCCATCAAGCTTAACATTACACCCCCTAGAACCCCTTTCAAGAATAATGTGTATATTCTTCGGTAGAAAAATTTCCCGGCCGAAGGCCAATTCCTCTTAAATTACAGGCTCGCTATCGCTCGCCAGGAAAACATCGACACCTAATTGGCACGAAAGATCTTAACATTGACAGAAATGGGGCGAAAGTTCTTAAAATCGCCAAACTAATAGGGCGAACGTCTTAAAATCTCAAAAACAATGGGACTAAACACGAGGGAGAATGGGGTCAAGAAAAAAATCCCTCAAGTGGAATTCTCCCCTTAAGCCTGGCCCGGGAAGCACCTGTGTCAAACTTCGGGATAATTACCATATTCATAGACGAGGCGCCACCGAGGTATAGTGTACAGTTGGACAAAATAAGTGATGATACCCCTGCAAAACCTTATCCATGAAGTAAATAAGTGATGATACCCCTGTAAAACCTTATCCATGAAGTAAATAAGTGATGAAACCCCTGCAAAACCTTATCCATGAAGTAAATAAGTGATGATACCCCTGCAAAACCTTATCCATGAAGTAAATAAGTGATGATACCCCTGCAAAACCTTATCCATGAAGTAAATAAGTGATGATACCCCTGCAAAACCTTATCCATGAAGTAAATAAGTGATGATACCCCTGCAAAACCTTATCCATGAAGTAAATAAGTGATGATACCCCTGTAAAACCTTATCCATGAAGTAAATAAGTGATGATACCCCTGCAAAACCTTATCCATGAAGTAAATAAGTGATGATACCCCTGCAAAACCTTATCCATGAAGTAAATAAGTGATGATACCCCTGCAAAACCTTATCCATGAAGTAAATAAGTGATGATACCCCTGCAAAACCTTATCCATGAAGTAAATAAGTGATGATACCCCTGCAAAACCTTATCCATGAAGTAAATAAGTGATGATACCCCTGCAAAACCTTATCCATGAAGTAAATAAGTGATGATACCCCTGCAAAACCTTATCCATGAAGTAAATAAGTGATGATACCCCTGCAAAACCTTATCCATGAAGTAAATAAGTGATGATACCCCTGCAAAACCTTATCCATGAAGTAAATAAGTGATGATACCCCTGTAAAACCTTATCCATGAAGTAAATAAGTGATGATACCCCTGCAAAACCTTATCCATGAAGTAAATAAGTGATGATACCCCTGCAAAACCTTATCCATGAAGTAAATAAGTGATGATACCCCTGCAAAAACCTTATCCATGAAGTAAATAAGTGATGATACCCCTGCAAAACCTTATCCATGAAGTAAATAAGTGATGATACCCCTGCAAAACCTTATCCATGAAGTAAATAAGTGATGATACCCCTGCAAAACCTTATCCATGAAGTAAATAAGTGATGATACCCCTGCAAAACCTTATCCATGAAGTAAATAAGTGATGATACCCCTGCAAAACCTTATCCATGAAGTAAATTGTTCAGTTTTCCGTCTCTCTTCTACTCAACTAGTGAGCTCTGGGATTCTCGTGACCTAGACAACAATATAATCTATTTATTGTAAGTAGGCGAAAAATCATGACCTCTATTCTCTGTAACTCAAAAAACGACTAGATTAATCAAGCTAATATTTCGATCATTTAGTAAGAGCCAGTCAAGGAATAGATGTGGAGATTGACAGCCATTTTGTTCTAACCCTTTTTGATTTACAGAGGATAGAGGTCATCATTTCTCGCCTACTTACAGCGAATAGACTATAGTTATTCATGACTAATCCGGCTGGACTTCGCATATTAAATTGTTTTATTATACATATAGTACTTGCTTGGGAGGTATAGGGAGGTAAGTGGTGTGGGATGGGATGAGGGAGGCTGGCTGACATATGACAGAGAGGTATGGAGGCGGTGCATTCGTGGGCACCCCCTCGGGGATTAGGGTGTCTGGCAATAGGTAGATAGCTAGCATTTTTCTTTTAATAATAATAATAATAATAATAATAATAATAATAATAATAATAATAATTATAACTCACCACTAAGACCGGTATCACACAAGCACATTTCACCTCAACTTATAGTCAATATTGGTCTGGCAGCTTATGAGGTCAACTATTTACATATTTCTGTCACTTAGGTTCATATATCTTTAGTCTAGTTCCCGATGCTAGTGCCGAATATCCTAAAAATGGTGTCGGAAAAGTGTTGACCTTGGAAAGTTGACGCCCTTCCCCCCCCCCCCCCCCTCCATTTACACCCCAGATCCAAACCGTTGCAGTGGAAATAGGTCACTATGCAGAGAGAGAGAGAGAGATATCGTAGGCTAGTGTATTCTTGTATAAATGGTACAAATACTGTATATATACTGTAGGTAGTAATATGAACAAGAAAGAGAACAAGAATATCAATAACATTAACATAATTATTAAGTGAACAGTGTATCAATATTTATTAATCTATTTATTTATATAGTTATGTATTTATTATATTGAATAAAATAATGTATAAGCATAGATATGTATGGTTTTACTATAGTCATTTGGAGAATATGTCTTATGCATATGATATATGCATATGACATATTAGACTACACACAATAGGTTGACAGCACAAATATATCTAGTGGGCCAAATTGCGGAGTCTGTGATTGTGTTGGCATTATACCCCCGGTGAAGACAAAGGCTAGGCTCACCGGGAACACGGCAACTTTCACCCACTGCCACGATAGTTAGGCCGTCCTGTTCTCTTGTTCACCCCCCCCCCTCCCCCCTATGTTCTCCAGTCTGTTCATTCTGTTCTCCACGCACCCCTACCAAAGTATATAGTATCAACATGGGTCGCATTGGGAACATGATGCATGAGCTAGCTATATATACTGTGTGCATATATATATATATACCCGGTATATATATATATATATATATATATATATATATATATATATATATATATATACAATAATAATAACATTAACTTAAGGGGGGATGGGTTTTTTTTTTTTGGCTCCCCCTTCTCCCTCATATTTAGCCCCATTAGTTTGGCGATTTTAAGACTTTTTGCCCCATTTCTTCGTCAATATTAAGACCTTTCATTCCCTTTATGTGTCGATTTTTCGTGACGAGCGATAGCAAGCCTGTACTTTAAGAGGCAGGATACTTTTCTACCGAAAAATGTACAAATTTATCTAGAAGGCGGATCTTGGGGATGTTTTGTTAAGCTTGATGGAGGTCTAGGAAGGAACTAAAAAAAAAAATATATAATAAAACAAAAATATATCGACCAATTAATAATCACTCCCCTCGTAACGTTTACATAAATTTAACGATACCTAGACCCCACTATACCTAACTTCGAAACACTTGGATTATGTAAAGTAGAAACCACACTATGGAAGACGAACAGCAGGCGAGAATTGGTTTGTTTTGATGTATAGCTTTTTAGTCAACTCGTACCATAGGATTTGGAAGAGCGAGTGTGTGTGAATATTTCCGAACATACGCAAACACTCACATTACACACGCAAACACATAAGTACGCATACACACACACAGATATACACACACACACAACCACAGACACACACACACTTACTACATAAGCCCCCCCCCCTCCCCCAACACACACACAAACACACACACACATTACAAATGATACAACCACACACCCACATACACAGAACTATGCACTACACATGCAACTAAATACACACACGCTCACACTCACTCTGTCTATCTCTCTCGCTCTCTTTCACACACACACACACATATAATCACACACCCACACAAACACACACACACACACACACCCACCAACCACACACACACCCAGCTACCACACACACACACATTCTCTCTCTCTCTCTCTCTCTCTCTCTCTCTCTCTCTCTCTCTCTCTCTCTCTCACACACACACACACACACACCTTTCACAAGCACACGCATACACACACACACACCCTTCACAAACGCACATACACATACATATAAACACACACGTCACAAACACACGTACACGTCAACAAGCACACACACACACGTCACCAGCACACACACACATACACACGTTACAAGCACACACACACATGTCACAAGCATACACACACACACACACACAATGTCACAAGCACACACACGTCAAAAGCACACACACATACGTCACAAGCACACACACACATGTCACAAGCACACACACACACGTCACAAGCACACACACACGTCACAAGCACACACACACACGTCACAAGTACACACACGTCACAAGCACACACACACACACACTCGACACAAGCACACTCACACACACACGTCACAAGCACATACACATGTCACAAACACACGCACATAAACACACGTCACAAGCACATACACATGTCACAAACACACGCACACGTCACAAGCACGGCACAACTCACGTCACAAGCACACACACACGTCACAAGCACGCACACATCACAAGCACACGCACGTCACAATCACACGCACACACCAGATAACAAAGATACCAAGAAAAAGTAAGCAAGCAAGCAAGCAAGCAAACCCCCTCCCCCCCCTAAAAAAAATGCTGTCGATCAGTCTCGCGATTGGCCCTTGTATGACACCAGATCCGCCGCTAATTGGCTGGTTGCATGACGAGGGACGACGCTGATTGGCCGGTGGGACTACGGGGAGGGACAGTGATTGGTCAAGGAGAGAGAAGGAAAGGAGGGGGGGGGAGGGAGAGAGACAGGGATGGCAGGAGGAGCAAGGACGAAAGGAAGGAAGACAGAGAGGAAAGAAGGAATGTAGGAATGAATGCACTAAGGAATGACAGGGAGGAAGAAAGAGAGAGAGGAAGGAATGTAGGAATGAATGAACTAAGGAATGAAAGGGAGGAAGAAAGAGAGAGGAAGGAATGTAGGAATGAATGAACTAAGGAATGAAAGGGAGGAAGAAAGAGAGAGGAAGGAATGTAGGAATGAATGAACTAAGGAAGTAAAGGGAGGAAGAAAGAGAGAGAGGAAGGAATGTAGTAATGAATGAACTAAGAAATGAAAGGAAAGGAAGAAACAGAGGAAGGCAGGAATATAGGAATGAATGAACTAAGGAAGTAAAGGAAGGGAGAGGAAGGAAGAAATGAAGGAAAAGGCAGGAAGGAGAGGGTGGAGGGGGGAATTAAGAGGAGATTTGTATTTATTTGTTCATTTCATTATTCATTTACACATTTCTTCACTTCCCTTCCAAGACCTCCATCAAACTTAAAAAATACCCCCAAGATCCCCCATCGAGATATATTTGTACATTTATCGGTGGAAAACCCTAAATTACAGGCTCGCTATCGCTCGCCAGGAGAAAAATCCACACCTAAATGGCACAAAAGGTCTTAAAATCGCCAAACTAATGGAGCGAACGTCTTAAAATCTCAAAACTAATGGGGCTCATCATTAGGGAGAAGGGGGTCTAGATAAACAATAACCTCCCATTAAGGTGTCTACTATGCCTGGTAAAGGGAAACAATAAATGGCAAATTATGACATATTTAACCCTTTGAAGATTATGACGCATTATGACACTGTATTCTGGCTATCGTTAGACGATGTTATGCAGTTTAGGAAGGCCGTGTGGGAATGATAAGGGCAAAGTCTATCCCAATTAACACTCTGACTTCCTTATGCCTTTCCTAATCTGAATACAATCGTCTAACAATAGCCAGAAAACAGAAAACAAATATGCCTAATCGGATCTTGAAAGGGTTAATAGAAATAATAACTTGGCAATTAACCCGCTACCTATCGCCTTGTAAAGAATAGCTGTAAGTGGAGACAATCGCTGTAGTACCAAGATTGGAGTTCTTGTCTATTATTTTCAATTTAATACTTCTTGTAGTTCTTTCTTTGATAATCTTAATTAGTATATCTGTGTCAACTTTATTCACATTCTTTCACATTTTTGAAGTATCCTTTTCGCTCTTCGATTCATATATGAACACTGAGCTCTCTTTGTTTCTCATTACATATTTTCACTATTAAGGGTAAAAAATAAGTTTTGTTGTTGTTCATTGAACAGATTTAAGCTATCCATTTTATTGAAGTGGCAAAAAAACAAAAAAAAACAAAAAAACAAAAATCAGCATAGACCTGAGGAGTCACTATACTTTCAAAAATCTTTAAAGTGAAAAGAAAGAAGGAAAACTGCTGTAACTAACCCTTTCAGAATACGATGACGCATTCTTTAATTTTATTCTGGTTAATGATTAGAAGAGTTCATTAAGCTAACAGAAAAATCCGTGAGAGTCAAGGGTTTCATTGACACCGAGCTTACCCCTTTGTTTGCTAGAAGTCCTTCCTAAGCTGTGTAAAATCTTCTAATTATTATGTTCTCTCCACTAACCAACTTTACTCCTTAACAAACACATGTGGCAGTCCGGGGATTCGAACCCAGGACGCTCACACCGAAAATCAACACACTTATGCATTGCACCACGAAGACAGTTACAAGCCTACGATTTATTATGCAGTTTCGAATCCTGCATACCAATCTTATTAGCATATGATATGAATGTCTTATTATGTATCATACTGTACGAAAGTCAACACTAATGATGGGTGTGGCTGATGATGATAATAATGATGAAGATAATGAATGCAATTATGATGATACTGGTTGGTGTTGATAATGCCAATGATGATAATGATGATAATGATGATGAAGATAATGAATGCAATTATGATGATACTGGTTGGTGTTGATAATGCTAATGATGATAATGATGATAATAATGATGAAGATAATGAATGCAATTATGATGATACTGGTTGGTGTTGATAATGCTAATGATGATAATGATGATAATAATGATGAAGATAATTAATGCAATTATGATGATACTGGTTGGTGTTGATAATGCTAATGATGATAATGATGATAATAATGATGAAGATAATGAATGCAATTATGATGATACTGGTTGGTGTTGATAATGCTAATGATGATAATGATGATAATAATGATGAAGATAATTAATGCAACTATGATGATACTGGTTGGTGTTGATAATGCTAATGATGATAATAATGATGAAGATAATGAATGCAATTATGATGATACTGGTTGGTGTTGATAATGATAATGATGATAATGATGATAATAATGATGAAGATAATGAATGCAATTATGATGATACTGGTTGGTGTTGATAATGATAATGATGATAATGATGATAATGGTGAATAAGTTGACAAAAATTATAAGAATAATTGTGATAATGATTATGATAATACTGTTGACCAATACTACAATGATGATAATGATATTGATGTAATAGTGTACATAATAACAATAAAGGTGATGATAATGATAATGTTGACGATATTGGAAATTATTATGTCGAAGTTGCCGTCCATTAGGGGGGTCATAGAAAACGGGGGATCGTCAACTATTACTCGAAAACCTATACTCCCGAAGTTACCGACATAAGGCAACCCCAAAATGTGTTCCAATTATTAACTAAACTATACGCATGCCTATATCTTACGTAAATAAGAGATAGGTAAGTAGATAGACATATAGAGGAACAGACAAATAGGCACATAGAATAAACATCTACGCAGACAGATAGAAAAACAGATACGTACAAACAAACACAGTTTAAAGGGACTGGAGTTCTCGAAAAGGGGCTCCGGTCCTAAAGCTATCCTTGACTAACAGTAAGCTGGCTTAATCAGAAGGGTTAATAACCTCTGAAGTCCTATTAAAAAAAAAAAGTAAATACAAAACCTCCTTGCAGTTTGGCTAACATAGCCTAGGCAAAGCAATACTAATCAGGATGTATAAAGTCATGAATATAAGCCAAATATTCTAAAAACATACATAAATATAAATCAATAAACAACAAAATCACCTATGTATGTATGCGCGTTACTACCGACATACAGTATGTATTTTTTTACCCACGATTCGGACACATCGTTAAAAATTTCGATCCGGACAGAGGCATCATATAACTAGCCATGGTTACATAATGCCATCTATAGGGACCAACATCCGTATCTTCTGACAGTAGCCACCATGTTGGATACCATGTTGTGCACACGCAAACCATAACTATAGAAGTTAATTTATTTAGATCTACCTCGAAACGAAACTAGACATGACAAGTGCTATAAAACATTTATAATATTTAAAGTTTAGCTTAAGGGGGGGGGGGGGGGGGGTGTTTATTTAGTGGTCTATTTATTTATTTATTTATTTATTTATTTATTTATTTATTTATGTATTTGTTTATCATTGTTCTTAGTTTCCTCCCTAGACCTCTATCAAGTTAATAAATAAATAAAATAAATAAATAAATACCCAAGATCCCCCTTCGAGACAAATTTGTAAATGTTTCGGTAGAAACATATCCTGGCTAAAGGCCGATTCCTCCTTAATTACAGGCTCGCTATCGCTCGCCAGGAACAAAAGTCGACACCTAATCGGCACTACGGTCATAATATTGACAAAGAAATAGGGTGAAAGGTCTTGAAATCGCCATACTTATTGGGCGAACGTTTTTTTTTAAATCAGTAAACTAATGGGGCTAATCATGAGAGAATGGGACCCAGAAAAAAAAAGAAAAATATATATAATATATATATATACCCCCCCACATACCCCAAATGTATGTATGCTAATTATGGCTTGTGCCCAAATACATCATTTCATAGCTCATATTATTTTAATTTAGTATTTAAACTCGGGACAATAACGTATTTCTGGACCGTTTTAGGCCAGCTTGTTCCAAAACGGACAAACTAGCTCAAAAATGCGTATTTAGGCTGTTTTTACATTAGTGTATGGTTCTCCTGAGAAAACATATGCATGCCAACACACGACGTTAGGCACTGCAGACAGTCACGCATATACCACTATCTATTAGCATAGCCTACTGAATACTGTGTTCCTACTGCGTTTATTACATTTTTGATATACCTGGCTATAAAAATTACCAGTGTTTTATAGCATGTCGTCTACAATTACAGTAAGTACAACACAATTTACATTCTAACAATCACTCCCGAAGGTACTGTGGATTTTCACTCGTAATCTCATGGCTACAAGCCCAGCCACCTTATTAGTCGCTCGCTCTGCAACATAGTATACTAGGCCAATTTTGAGCACAAATTAAGTGTATAAAAGTGAACTTTAAGAACATTTTAAGAACGTAATAACTAAGCAGAATCTCGTACATATTGGATGGCAAATTCTTAAAGAAAGAGACTGTCAATATGCATTGCTCGTCGAAAACGTTGATGGTAATTTGAGTAAAACTTAGAGTGAGGGACATTGCTCCACACTTACGAAATTATATAAATTGTACACTCGGATGCCATAGGGTATAGTCTACTTATAAATATTTCTAATTATGGAATTATATCTCTGGAAACAAATTTATGAACACAATTTTCTATGTATCAACTACAAAACTACTGATTATATACTATTTACTGAAAAGCCAGTTTTACACAAAAATCAAGCCATGTAGTTATAATTGCATAACAAAAACATAGGGGGTCCACGAATTATTATGACTGGGCTAGCGACTATGGTCTCCGAGTTTACTTGCCACGGGCGCTTAGAAACAATAAGACTGTCAAGAAAAACTGATAGTAACTTAAAATTACAGTTTGTGAGGAAGACTGTCAGCAAACATTGATTTTGACTGTATAGTGGTGAGCAGTAATAACTAAACATTTAATTTGTATCAATACCAAAATAGACAATACATTTATCTGTTTGTATACCATATGTTTTAAAGCTTGATATTAAAAGCCAGAGATTCAAATAAATGTATGTTTATTTTGGCTCACGATTGTACTTGCTGTAGTCTTAGTCTTAATACAGTCGAATTAGTTCATCCGAGGGAGTCTTTAAAGTACTGTTCTACCTTTGCACGGTTTATTTAACATCTGGCAGACATAATAACACTTCAGAGTGCGGGATAATGACCTAATGTCATTTATGATTCACGTATTTATCAATTGTATACATTCATAGGCAACAGTAAGGCTACGACCATATACATCTCCGAACCATTACATCTAATTTCTAAAGCATTTGGGATATTAATATATAATTGCAATGATTCGCTTGTGTCTGACACACATTCAGACGTGTATGTATATATAACTGTCTTAATAGCGTAATGCATAGTGCGCAGAATTTCGGTGTGAGTATCCTGGGTTCGAGTCCTCGGAGTGCCACATTTATTTGTTGATTTCATTAATCGAGTTTAGATGTGAAGTTGGTTGGTGTAAAAAACATAATAATAGTTAGTTAGATAAAATAGGAATTCAAAGGCTATCAACCCTTCTGGATTATTAAGCCAGCACACTGTAAGTCAAGAATAGCATCAGGACTGGAGCCCATTTTCGAGAACTCTAGTCCATTGTGTGTGTATGTTATAATATTCATGACTGTATTTCTGACTGTGATAACTCTTCTCTCTCTCTCTCTCTCTCTCTCTCTCTCTCTCTCTCAGTAGCTCCCACGTGCCCATCTGCCCCACACATACCACCCTCGGAGAAAGAGTTAATGGGTATATATCTCCTCCCCTCCCTAAACCCTCCGACTCCCCCCCCCCCCACCCCGCCCTTGTCTGTCTCTCTCATTTTCCGCCCCTCAGCCTCCACTTCCGGTCCTCTGTGCCGACCGGACATGTGGCACCTGGGGGGGGGGGGGGGTTCCAGGTACATAGGAAAGGTCTCCACACGGCCTATATACTAATGCGCTCTGGTCTAGGTTGGAGTGTGTAAAGTTATTTCAGCATTGTCTCTTAACTTCGCAAAATCCTGGTCTTAGTATTTATTTATTTATTTATCTATATATTTATTTGGTTATCTTCTAAAGGACTCCATAGGCTACCAACCCTTTGGGAATATTTAGCCAGCATTAATTCAGGAAGATATCATGACCGGAGCCTCTTTTCGAGAACTTCAGTCCCCCCTTAATATGCATAAAGTTGTCAGTATATACAGTAATTAGTTAGTTAAAATACGACTTTAGATGCCATCAACCCTTCTGGATTATTAAGCCAGCACACTGTAAATAAAAAATAGCGTTAGGACTAGAGTCCATTATCGAGAACTCCAGCCCCTCGTGCTCAGCATAATACTGTAGTTAAAATAGGACTTCAGAAGCTATTAACCATTCTGGATTATTAAGTCAGCACACTGCTAGTCAAGAATAGCGTCAGGACTGGAGCCCCTTTTTGAGAAATCCAGTCCATTCCTCAGCATGCTACAGTTTTTATACTTTCATCCGGGCTCGAACTACCAACAGCCATTATCAGTTCGAATCTTGTAACCTTTAAACCCAAATTCGGAAGCATTTGGGCGATAATAAAGCATTGCATTGTTTCGTTTGCGTTCGATATTGATTCAAATGGGCCACATCGCTAAATCACACAAAGGACTGGGATTCTAGAAAAGGGGCTCCAGTCCCTGACGCTATTCATGACTTTTCGGTAGAAAAATGTCTCGGCCGAAATCTGGTTCCTGCTAATGTATAGGCTCACCATCACCATCACCACCAATGTATAGGCTCACCATCACCATCAATGTATAGGCTCACCATCACCATCACCACCAATGTATAGGCTCACCATCACCATCAATGTATAGGCTCACCATCACCATCACCACCAATGTATAGGCTCACTATCACCATCACCACCAATGTATAGGCTCACCATCACCATCACCACCAATGTATAGGCTCACCATCACCATCACCACCAATGTATAGGCTCACTATCACCATCACCACCAATGTATAGGCTCACTATCACCATCACCACCACCAATGTATAGGCTCACCATCACCATCACCACCAATGTATAGGCTCACTATCACCATCACCACCAATGTATAGGCTCATCACCATCACCATCACCACCAATGTATAGGCTCACCATCACCATCACCACCAATGTATAGGCTCACTATCACCATCACCACCAATGTATAGGCTCACTATCACCATCACCACCAATGTATAGGCTCACCATCACCATCACCACCAATGTATAGGCTCACTATCACCATCACCACCAATGTATAGGCTCACCATCACCATCACCACCAATGTATAGGCTCACCATCACCACCAATGTATAGGCTCACTATCACCATCACCACCAATGTATAGGCTCACCATCACCATCACCACCAATGTATAGGCTCACCATCACCACCAATGTATAGGCTCACTATCACCATCACCACCAATGTATAGGCTCACTATCACCATCACCACCAATGTATAGGCTCACTATCACCATCACCACCAATGTATAGGCTCACCATCACCATCACCACCAATGTATAGGCTCACCATCACCACCAATGTATAGGCTCACTATCACCATCACCACCAATGTATAGGCTCACCATCACCATCACCACCAATGTATAGGCTCACTATCACCATCACCACCAATGTATAGGCTCACCATCACCATCACCACCAATGTATAGGCTCGCCATCACCATCACCACCAATGTATAGGCTCACTATCACCATCACCACCAATGTATAGGCTCACCATCACCATCACCACCAATGTATAGGCTCACCATCACCACCAATGTATAGGCTCACCATCACCATCACCACCAATGTATAGGCTCACTATCACCATCACCACCAATGTATAGGCTCACTATCACCATCACCACCAATGTATAGGCTCACTATCACCATCACCACCAATTTGCCATCATCACCACCACCACCACTAGTTTGCCACCATCACCATCACCGCCAATTTGCCACCATCACCACTACTTTGCCACCATAACCATCAGCACTAATTTGCCATCATCACCATCACCGCCAATTTGCCACCATCACCACTACTTTTCCACCATAACCATCAGCACTAATTTGCCATCATCACCATCACCACCAATTTGCCACCATCACCACTATTTTGCCACCATAACCATCACCACTAATTTGCCATCATCACCATCACCACCAATTTGCCATCACCGCAAGCACCACCAATTTGTGACCATAGCCTTAAGGGCCTGTTTTTGTTATTTCTGTCCTTTTCTCTCTTTCTCTGGCTTGTATCCATTCGGCCCCATTCAGCCAACTATTTTAAGACGTTTATCCCCATCTAGGTGACGATTTCTTCCTGGCGAGCGATAGCGAGCCAGCATTATATGAAGAAATCCGGCTTCGCCGGGGACATTTTTCTATCGAAAAATGTACAAATTTAGCCTGCTGTCAAACAAAAATAAAAAATATGCTGGTTCGCTACCGCTCACCAGTAAACAATTGACACCTGGATGGGGATAAACGTCTTAAAACAGTAGGCTGAATGGACCCAAATGGATACAAGCCAGAGAAAGATAGAAAAGGACAGAACAAAAGCAGGTCACCCCCCTTAAGTATAAACCCTTTGAACCGCCCGCCGCCTCTCTATAGATGCCACAAAAAATATGAGGAAGGGGGGGGGGGGGGGTGATCCTATCCTTCCGACCTATAAACCCTTTAGTATATAGTAATTGGTTAATTTTTCACCCTGTCACCATAAATGACACTTAAAAAATATATATATCATAAACGTTCATTAAGATAACTTAACTTCATTAAACGTAAAGTTAAGGGGAGGTTTTTAGTTTGTTTCCTACTCTTCCATCAACCTTAAAATTTCACCCCCTTGACCCCCTTTCAAGATAAATTTGTACATTTTTCGGTAGAAAAATTTCCCGGCCGAAGGCCGGTTACTCTTAAATTACAGGCTCGCTATCGCTCGCCAGGATAAAATCGACACCTAAATGGCACGAAAGGTCTTAAAATTGACAGAAATGGGTTGAAAGTTCTTAAAATCGTCAAAATAATGGGGCAAACATCAAAATTAGAAAAACAATGGGGCTAAACATGTGGGAGAAAGGAGTCCAGAAAAAAATCCCTCAAGTGGATATCTCCCCTTAATGTGAACCAGTTGTCCCATATTCCCCGCACGCCAAAGGGTTTCCACCTCATCCTAACCCTATCCTCCCCTCCTTCCTTCCTCTCCCTCCTAAGCTGCTATTGTTCGTCTTGATGGGAGGAAAAAAACGCCTGTCATATGGGCTCCATTCTTGGGGGTCTCTCCTTTTTCCGCTCCCATGTGATTACTGTTCTTTGGAGCAAGGAAGAAAGAGAGGACAAATATTACAAAAAATGGTATATGAAGCAAAAAAAAAACCCGTGACGTGGGTTTAGTGCTTTGTGATTGTGTTTACATCGCTTATTACCCAGATGAATCGAGGGGGACGGGGATGAAAATGGCAGGCCTTAACCCCTTCTGTACCGTTGACGTCCATTTAACTTTATCCGAGCTATATTTAGACGATCTGTGCAGTTTAAGAATGATCTGTGGTGGCGAAAAGGGTTAAGTGAGATAGTTCGAAGCCTGTTAATCGCTGGAGGACCTTTGTAAACTGAATAAAATCATCTAATAGTAACAAAAATAAAGTACAAAAGACGTCGCCAGTACAACAAGGGGTTAACCCGTTCAGTACCGGTGCCGTCCTTTTAACTTGTCTTCTGGCTACTATTAGACGATTTTATTCAGCTTAAAAAGGTGCCTCCAGCAATTAACAGGCTTCAAACTATCTCACTTAAGGGGGGTAACCTGCGTTTTGTTATTTCTGTCCCTTTCTCTCTTTCGCTGGCTTGTATCCATTCGGCCCCATTCAGCCTACTATTTTAAGACGTTTATCTCCATCTAGGTGTTCATTTCTTCCTGGCGAGCGATAGCGAGCCAGCATTATATGAAGAAATCCGGCTTCGCCGGAGACATTTTTCTATCGAAAAATGTACAAATTTAGCCTGCTGTCAAACAAAAATAAAAAATATGCTGGCTCGCTACCGCTCACCAGTAAAAAAATTACACCTGGATGGGGATAAACGTCTTAAAACAGTAGGCTGAATGGGGCCAAATAGATACAAGCCAGAGAAAGATGGAAAAGGACAGAGCAAAAACAGGTCACCCCCCTTAACCCTTTCTACCACCACAGATCCTTCATAAACTTCACAAAATCGTCTAAATATAGCTAAAATAGAATTAATAAGACGTCGCCGGAACAGAAGGGGTTAAGGGGGTAAGAAGGAGATGCACAGTATATAGTGGCGGGGAAATTTGTTTGGTATTGTTCACCTGTTTGGTATTGTTCACCTGTTTGGTATTGTTCACCTGTTCGCGGCGTCATGTAAGTGGAAATAAATAAATAAATTGATTCATAATTTTGACTCATGCTATTTAACCCTTTCTGTACCGGTGACATCCTTTTCATCATATTCTGAGAGGGATATGAATGAGAGGGATGCTATGAATGAAAGGGGTATGAATGAGAAAGGGTATGAATGAGAAAGGGTATGAATGAGAGGGGTATGACTGAGAAAGGATATGAATGAGAAAGGGTATGAATGAGAGGGGTATTAATGAGAAAGGATATGAATGAGAAAGGGTATGAATGAGAGGGGTATGAATGAGAAAAGGTATGAATGAGAAAGGGTAAGAATGAGAGGTTTAAATGAGAAAAGGTATGAATGAGGGGGGTAAGAATGAGAAAAGGTATGAATGAGAAAGGGTATGAATGAGAGGGGTATGAATGAGAAAAGGTATGAATGAGAGGGGTATGAATGAGAAAGGGTATGAATGAGAGGGGTATGAATGAGAAAAGGTATGAATGAGAGGGGTAAGAATGAGAAAAGGTATGAATGAGAAAGGGTATAAATGAGAGGGGTATGAATGAGAAAAGGTATGAATGAGAAAGGGTAAGAATGAGAGGTTTAAATGAGAAAAGGTATGAATGAGAGGGGTATGAATGAGAAAAGGTATGAATGAGAAAAGGTATGAATGAGAGGGGTATGAATGAGAAAAGGTATGAATGAGAAAGGGTATGAATGAGAGGGGTATGAATGAGAAAGGGTATGAATGAGAGGGGTATGAATGAGAAAAGGTATGAATGAGAAAGGGTAAGAATGAGAGGTTTAAATGAGAAAAGGTATGAATGAGGGGGTAAGAATGAGAAAGGGTATGAATGAGAGGGGTATGAATGAGAAAAGGTATGAATGAGAAAGGGTATGAATGAGAGGGGTATGAATGAGAAAAGGTATGAATGAGAAAGGGTATGAATGAGAGGGGTATGAATGAGAAAGATTATGAATGAGAGAGGTATAAATGAGAAAGGGTATGAATGAGAGGGGTATGAATGAGAAAGGTTATGAATGAGAGAGGTACCGGTATGAATGAGAGAGGTACCGGTATGAATGAGAGGGGTATTAATGAGAGGACTATGAATGATTGGGGCTTAAGTGATAAGGATATGAATGAGAGGGGTATAAGTAAGAGGGATAAAACTCCGAGGGGCCTGAATGACAAGGATATCAATGAGAAGATGTATGAATGAGAAGATGTATGAATGAGAAGGGTATGAATGAAAGGGTGTATGCATGCTAGTAGTATGAATTAGAGGGGCTATGAATTAGAGGGGCTATGAATGAAAGGGGTATGATTGATAAAGGTATGAGTGAGAGAGGTATGAATGAAAGGGGTATGATTGATAAAGGTATGAGTGAGAGAGGTATGAGTGAGAGAGGTATGAATGAAAGGGGTATGATTGATAAAGGTATGAGTGAGAGGGGTTATGAATGAAAGGGGTATGATTGATAAAGGTATGAGTGAGAGGGGCTATGAATGAAAGGGGTATGATTGATAAAGGTATGAGTGAGAGAGGTATGAATGAAAGGGGTATGATTGATAAAGGTATGAGTGAGAGGTATGAATGAAAGGGGTATGATTGTTAAAGGTATGAGTGAGAGGGGTTATGAATGAAAGGGGTATGATTGATAAAGGTATGAGTGAGAGGGGCTATGAATGAAAGGGGTATGATTGATAAAGGTATGAGTGAGAGGTATGAATGAAAGGGGTATGATTGATAAAGGTATGAGTGAGAGAGGTATGAATGAAAGGGGTATGATTGTTAAAGGTATGAGTGAGAGGGGTTATGAATGAAAGGGGTATGATTGATAAAGGTATGAGTGAGAGGGGCTATGAATGAAAGGGGTATGATTGATAAAGGTATGAGTGAGAGGGGCTATGAATGAAAGGGGTATGATTGATAAAGGTATGAGTGAGAGAGGTATGAATGAAAGGGGTATGATTGATAAAGGTATGAGTGAGAGAGGTATGAATGAAAGGGGTATGATTGATAAAGGTATGAGTGAGAGGGGTTATGAATGAAAGGGGTATGATTGATAAAGGTATGAGTGAGAGGGGCTATGAATGAAAGGGGTATGATTGATAAAGGTATGAGTGAGAGGGGCTATGAATGAAAGGGGTATGATTGATAAAGGTATGAATGAGAGGGATAAGAAAGAGAAGAGTAAGAAAGAGAGGGATATGAAAGAAAGGGGATTGAAGGACAAAATATGAATGATACTAGGTGTATGTATGAGAGGAATATGAATGATTGGGGGTAAGAATGATAGGGATATGAATGAGAGGGGTGTAAACGATAGAGGTAGTAATGATAAAGCTATATGAATGAGAGGGCGATGAATGAAACAAAATATGAATGACAGAGATATGAATGAGATGATGAATAAAGAAGGTTGAACATAAGCAGCATATGAGAGGGATATGCATGAATAGAGGATGGGTAGAAAAAGGATATAAACGAAAACAAATTATTAACAAGGATATTCCTCCTAACATTACAGGCTCGCTATCGCTCACCAGGATAAAAATAATCGACATCTAAATGTCACAAAAGGTCATAAAATTGCCAAACTCATGGAACGAACGTCTTATAATCTAAACACTGATGGGACTAAACATGAGGGAGAAGGGGGTCCGGAAAAAGCAACTACCTCCCCCTTCAGAATGAATGGGTGGATTAGCCTAGTGATGAACGGGGTGGGCATGAGGAGAAGGATAATTTAAGGGGAGATTTCCACTTGAGGGATTATTTTCGTGACTCCTTTCTCCCTCATGTTTAGCCCCATTGATTTTGAGCTTTTAAGACGTTCGCCCCATTAGTTTGGCGATTTTAAAAGCTTTCGCCCCATTTCTGTCAAATTTAAGACCTTCGTGCCATTTAGGTGTCGATTTTTCCTGGCGAGCGATAGCGAGCCTGTAATTTAAAAGGAAACGGCCTTCGGCCGGGACATTTTTCTACCGAAAAATGTACAAATTTATCTTGAAAGGGGGTCAAGGGGGTGTAATTTAAAGCTTGCTGGAAGTCTAAGAAACACACTAAAAACCTCCCCTTAAGCCTTTTATATTTCGAGGAAGCACATTCCATACTATTTTGGCTATGATAAAACGATATTATTAAGTGTAGGAAGGATCTGTGAAACTTGAAATGGGTTAATTGAGATCCTTTTTACCTCTAATTGCTCAATATTCTTCCTAAACTGCTTAATCGTCCCAAGTTAATCAAAACAAACCGTTGAAACGCGTCATAATCCTAAAATGTTACATACTTACATATTGGTCGAGTTACGAACGACAAGGTTAAACAAGAGGATTACGAACAAAGGAATACGAACAAAGGGATCGTAAACACAAATATTACGAACAAAAAGGTATTATGAACAAAAGGAATATGAACAAATGTATCCTAAACAAACAGATGGTGAACAAGAAGGGTTATAAAAAGGATTGGCATTAATAGGATCAATTAATAGGTCTATGACGTGGATAAGATATGTTATGTTTTGAAGTAAATTGTCGACAAAACATATGAATTAATTTATTTGTGATACCGAGTCGAGAGCTAAAAAAAAATCATTATGGAAATTATATGTGGCCAAATATTGCTTGTGAATGAAAAAGACGCGGAAGAAAATTATATGGGGGTGAAAATTATATGGGGGTGAAAATTATATGGGGGTGAAAATTATATGGGGGTGAAAATTATATGGGGGTGAAAATTATATGGGAGTGAAAATTATATGGGGGTGAAAATTATATGGGGGTGAAAATTCCATGTGTGCGAGGAAGAGTTTTGGCCCAACATTACTTTTAGGTGACAAAAATATAACAAAACTTATTATATACAGTATATATTATATAATTGAACAGGAGTCATATAGGGATACAGAGCAAAAGTATAATCTTAATATTCTGTTCTCGGGTGTACGCAGTTGGGTGAGCAGTGGTTATAATACAATACATTAAGGAGGGTGACCTGTTTTTGTTCTGTCCTTTTCTATCTTTCTCTGCCTTGTACCCATTTGGCCCCATTCAGCCTACTGTTTTAAGACGTTTATCCCCATCCAGGTGTCAATTTTTTACTGGTGAGCGGTAGCGAGCCAGCATGTTTTTTATTTTTGTTTGACAGCAGGCTAAATTTGTACATTTTTCGATAGAAAAATTTCTCCGGCGAAGCCGGATTTCTTCATATAATGCTGGCTCGCTATCGCTCGCCAGGAAGAAATCGACACCTAGATGGGATTAACCGTCTTAAAATAGTTGGCTGTATGGGGCCGAATGGATACAAGCCAGAGAAAGAGAGAAAAGGACAGAAATAACAAAAAGCAGGTCACCCCCCTTAAGAGTCGGAAGTATTTTTTGTATCATATCTGCATGTTTACTAACCTGCAAGTTACTATCGCAACAAACAAACATGGTTTCAATCACAAATGTTGCAGGGTTGGGTGTGAGGTGTTTTATCCAGCAAATGGGATTGGGATACTTCCAAACGGTGACAATTGTTTGTCAACTATATTTTTGGTGTCACAAAAACCATGGCAAAATATTTAGACCTGATCCACAACTTGTGTAGATTTGGTAGGTCCTATTACGTGTTATTATTATATAGAAACAAATATAAATAAATAACGTAGATATATACATAAATAATTATATATAAGATTGGTGCCTTTTTCATAGCTCATAGGTATAACTAAGATGAACAAAATAGGGCAACACATCAAAATTGTCTTAGCCCACGTCATACATTCCCCCTAAGCCTACCGCACTTCGTCGCCGGCCAAAAGAGGAATGCGTAGAAGGAAAATACTCTTCCTAGTCCCGGCTTCTCGAAATTTGGCGAATAAACACTCCTTCTAAAGACAGCTTCACATTAAGGGGAGATCTCCACTTGAGGGATTTTTTTCTTGACCCCTTTCTCCCTCATGTTTAGCCCCATTGCTTTTGATATTATAAAACGTTTGCCCCATTAGTTTAGCGATTTTGAGAACTTTCACCCCATATTAAGACCTTTTGTGCAATTCAGGTGTCGATTTTATCCTGGCGAGCGATAGCGAACCTGTAATTTAAGAGGAACCGGCCTTCGGCCGGGACATTTTTCTACCGAAAAATGTACAAATTTATCTTGAAAAGGACTCAAGGGGGTGTTATTTTAAGCTTGATGGAGGTCTAGGGAACAAACTAAATACCTCCCCTTAAAGCTTTGCCGTCAATATCTTTGGCAACTCCATTTTGCCTGTTTCTGGAGTAATCTTGTATAAACATTCTGTCAACTAAAATAGTCTAATTTCAGTCTAGTTGCCGAAACCAGTTCCATGTACAGGTACACCAGAAATTCCGTCATCAAAAAATAATGCTGTCAGTCACAAGCTTTCTGAAGAAAAAAAAAAAACCCTGCTCCCGTGAATCCGTCTTAAGCCTCCGAGGGACATTATGTTTGTCTAGCCTCATTACCAACCCTCCCGGAAAATATGGCACAGAAATAATTGATAGGCTCGTCGGACACAGAGCTGGGAAGGGTTGGTATGGAAGGGGTCACAGTCGACCGTCATACTGGATGCCTCCTATTTAAGGGGAGGCTTGGTTTTTGTGGACTCCCTTCTCCCTAATGTTTAGCACCATTACCTTGGCGATTTTAAGACCTTTTGTGACATTTAGGTGTCGTTTTTTTCCTGGCGAGCGAGAGCGAGCCTATAATTTAGGAGGAATCAGCCTTCAGCCGGGATATTTAATTATCTATTATTTAAAGCTTGATGGAGGTCTTGGGAGGAAACTAAAATCAATAATTAAATAAATAAATTAACAAATCAATACAAACAAATCCATATCTCCCCTCAACAGTAGCTGCTGGTATCGACTAAAACTGTATGTACAATCGCGCTAATAAGTGATGTCTCGGCACCAAGTATGTTTTGTTCAATAAATAGTATCAGCAATATCTAAACTTCATTTCTTGATATCGAGTGAAATATACAAACATGTTCCTACACTTACCCACTCTATTCAACATCTGACAGACATTAATACAGCACAGAGCAAGCCAAACGTAATTCGGGACATGACTTATTAGCGCGACCGTACATTTAGAGTATGAGGGCCTATGTGTTTTGTGAATAATATCAAAGTGACCGTAAACATTAATCAATCAATAAATACATAGCAGTAGATGTCTCTGGTAATATGATAAGTGTAATTTAAAAAGGTTGATTTTACATTATAAATATTATGTAGTGTTAAAAAAAAAAACACACATGTAGTTTGAAATTTATAGAATAGGCAAAGACAAAGTATAGAATGCATGCAATAAGTAAATACACGAATACAATTATAAATGAACTATAGAACCCAAGATAAGCGATACAACAACACGGGGCAGAGGAACAGGTAGCAGCAGATTTGGGTCAAAATCTGTTATTTCTAACCCCTCCATTTAACCCCTCTTCCCCCTCCCGATGCCGCCAATTTATCGTCTATTTTCCCCCGTGTTTGCTGAGTGTAATCGGATGACACTGGGAGGGGAGGGGGAGGAGAAGGGAGGGGAGGGGAGGGGAGGGGAGGGGAGGGGGTGGTGGATCCTACAACAGAAGGGTAAAGGGGCAAATGTATTCAGAGAATTCCAATACTTTTGATGTTTTCGTGTTTTTTTTGTTTTCTTATTAACAGATACTCTATTGCATATCTTGCGCTCCGTACCGCCTACCTATCAAACCTGTAATTGCTAGCCGAGGTTTAAATTAGAACATAAATAGATGGGATTACGGAAATGAGCCGAATAACCAACACTAGATTAATCCCTTTCACATCTAACCCTAAACCACTGCACCTTATTTAGTATATATTATATAGTATTGCTATAATGATACTATGAAAATAATAACATATATACAAATAAATAAATAAATATAAAATATTAATAAAACTAATGAGAAAAAAACCTAAATCATAAAAACTGGTCTTCTCCCACTCCTTGTCAGTCACGGGTTGTAAAGTGCAGAGTCCCCCCCCCCCCCCTCACCGCCCGACATAACTCACGGGATCAGGAAAGTACCGGTAATAATAATAATGGCATACCTTCATCGGCCCGCATTATCCACAAGTTTGGAGGGATTCGTGTACTAGGGATTTTTTTTTGTTTGTTTTTTGTTTGTTTTTTTGCCAGGACTATCACGGTACTTCATTCTAGCCTAGGATAGATCATACTCGAAAACGAAGAGCTTTGTATGTTGTAACGGCACAACAGTTTTGCCTCTTTCCCGAGTCATCTTCAGAAACAAATACTCTTGAAAATGTTGTATCACTAAAATATAAAACCTTGTTTTTTCCGTCATGTGAGTATAATTTCTGCATGCAAGTATTCGCTATATTGTGATTAGGCCTATCAATCACAATATTATCAATCACAAACAAATAAATAAAATAAAAATAATAATAATATAATACGTATCCACCTATCCAAACTTCGGAAATATGGCACCGGACCCGACAAGTGATTTTACCAGACTTGGCAAACATTAATTTCTGAGGACGTGGGATTCTTTACCGTTCACGTAGCGGTATTGTCACTCGGAGGGCGAATTTCGGAAGGGTAAGGGATTTGGGGGACTCGATACTTATTAATTTGTGTGTAACCCAAGATTATCGGCATTGTCGTTTGAAGGCGAATTTTGGAAGGTCGAGTGATTTCTTTGAGGCTTGATATTGATTATTTTTTAGAAGAGATTCAGGGCATTTCAAATTTCAGGACGAGATTTTGGGATGTAGGCGATTTATTTTTAAGTCTGTTAATTATTTGCGTATCTTATAGTGTGTTTTAATCTTCAAGTCTTTAAATAGCAAGGTGGTTGACACACCCTGTTCCAAAAAAGTAATAATAATAATAATAATAATCGTCTGGTTACTTATATAGCGCCCGTATCTCCTCCTTCGAGGATTCACAAGCGCTTGGCTTTCTTTAGTCTACCAGAGACCATTACCCATCCCCCTTGCTCATGGGGAGATGGTAACCGCCGGCTATATCCCAGAAAAACTTTTCAATCTGAGCGGGGATTGAACGCGAGACCTTCAAGATGGGAATCAGGCACGCTATCAACTGAGGCTGGCCAGAAATCGTGAATCCTAACCTCTGTAACTCATAAATGGTTAGTGCAAATGGGCTGTACATTTCCACACATATTCCTTGGCCGACCCTTCCCAAATGGTAGAAATACAGTATGAGCTCGATTACTTTAATCGTGTGTGAGTTATAGAGGTTAATGCTGAAGAGTTTGGGCCTACTTACTTTGAATAGGGTATAACAGAGTAATGGAAAGAAGTATCGAAAGCAGTTTAAAGCAATATGCAAACAAGCAACTAATAATAATAATGGAGGCTCACGTAATTGTATTAGCCCGTTTAAGACGATGATAACCTTTATTTTTAATTCTGGCCATCATTATTGACCATTTCTTATTGCAATAAAAAAACCTATGACAATCAGATTATTAATGGAGATACTTTTTATGTTCTTCGTTTGTATAGATAATTTTCAAAGCTCAATGAAGTCGTCTAGTGTTACCCTGAATACAATGAAAATACCACCATCGTCATGAAAGGGTGAATAATCTTTGCCAGACATATACAATACATACAGGAAAGACCTTACTATACCCTGTTCCAAATAGGTAGGCCAGAAGTCGTGAACTGTGAATCGGGTCTGAATTCATATTAGACATTGATGCGCGTTTCGCTGTATTTATATAATGCACCTGATAACATGAGGACGGTTTTCGCTTATTGTTTGTGATTGTATTCAACTTAGTGCTACCTCGCGAATGTGGTAACAAGTATATAGCAAGGTATTAAATATGTGTGTGTGTGTGTTTGTTTGGGTGTGTGTGTGTGTGTATGTGTGTGTGTGGGTGAGTGTGTGTGTGTGTGTGTGTGTGTGTGTGTGTGTGTGTGTTTGAGAGTGTGTGTATGAGTGCTTGTGTGTGTGTGTTTGAGAGTGTGTGTGTGTGTGTGTGTGTTTCATTCCAAGAAATGTAACACCTTACGCGCATTGGAATCGGCAAATAAACAGAAGGTGGATTTTAATTGGCGGCTCAATTCTTACAAGACCCGTATTCCTACACAGACCCCATCATTCTCGATGGTAGGGCCTAATTGCAATTACAACTATAGTCAGTTTTGTTTCCAGCTGAGGGTAAATCGAATTCCTTAGAAGCTTGATTCTCGATATTTAATGGACCAATATAAAACTACTATGTCTCTGCAGCATATTAATAATAACTATTTTTCATAATTAGCAACATATTTCATAATTAACAACATATTCCGCTACAAAATCTTCGTAACTGGATAATCAAGATGAAGACCATGCAATATACCGTCAGCTGAAGAAACAGATTATCCTGGATCATATTGACTGGCCAAGTATACAACAAAACTATAATAATTACTCCCGACAATGATAAGAGATGTGTCTAGGAATACAGGCCTAAATCTTCCAACACACAAGTACCTAGACCAATATTGCCGGAACATTATGTAAAACTTCGCTCCTGTGACTCAAACTAAACCCTAAAGTATATACCCTACCCCTTAACCCCTTCCATACCGGCGACGTGTTTTGTTTTTTTATTTGATTGCAACTACATTTAGACAATTGTATTCAGCTTAGGAAGGTCGTCTACCAATTTTAAGGCTACAAACAATATCAGTTAATCCTTTTAGCTACCACATATCTTTCCTAAGCTTCATAAAATTGTCTGAATATAACTGAAATCAAATAAATAATACGTCGCCGGTATAGAAGGGGTTAAACTCGATCATTCATCACCCCCCCCCCCCCCCTGCACATCCTACACTGCACCACCAATTATGTCATCATCTCATTTCACCTACAATTTCCTCATCCGTAACTTCATTTCCTTTAGCACAATCAATCCGTCTACTTCGCACTATGTCTGTCTGTCTGTCTGTCTGTTGGGGTGTCTGTCTTCCTTCTGTGTGTACTGCATGCGAGTCTGTCTGTCTGTTTGTTACTTCATTCATAAATTTGTGCATACATTTATCATCGGTTATACGCAACCAAAAATATAGCAATGATGGCTACGAAATAATATCTCTAGCTCTCTATCTCTATATATATATATAAACATCTTTATGATTCAAACTCAAGTCCTTCGGATGCTAGGTCAAAGCTACGACCACCGCACCATCATGTCCACGAGTCCACGAGAGAGGAAGCTTATAGATGTTCATATTACTATCTATTTCAAACTGTCTCAGGAACGACTGATTTTTTTTTTTATTTCACCTGATCCCTATATACGAAAGGCTTTTTACCTCTCTCCATACTATATTCGGGTGTAATAACTCAGTTTAATTTTTACCCAAATATACTCGATGTAAACGAATAAGTTTATGCATGGAAAGGTTCCCTGTGAAATCATACTATAAAGTCTTTCTTGGGATTCAAACCCAGACGCATCACCTGACTCCCATATCATAGTTTTTTCGCCTATCAGGCTAAAGCCTTGATAACTATTATATATATATATATATATATATATATATATATATATATATATATATATATATATATATAATGTTATGCTATCAATGATGGATGGGAATGTAAGTAGGGTAACTAAAAGGTAGAAATTGTCTGACAAAGCAGAGCCAGGATTGTAGTTAAATAGTCGAGATAAAAGACAACATTAATATAATACTATGACTCTACTACTTGGTGCAAAATTCAGGACCACTTAACAAACTTTCTGTGAATTTTACCGGAAGTAAAAATAGTGTTGTACGATTATATAATGTCCTTTCCCATTACATTTTAATAGCTGGGATGGGGTTGCCTTACATTAATTGGAGTCATAAAATATACCCCAATTATCACTACAATCATCACCGCAACTCTCACCATTATCATTAATAAAACAATTTTCTCCGGCTTTAAAAACTTCAACTCCTTATATTTATGTTCCTCTTTCCGACATGCCCCCCCCCCCCTATCTCCTTCACTCTCACACACACACTCACTCTCTCTCTCTCTCTTCTAACCTACTTACCCCCATCTTTCCCTTTGATCTTACCCTCCATCCACCATAATATTGTGGACTTCTTTCCTCTTCCCCTTTCTTCCCTTTTCTCTTAGCCCTTCCTCTTTTCTTATAGTTTCCTTTTCTGTTTCTCGTCCTTCATTGCACACTCCTTATCCTATATACTTCATTGCACACTCCTTATCCTATACACTTCATTGCACACTCCTTATCCTATACACTTCATTGCACACTCCTTATCCTATACACTTCATTGCACACTCCTTATCCTATATACTTCATTGCACACTCCTTATCCTATACACTTCATTGCACACTCCTTATCCTATACACTTCATTGCACACTCCTTATCCTATACACTTCATTGCACACTCCTTATCCTATACACTTCATTGCACACTCCTTATCCTATACACTTCATTGCACACTCCTTATCCTATACACTTCATTGCACACTCCTTATCCTATATACTTCATTGCACACTCCTTATCCTATACACTTCATTGCACACTCCTTATCCTATACACTTCATTGCACACTCCTTATCCTATATACTTCATTGCACACTCCTTATCCTATACACTTCATTGCACACTCCTTATCCTATACACTTCATTGCACACTCCTTATCCTATACACTTCATTGCACACTCCTTATCCTATACACTTCATTGCACACTCCTTATCCTATACACTTCATTGCACACTCCTTATCCTATACACTTCATTGCACACTCCTTATCCTATATACTTCATTGCACACTCCTTATCCTATACACTTCATTGCACACTCCTTATCCTATACACTTCATTGCACACTCCTTATCCTATACACTTCATTGCACACTCCTTATCCTATACACTTCATTGCACACTCCTTATCCTATACACTTCATTGCACACTCCTTATCCTATACACTTCATTGCACACTCCTTATCCTATACACTTCATTGCACACTCCTTATCCTATATACTTCCCTAATTGATCTGTTTTGCTTAACCTGCATCTATTTTCTACATATGTTTTTTTCTTCTCCTGTTACTTTCCCTATTTTCCTTTCCTCTTGCTATGCTTTCCTGTTTTATTTTACTTTCCTCTTTACAATTTTTTATCTTTCGCTTTATAATGATTTGTTTTCCCTCTTATTCTGTCCTATGTCTTTACTATTTCCTTTCCCATTTGTGTTGTGTAATTTATATATCCTCCTAGCGCGCCTCTCTCTCTCTCTCTCTCTCTCTCTCTCTCTCTCTCTCTCTCTCTCTCTCTCTCTCTCTTTCTCTCTCTCTCTCTCTCTCTCTCTCTCCCCCCCCCCCCGATGATACCCAGGTAGCGACATACATGGTTCACGGGCGGCTGGGCGCGGGTCGAGGGCGGGACAAAGGTGGATTATTGATATCAAATAGGAGAGGAAGGGGGCGTAAAGGCTTGTTCCTGAGGTGAGGGCGTCGTGGGGTAGGGTAGGGGATAGGAGCGGTAAAGGCTTGTTTCTGAGGTGAGGGGGTGGGGGTGAGGGAAGGGGAAGGGAGTGGGGAGATAGGGGGTGACGAGCCTAATAGGAGAGAGGAGGGGGCTAAAGGCTTGTTCCTGAGGTGAGGGGGGTTGAGGGAGTGGGGAGAGGGGGGGTGAGCCTAATAGGAGAGGAGGGGGGTAAAGGCTTGTTTCTGAGGTGAGGGGGGAGGGAAGGGGTAGGAAGAGGGTCGAGGAGGGTGACGAGCCTAATTGGGGGGGGGGGAAGGGGGTTACGAGCCTAAAGGCTAAACATGTGGGAGAATAGGGTCCAGAACAAGCAACTACATCCCCCTTAATGCTTGGTGTCCAGTCTAGGGTAAGGCGAGGATAAAGGGCACCGTAGAAGGGGCAGAAGAGGACTTATACATACCCCCTTCAGGTCCTCTTATATAATACCGTTACCTATAATGTCACGGGGATCAGCTTATTGTAGGGTAGGTATGGGTGGTTCTTGGGTAGCTTTGATAGGAATACAATAGATATTAATAAAGATTATGCGATTAACACAAAATATTAGATAGATAGGTAGATAGATAGAATACAAACATTATTACTTAATGTTATACGATTAAAATACACTAATAGATAGTAGGATAGCTATAACATGACGTATTAAAATACACTAATAGATAGTAGGATAGCTATAACATGACGTATTAAAATACACTAATAGATAGTAGGATAGCTATAACATGACGTATTAAAATACACTAATAGATAGTAGGATAGCTATAACATGACGTATTAAAATACACTAATAGATAGTAGGATAGCTATAACATGACGTATTAAAATACACTAATAGATAGTAGGATAGCTATAACATGACGTATTAAAATACACTAATAGATAGTAGGATAGCTATAACATGACGTATTAAAATACACTAATAGATAGTAGGATAGCTATAACATGACGTATTAAAATACACTAATAGATAGTAGGATAGCTATAACATGACGTATTAAAATACACTAATAGATAGTAGGATAGCTATAACATGACGTATTAAAATACACTAATAGATAGTAGGATAGCTATAACATGACGTATTAAAATACACTAATAGATAGTAGGATAGCTATAACATGACGTATTAAAATACACTAATAGATAGTAGGATAGCTATAACATGACGTATTAAAATACACTAATAGATAGTAGGATAGCTATAACATGACGTATTGCCATTAGTTAATGACTAAATTCTAAGAATATATATTACTGCAAGAAGAGCCTTGTTCCGATTATCAAGTGTTACGGAGCTATTCAGTGTTTGTTCAGGATCACTTGAACGAAATTATATACAATAAATACAGAAGATAAAATATTGCTTCAGATATTTGGCCATGTCCAGTTCTCAGCATTATAAGGTTACACCATATCGAATCTTTAAACCTTTAAAGCCAAGTTATGAAGCATCTGGGCTATAATAAAGCAGTGTATTGTTTGGATGTTCGATGCTGGTTCAGATGGGTGCGTAGCGATTTATGCTCTTGACTGTACATTGTAAGACATAAATCCTGGCCCAATATGAACACTACAGCAGCAAAGAGCACCTCCAAAATGTAAACATTAATGATAAGATTCAATTCAGTTCGGGATAGCTTGAAGACTTGAGACCACGATTTGAGTCCTATTGTACGGTATACATTCGCAGTCATTATTTCTGATTTTTGCAAGCCTCATAAAATAAAAACAAAATTTAAAAAAATCTGAAATACCAAGGGACTGGAGTTCTCGAAAAAGGGGCTCCAGTCCTGACGCTATTCTTGACTTAATGTGTGCTGCCTAAATAATCGCCAAGGGTTGATAGCGTGTGAAGTACTATTTTAACGATATTTTGACCAATCTCAAGTACCGGGTAAATAATCAATTACTAAGGAGTTTCAATTCAATCCAAAACATCTCTGAAAATATATGTATCAGTATCAATAGCCGTGACTGTACAGGGAGGCATTTGGCTTTTTGCGCTGTGTACTATGAACTGTAAAATCGTACCTGTAAATGTGTCCAAGTTTACGGTGCCAACTTCTTTAAAAAAAAAAAATAATAATAAAAAAAAAAAAATAATAATAATAATAATATAACAACTACGAGCAGTGCGCTATACAACTACAGTATATATATATATGTGGAGATAAATAGCTGGTTATTAATTGATATGGTTGTAGTTCCATAAGCATTGGGAATCAAAACAATGATCATATAGTACAAAAGTTACCACGCAGTTCGCTTCTTAAGGGAAGGTGTTTAGTGTGTTTCCCAGACTTCCATCAAGCTTGAAATTACACCCCCTTGACCCCCTTTCAAGATAAATTTGTACATTTTTCGGTAGAAAAATGTACCGGCCGAAGGCCGGTTCCTCTTAAATTACAGGCTCGCTATCGCTCGCCAGGAAAAAAATCGACACCTGAATGGCAGGAAAGGTCTTAAAATTGACAGAAATGGGGCGAATGTTCTTAAAATCGCCAAACTAATGGGGCGACCATCTTAAAATCTCAAAAGCAATGGGGCTAAACATGTGGGAGAAAGGGGTCCAGAAAAAAATCCTTCAAGTCGATATCTCCCCTTAAGCTAACGAATTACATAATTTCCTAATTACAGATGCTATATTAGTTGTAGGTCATATCCAAATATATACATTCTTTAGAATACACCTCTGATCTTATATATAACTCAAGTTATAGCATACGGTCCCAACACACACACACACACACACACACACTGATTAAGTTATAAACAATATGATTTTCTCTATATAAAGAGAAATTTCAAATTATAAGATTTGATAAGATATATACTGTAGGCTATATATACATTATATCATTAACGGTGCGTGTGTGCATTTCTTAACAATTGTGCAAACACAGGTACTGGCATGTGTATACTTACATAAAATGTACAAGTTAAATCGTGCGCGTGTGGTTTTATGCGTCTGGCCGTACATGCGTTTGCGTACTTGCGTGCAGGTGTACGTGTATGCGTGACTGTGATCACATGTGGGTTCGTATGACCTTCCCCAACACAGTGACTATTATGTGATCCCCGCGGCCCCTCATAACCAGTCTCCCAGTAGCGTCAGTGCCAATCACACCCCATCACTGGTTTTCATGTATATAGTTCACGACATTGCCATTAACCCTTTGGCTCTTAATGGTGTGTTCTTAGCTTAGAATATCACGACGTATATATTAAGGGGAGACTGACCGTTTGTTTGGTCTGTTAATTAATGTATTCATATGTTGTTTTAGTTTCCTCGCTAGACCTCCATCAAGCTTAGAAAAACACCCCTAGACCCCCCTTCAAGATAAATTCGTACATTTTTCGGTAGAAAAATGTCCCGGCCGAAGGCCGGTTCCTCCTAAAATTGCAGGATCGCTATCGCTCACCAGGAAATAATCGATACCTAAATGGCACGAAAGGTTCTAAAATTGACAACGAAATGGGGCGAAAGGTGTTAAAATCGCCAAACAAATGGGCCGAACGTCTTATAATCTCAAAAGTAGTGAGGCTAAACATTAGGGAGAAGGGGGTCCAGAGAAACGGTCTGCCTCCCCTTCACCCTTTGACTCTTAGTAGTGTATCCTTAGCTTAGGAATATCACGACATTCGTATTAATCCTTTGATTCGTAGTGGTGTTTCCTGAGCTGAGAATATAATCACGAGTTAGCCAATATAGAGAACATCGTCACGAGTTAGCCAATATAGAGAACATCGTCACGAGTTAGCCAATATAGAGAACATCGTCACGAGTTAGCCAATATAGAGAACATAAAATAGAAGGGGTAAAAACAAACTAATACAATCTGGTAATGATGAAAGAATCCTACACTGAGTTTTTTTTTTTTCTTTTCTTTTCTAATTCGATATTCGGTTGACTAAGGTGAGAATATCGTCACGAGTTAGCCAAGAGAGAACGTTAAGGGGAGGTTTTTAGTTGATTCCCTAGACTTCCATCAAACTTAAAATTACTCCCCCTAGACCCCCTTTCAAGATAAATTTGTACATTTTTCGGTAGAAAAATGTCCCGGCCGAAGGCCGATTCCCCTTAAATTACAGGCTCGCTATCGCTCGCCAGGAAAAAATCGACACCTAAATGGCACGAATGGTCTTAAAATTGACAGAAATGGGGCGAGGGTTCTTAAA
The DNA here is from genome assembly GCA_032716605.1 of Paralithodes platypus. Classification (NCBI taxonomy): domain Eukaryota; kingdom Metazoa; phylum Arthropoda; class Malacostraca; order Decapoda; family Lithodidae; genus Paralithodes; species Paralithodes platypus. The sequence goes on from CM064489.1 coordinate 2,872,062, forward strand.
ATCGCCAAACTAATGGGGCGAACGTCTTAAAATCTCAAAAACAATGGGGCTAAACATGAGGGAGAAAGGGGTCCAGAAAAAAATCCGCCCGGTGGAAATCTCCCCTTAAGTAAAATGAGTGAAAACAAAATATTAAAATCTGGTAATGATGAAAGAATCCTACACGGCGTTTTATTTATTTTTTGTTTTGTATCGATACTCGGGTTGACTATGGAAATCGCGACCCAAATTCCACATACTATTAGAGGATATTAATAAGGACGATGGCCTGCTTGAAGGTAATGTAAGGAAGACAATAGGTGCAGGACAACAGGTATGGGGAAGGGAAGGGTTAGACTCACAAAGGTCATATTCTTAGCCCATGACGCATTCTTTCATTTTAGGTTGGCTAACATCATACAATTTTCCACGGTTAAGAGAGGATATATATATATATATATATACCGGTATATATTGCATTGCATAAGAGAACAGAGATGGGAAAAAGGCGAATATAATTGAACAAAAAAAACACCTAATGGCGTTTTCCTTTCAAGAAAAAAACAAGAAAACTTACATTTAAATTGCTGTGGATTGAAAGTTGGTGTAAATGTATTCTGAGTAAGTGAGCTGCAAAGAGATATGGTTCGGAGTACAATGTAATGTTGACAAACAGACGTTTCGCGATATGGGCGAGTTAAACGGTTAATTGACATCAATACGACGCAGACACAGTAGTTACACATTATATCATTACGTAGGCCTACCACAAAATCTGCTGGAAAGAAATATAAATTGTATGTAACTCTCTCTCTCTCTCTCTCTCTCTCTCTCTCTCTCTCTCTCTCTCTCTCTCTCTCTCTCTCTCTCTCTCTCTCAGCACATACCGTTATAGTACCATAAACCCCCTTCCCCGATCATCCTAAGCCTTCTCCCCAATTACACCGCCCATCCCCCTTTTCTCTCAAGCGGCATCACAAGAACTAGGTTTGCTATTTTGTTTTACCGGATTTTGGTACGCCGCTACGAAATATTTGATATATTTGTCACAAGAACCATTTACACATCCATTTGTATCATAGCTTTGCATTCTGCGGTGATTTATTCGATAATTAACAAGCAAATCATATTGAAGGTAAATTTAAGTGATTACAAATTCAGCCGTCAAGGAGGTGAAGTTTATCATAAAATAATTTCGTTAGAGGATATAAAATTATTTACTCGCATTCTGTGACTCAGATCTCAAAATCTGTCACCATAAATAATACTGCTCGTGTGACACCGCCTTGACACTTCCAATTAGTTTACCCTGAAACTATTAATTAATATTAAACACTTTTCCAATATTCTATTATAATTGACATCCCACAGGCACGAGTATGTCAAAGTCTTAAACTCTAATTCCCTATATTCTCTACTACAGAAACAGGGATATTGGTAAGGTATTTGAAGTTGATATATCTGCCGATAAAAAAAGTGGAACATGTAATATCAGATAACAAGGCCACATGACTAAAATAGCTGAAGAAAGAATGACAAATAATGGTGTAAACAAATAATGGTGTAAACAAACAATGGTGTAAACAAACAATGGTGTAAACAAACAATGGTGTAAACAAACAATGGTGTAAACAAATAATGGTGTAAACAAACAATAGTGTAAACAAATAATGGTGTAAACAAACAATGGTGTAAACAAATAATGGTGTAAACAAATAATGGTGTAAACTAATAATGGTGTAAACAAGTGTCTTAGAAGGTAGAAGTAAACGTGGAAATCTCCCTGAAAACATGGCATGAAGCGATGTGGTTTGTAACAAGGTGTCACATGATAGCCGAGTCCTTTATTGTTAGCACCTATTATTTTATAGGTAAAGATCCAATGATGGTTTACAGTTCACATTACGTCTTTGGAAGGGATAACATGGCCAAAACAAGGTTATTTTGTGATAATTATGTTCTTGTATTCCTCCTCATAATAATATATTCAAGTCTTCAAACACAATTGCTCCGCTTTGACACCCTGGTTTCTATGGGTGTGGCAAGGCGTGACAAAGGCGAAGGATGGAGTAAAAGCATTGGCTAATAATAGGAATGAAAGGAGAAAGTTTGTTAAGGGGGGATGGGCGTATTTTTATGCTTATATATTTATATTTGTATTTCTTTTTTGTTTCCTCCCTAGACCTCCATCAAACTTAAAAACACATCCATTAGATCCCCCTTCTAGATTAAATTGTACATTTTTCGTTAGAAAAATTTCCCGGCCGAAGGCCGGCTACTTCTAAAATTATACTCACTATTGCTCGCTAGGAAAAAAGTCAACACCTAAATGGTACGAAAGGCCTTAACATTGACAAAGAAATGAGGCGAAAGATCTCAAAATCGCTTAACTAAAGGAACGAACGTCTTATAATCACAAAACTTATATGCTAAACATGAGGGAGAAGGGGATCCAAAAAATGCGAGTACTACCTTCCCCCTTAAGGTGCGTCAAGGCGTGAAAAAGGCAAAGGATGGCGTGAGAGCATTGGCTGATGATAGGAATATTGAAAGGAGAAAATTGGTGATGGAAAATGCTTGAAGGTTTCGTGCTTCTATAATTCGGCCCACTCGGAAAGTCAGCACCCTAAATAATTATTGTGGTCATAGAAACATGTGCCAGATGAGGCCACGGGTTACGGAAGCTAGTGATGGGTTGGTACTTGAATGAGTTAAGGGGGTAGGATTGATTTGTTTGGTCTATTAATTTCTGAATTCATCTAGTGTTTAGTTTCTTCGCTAGATCTAAAAAAAAAAAAAAAAAAATTAGACCCCACCTTGAGATAAAATTGTACGATCAAAATATGTTCTGGCAGTTCCTCCTATAATTACAGGCTCGCTATCACTCGCCAGGGAAAAAAATCGACACCTAGATGTAATGAAACGTCCTAATATTAACACAGAAATGGGGTGAAAGGTCTTAAAATCGCCAAACTAATGGAACGAACATCTTATAATCTCGAAACTTATTGGGCTAAACATGAGGGAGACGGGGGGGGGGGGGGGAGACAAAAAACAACAATACCCCCCTGCAAGTCCATTTTATTGGCATATGTACCTGTATTGGGGGAGGGGGGGGGGGATATTCCAGGTTTACCTAGACGACTGACCTACTGACATAACAAATAGTAGTATGAATATATTAGTGAAGCTAGACAACTGACTTAAGGGGAGGTTTCTAATTTGTTCCCTAGACCTCCATCAAGCTTGAAATTACACCCTCTAGACCCTCTTTCAAGCTAAATTTTTACTTTTTTTGGTAGAAAAATTTCCCGGCCGAAGGCCGGTTCCTTTTAAATTACAGGCTCGCTATCGCTCGCCAGGAAAAAAATTACCCCTAAATGACACGAAAGATCTTAAAATTTACAGAAATGGGGCGAAAGTTCCTAAAATCGCCAAACTAATGGGGCGAACGTCTTAAAATCTCAAAATCAATGGGGCTAAACCTGAATGAGAAAGGAGTTCAGTAAAAAAAATCCCTCAAGTGGAAATCTCCCCTTAATGACATATATGCACATTAATATTATAAGTATATTAGTAAAACCTTGATAACCTGTCTAATAATGGGAACTGCTAAATAAATTGTAAATCTCAAATCATCCAATGTCCAAGAATGTCCAAGAATGCATACCGGACAATGCTGGGTTAACCCTTTCTGTACCTGTGACGTCTTTTGGTATTATTATTTCAGCTACACTTCGACAATTGTATTCAGTTTAGGAAGGATGTATGGTAGCTGAAAGGATACATTGAGATAGTCTGTACCCTTTATAATCGGTAGACGTCCTTCCTACGCTGAATAATACCGTCTATAAGTGGCCAGAATATAATGAAAAAAGTATGTTAGCGGTACTGTATGGGGTTAAATGTCGGTCAGAGCAGGAGGGGTAAGAGGGAATGGGGGGGGGGGTGAAGGAAAGGGAGGAGGTAGGAAGGGGGGGGGGGCGGGGGTAAGAGGAAGGAGGAGGGAAGAAGGTAGGGGAGGGAAGTGAAGAGGCTAGGGAGAGGGAGGGAGGGGGGGGGGGAGGTAAAATGGATAAGAATGATTGAGGAACTGGGGCGTGAGGAAAAGAGAGAGAGAGAGAGAGAGAGAGAGAGAGAGAGAGAGAGAGAGAGAGAGAGAGAGAGAGAGAGAGAGAGAGAGAGAGAGAGAGAGAGAGAGAGAGAGAGAGAGAGAGCGCGCACTAGGATTCACTAGAAGAACTTGTCATTGGTATATTTATAAAGACATACTGTAGTTATACCATTATACAAAGGTATTGTGCGGCTGCATCTGGTGTATGCTGTGCAGTTTTGGTCTCCTTACTTAATACAAGACAGAAAAACTCGAATCCATGCAGCGTAGAGCAATAAAGTTAATCCCTTCCCTTAGAAACAAACCATAACATGAGAGATTAAGAGAACTCGATATGTTTTTGCTTAAGAATTTAGTAACGTAAATTCCAATAATCTATTTAAGATAGCCAAATAGAGTTCCACAAGAGGAAACAAGTAAAAACTAATAGGCACAGTATAATTGGTAAGTGGAATAAGCTCCCTAATGAAGCTATAGACAACGTTGGTCTGAAGTAAAAAATGGATTACTGACAAGAGAACCTGCCAGAAATGAACACTGTTTGTTTACAGTTGAAGAGAGTAGAAAAAAAGGAAAGTATGCATATACTTTCCTTTCCATTTCTAACTATTCTATAAATTCCTTCAGGCGATTTCCAAACCCTGTACGGTTATTCAATTCTAACTATTTTCATGCACGGCAAATTGCCGGAGAGAACCTTCATCTTTGATATATTTGTCTTTCACTTTCTCTTAGGGTTGCTATCTCTACTCAGGGATCTGTCCTATCTCCTATTCTCTTTCTAATTTTCATAAATGATCTTCTCAACTGTACATCCAGTCCCATCCATTCATATGCAGACGACTCTACCTTACACTATTCAATTAGTTTCCTTGAACGCCCCAGCCAGTAATCCCTCAAAAACAAACATAATGAAGCCATAGAACACTTATCTTCTGATCTAACTACCATCTCCAATTGGAGCAGAGAAAACCTTGTTACCTTTAATGCTTCCAAACCCAATTTCTCCATGTATCTACACGCCGTGAGCTCCCAACGGACTTTCCCTTATACTTCAACAATACAAAAATCAACCCTTCATCTTCTCTCAGTATTCTTGGTGTTTATTTTTCTTCTGCTCTCTCTTGGAAGGACCATATTACCAGTCTTGCTAAGGCGGCCTCCCAGAAGCTGGGTGTGCTCAACCGCCTCAAGGGGTTCTTTACCCCTGCTCAGCTTCTTGCTCTGTACAGGGGCACAGTGCATCCTTGTATTGGGTATTGTTCACATGTGTGGGGAGGATCCTCTCACACAGCACTTCTATACAAAGTAGAAAAGAAAGCCTTTCGTATCATCAACTCCCGTCCACTCACCGACTCTCTGCAATCTATCTCTCTTCGCCGCAATGTTGCATCTCTTCTATCTTCTATTGCTACTATAATCAGTGTTCCTCAAAGCTCTCTCAGTGCATACCACCTTCTCTATGTAGGGTATGTAGTACCTGTCTTGCAACACAATCCCACCCCTACTCTGTACAACTCTCCAACTCAAGAGTGAAACTTTACTCCCAATCATTTTTCTATTCAACAGCTGAGCTCTGGAACTCTCTCCCTGAATCCATCTTTCCCTCATCCTATGACTTAAATTGTTTCAAACTCCGTGTGTCCAGACATTTTGGCTCGTACGTTGCTTGATTTTGGCCCTGTCACTCTTTTAACTCTGGGGGAGGCACTCATCACAGGCAGTTTTGCCTTTTGTCTCCCTCATCCACATAGAACAAAAAAACTAGGATTAAGTCTTGGCCACCTCGCAGGGATCGTAAGATCTGTGTGGCTAGTGTATCTATGTAAATATCTCACTCTCACTCGCTCTCGCTCTCTCTCTCTCTCTCTCTCAAACACACACTACTAGAGCGCAGTCACACAGCATTCATAATCATGTTTGCTGACATCATTTATCCTCTCATGCATGCAGTCTCTCTCTCTCTCTCTCTCGAAATACTAAGTTATAATAGGAAGATGAGCTACTAGGACCAGTTCAAATCTATCGGTATCTTTATGTTGGAAACGGTGGTCGACTCAAATCCAACTCACTGAAGTTATTAAAATACGCAACTAGTTTGACAATGAGGACTAAAAGAAGATGTTTAGCCTCAATATGCATACAACACGCAACCATTACTGGAAATTCACATACAAGATCTATGCTACTCTAAACAAAAATATCTCATAGGTTGTAAATAGTAATTGCTTAATCAAATAGTAGATAATATTTTGAAGTTATCTATGGAATTACGCTCACACACACACATACACACATTCTCTCTCTCTCTCTATCACTCACACACACACACACACACACACACACACACACACACACACACACACACACACACACACACACACACACACACACACACACACACACACATCCACACACACACACACCACATAATCAATGAGTGTGTTTGCTGACACTGCTTCTCTGTTTGCTTGTCCTTTTATTGGCTACATTTTTCAACCTTCTTTTTTTCCCACTGAAGGGTCGGGTTTGTGTGCCTCCTTTTATACCGTCGCTTTTCTTGCGCCGTTCTTCTCACAATCAGTTATTCGTTCACATAAATGCTGCTTAAAGAAAAATGTTGTCCTTAATATTCATGTGTTTAGTTTTCATAATTTACTTTGTGTTCTGTGTTCTCGTCTCCCTCACATTCTTTCTCACTCACTCTCTCTCTCTCTGTCTCTCTCTCTCTCTATATATATATATATATATATATATATATATACAGTATATATATAAATATATATAAAAGTTTAGGCCTCAGCCATGATTCGAACCTCCATCCGTGCAAGGAGTAGAATTAAATCAATTATTCGTACCGAGTTGCATGGGGACTACTGTAAAGATCCCTTGAAGTGTACTCTGAAACATGGGCCCTACGACTTGGTATGGGATTAACCTTCTCCAAGTAGGATTTACCTTCTATGGTTGGTAAGCTTTTACCACGTAAGCTTTCATCACGATACAAAAAAATCGCAAGGAAGATTCTCGGTTAAATATGAACTACTATTTTTCAATTATATTTATGTGTAGGTAATATTGGATTGGTATATAGAGAGAGTGTATCCATGGTAACTGTTTAGACGGTATATTAGATTGGCATTAAGAGGGGTGACCTGCTTTTTGTTATTTCTGTCCTTTTCTCTCTTTCTCTGGCTTGTATCCATTCGGCCCAATTCAGCCAACTATTCTAAGACATTTATCCCCATCTAGGTGTCGATTTCTTCCTGGCAAGCGATAGCGAGCCAGCATTATATGAAGAAATCCGGCTTCGCCGCAGACATTTTTCTATCGAAAAATGTACAAATTTAGCCTGCTGTCAAACAAAAATAAAAAATATGCTGGCTCGCTACCGCTCACCAGTAAAATATTGACACCTGGATGGGGATAAACGTCTTAAAACAGTAGGCTGAATGGGGCCAAATGGATACAAGCCAGAGCAAGATAGAAAAGGACAGAACAAAAACAGGTCACCTCCCCTTAAGAAAATATATAATACAAAATCTACATGTAAAAAATCTTATGTCAGTCTTACCTTTTGCTTACCCAGCCGCGTTCACCCTGAAACAAAAGATAATATTGTTATAATTATGCAATTTTGCAATATTTTACTTAGTACGAATACATACAATAAATGCTAATTGAGATTACCTATCTACATTTATCTATGTAACCTTTTCTCACAAATGCAGATATATTACATATGGAAGAATTACAATTTTCGATGACAAATTGAAAAATCGGAGGTCGAGCCTACAACGGAACAGCCGAGATTATGGAGAGGTGATCTCTACACGTCGCAATGATATCAAGGTCTACACTCACTTCAATGATATCAAGGTCTACACTCACTTCAATGATATCAAGGTCTACACTCACTTCAATGATATCAAGGTCTACACTCACTTCAATGATATCAAGGTCTACACTCACTTCAATGATATCAAGGTCTACACTCACTTCAATGATATCAAGGTCTACACTCACTTCAATGATATCAAGGTCTACACTCACTTCAATGATATCAAGGTCTACACTCACTTCAATGATATTAGGTACTACACTCACTTCAATGATATCAAGGTCTACACTCGCTTCAATGATATCAAGGTCTACACTCACTTCAATGATATCAAGGTCTACACTCACTTCAATGATATCAAGGTCTACACTCGCTTCAATGATATCAAGGTCTACACTCACTTCAATGATATCAAGGTCTACACTCACTTCAATGATATCAAGGTCTACACTCACTTCAATGATATCAAGGTCTACACTCACTTCAATGATATCAAGGTCTACACTCACTTCAAGAATATACCATACACCATATTGACGCAATCATCAACAACCACACAGCTAAGTTGAGGTATGTAGAAAGAATAATACTGCTATCCTGTTTTCTTTCTTTTTTCTGTGTAGACGAGGGAGACATCGAGTGCCTCCCCCAAAGTTGAAAGAGTGACAGGGCCAAAATCAAGGAACGTTCGAGCCAAAATGCTTGGACACTCGGAGTTTGAAGCAATTTAAGTTCTAGGATGAGGGAAAGATGGGTTCCGGGAGAGAGTTCCAGAGCTCAGCTGTTGAATAGAAGAAAGATTGGGAATATCGGTACACTCTTGAGTTGGAGAGTTGATACGGGTGGGTTGCTGAACTAACTGTTCTAGGTGAATTAGGATAGAAAAGTTGTATGTTTGTGCTTGCAAACAAAGCTAAAACTATCTGAAATGGAGAAGACCTAGATAAATACCACTTCAAAGTGTCACATAGCAAGTTGCTGATCCTGCTGAGAGTTACTTAGGACTGGAGAATTACTCAAATATACCTATGGTAGTGGATTCAGAGGGGGAGTACAGCTACGCGCCGTCATGTTGTAGGCCATATTTGATTGATATGTGGAGAGAGAGAGAGAGAGAGAGAGAGAGAGAGAGAGAGAGAGAGAGAGAGAGAGAGAGAGAGAGAGAGAGCTAAAGCGAGAATGAGACTAAGAGTGAGACAGAGAGAGAGAGAGAGAGAGAGAGAGAGAGAGAGAGAGAGAGAGAGAGAGAGAGAGAGAGAGAGAGAGAGAGAGAGAGAGAGGTGGGGAGGGGGGGAGAGATAGGCTACAGTAAATAAGACAGCTTTGAGTATAGCAGGGCAGACGATGGTAGGGGGGGGGGGGGTTGTATTGTTCGTGGTTGCCCCCTTCAAACTTGTCTACAAACACAACAGTGATGACAATACCCCCCCACCCCACCCCCCGACCCCTTTATGACACGGTGGGGGGAACAAGGGGGGATAAGGGGAGATGGGCCGTTTTTCTGGTCCCCCTTCATGCTCAGGATTAACCCCATTAGTTTTCAGATTATAAGACGTTTGGCCCATTAGTTTGGCGATTTTAATACCTTGCGTCCCATTTCGTTTACAATTTTAAGACCTTTCGTGCCATTTAGGTGTCGATTTTTTACCTAGCGAGCGATAGCGAGCCTGATATATTAAGAGGAACCGGCCTTCGGCCGGGATATTTTTCTACCGAAAAATTTACAAATTGACCTTGAATGGGGGTCTAGTGGGTGTTTTTCTAAGCTTAATGGAGGTCTAGCGAATAAACTAAGAAATATAGGAATAATTGAATTAATAGGCAAAACAAAAACGGCCCATCTCCCCTTAAAGGATGGGAGAGAGAGGGAATGGGAGGATGGGAAGGAGGGAAAGGAGAGGCGAGATGGGAGAGAGAAGTGGAAAATGATATATAATCATAATATCTAATTAATCGTCCTTATATACACATCATACATACAACATACCGGTAATAATATATACACATCATACATACAACATATCGGTAATAATATATACACATCATACATACAACATATCGGTAATAATATATACACATCATACATACTCATACATACAACATACCGGTAATAATATATACACATACATACTACATACATACAACATCCGGTAATAATATATACACATCATACATACAACATACCGGTAATAATATACACATCATACATACAACATACCGGTAATAATATATACACATCATACATACAACATACCGGTAATAATATATACACATCATACATACAACATATCGGTAATAATATATACACATCATACATACAACATACCGGTAATAATATATACACATCATACATACAACATACCGGTAATAATATATACACATCATACATACAACATACCGGTAATAATATATACACATCATACATACAACATACCGGTAATAATATACACAGCATACATACAACATACCGGTAATAATATATACACATCATACATACAACATACCGGTAATAATATACACAGCATACATACAACATACCGGTAATAATATATACACATCATACATACAACATACCGGTAATAATATATACACATCATACATACAACATACCGGTAATAATATATACACATCATACATACAACATACCGGTAAAAATATATACACATCATACATACAACATACCGGTAATAATATATACACATCATACATACAACATACCGGTAATAATATACACAGCATACATACAACATACCGGTAATAATATATACACATCATACATACAACATACCGGTAATAATATACACAGCATACATACAACATACCGGTAATAATATATTACACATCATACATACAACATACCGGTAATAATATATACACATCATACATACAACATACCGGTAATAATATATACACATCATACATACAACATACCGGTAAAAATATATACACATCATACATACAACATACCGGTAATAATATATACACATCATACATACAACATACCGGTAATAATATACACAGCATACATACAACATACCGGTAATAATATATACACATCATACATACAACATACCGGTAATAATATACACAGCATACATACAACATACCGGTAATAATATATACACATCATACATACAACATACCGGTAATAATATACACAGCATACATACACCATACCGGTAATAATATATACACATCATACATACAACATACCGGTAATAATATATACACATCATACATACAACATACCGGTAATAATATATACACATCATACATACAACATACCGGTAAAAATATATACACATCATACATACAACATACCGGTAATAATATATACACATCATACATACAACATACCGGTAATAATATACACAGCATACATACAACATACCGGTAATAATATATACACATCATACATACAACATACCGGTAATAATATACACAGCATACATACAACATACCGGTAATAATATATACACATCATACATACAACATACCGGTAATAATATATACACATCATACATACAACATACCGGTAATAATATATACACATCATACATACAACATACCGGTAAAAATATATACACATCATACATACAACATACCGGTAATAATATATACACATCATACATACAACATACCGGTAATAATATACACAGCATACATACAACATACCGGTAATAATATATACACATCATACATACAACATACCGGTAATAATATACACAGCATACATACAACATACCGGTAATAATATATACACATCATACATACAACATACCGGTAATAATATATACACATCATACATACAACATACCGGTAATAATATATACACATCATACATACAACATACCGGTAATAATATATACACATCATACATACAACATATCGGTAATAATATATACACATCATACATACAACATACCGGTAATAATATATACACATCATACATACAACATACCGGTAATAATATATACACATCATACATACAACATACCGGTAATAATATTGGCACAATAATGAAGATAGCAAATATTCTACGTATCAATTCAATTACTATAATTACATGATACAAGGAATCGGTTTAATCCTCTCAATATATTTTGATGCATTCATTTATTTGCCAAGACAAAGCCATTGGCTAATCCTGAGAGGAGCTGGCTGTAGTTAGCAAACTCATCAGATTAATTCCCATTTTTATAATATCATAAAACAGCAACATTATTATAAGCCCGTGGGAACAGTTAAGGGGTAAGCCCGTGGGAACAGTTAAGGGGAATATGGGCGTATTTATTATAAGCCCGTGGGAACAGTTAAGGGGAATATGGGCGTATTTATTATAAGCCCGTGGGAACAGTTAAGGGGGATATGGGCGTATTTATTATAAGCCCAAGCCCGTGGGAACAGTTAAGGGGAATATGGGCGTATATATTATAAGCCCGTGGGAACAGTTAAGGGGAATATGGGCGTATTTATTATAAGCCCGTGGGAACAGTTAAGGGGGTTATGGGCGTATTTATTATAAGCCCGTGGGAACAGTTAAGGGGAATATGGGCGTATTTATTATAAGCCCATGGGAACAGTTAAGGGGGATATGGGCGTATTTATTATAAGCCCGTGGGAACAGTTAAGGGGGATATGGGCGTATTTATTGCTGATTTATGTTTCCTTTTACTGTTTTTTTAGTTTATACCTTCATCAAGCTTATATTAACAACCGCCGAAGACCTTCCTTCAAGATATATTTGTACATTTTTCGATAGAAAAATTTCCTGGCCGAAGGCCAGTTCCTCTTAAATTAAAGAAAAAAAATCGACACCTAAATTACATGAAGTATAAATATTGATAAAGAAATGGGATGAAAGGTCTTAAAATCGCCAAACTAATGGGCTGAACGTCTTACAATCTGAGCACTAATGAGGCTAAACATGCAGATGAAGGGTGTCCAGAAAAACGACCCATCCCTCCCCCCTTAATCGTGTTAGCCATTCAGAGCACTTGTTGTCCCAGGTTCCCGTATTGGCCACTGTACATGCTTTAATAGCAAACCACTGGGACTCATTAACCCCTTCTGTACCGGCGACGTCTTTTGTATTTTGTTCTGGCTACTGTTAGACGATGTGTCAGCTTAAAAAGGGCCTCCAGCAATTAACAGGCTTCAAACTACCTCACCTAACCCTTTTTACTACCACATACCCTTCTTCAGTTGCACAAAAGCGTCTAAATATAGCTTGAATAAAATAGAAAAGACGTCGCCGGTACATAATGGGTTAAGATAGTATGTATGTATGTATGTATGTATGTAGGTATGTATGTATGTATGTATGTATGTAGGTATGTGTGTATGTAGGCTATACAGTATACTCAGGCACATACCCCATAGCTGGGGGTGGCCGACTCGAGGCAGAGCCCGAAACAACATTTACAGTTCCAATTCTTAGGGCCCAGGACCACTTTCGCGTCCACTCACCCCAACTCTGTCTCGTCTAGTAGGGGAGGAGGATTCCCAACCACCTGCCCCCAGAAGGAAAAGTAGGACAGTAGAACAGACAGACAGAATCGGCTAAGGTTGGGTAGAGGATGCCAAACCTCACTCTGGATAGGACCAGCCACAATATCAAGGGGACATGGGTAGTTTTTATTTGCTCATTCATGTATTGTGTTTATCATGTTATTAGTTTCCTCCCTAGACCTCCATCAAGCTTAAAAAACACCCGCCCATGATCCTCCTTCAAGATATATTTGTACATTTTTCGATAGCAAAATTTCCCGGTTTCAGATCAATAGGAAATGCACCGACCTTAAGGGGAGGTATTTAGTTTGTTCCCTAGACCTCCATCAAGCTTAAATTTACACCCCCTTGAGTCCCTTTCAAGATAAATTTTTACATTTTTCGGTAGAAAAATTTCCCGGCTCAAAACCGGTTCCTGTTAAATAACAGGCTCGCTATCGCTCGCCAGGATAAAATCGACACCTAAATGGCACGAAAGGTCTTAAAATTGACAGAAATGGGTCCAAAGTTCTTAAAATCGTCAAAATAATGGGGCGAACGTCTTAAAATTAGAAAAGCAATGGGGCTAAACACGAGGGAGAAAGGGGTCAAGAAAAAAATCCCTCAAGTGGAAATCAACCGACCTTAATAATATTGTGTTTTTGTATTTTTGTGAGGCTTACTCTCTGTTCCATTTTAATGCACTCAAATACACAAACAACACACAATCTCTCACTCAAAGAACCTAAAGAACCTAAAGAACAAACCATACGAAGAGCGTCTTAGAGAATTAAATCTATTTCCTTTAACCCAGCGCAGATTAAGAGGCGACTTAATTCAAGTGTTCAAAATCATCAAAGGCATCGACAATATGAACTGTAGTAAGTACTTCACTATCGACCAATCTAATTACACGCGGGGAAACGGTTGCAAAATTATTGGTAAATCTTTTAACTCGCACGAATCTAAGAATTTCTTCTTCAATCGAGTTGTCAACTTGTGGAATGGGCTTCCCCGAGACGTTATAGACTGCAGCACCGTTGATTCATTTAAATTCCGCCTAGACAAATATCTCGCATCAAACCCGCGACTGACTGCGTTTGTAAATGAATAACTTTATCCTCCCCTCAGTTACTAACCCATATGTACCCTACTAACTTCCTAGTCCTGCCACGTTAGTGGCAGGGCAGTAGTTCCCTTTCCAATGTTCCCTTACCCACTCTAAACCACTGTTTGGACACTTGATCCTCAGTGTTTTGGAGGACAAGCAACCTAGAAGGGTCACTAGATCTGTTGTTGCTTGATTTCCTTTGTACTCCTTTGTACTCCTTTGTACTCATTCACTCACTCACTCACTCGTACTCTCTCTCTCTCTCTCTCTCTAGTCTATCTTATTCTCCATTCTCGTCCCTCTCTTCACTCTTCTTATTATCACCAGCTCTCTCTTTCTCTCTCTCTCTCTCTCTCTCTCTCTCTGTATGTCATGTTTATTATATTCTCCATCCTCGTCTCCTTTCTCCTTCTCTTCTCTCCTCTCTCTCTCTCCTCTCTGTATGTCATGTCTCTCTCTCTCTCTCATAGTCTGATATCTCTCTCTCTCTCTCTCTCTCTCTCTCTCTCTCTCTCTCTCTGTATGTCATGTTTATTATATTCTCCATCCTCGTCTCTCTCTCTCTCTCTCTCTCTCTCTCTGTATGTCTGTTTTATTATATTCTCCATCCTCGTCTCTCTCTCTCTCTCTCTCTCTCTCTGTATGTCATGTTTATTATATTCTCCATCCTCGTCTCTCTCTCTCTCTCTCTCTCTCTGTATGTCATGTTTATTATATTCTCCATCCTCGTCTCTCTCTCTCTCTCTCTCTCTGTATGTCATGTTTATCTACCTATATCTCTCATCTCTCTCCTCTCTCTCTCTCCTCTCTCTCTCTCTGTATGTCATGGTTATTATATTCCTCCATCCTCGTCTCCTATTCTCTTCCTCTCTATCTCTCTCTCTCCACTCTCTCTCTCTCTCTCTCTCTCTCTGTATGTCATGTTTATTATATTCTCCATCCTCGTCTCTCTCTCTCTCTCTCTCTCTCTCTCTCTCTGTATGTCATGTTTATTATATTCTCCATCCTCGTCTCTCTCTCTCTCTCTCTCTCTCTGTATGTCATGTTTATTATATTCTACATCCTCGTCTCTCTCTCTCTCTCTCTCTCTCTGTATGTCATGTTTATTATATTCTCCATCCTCGTCTCTCTCTCTCTCTCTCTCTCCCTCTCTATGTCATGTTTATTATATTCTCCATCCTCGTCTCTCTCTCTCTCTCCCTCTCTCTCTCTCTCTCTCTCTGTATGTCATGTTTATTATATTCTCCATCCTCGTCTCTCTCTCTCTCTCTCTCTCTCTCTCTCTCTCTCTCTCTCTCTCTGTATGTCATGTTTATTATATTCTCCATCCTCGTCTCTCTCTCTCTCTCTCTCTCTCTCTCTCTCTCTCTCTGTATGTCATGTTTATTATATTCTCCATCCTCGTCTCTCTCTCTCTCTCTCTCTCTCTCTCTCTCTCTCTGTATGTCATGTTTATTATATTCTCCATCCTCGTCTCTCTCTCTCTCTCTCTCTCTCTCTCTCTCTCTCTCTCTCTCTCTCTCTCTCTGTATGTCATGTTTATCATATTCTCCATCCTCGTCTCTCTCTCTCTCTCTCTCTCTCTCTCTCTCTCTCTCTCTCTCTCTCTCAGCAGGCCTGGAGGGTGGTGGTGGTGGTGGTGGCGGGTATAAGAAGAAAGACTAAATATTGTAATTAATGTCAATCTTGTTATGCGGCAGACCTAATATGTCGACATACATATTTATACGTCGCGGCGGGTAGTTGTGGGGTAATTGTGGTGTTTGTGGGGCTGGTGGTGGTGGTGAGGGCGGGGGGGGGGGGGGGGGGGGAGGGGGGGGGGGGGGTAATATTGGTGGTGGTGGTGGTGGTGGTGGTTGAGGTGGTGGTAGTGTATGGTTGATGGTGGTATGGTATTTGTAGTGCTGCTGGTGGTAGGGATAGTGAGGAGGGGGTATTGGTTGGAGTGGTTGAGGTGATGGTGGGTGGTGGTAGTGTAAGTCATAGTTGTGGTAGGGGAGGTGATATTGGTAGTGGTGATGATAGTTGTGATGAGAGATGCTGGAGGTGGTAGTTGCAGCGGAGGTAGGGGAAGTGGAGGGGATATTAATAAGTGGTGATGGTGGGGGTAGGTGTGGTTGTGGTAATGGATGTGTAGGGGATATTGGTAGTGGTGGTTAAGGTGGTGATGGTGGTAGTGATGATGGAAGTGATATTGGTTATGGTAATGGTGGAAAGAGTTGTGGTAGAGAGGGCGATACAGAGAGACAGACAGAGAGAGAGAGAGAGAGAGAGAGAGAGAGAGAGAGAGAGAGAGAGAGAGAGAGAGAGAGAGAGAGAGAGAGAGAGAATTTTATACTGCATATATCGCTAACCTAATAAAGCTCTAAGAGAAACCTTGTGAATTACGGGCTCTACCTAATATGATATTTATATTCACTTACTCTAAGTGAATGACGTCAGAATAGTGGGTTGAGAACAAAATGTATGGAAATATATAAATCGAAAATGCGATATTCGTCTTTACGAAAATAACTTTATTGGTTGATTTAAATCTAATATTGGTGAATGTATTAACAAAATGCTCATTGTAAAAAAAATCTTATAGACATTCACATATATGATAATAATATTGTCCTATAATTAGATATGGTGATACAAAAAACGAGATATATGGTTAATGAAATGGTTGCTTGCGAGATATATGGCTAATGAAATGGTTGCTTGCGAGATAATTATATGGTTAATGAAATGGTTGCTTGCGAGATATATGGCTAATGAAATGGTTGCTTGCGAGATATATGGCTAATGAAATGGTTGCTTGCGAGATATATGGTTAATTAAATGGTTGCTTGCGAGATATGGTTATGGTTTGCTGCGGAGAATATGGTTGCGTGCTGCGCTATATGGATAATGAAATGGTTGCTTGCGAGATATATGGTTAAATGGTTGCTTGCGAGATATATGGTTAATGAAATGGTTGCTTGCGAGATATATGGTTAATGAAATGGTTGCTTGCGAGATATATGGTTAATGAAATGGTTGCTTGCGAGATATATGGTTAATGAAATGGTTGCTTGCGAGATATATGGTTAATGAAATGAGTGCTTGGGAGAGATATGGTTAATGAAATGGGTGCTTGTGAGAGATATAGCTATTGAAATGGGTGCTTCTGAGAGATATGGGTAATGAAATGGGTGCTTGCGAGATATATGGTTAATGAAATGGGTGCTTGTGAGAGATATGGTTAATGAAATGGGTGCTTGTGAGAGATATAACCAATGAAATGGGTGCTTGTGAGAGATATAGCTAATGAAATGGTTGCTTGTGAGAGATATGGCCAATGAAATGGGTGATTGTGAGAGATATGGTTAATGAAATGGGTGCTTGTGAGAGATATGGGTAATGAAATGGGTGCTTGCGAGATATATGGTTAATGAAATGGGTAGTTGTGAGAGATATGGGTAATGAAATGGGTGCTTGCGAGATATAGCTAATGAAATGGGTGCTTGTGAGAGATATGGTTAATGAAATGGGTGCTTGTGAGAGATATGGCTAATGAAATGGGTGCTTGTGAGAGATATGGCTAATGAAATGGGTGCTTGTGAGAGATATGGCTAATGAAATGGGTGCTTGCGAGAGATATGGTTAATGAAATGGGTGCTTGCGAGAGATATGGTTAATGAAATGGGTACTTGCGAGAGATATAGCCAATGAAATGGGTGCTTGCGAGAGATATAGCCAATGAAATGGGTGCTTACGAGAGATATAGCTAATGAAATGGGTGCTTGTTAGAGATATAGCTAATTACATGAGTGCTTGTGAGAGATATGGCTAATGAAATGGGTGCTTGTGAGAGATATAGCTAATGAAATGGGTGCTTGTGAGAGATATAGCTAATGAAATGGGTGCTTGGGAGAGATATGGCCAATGAAATGGGTGCTTGTGAGAGATATAGCTAATGAAATGGGTGCTTGTAAGAGAGATGGCCAATTAAATGGATGCTTGTGAGATATATAGCTAATGAAATGGTTGATTGTGTCATAATACGGTTCAGTGTCTCAGAAAGTAGCGCTGTGTTCCCAAGCCTTCGTTCGTTCGCCCAAGGGAGGAGTGGATAAAACTGTTGGAAAATGGTTCTAGGACATCACTGAGAGGATCACACGCACACACGAACATGCACACTTACACACATGCGCGCGTACACATTCACACACATGTACAAGCCAAGCACATAATATACACACATACGAAAATACGATACACAACATTCAAATTTCTACCTACACAATAATCTCTCTCTCTCACACTCACACACACACACACAGTGTTCTCATACACCGATTTCTTCCAAAGACAAACGAATCTATTGCCTGTTGTCCCCTTCTTGCACATAGACAAAACGACTACATTTATCTTAGATTAAATTATATATTACATAATAATCATCGCTTGTCAGGTTGAGCCAATACTGAGGCTGTGGTAATAACATAATAATAATAATAATGTGGTAATAATAATGAAGACTAATAATGAGGGCCCTAGCGATGTGGTGGCCGGGGGAAGAAACGATAATGAAAATATCAATCCGGATAGATACAATTACAATATCAATCCGGATAGATACAATTACAATATCAATCCGGATAGATACAATTACAATATCAATCCGGATAGATACAATTACAATATCAATCCGGATAGATACAATTACAATATCAATCCGGATAGATACAATTACAATATCAATCCGGATAGATACAATTACAATATCAATCCGGATAGATACAATTACAATATCAATCCGGATAGATACAATTACAATATCAATCCGGATAGATACAATTACAATATCAATCCGGATAGATACAATTACAATATCAATCCGGATAGATACAATTACAATATCAATCCGGATAGATACAATTACAATATCAATCCGGATAGATACAATTACAATATCAATCCGGATAGATACAATTACAATATCAATCCGGATAGATACAATTACATAGAGAACAACATAAGGGCTCCACGAATCCTTCAGAGTGGGCTAGAGACTATTATGGCATCCGAGGGTACAATGCCAGGTTTTTACGCTTGTATTCTTAAGGGGAGATGTCCACTTGAGGGATTATTTTCTTTACCCCTTTCTCCCTCATACTTAGCCCCATTGCTTTTGAGATTTTAAGACGTTCGCCCCATAATTAAGAACTTTCGCCCCATTTCTGTCAATTTTAAGACCTTTCATGCAAATTAGGTGTCGATTTTTTCCTGGCGAGCGATAGCGAGCCTGTACTTTAAGAGGAACCGGCCTTTGGCCGGGAAATTTTTCTACCGAAAAATGTACACATTTATCTTGAAAGGGGGCCTAGAGGTTGTAATTTTAAGCTTGATGGAAGTCTAGGAAACACACTAAAAACCTCCCCTTAAGGGGGTAGTGCTTGTTTTTTGGTCTATGTATTTATTTATTGTATTCATTTGTGAGTTTCCTCCCAAGACCTCCACCAAGCTTAGAATTATACCTCCTAGATCCTCTTTCAAGATAAATTTCAATTTTTTTCAGAAGTATGACGGCTCCACTTAAATTATAGGCTCGCTATAGCTCGTCAGGAAAAAATCGACATCTAAATAATACATAAAGTCTTAATATTGACAAAGAAATGGGGCGAAAGTTTTTAAAATCGCCAAACTAATGGGCCGAACGTCATATAATCTGAAAACCAATGGGGCTAAACATGAGGAAGAAGGGGGAACCAGAAAAACGGCCCCTCTCCCCTTAAGAGTTGTAGACATCAATAGTTAGCGGAATAACAAGCTATCCAAGGGTTGTACTATATTAACAAGCTATACAAGGGTTGTACTATATTAACAAGCTATACAAGGGTTGTACTATATTAACAAGCTATACAAGGGTTGTACTATATTAACAAGCTATACAAGGGTTGTACTATATTAACAAGCTATACAAGGGTTGTACTATATTAACAAGCTATCCAAGGGTTGTACTATATTAACAAGCTATCCAAGGGTTGTACTATATTAACAAGCTATACAAGGGTTGTACTATATTAACAAGCTATACAAGGGTTGTACTATATTAACAAGCTATCCAAGGGTTGTACTATATTAACAAGCTATACAAGGGTTGTACTATATTAACAAGCTATCCAAGGGTTGTACTATATTAACAAGCTATCCAAGGGTTGTACTATATTAACAAGCTATCCAAGGGTTGTACTATATTAACAAGCTATCCAAGGGTTGTACTATATTAACAAGCTATCCAAGGGTTGTACTATATTAACAAGCTATACAAGGGTTGTACTATATTAACAAGCTATACAAGGGTTGTACTATAATAACAAGCTATCCAAGGGTTGTACTATATTAACAAGCTATACAAGGGTTGTACTATATTAACAAGCTATCCATGGGTTGTACTATATTAACAAGCTATACAAGGGTTGTACTATAATAACAAGCTATACAAGGGTTGTACTATATTAACAAGCTATACAAGGGTTGTACTATATTAACAAGCTATACAAGGGTTGTACTATAATAACAAGCTATACAAGGGTTGTACTATATTAACAAGCTATACAAGGGTTGTACTATATTAACAAGCTATACAAGGGTTGTACTATATTAACAAGCTATCCAAGGGTTGTACTATATTAACAAGCTATACAAGGGTTGTACTATAATAACAAGCTATCCAAGGGTTGTACTATATTAACAAGCTATACAAGGGTTGTACTATATTAACAAGCTATCCAAGGGTTGTACTATATTAACAAGCTATCCAAGGGTTGTACTATATTAACAAGCTATACAAGGGTTGTACTATAATAACAAGCTATCCAAGGGTTGTACTATATTAACAAGCTATCCAAGGGTTGTACTATATTAACAAGCTATACAAGGGTTGTACTATAATAACAAGCTATCCAAGGGTTGTACTATATTAACAAGCTATACAAGGGTTGTACTATATTAACAAGCTATCCAAGGGTTTGTACTATATTAACAAGCTATCCAAGGGTTGTACTATATTAACAAGCTATACAAGGTTGTACTATATTAACAAGCTATCCAAGGGTTGTACTATATTAACAAGCTATACAAGGGTTGTACTATATTAACAAGCTATCCAAGGGTTGTACTATATTAACAAGCTATACAAGGGTTGTACTATATTAACAAGCTATACAAGGGTTGTACTATATTAACAAGCTATACAAGGGTTGTACTATATTAACAAGCTATACAAGGGTTGTACTATATTAACAAGCTATCCAAGGGTTGTACTATATTAACAAGCTATACAAGGGTTGTACTATATTAACAAGCTATACAAGGGTTGTACTATATTAACAAGCTATCCAAGGGTTGTACTATATTAACAAGCTATACAAGGGTTGTACTATATTAACAAGCTATACAAGGGTTGTACTATATTAACAAGCTATACAAGGGTTGTACTATATTAACAAGCTATCCAAGGGTTGTACTATATTAACAAGCTATACAAGGGTTGTACTATATTAACAAGCTATCCAAGGGTTGTACTATATTAACAAGCTATACAAGGGTTGTACTATATTAACAAGCTATCCAAGGGTTGTACTATATTAACAAACTATCCAAGGGTTGTACTATATTAACAAGCTATCCAAGGGTTGTACTATATTAACAAGCTATACAAGGGTTGTACTATATTAACAAGCTATACAAGGGTTGTACTATATTAACAAGCTATACAAGGGTTGTACTATATTAACAAGCTATACAAGGGTGTACTATATTACAAGCTATCCAAGGGTTGTACTATATTAACAAGCTATACAAGGGTTGTACTATATTAACAAGCTATACAAGGGTTGTACTATATTAACAAGCTATACAAGGGTTGTACTATATTAACAGCTATACAAGGGTTGTACTATATTAACAAGCTATACAAGGGTTGTACTATATTAACAAGCTATCCAAGGGTTGTACTATATTAACAAGCTATACAAGGGTTGTACTATATTAACAAGCTATACAAGGGTTGTACTATATTAACAAGCTATCCAAGGGTTGTACTATATTAACAAGCTATACAAGGGTTGTACTATATTAACAAGCTATACAAGGTTGTACTATATTACAAGCTATCCAAGGGTTGTACTATATTAACAAGCTATACAAGGGTTGTACTATATTAACAAGCTATCCAAGGTTGTACTATATTAACAAGCTATACAAGGGTTGTACTATATTAACAAGCTATCCAAGGGTTGTACTATATTAACAAGCTATCCAAGGGTTGTACTATATTAACAAGCTATACAAGGGTTGTACTATATTAACAAGCTATACAAGGGTTGTACTATATTAACAAGCTATCCAAGGGTTGTACTATATTAACAAGCTATACAAGGGTTGTACTATATTTATATACACATAATACCAAATTCAACAAACTCTCTATCCATCAGAATCCTACATTATTATTGCATTTGTGTTTTATATCGATGTATACGACTCCAACTTTCGTATAGCCTGAAACTCGCGAGTGGTCAATTTAGTTTATATTCTACACAGGGTCAAAGTAGCGACTGAACAGGTACCCCAGAATTATAGGTCACTCAGCCAAGAATATAAGTGCAGATGGGTCGTTCTTCTGGTCCCCCTTCTTCCTCATCTTTAGCCCCATTACTTTATAGATTATAAGACGATAGGCCTATTAGTTAAGCGCTTTTTAAGACTTTCGACCTATTTCTTTGTCAATATTAGGAATTTTCGTGTCATTTAGGTGTCAATTTTTTCCTGGCGAGCGATAGCGAGCCTGTAGTTTAAGAGGAACCGGCCTTCAGCCGGGACTTTTTTCTACCAAAAAAATTTAAAAAATTATCTTGAAGGAGGGTCTTGTGGGTGTTTTTTAAAGATTGATGAAAGTCTAGCGAGGAAACTAAAACATGAATAAATAAGTAAATAAACAGACCAAAATATAACCACTAACCCCTTAAACAAATAATGACATGGCGGGTGCCCAACCCCGAAAGCAGTTGAAATAGGGGAGCTATCCCACCGCCATAGGCGGTTTTCTAGGGGCTTTCCTAGCTGATGCTGAGAGGATTGGGTTCTAGTCATGTGGTGATGGGCTGATCTATCAGAGTGAGAGTTGAGCGATCTCTGCCATACCCATAGCTTACTCTGACTGTTCCTTTTACATATATATTTTCTATATCTTAAGTGGCAGCGTCTCTTCCGTGGATTGACCTCCCTACTGCCAACCTAGAGGTTGACAGACTGGGAGCCAAAGCATCACATCTTTCCTTTGCCCCTCAACATTCCCTTCATAATTGCTGAGGGGCACAGGGCCTTGGGTGGGGCTTTGGTTTCCCGGGCGTTTCTGCACCCTCCTCAGCTCCCCGCCTTGGAGTGGCTTCGGTCATCTGGGCTTTATTAGTGGTAAGTAGGGAGGGTTTTGTGGGGCACTCGGTAATGGCCTTGGCCTTGCTCGGGACCTAGGGGCTGTTCGGCCAGACAGCCAGGGCAACAACAACAACAAGAACATATAATGACAACCACCAATAACGACATTTCTTGCATTTGTTTCCACTCTTGCAAGTACCTTTTCTACACCCAGAGACACTCAAACTTTAAAAACTATTTCCTAAACACGTGTCAACTTGAATGTGTGTGCCCTTGTAATTATATAAGATTTGGAATTAAAAAAAAAATTAATGCCTGTAAGCAAGATTTGGTATTCACAAATAAATAATAATGCCTGTAAGAAAGATTTGGTATTAAAAATAACTAAGTAACGCCAATAAGGTACAGGAACAAGCAAGACTGAAAGGGTTAAATAATAACATTTTGATAACCTGACAAACGATACGCAGTCAAAACTATGTGCACGTAAGAAACATTACTGGTTGATTTACAAAGTGATTAGTCATTTAGTCAGCCAGTAGCCAGATCTTACTCCCAAAAGGGGTAGGGAGGACCAGCAAGAGACACGAGAAAGGAAAGAGAGGTGACAGGAGAAGAACACATATACAGTAACAAGTGATTATAGGTTCTGTAAATTTGTGTAAAAAAAAAAAAAAAAAAAAAAATCTATACTAAGGTTGGATGACGTTGCTTTTGGATGATTGTTTGATTGTATACGTGTGAGAGAGAGAGAGAGAGAGAGAGAGAGAGAGAGAGAGAGAGAGAGAGAGAGAGAGAGAGAGAGAGAGAGAGAGAGAAAGCAGACTACAGCGAACAAGGGAAAGACAGAAAAATACAGGAAGGGTGAGCAAGACAGAGAAAGAGAAGAAAACACAAGAAGAACACTGCTGCTGATGCATCTGTCTGCTCTCTCTCTCTCTCTCTCTCTCTCTCTCTCTCTCTCTCTCCCAAGACCTGAGACGCGGGGGGAGATTTTTCTTTAATAACCACTTTAGTTCCTATCTCCAGTCGACCGGGACCCAAGGCGCATCCCACCCCGCATTCCAGAGCCCCCCGAAAACCGCCCCTACCAACCCTCACCATAAGGCCCAAAATCGCCACAGGGATCCAGGGCCCCACCGGATCCGCCCTCAATCCCACGGGCCATCTTGATACGAAGGTCCAAAGATCCATAAAGTTCTGTGTTTTGATGCAAAGGACTACGGGAAATTTAATTGCTGACACAGGAGGTAACATATGGATATTGGGCTCGTCCTGAGGGGGGGGGGGGGGGGGGGGTTGCTGGCTAGGTTATATTATAATTAGTGTTTATTAATCTTTGTGTTATTTTTATTATTAGTGTGTGCTTTTGTAGTCCGTGTTCATTATTATTATTTTTGTTTCTAATTATTCCTTTTCTTCATATAATAAAAATAATTATAATAATATGAATTTTGTTATAGGCTATTTGTGTTTGGTTCGATATAGATTTTATAGGGCGATACGACCTTTGATTGGCTTATTTTTACGGCTTCTATTTCACTATAGTTAGAAATCTTGAGATGGGCCGATACAACTTTTTCACCCCTTTTAAGGGGGGTGACATGCTTTTTTGCTGTCCTTTTCTCTCTTTCTCCGGCTTGTATCCATTTGGCCCCATTCAGCCTACTGTTTTAAGACGTTTATCCCCATCCAGGTGTCAATTTGGTACTGGTGAGCGGTAGCGAGCCAGCATATTTTTTATTTTTGTTTGACAGCAGGCTAAATTTGTACATTTTTCGATAGAAAAATGTCTCCGGCGAAGCCGGATTTCTTCATATAATGCTGGCTCGATATCGCTCGCCAGGAAGAAATCGACACCTAGATGGGGATAAACGTCTTAAAATAGTTGGCTGAATGGGGCCGAATGGATACAAGCCAGAGAAAGAGAGAAAAGGACAGAAATAACAAAAAAGCAGGTGACCCCCCTTAAAGACAACAGTTCATAATTCATGCTATCCACTGACACGTGTCTACAATACATACCCATAAAAGACAGTATATATTCTAGTTTTAAAGACAGTATATATTCTAGTTTTAAAGACAGTATATATTCTAGTTTTAAAGCTCAGACCTTCGTAAAAGTTACATTTATAAATATACTTATATTGGCCCAAGAAAAGGATGGAGACTTACATCATTAAAAGGGGGGTGACCTGCTTTTAGTTATTTCTGTCCTTTTCTCTCTTTCTCTGGCTTGTATCCATTCGGCCCCATTCAGCCAACTATTTTAAGACGTTTATCCCCATCTAGGTGTCGATTTCTTCCTGGCGAGCGATAGCGAGCCAGCATTATATGAAGAAATCCGGCTTCGCCGGAGAAATTTTTCTGTCGAAAAATGTACAAATTTAGCCTGCTGTCAAACAAAACTAAAAAATATGCTGGTTCGCTACCGCTCACCAGTAAAAAATTGACATCTGGATGGGGATAAACGTCTTAAAACAGTAGGCTGAATGGGGCCAAATGGATACAAGCCAGAGAAAGATAGAAAAGGACAGAACAAAAGCAGGTCACCCCCCTTAATGACTCTCTTGCCTTTTGTACCTTTCATGTTGCTAACGTAATTTAGTTGACACATACTGTGCCGAAACTTGGCAAGCATGTTCACTCTATTACACAAGTCATGGTTCTGTTCGACTCCACTAACCTGTTCAGTACCGGTGACGATTTTATTAAGCTTAGGAAGGACCTTTAGCAATAATAAACCTTCAAAATATTTCAACCCTCTTAACTACAATAGCTCTTTGTTAAACTGCATACTATTCGTATAAATATAGCTAAATTATAATATATCAAAGGGTACACTTCATTGACTGGGTATAGAAAACAAAAAGAAGATTCGATTTAGTCCGAGATGGCTTCGAAAATATAAGGCGGGATGATCACTTAATTAAGGGGAGATGTTGTTTTCTAGACCCCCCCCCCCCCCCCCCGTGCTCAGCCACATTAGTTCTCAGATTTTAAGATGATTGCCCCATTAGTTTGTCGATTTTAAAACCTTTCGCCCTATTTTTTTTTTGTCCATATTAAGATTATTCTTGCCATTTAGGTGTCAATTTTGTTTCCTGGCGAGCGATAGCGAGCCTGCAATGTAGGAGGTTCCTAAAATTATCCCGAGATAATTGCTGTGACTGAGTGACAGGTTGTAATTCTCCTACAGGTATATATACAGTATATACAGTATAGCTTGTGAATTTACCCTTATATACTAATAATGAATGAAGTGGGCAACACCTTCTATGCTCATTAAGGGGAGATGGGTCGTGTTTTGTTTTACCCCTTTCTCTCTCATGTTTAGCCCTATTAGTTTTCAGATTTGAACACATTTGCCCCATTAGTTTGTCGATTTTTAATACTTTTCGACCCATTTATGTGTCAATATGAAGACCTTTCGTGCAATTTAGGTGTCGATTGTTTTCCTGGCGACCGATAGTGAGCCTGTAATTTTGGAAGAACTGGCCGGGACTTTTTGCTACCGTACCGAAAAATGTAAAAATTAAGCTAGGAGGACGATCTAATGGATGTTTTTTTTTTTTTTTTAAGTTTGAGGGAAGTCTAGGGATGAAACTAAAACTAATAATAAACGTATGAAATAATTGACCAACAAATAATCCCTTCCCCCTAAATAATAATAATCCCTACCCCCTAAATAATATTAATCCCTTCCCCCTAAATAATAATAATCCCTTCCCCCTAAATAATAATAATCCCTACCCCCTAAATAATAATAATCCCTACCCCCTAAATAATAATAATCCCTACCCCCTAAATAATAATAATCCCTACCCCCTAATTAATATATAAATAATCCCTACCCCCTAATTAATATATAAATAATCCCTACCCCCTAATTAATATATAAATAATCCCCCCTAAATATAATAATCCCTTCCCCCTAAAATAATAATCCCTTCCCCCTAAATAATAATAATCCCTTCCCCTAAATAATAATAATCCCTTCCCCTAAATAATAATAATCCCTACCCCTAAATAATAATAATCCCTACCCCCTAAATAATAATAATCCCTTCCCCCTAAATAATAATAATCCCTTCCCCTAAATAATAATCCCTTCCCCTAAATAATAATAATCCCTACCCCCTAAATAATAATAATCCCTTCCCCCTAAATAATAATAATCCCTTCCCCCTAAATAATAATAATCCCTACCTCCTAAATAATAATATGCATTGTTAGTTTAAATATAGAAGCCCACACCATTTTCTTTATAGTATATATGATAATGTTGAATGAAGAGAACAACAACAACAACTTACATACTCGTTAACCCCTTTATGTACCGGTGACATCATCTATCATGTTTAATTCTGGCTATATTTCGATAATTATGAGCAGCTTAAGAAGTACCGGTATGTGTGGTAGTAAAATGGGTTAAGGGGGGTGACCTGCTTTTGTTCTCTCCTTTTCTCTCTTTCTCTGGCTTGTGTCCATTTGGCCCCATTCAGCCTACTGTTTTAAGACGTTTATCCCCATCCAGGAGTCAATTTGTTACCGCTCACCAGTAATATTTTAAAAAAAAAATTGACAGCAGGCTAGATTTGTACATTTTTCGATAGAAAAAGTCTCCGGCGAAGCCGGGTTTCTTCATATTATGCTGGCTCGCTATCGCTCGCCAGGAAGAAATCGACACCTAGATGGGATAAACGTCTTAAAATAGTTGGCTGAATGGGGCCGAATGGATACAAGCCAGAGAAAGAGAGAAAAGGAGAGAGAGAGAAAAAAAAAAAAAAAAAAAAAAAAAAAAAAGGGTCACTCCCCCTAAGTGAGATAGGTGGAAGCCTGTTAATTGCTGGAGGACCTTTTAACCTCTTCTGTACCGGTGACGTTTATTTAATTGTATTCTCATATTAGACAATTTTATTTAGTTTCAAAAGGGCCTCTGGCAACTAGGCCGAACATGCTTTAAACTATCTCGCTTAACCCTTTGTATTGCCATAGATCGTCCTAAACTGCATATACTCACCTAAATATGGTGACCGGTCAACTCAACCAGTAGACCATTTCAACCAGAAGCTCTCAACCAGTACCAAATCAACCAATACGGTTAGGTTAGGTTAGGTTAGGTTAGGTTAGTACTATAGTTTGGCACTGGTTTGATTGATCTGGGTTAATTTGGCACTGGTTGAGAGCTACTGGTTGAAATGGTCTACTGGTTGAGATGACATGGAACCCCTAAATATAGCTAACATCCAATTATAAACTGAATAAAATCGTCTAAAAGTAGCCAGAATATGATGAAAAGCACGTCACCGGTACTGAAGGGGTTAAAGGGAGATCTCCACTTGAGGGATTTTTGTCTTGATCCCTTTCTCCCTCATGTTTAGCCCCATTGCTTTTGCTATTATAAAACGTTTGCCCCATTAGTTTAGCGATTTTAAGAACTTTCACCCCATATTAAGACCTTTCGTGCAATTCAGGTGTCGATTTTATCCTGGCGAGCGATAGCGAGCCTGTAATTTAAGAGGAACCGGCCTTTGGCCGGGACATTTTTCAACCGAAAAATGTACAAATTTATCTTGAAAGGGACTCAAGGGGGTGTAATTTTAAGCTTGATGGAGGTCTAGGAAACACACTAAAAACCTCCCCTTAATGCCCAGGGTCATGTTTTAATCACATAAGTAGATGTTGAAGCCTTACTGACCACGACTCTGCATACCTAACCCAGCGTACTAATTAAAGGGGGAGGTAGATGGTTTTTATGGCCCTCCTTCTCCGTCATGTTTAGCCGCATTAGTTTTCAGATTTTAAGACATTCGGCCCATTAGCTTGGCGATTGTAAGACCTTTCGCCCCTTTTCTTTGTCAATATTAAGAATGTACGTGTCAATTAGGTGTCGATTTACGTGTCAATTAGGTGTCGATTTTTTCCTGGCGATACATCACCGTTTGGAGCTTGATTCAATACACTAATATAATCGATTATCAGATTGAGAGAGAGAGAGAGAGAGAGAGAGAGAGAGAGAGAGAGAGAGAGAGAGAGAGAGAGAGAGAGAGAGAGAGCGAGAGGGGGGGAGCGAGAGCGAGGAGAGAAAGTCGTAGAAGTCAAATGCCCTAGACGACCTTGCATGTTCTCTACTTTCAGAGATTAAGGTGGAGTGGGTAGTTTTTGGTCTATTTAATTGTTTACTCAATATTAGTTTCCTCGATAGACCTCCATCAACCTTAAACAAATACCCCCAAGACCTCCCTTCAAGATAAATGTGTACATTTTTCGGTAGAAAAATTACCCGGCCAGAGGCCGGTTTCTCCAAATTGCCAAACTAATGGGCCGAACGTCTTAAAATCTGAAAATTATTGGGGCTAAACATGAGGGAGAAGGGGGAACCACAATAACCAACCATATCTTGACGGGGGGGGGAGGACGTCTCTCTCGCCTGTCCTAAACTGCAATCTTCTTCTCACGACGTAGACAGATGGTGATGGTGTTGTGTTGGTGGTGATGATGTTGAGGGTGGTGTTGGTGGTAGTGGTGGTGGTTTTGGGGTTAGTGATGGCAGTGATGTTGTTGGTGCTGGTGATAATAGCGGTGTTTGGGGTGAGGGTGGTAGTTGCGGTAGTGGTGAAGGTGGTAGTGTACAAAGGAAATCAAGCAACAACAGTTCTAGTGACCCTTCTAGGTTGCTTGTCCTCCAAAACACTGAGGATCAAGTGTCCAAACAGTGGTTTAGAGTGGGTAAGGGAACATTGGAAAGGGAATTAGTGCCCTGGAACTAATGTCCGTGGCAGGATTAGGAAGTTAGTAGAGGACAGATGGGTTAGTAACTGAGGGGGGGATAAAATAAAGTTATTCATTTACAAACGCAGTCAGTCGCGGGTTTGATGAGAGATATTTGCCTAGGCGGAGTTTAAATGAATCAACGGTGATGCAGTCTATAACGTTTCGGGGAAGCCCATTCCACAAGTTGACAACTCGATTGAAGAAGAAATTCTTAGATTCATGCAAGTTAAAAGATTTTCCAATAATTTTGCAACCGTTTCCCCGCGTGTAATTAGATTGGTCGATAGTGAAGTACTTACTACAGTTCATATTGTCGATGCCTTTGATGATTTTGAACACTTGAATTAAGTCACCTCTTAATCTGCGCTGGGTTAAAGGAAATAGATTTAATTCTCTAAGACGCTCTTCGTATGGTTTGTTCTTGAGGCTAGGTATTATTTTGGTAACTCTACGTTGAACTCGTTCTAGCTTGTTTATATCTTTTTTGGTAATAAGGGCACCAGGATTGAACGCAGTATTCCAGAAGAGGGTGGACTAAGGAATTGTATAGGGTTAGGATAACTTCTTTGGATTTATGCTCAAATGACCTGCCTATAAAGCCAATTATTTTGTTTGCCTTCTTAACAACTTCTGAACATTGTTGACTCGGTTTTAGGTTACTCGATATTGTTACTCCCAGATCGGTTTCTCTGTTTACATTCTTAAGCTGAGTGCCATTCATCGAATAGTTTGCTTTCTCATTTAGGTATCCGACATGTAGTACTTTACATTTATCCGCATTGAAACTCATTTGCCAAATTTGGGCCCAACATGACAATTTATCTAGATTGTGTTGCATATCGTCAACTTGTTCTTTTGAGAGTACGCTATTTGCAATTTTTGTATCGTCAGCAAATTTTGAGATTGTACAGGTGAGACCCTCATCTATGTCGTTGATGTAAATTAGAAAGAGAATTGGTCCTAGTACCGAACCCTGGGTACCCCGCTACTTACATTGGTCCATTTAGATGCCTTCCCGTTTATGACTACTCTTTGCTTTCTGTTGCTGAGCCAATTTTCTATCCATTTCAACACACCGTCTTGTATTCCATGCGCTTTTAATTTTAGCAGTAAACGTTTGTGGGGAACTTTGTCAAAGGCCTTTTGAAAATCAACGTATATAATATCTACAGCTTTACTCTCATCGTAGAGGTTGAGAGGATATCGTGGAAGAAGTCTAAGAGGTTTGTTAAACAGGAACGTTTTTTTAGGAAAGCCATGTTGAGTATCTTTAAGTATGTTATTTTCCTCTAAGTGATTTACGAGTCTGTCTCGTATGACCGTTTCTAGCATTTTACATACAACTGAGGTTAAGCTAATTGGACGATAGTTACTGGGTAGGGATTTGCTGCCTTTTTTGAATATCGGTGTTACGTTGGCTAGCTTCCACTGATCAGGCATAGTTCCAGACTGCAAGGATTTATTGAATAGTAATGTCAGTGGTTTGGAGAGCTCATCCTTAGCTTCCTTTAGAACTCTAGGCGAGATTGTATCAGGTCCTGGCGTTTTATTTACCTTGAGTTTATCTAAACAATTCAATACTTCTCTCTCTGTAACGGTGATATTGCTTAGAACATCTGAATTATCAATCTGAATCGGCGATGGTGTAGGGATATCACTGAGGTCTTCTGTTGTAAAAACTGATGCAAAGAAGGTATTGAGGGCATTACTCATTTGTACTTCGTCTTTGGTGTATTCTCCATTTTCATCGACTAACGGTCCAACAGTTGAAGTAACTACTTGTTTCTTTCTGATATAACTATAGAATTCTTTCGGGTTTGTTTTACTTTGATTCGCAATATGTAACTCTAAGGTCTTTTTACTTTGCTTAATTAACTTTTTGGCTTTGCGTCGTAGCTCTACATATTTCACCCGTTCTTCGTCATTTTGTGAGGATTTTAATCTATCATTAGCAAAAATTTTTAGCAAGCAATCAGTTTGAAATATCTTTATTCCACCATTTGGGCTTATTATTATGGCCTGGACGCCGTATTTTCGATGGTATGCAGTCTTGCACTGCTTTTAGGTAAGTGGTTTCGAATAACTTCCAAGATGTATTTATGTCGTTATTGTTAATTAAAAAGCTCCAGTCAGTTTCTTTAAACATAGCTCTAAGTTTATGGAAGTTTGCTTTCTTGAAATTAGGGACTTTTTCGATGCTACTATTTGGTTCGTTACTAGTAAAGTTTAAAGTGAAAGTTATCGTACGATGGTCGCTGTTACTGAATTCATCACCAACATTCAAATTCTCTATCAATTCTTCTTTTGTTGCAAGTACAATGTCAAGAACGTTATTACCACGGGTCGGCGTTCGAACAAATTGATAAAGCGAACTCTCTTGCAAGTTCGTATATAAGTCATGTCCGGAGTGTGAAGTAAGAGTATCGCCCCACTTGGTCACAGGTAAATTAAAGTCGCCAAAAATTACGGTATCTTGTGAGTTACTTACATCTGCAATTTGTTCGTAAATTTCTCGGTCAGTTTGCACTGATTGAGCTGGAGGTCTGTATATTAACGCAAGTATTATTTTTGTACCTTTATTATTCTTTATTAGCACAAAAGATGTGTCGACGTTCACAATTTGAGGTTTTGACACGAGGGTCGGGTTAAGACTTTCTTTGATATAAAATAAAACGCCACCTCCATTTTTATTTATTCGGCTGTTCTCATACATTACATAACCGGGAAGTGAATACTCTGCTAAAAAGTTTCTATCTTCTGTATTGAGCCAAGATTCTGTTATGCCAATCACATCATAATTTTCTGTAAACACTAGTTCCTCTAAATCTGAAAATGTATTGCGTATGCTATGAGCGTTTGCATAGAAAACCTTTTTAAGTTGCGGTTTTAGAACTCACAGAACGTTCTTTCATCGAATTTTTGGTTCTAGTCGGATCTACATTTACATTCATGGCTGTCCTCGGTCCTCGGTCGTTAGCCCTGGCGGTTTTGAATTTGGGTCGTGTTGGTGGAGCTTTATCCAAATTCGCGGTTCTTGACGGATTAGTATTTAATTCCTTTGTAGGTTGCCGTCCTCGCTGTCTTCGGTCCTCCTTCCTGGTTGTCCTGGGCTGAGTCGATTTCTTCTCCGAAAATCCTTCACCGCATCGTTGAGAAGACGCCCAAAATGTGCTGCTCCCACCTGGTTCAGATGAACTCCATCGTCCGAAAACAAATAGTCATCGTAGTAGAAATTGTCCCAGGTGTCGACGAATCCCATGTTCTCCTTCCTGCAGAGGTTTGCTAGACAACGATTTGTGCTGGTGGCTATGTTGTAAAATCGGCTCTCTACACCGAGCCAGGGGACGATTCCTGAGACGATGATCCTTGATGACTTCTCCTTAAACGACTTGATCAGCTGCTGGTACTTTGAAAGCAAATCTTCCGACCGGGTTCGCTGTACATCGTTGGATCCAACGTGGATGACGTACATTGTATTAACAGGGGCCAGCTTTGATACTTCGTCAACTGCTGCAACTACGTCGTCCACATCACCACCAGGGATACAAAAACGCTTCCTGGTCTTAGGTGCCCTGGCGCAAAACTCTGTGAGCTGACCACGTATCATCGAGTCTCCCACGAGCCGGACTTCTTCTATTTCCTCTTCGTCATCTGAGTCTGTGAGTATCTGGAAACGGTTTTGACACTCGGTAATCGGTATGTGTTTCCTGGTCTTGGGGCAAACGTTGTTCCTCACGACACGGAAGTTGTCTTGAGGGGGAAGAGAGTCACTATTTGTATCTTGAGTATCGGAAACATCAGCTGAAGTGGCTACTGTAGGCGTTGAATTGTTGGCAGTTGACGTTGGGGCGTTGGTGGCAGCGGGAGTTGCGGTGACAATTGAAGTTTGTGGTACTCCAACGTTGAGTGTTACAAACTCTTGGAGTGATTCCAGCTTCATGGTGAGGACGTTGATCTTGTTGTAGGCTTCATCTAATTTCACTGTAAAATTCTCTCGTTGCTGGCAGAGCCGGCAGACTTGAAGATCGACAGTAGCAAACATGGACTCACCAAACCTACCGGCGCAGTTCGCACAAGCGCGAGGCATGGTGACAGTCACTTTCTTCAGATCACTTCACTCACTTAAAAAAACACTTCACTCACTTTAAAAGGTGGTGGTGGTGATGCTTAGTGTACCGTAGTTATAATAGTAGTGGTATAGTGATTGACATTAATGGGTGTTATTGGGGTGGAGGAGGTGGTGGGGTGATGCTGGTGCCGGGGTAGTTGCAGTCATGTCTAACCCATTCAGTACCGGTGACGTCCTTTTCATTGTATTCTGGCAAATATTAGACGGTTTTATTCAGCTGAGGAAGGATGGCTACCCAATAAAAGATTACAGACCATCTCAATTAATCCTTTTAGCTACCATATATCCTTCCTAAGCTTCATAAAATCATGTAAATACAGCTGAAATAAACACGAAAAGACGTCACCGGTACAGTAAGGGCTCGGGTGGTGTTGGTAGTGGTGAGAGGTGATGCTAGGGTGATGATGGTGATGAGCTTGTAGTGATGTCCATGTTCCAGTAAGGTGCTATTGTAGTGAAACCTTTCGTCTCATTATTGTTTTATCAATATCAAAAACCTTCGTGCCATTTAGGTTTCGATTTTTTCCTGGCGAGCGATAGTAAGCCTGTAATTTTGGCCGGCAAAGTTTTCTACTGAAAAATTTACAAATTTATCTCGCAGGGGGATCTTGGGGATACTATATTAAGCTTGATGGAGGTCTAGGGAGGAAACTAAAAAATAGTTTTTTAATCCTAAAAATAATCCACAAAAACGCCCAGCAGGCATACAAACTCTCATGCGGTGAGGCACTTAAGCCACTATCACACGAGAGCTTTTTGAGTCAACATTTGATAATCAACATATTTCTGGCAACATTTCTGGAATTTTTGCACTGGTATCGGAAACTAGACTGGTGATAGATGAATTTTAGGTGAACGAAATATTTTAAATGTTTATCCCATAAGCTGCCAGACCAGTGTTGAGGATAATGTTGAGGGAAAAGGTGCTCGCTGGATACCGGCTTTATAACTATGTTTATATCCATTAACTTCCAACTGGGGCGAAATAAACTTGTATTCAATGCGATCCTCCTTCTTCAAATTCGAGTTCTCGTTTTTCCTCCCGCCAGCTGTCCGTAACTCTTAACCTCGTCAGTACCGGCGCCGTCCCTTTAACTGTATTTAGGCTTCTATTAGACGATTCTATTCAGTTTGAAAAAGGGCCTTAAGCAATTAACAGGCTTCGAACCATCTCACTTAACCCTTTTTACTACAACAGAACCTTCTTAAACTACAACAAATGGTCTAAATATAGGTAGAATGAAATTGAAACGACGTCGCTGGTACAGAGGGAGTTAAGGAGGGATGGGCCGTTTCTATTTGCTCATATATGTATCTTTTTATTATTTATGTATTTTTTTATTATTTATGTATCTTTTATGTATATTTTATTTATCTTTTTATTATTTATGTATCTTTTTATTATTATGTATCTTTTATGTATCTTTTTATTATTTATGTATCTTTTATGTATCTTTTCATTATTTATGTATCTTTTTATGTATCTTTTATGTATCTTTTTATTATTTATGTATCTTTTTATGTATCTTTTATGTATCTTTTTATTATTTATGTATTTTGTTATTATTTTATTAGTTTCCTCCCTAGACCTCCATCAAACTTAGAAAAACAACCCCTAGACTCCCCTTCAAGATAAATTTAAAAAAATCGGTAAAAAAACAATTTCCGGCCGAAGGCCGGTTACTCTTAAATTTACAGACTCGCTATCGCTCACCAGGAAATAATCTACACCTAAATGGCACGAAAGGTCTTCAAATTGACAAAGAAATGGGGCGAAAGGTGTTAAAATCGCCAAATTAATGGGCTGAACGTCTTATACTCTCAAAACTAGTGGGGCTTAACACGAGGGAGAAAGGGGACCAGAAAAACAGCCCATGCAATTCATCTATACTGTGATACTTCCATACATAAGATCACGACGAGGAACAGAACTTATGTGGGCAACTGCACCTTTAAGAGGGGAGATGGGCCGCTTTTCTGG